>CM053267.1:31085286-32285286 GCA_028583415.1 Protea cynaroides
ATACGTGGCTCCATTTGGGCGGCCGATCTCGCATCTTTTTCTTTCTTCTTTTCCGAAAATACCCTCAGAAATCCAATTAATGGCCTCTGTAACTTTTTTTTAAAATGTTAAACTTACGCCGGACTGATTTCGGAAGAGCTTTCTCTCTCCTAGAAATCAGTCGAACACTTGATAGGCATGCCGATTTATGAGCGCGGCATGCGAGAAGGCTTGCGGCAGGACATGCCTGCGGGCTGGCTGGCTTGCTGCCAAGGCAAGCCTGGCCTGCCTTGCGTGCTGGCTGGCTTGCTAGCAAGGCAAGCCTGGCTTGCTTGTTGGGCTGGGCTGCCTTGTGGCTGGCCTACTGTGCTGGCTGCTTGGTTGGCTGACCTGTCTAGGTGGCATACCACTGTGGTGGGTCCCACCTTCTCTCTCCTGGGTCCCACTTTCTCTCTCCTCTTTCTCTCTCACCTCTTCCATGCTTCACAGTACCTGTAACAAATCCGTATCACCTGTATCACTGCCATTTCACCTGTAAGGTCCGCAGATACTCTCTCTCATCAAACTGGACCCAGTTGGCCCAATTTACCAACAATTACAATATATAGACCAACACAAACAATATAAGATATCGAGAGTGTAGTCTGTGAAAGAGGCAAAAGATGGTAATATGAAGAGAATTGGAAAGGAACAATATTTGCCCCCAGAACAAAGCCATCAAGAACAGGTCAAGAGATCTCCACCTTGCAGCTGAAAGAAGACGCAAGTAAACCTAAATCGTGATTTTTTGCAATTAATTTCCTATTTTCAAAATTCCTACCGACAATTCTAAACATCAAAAGTCAGAATTTTATTAGCAGAACTCCCTGCTCCTTATTAATGTAAAAGGTGTAATATCACGAGGAAACACCTAAGCCCAGATGGTCTCAATTACCCCCGGGGAAACTCTCATAAAATTACAAAAATATTGTTTCATATAAACAAATATAGATGACTTTTAGATACTGATCCTGTTTTTTTTTTTTGTGGGGGTCGATGGGTAATGTAAACAAAAACTAATGAGATATTCTAATTGACATTCATCCAGTTTCAAATGACACTGGCGCTCAATGTGCATCGGTTCGTCCAAAACCCTCAACCCCTTCCCCTCAAATATACCTTTTGTATATTGTGATTTTCGTGATGGCCTAATGAGTGCACATGAAAAGGAATCGATGTCAATGGACCATTAGCACCAACGGTGTCATATAGACGGACCCCTGCTTGTGCAAACTAAGCTATGTGTTTTTTTTTATTATTATTATTTTTGATAGATGGTCCTTAAAGAGAATTGAACTAATGACCTCTTCGAAGTATTGTGCACTGTTTAGTATGTCTTCTTGGAATATATTCTAAAAATGCAATCATGGAATGTATTACAAAAAATGCATTCATGGAATGTTTATTAATTTCTATTGGGCTGAATTGGACCTTGGGTTAAGGCATTGGGTAACCCAAAACCTGGGCAGCCCGAGTTTTTGGAGAGTTTATTGATTTGGATGTTATGTTTTGTAAGGTAGTGTATAAATCTTTTTTTTTTTTTCCTAAGGATTTTGCATGTAGGATAATGTTTATGGGAGGGGGACTCTTGCCGTTGTTGTTTGCACCCACCATCAGATGTGGGCGACAATGGATTATTCAGTAGAGGGTAGGGAGGAGAGAGTGTCTTAGAGGAGAGAGAGAGAGAGAGAGAGAGATTGAAATGCCGGCCTAGCTTCCAATCCACCTTTTATTGAACCTTTTCCCAATGTTATATAATGGGTGACAATGTTCAATAGAAGGTTAGGAGGAGAGAGTGTATCAGAGGAGAGAGATAGAGAGTGAGGTGCCGGTCTAGCTGTTAGGATTGAGAGCACGCAAACAAGAAGAAAAACACGAAGATTAACTGGTTCAGCATCCCATCGTGGGATGCCTACGTCCACCAGAGAAAAGAGTGACTTTCTTCTTCTATTCTCAAGAACAGTTTACAGAATTCTCTACCTGACAGACCTATCTCATCTGTCAGCCTTACAGCATTCCAGCTCTCCACTGTCAGAGGAGAATCATCTACAACCCTTGTAGTCTTTCATAAGTTTTCCCACACAGAGACAATGTATAGGGAAACCTAGAAACCCTACTCCCACCACAATTATAAGTTTACCCCCGTACATGTAATAGACTCATACCCTAATACAAATACTACCCTTATAATTTTGTAGACCCCACAGAATACAAGATATCAACCCAACAAATCTCCACTTGACTTGGATTCTGCAAATCACCTTGAAGAAAACCCGTTGATGTTGATTCTGAAAATCCGTCTCTGCCAAACCACTACACCCAAACCAGCATAGCTTACACCCTGTCCAGGTGTCCCGTAGCTCACTGTCGCACGATGTGAAGTGACTCCATCTCTCCCACTGCTGCAACATCACCGGAAAGATCACCGTCACTCACAGTTCTCATGCAACTCCAGTTGCATCTAGAACCCGAGCCTCTCACCACCGCACCTCCAATGCAGACCTTGAGAACCGACTCCTCATCCCAGTCCTCTCTAACTCCAATTGCACCTGGAATCCGAGCCTCTCACCTCTGCACCTCCAATGCAGACCTAGAGATCCGACTTCTTGTCCCAACCTGCCAGTACTCCTTTACCCCACGGTGCAACATAGCTGGCAATGATTCGTACCGAGCCGGGATTCAATCCCACCGTCAAATCCAATACCCGATCCGACTAGATCCAAGAACAGTTGCCATCGTCCCATCAATCTGATCACGATCATCCAGCCGTCGCTGACCATCCACTCGACTACCACCAATATTCAAGTGCGATACCACCTGGTGTAATTGCTCCACCACCATTATAGGCCTACCAGATTCCCTTATAGATTCCCTGCCATACCGAGCTAATCATATTAGGTAACCCCCACAGGTCTGCATCACTGAATCTGCCTCAATCATTCTCAGAAATAGCAAATTTGAATGCTCCTTCTATAATGAAAATCCAAAAGATTTCCCAGATCCACCTACTATCTCCTTTTTTTTTTTTCTTTTTTTATTTTTAACCATAAATAAAAAACTACATTTTTTTTTCTTTTTTTCCAAAGGTAACGTGGAAACCAAAAAACAAAAAATTTAAAAAAAAAAACACCAAAAGTGTACTAATTACACTTTGTCTTTCCTAGTTATTTCTTTCTCTTTAATTTTTTTTCATCTTACAGAACCTATCAATCTCGTGCCAGAACCTGCTCATACTCCATGACTCCATCGTGAACCAACACCTATCTGTACCATTACCGATCCTGTAACTTGCTGCAAGCTACCACCGGCAACACCTTGCATCACAAGAGACAATTTAATTCCTGGAATCACATGCGATAATGATCCTAAACCTGCTCTCGACACCAATTCCCGCAGCATATCCACCCTCGCATCACCCCTGTTCCTTGTGATAATGCTTGGTTCAGGCCCAATTCTTCCACTTGCTTGCCAGAGCTCCTTAATTCTATCGCCGCACTAGACTGAATCAAACTGGGGATCCCCCGCTGGGCATCACCCTCCATTGTGTCACCCGCAGCTTCAATTTGACTCAACAGAACTGATCTAAACTCCCTCGCAGCCATGACCTGTTTCCCTGGTGGCGACAACCCACCTGCTATCCTTTCAGCATTTCCCATCGACAACATCTGCACATGCAATAGTGGAGTTCGCCCCTTTGCCACATGTGATGACGTTCTCACAGACCATAACACATCTTCATGTGTTAAAACTGAACCATCATCACACCACGGTAGCCGCCGATCAATAATGCCCCCTGCCGACAATGGAGCACCAAGCAGCCTCACCGGTATTTCCGATCCCATCTGTAGAACCATAATCCCCGATGACCCTAAATCTTCCCAATCACCAGTAAGATTCCCGCTTAGCCAATCTGATCTTCTGCCCGACGACAGACCTTGTTCCACCATTACGCACATTTTTTTTTTTTTTTTTTTTTTTTTTTTAATTCCTTGACTTTTCCTAAAGAATATCTGAGGGAAAAAAAACGTAAAAAAAAACTCACCTTTTTTTTTTTTTCTTTTTTTTCATACTGCATACCTCCCTCTTTCTCCGAGATCACTGATCGATCTGCCGAATCTGACTCTGATACCACTTGTTAGGATTGAGAGCACGCAAACAAGAAGAAAAATACGAAGATTAACGTGGTTCAGCACCCCATCGTGGGATGCCCACCAGAGAAAAGAGTGACTTTCTTCTATTCCCAAAACCCCCCCCCCCCTCCCCCCTTTCTCTCTCCACCGTCAGGAGAATCCTCTACAAATCTTTCCTTGGTTTTCCCCGCCTATCTAATCCCACCACAATTATAAGTTTATCCCCGTACATGTAATAGACTCATACCTAATACAAATACTACCCTTATAATTTTGTAGACCCCACAGAATACAAGACATCAACCCAACACTAGCTTCCACTCAACCATTCAAAGGACCTTTTTTCCCACTGCTTATATAACGGGCATCTTGTATTTTTAATCAAAATTAAAAACTCATCATTGGCTAGTTGTTCAACCTTAAATAATTTTGGGAAAAGAGATTCATGTCTGGTGCCTATGCCCAGACTTTGGAGGGATGAAATAACTGCTCCGCCCTAGTTGGATGCTTGTGCATATATTTTCATTGGTCCCACGCTAATGTAATAGATACACAGCCTGAGAAGAAACTTTTTCCCATAATTTTTTTATTGGGTTTGTTTTAAGAGTATCAGAACTGGGCTTGACTTCCATTACATGGGTTTGGGTTTGGATTTGGGCTTGGGCTTCCTCTCCAGCCTACCCAACTTGCTTGATGCTTACCCGTTCAAATTTTGCTTTGCAACCAAGAAATTAATGATGCATTGAGTGGTAAAGTTAAAGAATAGGCTTAGTCTAAAACTCATAAAACTCATTTAAGCTGCCCACTTTATTTACCTTATCGAAACAGATCATTTTCATTGTGCTACATGGAATGATGATGTGGCAATTTTGATGGTTCCTTGATTTGAATCAGTCACATGTCATATGTCAAAACCTAATTGAATCAAATACTCTCCAGTGTATTGATATGCATCAATCCCCTTGTATGTCCATATAAGTTTACAATTCTTCAACCATTATTATATATGCTTTTCTATATCCTCGAATTTTCAAATCTTTTTATTTTGCCATTTGGCAAACCCTACCTATGTAGGCTGAAATTTTACATTCAGTTGAGATCCTTGCGGGTCTATCTATCCACAAAATTTGATTCATGTGATAACTCACATAGCAAATAGGGCCCACAAAGCCATAGAGAGTTCATAATTGAAACATATTGTGAGGCTCCTCATTTATAGAATGAGGTATAGTACACTTGAGTCTAATAAGTGTGAGCTTTTAACCATTCACATTTTCTTTGCAACTACACTTATTTCATTTATAATATGACAATTGTTTCCTTGTCTTTCTGAATATCTCTTTCTTGCATTTGATTCTTTGGTATGATGGCATCCATATTAATGGGGAAGCTTAATTATAATGAATTATCCTCTCAAAAGATTGTAAGTTCAGAGTTGCCATCCTTTCCTTTCTTTTCCTTTATTTATTATTATTATTTTAGAATTCTATAATGTTTTAAAACTATAAAAAAAAAAATTAATGTATTACTTATGTCCTGTAAGTTATCTCCAACTCTCAAAGTTATCTATTGACAAAATTTTCATTCCAAAAACATTAAAAGTTACAATAAGAAACACATAAAACAATTGAAAAAAATTATTAAATAGAGGGGAAAAGGGATAACAATTCCACTGATACATCTAGCACGTGCAACGGTAAACTTTTGCAATTATACGGGTCATGCACATGCACAACTGTATATATAATTTTTTTTTGATAAACAGCTTTTTAATATTATTAATTACTCTTCTCTTTCAACTCTTATTTACAGGTTTTAAAGTGGAAGAAGATAATTTTGTTTATTCTTTTCTTTAATGAATGTGGCCTTTCTGGTGCCCAATTAAGATGGTAGGTCCCAAAAGTCATTGAGGTCTCTACATATTAAAAGCTTATATCAAGATATAAGTAGTGTATATTCATAAGGTATTTCAGTCTTTCATATGATACAAATACAATAAAGCCAAAGATTCAGCACTTTTAAATTTAGTACTCTTCAATCGCAGGGGATTTTCTCATGTCACTAAAATTGATGATTTTTATTTTTTTATTTATTTTTTATATAGGGGTTAATAACGCTTGTGGGGATATAGCCTCATATCCTATAAGATACCTAGATGTGATCTCTTTTAAGAGCATCTAATTTTCTCAAATCATGGATCACCTGATGATGTCATGTATGCTCAGCTAAATATGTTGTTGCAAGGGATGAATTGTTTAAGCAATTAATTGATTGTGCAATCTTGCTTTGATTTGACTTTCTCTGTTCACTTTATATTTTCTTTTTAATATAAATTTATACATTCTTCCTTCATTGCCATCTAAGAAAACAAGAGAATCAAATAGAAAGAACAAAATCATGCTACTTCAGTGTAAAAAGAATGCTTGTCGTAATTTCACCACCATACATTAGATTAAGATGTAGGTAAAGAAACTCTAGCCAACCAGATTTCAATTAGTGTATCATGAATGAAAAGTAGAGGATACCAAAGGCAAGGTATTTTGTTTGGCCAATCTGGAGTGGAGGTATTCCAGAAGTGAATTTCATTCAATGAAGAGGTATTTGCAGAGAAACAGGAATTGGGATCGGCAAGCGAATGTGTCAATGAATCAGATACAATTAACCCCAAGCTTAGTATATGAGTATGTGTCTCCTTAAAAACTGTATGAGCATGAAGACTTGGCTAAAATGTGCCAAATTCGATAGGGTCATTGATAACCCATACTTCCTTTAAGGACTCTGTTCAACTGCCTATACTACAAGTGCATTTTGACTTCGTTTCTCATACCCATAATAATGTACGGTTGTGCATGTGCCAACATATGTACCCAGTACCCTAGTGGTGGTATTCGGAGTGTCCAACTAACAGAGCTCAAGAGAGAAATAGGTATAGAGATGCTTATCAGATCTCTGAAAGGGAAAAATATTTAGTTTTCAATTTTTGACTGGTTTGCCTATGGATTTAGGCTTTTTGTGGTGAACCATATACATCTTTTTTATTTTATTATTTTTATTATTTATTTATTTATTTATTTATTGTTTTGGCATATGTTTCCCATATTTGCTTCCATTTGCTGCAAACTCACCATTTGGGGTTGAGGACACTATACTGGATTGAATGTTCTTGGGTGTTTGACTTTGCCAACTATATTAATTAGTTGCTGTCAGCTTGCTGTGAGAGTTTAGCAGCTACATGATGGTTGGCAACTAAAATTAAGCACATGAAGCAGCAAAAAGCAGTAAGAGGCCAGATGGTATATAATACATAACTAAGCAGTTGCTGAGTTGGCAAGGAGCCTACACTTCAGGAAGCGAAAGGTTGAGTTCGACTCTTCTTACTGTCTTGAGGCCACTCACACGGGGGTGTTAAGTGCTCTTTCTTTTCTATTATGGGTGCAAGTAGAATGGTTCTCATTCAACCCCGAAATGACCTGGTCTCTGAATACTCGTCGTTAGTAAAAAGAAAAAGAAAAAAAGAAAAAGTAGTTATTGAAGAGTGACTTTCTTCTATTCCCAAGAACAATCTACAGAATTCTTTACTTGACAGGCTTATCTCATCTATCAGCCTTACAGTGTTCTAGCTCTCCACTGTCAGAGAAGAATCCTCTAATAGCCCTTACATTATTTTTTTAGGTTTTCCCACACAGAGACAATATATAAGAAAATCTAGAAATCATAATCCCACCACAATTATAAGTTTACTCCCGTACATGTAATAGACTCATACCCTAATACTACCCTTATAATTATGTAGACCCCACAGAATACAAGACATCAACCTAATAAATCTCTACCTGGTTTGGATTCTGCAAACCACCTTGAAGAAAATCCGTTGATGTTGATTTTGAAAACTTGTCTCTACAAAACCGCTACACCCATACCAGCATAGCCCACACCCCGTCTGAATGTCCTGTATAGCTCACCACCGTACGATGTGAAGTGACTCTATCTCTCCCACTACTGCAGCATCACTAGAAAGATCACCGCCACTCACAGTCCTCCTGCAACTTCAGTTGCACCTGGAACTCAAGCCTCTCACCTCTGCACCTCCAGTGTAGACCTAGAGAACCAACTCTTCATCCCAGTCCTCTACAACTCTAATTGCACGTGGAACCCGAGCCTCTCACCTCCACACCTCCAATGCAGACCTAGAGATCCGACTCCTTGTCCCAACTCGTCAATAGTCCTTTTGCCTCATGGTGCAACATAAACTGGCCATTATGCGTACCGTGCTGGGATTCCAATCCCACTGTCAGATCCCAGAGAAAACCTCCCCAATCCGGCCTGATCCACGAACAGCTACCATCGCTCCATCAATCCAATCACGATCTCCCAACCATCGCTGACCATCAGAACCCTGGGTACCAAACATAAACTCAAAAACTATGGGGATGCTATCTCGCATTTCCCTTCCACGTCTCCTTCCAACTCCCAAACTCACCCATACACCACCATCCGGTGCACAGGCCATCGCTAGAGACATTTGATTCATAGCAAGCCTTGCAACCCTGCTGCATGATTCCTGTGTCGGCCTTGTATCTCTTCTCCACCCGTGACCTCACTCCCTAGATGTCATCCAGATACTTGGTTACAAACACAAATCAAATCTCAAAATTGATGTCCTGATTCTCTACTCTCTTCATGAAACTCTTCATTTTTTTTTCTCTCAATGATCACTTTTCTCAAAAACTGATCAGAGATTCAGAGTTAAAAAAACAAAAAAACTCCTTCTGTACAGTAATGATCATTTTTTATTTTTATTATTTATTTATTTTTTAATCTCAACATAATGATGACCTCTAAAAATAATGATTACCTTTAAATCAAAAAAACAAAACTAAGAAAAAAAAATAAAACTCAACCCCTTTGTTTTTTTTTTCTTACGATTTTTTTTCTCGATTTCAACAAAAGCAGAAAAAAATGAACCGTACCCATTTTTTCTTCTTTTTCTTCTTCTTCTTCATACTTCAGCTCCCTCCTTCTACTAGATCTATGATCGATCTATCGAACCTGACTCTGATACCATCGGGAGACGCAAACAAGAAGAAAATACAAAGAATTAACGTGGTTCAACACCCTATCGTGGGATGCCTACGTCTACCAGAGAAAAGAGTGATTTTTCTTCTATTCCCAGAACAGTCTATAGAATTCTCTGTCAGACAGACTTATCTCATCTGTCAGCCTTATAGCGTTCCAGCTCTCCACTGTCAGAGGAGAATCCTCTAACAGCTCTTGCAGTATTTTTCTAGGTTTTCCCACACAGAGACAATATATAAGGAAACCTAGAAATCCTAATCCCACCACAATTATAAGTTTATCCCCATACATGTAATAGACTCATACCCTAATACAAATACTACTCTTATAATTTCGTAGACCCCACAGAATACAAGACATCAATCCAACAACATAGGAAGACGAAATTAGCCACCAGCACATGACATAAAGAAAGAGATAATGTATACCGACATAAAAACAGCTCTTAACCTTCAACTTATTTATTGGAATCCCTAGAAATTGATCAACATTTGAAATTTCACAGGGAGAACATCATTTATCGAGTTATCAAAGCAAGCAATATAAATTTCTGAAAAAGCATTTTACCTTGTTTCGTTGATGGTGCGAAGGCAACAGTGGAGGAATATCTGTAGCAAGTGAGTGAAGAAGAAAGAGAACTGCAACACCTATCAAAGTCGGAAAAAGCAAACACTTGCCGAGACTAGATTTCTACTGTTGCCGGAAATCGCCTGAGGTTCCTTCTCTTTTCTCTCTCCGATTTTGCAGAGACGATGGGAGAGTGAATGAAAGATGAAAGAGAATGCAGATCATTCAAAATCCTTTTTTCTTCTGATAAATCTCGGTTCACATTAGTTATATTACAGTTATTTTCTCTTGACCATAGGATGACAAAGGTGCGAGCTGCCGCTCATCCAGCGGCTGCTTGGCTCCCTCATGCCAAAGTCTGAGCATGAGAGGATTTAACTCCGTAAGCAATACATGGGGTGGGTAGACATCATTACAAAACTTGCCTTTGATACCCTTTTCTGCTCGTGAAGTGGGGCGGGTGAGCTATCTAGTCTCCCTGGGGGGGGGGACTTTTCTTTAGAAGGATATGAAAATGAGGCTAGGAATGGGTGGATAAACATGTGGACAAATCAAATAGATATAGGGTGAAGAGTCTCATTTTTTTTTTCTCTTTTTCATTTGAGTTCTGAACTTGATCTAGTTGAAGATGAAAGGTATTAGACTTGTTTGTACCCTATAAGATGTTACATGTGCCATTAGAGGGGTCAACGCTCCTGTTTTTGGAATCTAAGGTCTTAGCAGAGTACTATTGTGATATTTTGACATAATTTAGTTATCTGGTCCACTTGGAAAGGTAGTTTTTCACTGCATGTTTTATCAATTCAATTGGAAATGATTTTGAAAACTTGTAAATGACACTATTTGCTCCCCAAATTGAGAGAACTTGATTTTTTCTTGGTCTCCTCTGTTACCAGGCCATGGTTATTTACCCTAAAGCATCTATGTCACATGGGGCTGGGATCCACCTCAACCTCTAAAACTTTGAAGATGGGAATATGTCCATTTTGGTTGCAGGTATATGGACATGGTTAAAATGTGTCCAACAGTTGGGTAGGGAGACATGTTGAGTTGCGTTCCTTGATTTTTGTGTTTATATGGAATATAAAGAGTAGCACTGTTATAAATGTGAAGGATACTTATGCATCTTAATTTATAAGTTTGTCTACCATTGGGTTTGAGGGAGGGTGAGAGAAATAGTTAGATTGCTCAAGGGTTGATTTTGATCTATTTATATGTAAAATGGTTATGAGTGTAGAGTATAGACTTGTGTTTGACTATCTTTGCATCTCTTTGAATTTTAAAAAGGTGTTTGATATGATAGACAAAAGGTTCATAACCAAATAAAACCACAATTTTATAACCTCTACTTTTAGAAAAAAACTGATAAAATCTGATATACTTTGGGCATAAACTAGGAAAATTTAAACTTCAAGCGTGTATTGTATTTTATATTTATATGCATTATCTTTTCTTATATTTAAATGTCCCCTTTAATAGCAGTCATAAAATTATTTCTATAAAATAAGATAAAATTATTTCTATAATATAAGAAGTTTATAATATCTTTAAAAATATTGAAAAAGTTTAATTTTGTATACCTCTGAGTTCCAAAATCTAACCTTTTTGGGTTTCTTCAATCCGAACACCCCATATTCGTGTCTGAATCTGACACTTAATTTAGGATCCATGTAAATTTAATGATGCTTACTACTTCTTTTATTTCTTTATGGGTAGTATATGAATTTCCTATATATCTATCTAAAAATTCTTTTATGTGGTGCAGATCATGACTGAAGGCTAAAAGGTTTTATTTGAATATCTTGGCAACTTTAATTTTGCTGTCAGTAGGAGCTACTATGAATGGTTAGAAAATTCTAATTCTCTGGAAAGAGGGACGATAACAGATCACACACGCTTTATTTTTGAAGCATCAAATGCCAACGGGGTTAAGGTCACCTTCATGTGCTTAATTTTGAAGTGATGGGAAGACATTTGTTTTGGAAATGGATTGACAGAAGATTTATCCTACTCATTACTAAGTTAAACTGAATTCTACCAATGAAAAGCTGCCAACAGCAATATTTTCAGGGACAAGGAGTTCAAACTTCAGTCACTGGGTATAGGTGGTCTAAGTGCACAACTTGCAGATATATTTCGAAGAGCATTTGCCCTCTTATTTTCCCGGCTCTTGTAGCCAAATAATTTTTACTTACAATTAATAATTTAATATTTCTCATTTCGAAGATCATTTTTATTTTTGTTTTTCTGACAAATTTATGTTTTTGTTGGTTTTTGGTATCATTTTTTTGGTATTATTTATGAAACGAAAAAATAAAACAAACTAAAATTCAAACCTCTTTTTATTTTTGGCCAAAAACCGATTTTGATTGTTTTTTAACACTTTGAATTTTTTTTTTATAAAACCATCGTTCTTCCTAAACCATTCAGAGAATTTAGAGAAAAGAGGAGACTTTTATGGGTTCGGAGATTTCCAAAATGACGGCCAAACCTCGTCCATCGGCCGGAGTTCCTCTCAGAACCCTTGTCAGGCCATGGCCATTGGAATCTTCCAGATAAACACTGCCATAGCAGGCTTCCGGCCACTCGTTGATGCCATTGGAACCCTATTTCAGATGGTAATGTTGAATGCGTAATGTCTGAGGTGTGAGAATTGGGGCTAGTTTTGGCAGATGGTGACATGGGTTCTCCCGGCAACCGTGAGCAGAGATTTTTCCCATATTTAAAAGTTGAATTAGAAGAAGAAAGTACAAAAGGAGTTGCAGAGAATTACGCTGTGAAATTTGATTTATTCAAAACTCTCCCAACTTACAAGGAAATCTTGGAAATTAAGCACTATTTTATAGACAAAGTGAGAGAGAGAGGAGTCACTGTTGCCCTTACCTTCTCATCCCTCCCACCCGCCCTATCTCTCTCTCTCTATATACTATTTAACAGCATCTCCTCTCCTGAGTAGTCGGTAGTCCATGAAAAGTTTTTCTTGACAAAAGTAAGCTTTCTCTTTCTCTCATTCATAGGTTGTATAGCTAGTTTCAAACATACGAATTTTGAACCTATACTTCTTCTGAACATAGGCCCCAACTCCAGGATTGGTGGAAAAAAAGGAAAGAACTACATAATCAGTTATATGTAAAAATGCTAGATACACTTTGTGGTTGATTTGTGTTGTCCTTCTCCCAAAATGAAATCTAAGGTGTGAATCTGTTATTAGAATGTGTTGTGCTTGTTATTTTATTTCAATTTTTAATTTCATTGTTTGTTTGTTTGTTTCTGCATAGCATGTTTCCTCTTAAAAAGGGAGTGTAGTAGTAGTAGTCGCATAGAAGCAGGTGGATGGGGAGCAGGATTGACAATTTTGTGTTATTGGTTGAATAAGATGTGATTCAGTGGTTTGCGTCTGTGGTTGTAGATAGCACTTCAAAAGGTTTTATATGAATGTGAAATTTGTTCTTTCAATAATTGAACTTGATCTCTCTCATGCAGGAGTTTCTAAAGAGTGGAGCAACATTGACATGTTTTAATGTGTAGTAAATTGTAATCTGGTTTGTCAATGTGGTTCATGTTTTGGAAGATGAGGAACCATATATGCAGTAAACTCCTCAGAAGAGTGTCTGTGTTTTACTACAGTGTTGGCCACATGCTCAATGACATCACATCTGCATGTTGGTTTACTTACCTCTTAGTGTTCTTGACAGATATTGGATTGTCCCAAGGTACATTTCTGGTTTTACTTGTAAAATCACAGATAGAGATAATTATCGTCCACTACAACAATACCTATTTTCAGCGACCAAAATTTCCCGTTGGCAAAAAGGCCATTCCATCGCCGTTGATCTTTACTGATGGATGGTTTCTGTCGTATTTTCCATCATTGCATTTTCCATCGGGAACAACCCTGACGGAAACTGAGTTATGTGGGTGTATATTCACTTTTTATGGACGGAACATATATTCCCGTCAAGTAAATATTAGATTTTTACCGACGGAAATGTATATTTCATCGGTAAAAATGTGTACCTTAACCAACGAAGAAGTAATTTCCATTGAGTAAAATACTACATCGAGAAAATTATGTGTATTAACCAACGGAACTTAATTTTCAGTCGGTAAAAATGTGTATATTTACCGACTGAAAATATATTACCGTTGGTAAAAATAGTAATTTTTTTTTTTAATTTTTGAGGTGGTACGACTCATATTGATCAGTATTAATGCACCTTTAAATTTCATGTACATGTACAAACTTGAAAGAAATACAATTCTAGAAGTAAAATTTTATATGAGATGTGTACAAAGACCAAGTTCAACTTATAAAAGTACAAATTTAAAAGCAGGGGGGACGGGGGGAGATATTTATCCAGTAAAACAGTAAACAAATTTAACTAATCAAACAGATCAACATCTTATTGTTTTGATAAATTGACTAATGTTTTTTCCTTCAGCATAGTAGTTACTCAATAAAAATGTCGTCTCTGAGTTCTTCTTTGGTTCTAGGAAGCACAGATTGTGTTTGTTGTTGTCGTTGATTCGTGTAGGAGATCATAGAGTTCCCAAACCCTAAGAATCCAAAGCTACGCACCTTGGCTCTGCAGCATCTCTAGTGTGAATGGTGCCTGCCCTTCAGATGCTGAAACTTTTAAGTTGTGGCTAAAGCCATTGCTAATGGCCAAAGGCCTAATAGCCATTGCTGCATTAGTATTATTGTTGTAGCTCCTGCAAGTAAAGGAGAAACCCAGGTCAGAGACAAATTTGAAAGTTGAAAACTCCTATGCTTTTCAAATTAGTCAAAACACTTTATACATCGATCACCTTTTGCAACATTCACATTCATTCAATTCACATCTAGCCAAACAAAATATAGAGTTTGAGCCACACTTGAATTTCTACCCACAGTACAACTATACCTATGATTTTAAAGTCAAAGAAAGTGATGTAACACATCCTATTGACGGTCAAGGTCCTACGTACACAACCGAAGCCAGGAATCAACAAAAAGTCCAGATGAATGTCTATATATAGAATCAACAAAACAGTTGTACTTGTCATTGCAAATATAAACATATTAAATTTAATTTGTATAAGAACTTTCAAATGAGATTCAGGAGCTCCAGGTCTCAACTTCAAATTCTGACACTCCTCTTTTAGTCAATCTTTCCTACAAAATATGAGTGGGGGAACGAGTTCTTCCACAAAATATAGATTAGAAAAACTACAAAAAGGAAGAAATATTTAAAAAATGCAACCAAAAAAATGCATTAGAATATATATTAAACTAACACGAAAATCATCAGATTCACATTGTCAAATTTCAAATGTGTCAACCAGCTAAAATGTTATAAGTGCAGTGACTGGTGAGATCAAATGACGGGTCAAGAAAACCCAAAGTAACAAAACACAGTTGAGGAATTATAAGAAAGAGGTGACGGTGGCCATTGAGTCTGTGATGGTGATTGAGTCTCTAGTGTTCTACATTTCTGAGAAAATATGTGGAACTATTGGGACAATTCCGCCGTCATTTTGTCCTGCCTAGTCATATGATCTTGCTGCCTCGCTATAATTTCTTCTTGTGTAGCTAATCTTTCCTTCACTTCCCGCAACTCCTAGGATTGACGCTCAAACTGTTGTGCCTTTGTACCATATATTTGTGAAGGTTTAACTGCGGGGCCCATGAGCTGAAGTCTTCCATGAGTATCCGGTCCCATTACCTCTCGAAATACTTCTTCATGAACTATTGGATCAGGTTGACTCTCCTGGCTCCTTTTTTGAAGCCCTTCATAGGTTTCCCTATAAGTGTTGAGGCAACATATAAAGTCTTGTCATAAGATATTAGTAATGGCCATTAACTAAAAAAATGTAAAACTAATTCATATCATAGTCTTCGCAGTTTCCTCATTTGCAAATAATCCAGTCTTTTTGGATCTGTAGGGGATTTCGAACATGTGAATTCGAGTAGGAGGTTCATGATTTGGATCTGCACGTTGCTGTGTCCAAAAAAATGAAAATAATAAATGTAACGCGCTCGTGCAAATGACAAACTCACTTAAAAAAGATAAGTCAATTACTATAATTTCCTCACATACTACAGCTAGTGGAATCCTTCCCATTGTATGCCGGAGATGTTGTTTCTCCCTATGCTTCTTATTCTTTTACATATGGCCTACATAAATAGCAAGAATTTGAAAAAGTAAGTTGCTAATTTTAGACAAAGAAGGTCAACTAAATTACTGATAAGCCAAGGAAGAATGCACTCATTACCTTGTACTCTGGCCTATCCCACATGGCAAACAAAGCATACCACTTATCTTGTGGCATAATCGAAAGATTGATATTTGCTTTTTTTTCTTCATTAGTATCATACATGTCGTAGTGGTCTTTCTTAAGAGTATGCTTAAATTATCTCCATCTACTATCAAGCACTGATAGGGCCCATGACTTACTATCTTGGTCTAAAAGAAATTTTTTATAGAAAAAATTATTAAGTAAATAAATTGCATATGAGGTAAAAGAAAAGGAAACAATATGGTGCAATGTGCATTAGATAATTAAAATGTTTACATATTAGAAATACACTAAATAGGTGCCACCTTGATTCCTTTCCCTGCATCTTCCTTTAGTTGTGAAGGTATAACCCTCCAACTGGTGTAGTCCAAAGGAAAATATTTCAGACCTCCTGCTACACAACCAATCTATGTAGCAACTTTGTTGGATGTCTCCCTACTACATGATTGGTGGTAAGCATTTACCTCTACGCCGATAGACTCTTTAAGTTTAAAAGTTGACTTGGCAAAGGTTTTTTCCCTTTAGCCTCTCTTCCTTTTTGCTAATTTAATTAAAAAAAAAAAACAGTGTTAATCTAATAAGGAAACATTACATGCCGAGATAAGCAAAGATGATGGACAAAAATATAATTATTATCACCATTGTAAAACTAACATTATAATTGACTTACCTCCTGCTGATGTGCTGCCAATATTGGCACTATTCCCCTCCTAACTCATTCTTCCCAATAACTTGAATTCCAAATCTATTTTCAATAAATTGTTATCAAATGGTGCAAAAAATTAGTTTAGATCCCTGACTAAATTAGCTAAGTAGCAATGACGTTGAACAAAATATGCATTGTATATAAGTGAGTACATTCCCAGACAAATGTTAATAAAATAGGTCACTTGCTTGGTTTTAATGATCAATCATTCCGATGAACTGTCAACTAAGCTTTCTATTTGGTTAATCAACTCAGTAGGTGTGTCTATGGTAATACTATCCACATTAGATCTGAACCAATTGATATTAGCTTCACTATCAGCCTTGGTATTTTCTAAATTTTGTCTGTACGTAATCTAATGTACTTAGGTATATTATATTACACAAGTCAAAAGGGCAATTTAATGGTAAGTGGAATAAAGAAAAATGCATGCATGTACACATAGGGTTGGATTGATAAACTCACTGGGTTAGATTTCAGTTTATTTTGGTTGATATTTTTCCCATTTCCATCAAAATACTCATCAAATTGCACGATATACTCATGAAAATATTATCATCATAAGCCAGTCCAAAAAAAGAAGCATTAGAGATATTGTTCCTGAAATCTCATACATCTGTTCGTAAAACTTGAAACTCTAGGAATAAAACTGTGCTGCAGTTCTGAGAAACTAATTTGGTCACAGAAATTATAACAGTGCTATCTTTGTAATGTCTTTAGAGTTCTCAACCTTTGGAGGGATTTTTATGGGTTGCTTGTTATAGAAAAACATACAAGTTCCACGAAGTTCTGAACATTCCAAAACTTTCATGGCACCAAACCGGGTTGTACAGTATAATCCATGCTACTTACTCTAACATCCTGTCCAATCTGTGTATACCCACTTAGATGCCCTGCATGGACATCTAAGTGCATCACTGTTCCAATATGACTCTCGATCAAGTATTGCCCACTCAAGAGGCCTTCATCATTGCTATGCATCAGATCTTTATGTTTCATTATTTGAATGCTGCAATCCCATGCAACCCCCATCGCGAAAGATTCAGACATTAAAAAAGAAAAAATAATCCTATTACAGATGGAATCACAATTTTACAATTCACAGTTCAACTAGGCTAAGTGGTAGACACCCAAGCCAAAGAGTAAAAAATTTATTTTCTTCTTTTCTTCCCACAGAATCTATGAACCCAAGTGCAGCTAGAGCTAGTTTAGACCAAGAACAGATCTCATTACAGAAGAAAGAAAAGGGCGAGAAGACCCAACGTATTTTGAACAGGCTGAACCTAAACCAAGTTCTAACATCAATACTACGATAGATACGAAGGAACCACACGTTGTGCTTGTTGCCTTGAAGCCGAAAGCTTCGTTATGAATCACGGATTACTAAAAAATTCACAGTTGAAACTATCAAAGATTGCATGACCAACTTTTAATTTCCTTTCATTTTGAATGTAATTCAGAGGAATCAAATAAATACCCAGAAATAACATAATCCCCAACTCCCCAAAATAATAGAAATTCTCGGAACAATCAAACATTATTGAAATCAAAACCACTGAGATAACGAAATAAACAAAAAGGAGAAAGAAAGCATTACATTAAATAGATAGAAATTCTCCGAACAATCAACACCACATAAGAAAGATACCTGGCAGATTAAATCCCCAATACAAGTCAAAAGCGCAGATGTGAAAGCCTTTGTCAACACTGGATACTTCTCAAGAGCAGCCAAAGACCTGAAAATTAAATCCAAACAAGATGACTTACACAAGGGAAGAGATACTGGAGAGAGGTAGAGCGACGAGAGAGTGAGGGAGCAATGAAAGAGATGCCGGAGAGAGTCTGAGCGAGATGAGAAGGTAAGACAGAAAATTGATAAACACAACACGTAGACATTATAGTGGATCAACGAAAATGCATGAAAAACTTCACAAAAAAAAAGTGACTGAGTCTGAGTCTTGTGGTCTTCTTAAATAAATATTAAAGGACGAGAATTAAAATCCGGTCGCCTAAAATGATTTTAGCGACGGGAACTTAAATTCCGTTGGTGAATATGGAGGCGGGAATTTAGATCTAGATGGCTAAGAGTTTTGGGGACGGGAATTTAGATCCCGTCGACTAAAACATTTTTTGCGACGTTAATTATTTACCGTCGGAAAAAATGATTTTAGGCCACGGGGTATTAAACACCGTCGCCTAGAATTATTTTCGGTGAGGAGAACTTAAATCCCGTCGGCTAAAACATTTTTCGGTGACGGAATTTTTATAACGTCGCAAATTTCCGTCGCCAATTTTTGAGATGCCAGCCTAGCTTCCAATCCACACTCCATTGAATCTTTTCCCAATGTTTATATAGTGGGTGACAATGGATCATTCAATAGAAGGTAATGAAGAGGGAGTGAATCAGAGGTGAGAGATAGAGAATGAAGTGCCAGCCTAGCTTCCAATACTGTACCATTCAAAGAACCTTTTTCCCACTGCTTATATAATGGGCATCTTGTATTTTTAATCAAAATTAAAAACTCGTCATTGGCCAGCTGTTCGACCTAAAATAATTTTGGGAAAAAAGATTTATGTCTGGTAGTATGTACTTGTGCCTAGACTTTGGAGGCGTGAAATGATTGCTCCGCCCCCTACTTAGATGCTTGTGCATATTCTTTCATTGGTCCCACACTAATGTAATAGATACACAGTTGGACAAGAAATCTTTTCCCATAATTTTTTATTGGGTTCGTTTTAAGATTATCAGAACTGGGCTTGACTTCCATTACAAAGGTTTGGGTTTGGGTTTGGGCTTGGGCGTCCTCTCCAGCCTACCCAACTTGCAAGATGCTTACCCATTCAAATCTTGCTTTGCAACCAAGAAATTAATGATGTATTGAGGCTTTGTTTGGTTGCAAAGGAAATTGAAGGGAATGAAAGTTAAACTTTTTAACTTTAAATAGAAACTTTTTTAATGATTACAGCACATGCTGTCACATTACTATGTAATTAATTCTAAATTATTCCATATTTAGTTATTAATTTATATTTCACTTTGCATCCAAATCCCTCCCATTTGTAAAGAAAAATAAATTTTATATCTTATAAGTATCATTACGATATATATTGAAAAGTTCAGGTAATTTATACAATCCTGTTGTGTTGCAACTATAAAAGTTTCTATTTATAGTTAAAAAATATCACTTCCCTTCCCTTCAATTCCCCTTACAACCAAACAAAGCCTGAGTGGTAAAATTAAAGAATAGGCTTAGTCTAAAACTCATAAAACTCATTTGAGCTGCCCACTTTATTTACCTTATTGAAACGGATCATTTTCATTGTGCTACATGGAATGATGATGTGACAATTTTGATGGTTCCTTGATTTGAATCAGTCACATGTCATATGTCAAAACCTAATTGAATCAAATACTCTCCAGTGTATTGATATGCATCAATCCCCTTGAATGTCCATATAAGTTTACAATTCTTCAACCATTATTATATATGCTCTTCTATATCCTCGAATTTTCAAATCTTTCTATTTTGCCATTTGGCAAACCCTATGTAGGCTGAAATTTTATGTTTAGTTGAGATCCTTGTGGGTCTATCTATCTACAAAATTTGGTTCATGTGATTAGCCACATGGCAAATAGGGCCACAAAGCCATAGAGAATTCATAATTGAAACATATTGTGAGGCTCCTCATTTATAGAATGAGGTATAGTACACTTGAGTCTGTTAGTGTGAGCTTTTAACAATTCACATTCTCTTTGGATCCACACTTATTTCATTTTTTAACTACTAAAATTTCCCCTTCTTTATAATATGACAATTGTTTCCTTATCTTTTTGAATATCTCTTTCTTGCATTTGATTCTTTGGTATGGTAGCGTCCATATTAATAGGGAAGCTTAGTTATAATGAATTATCCTCTCAAAAGGTTGTAAGTTCAGAGTTGTCATCCTTTCCTTTCCTTTCCTTTATTTTTTTTTTAATATTTTTTTTAACAAAAACAAGATTCCTTGAACTGTCATTAATGTTTTATACAGAAAATAATTATTTATAATTTAATTTGATATTTAAAAATACAAAAATAGATCGAGCATCCATTAAAATACAAAGAAATAAAATTTGAGAAACATCAAGTAGGTATTGTTGTCTTTGGAAGTGATACCGCTATTAAAGAAGGAGATCATGTCAAGCGCACTAGTTCTATTGTGGATGTTGTTGCAGGAAAGACAATGCTACCTTCTGCTCCTGCTGCCGTTGGAATTGTGTGTTCGTCTCTGACTGTTCAAAGAGCGACGAAGAGATAAAATTTATGTTTTAAAAAAGAGACAATTCAAGCAAAAGAACCATGATCATAGGAAATAGAATGATCTTAAACTAAAATTTTCAATATCATTTGTAATTAGAATATTAGATATGACTTAATTGAAACTCTAGCTAACAGCATATCATGAGAAAGTTGGGCTTTTAAAGGGTTACGAGCAATATTAATGGATAGTTGAGAAGATCACATCATAGAATGCTTACAAGATATAGATTATCTAGTATATGTATATCGTTCCCTTAATTTTTATCTGGATTGCTATCCTAGACTTAGATATTACTAAAAAGTATTTATGCATCCAAGGGTTTTCTAATAGTTAAACTAGGGACCTAACTGACCATTTTCTTGGATTTAATATGGTATTTCTCTCCAAGTTTTTCCAAATTAACATATTCAAAAAGAATTGTTCCTTGATTTCTTCATTTTCATCTGATGGTGATCTATCCTGATTTAGTTTTTATGATATTTTTTTTTCCAAATTTTAAAAAAAATATATTTGGAATTAATAATGCAGTATTCATGTATCCAAGGGTTTTATTATAAATAACATTGGGACCTAGCTGACCAGTTTCTTGGATTTAATGTAGTATTTCTCTCCAAGTACTTGTGCTCCATATTAACATATTCAAAAAGAATGCTCCTTGATTTCTTCATTTTCATTTGATGGTGATCTATCATTATTTTGTTTTTATGATATTTTTTTTTTTCAAATTTTTTTAAAAATATTTATTTGAAATTAATAATGTGTATTTAAATGAACAGGAAGAGCAACTATCAACATAGCTATCAACATAGCTAAAGATATTCCTTTCATAGGCATAGCTAAGGAGACAGTTGATAGAATCTTTTCGAGGGAAGCTTCAGTACTTACTCACCATCTTCTCCATCAAGGGTGTCTAGAAAGAAACTGACGATCACTATCTGTGGCCAAGCAGCGGGGTTATAGATTCTTGTCCCTTGAATGGGAGAAACATGGGAGCTGCTCAGAATCTTTACTTGATTAACACTGATGATTAGAGCAACTCTCAAACTCTAAAAACAAGTGAACTTTCTCTAAACCTTTGGAAGTGCATGCAGATATACCTTAAAAACTACACACAAAATTACTTGTTAATCTTTTATAGTGAAAGTTAGGTTGGATTGGGTTGACTCGGTGCTAGGACCTCCCATTCAAAGGTCATCAAGTACCCAATCTAGCCTAACCTGAGTTGCACCTTTATAGAGCATTCAGACCCTAGTATGGAAAATTTGAAAAATTTACAAATTCTTTATCTGTCTTGACAGTGTTGGGTAGATGTTGATTTTTCAGTTTTGAATGGAATAAATAGTTGGTGTAAATTTGATCATATTTAATGTTTTTTTTTTAAAATTATTTGTTAAATTTCACCCACCTCCCTGTAGTTTGGTTTAATAACACACACTCACTTTTTGTGATAATTACACTAACACCCCTTATTGACACCCAAACGTCAAGCAGATTGACAGAAAAATTAAAAAAATCATTTTACCCCAACACCATTCCCTTTGATTTTGGAATTTTTCCTATTTCTTTTTGTAAATCGTTCTTTTTCAGCAATGGTTCACAAAGTGAGAAAAAAGAGCACACCTATTCTTTGACTATAAAAACACGAATTGGATTTGATCACGGTTATGGCAAAAGCAATCAATAAGGACTAAATCAACATCAGTGGAGAACTTAAGGAGGCGGCTGGCAACAAATGTGTTGGTCAAATCCGGAAACCTTCGAAAATATTTTGGATTCTTTCTTTTGCTGCAAATCTAGAACAGAAAGAGGGAGGAGGAAGGCAGGTTGTGGGAGCCGAATTCTGCAATTTCCAGAAAATGAAAGAGCCGGTGAAGACCTGAAACCGAAATCGGAAAGAAAGGGGTTTTCCCCTGAGTTGCTGCTGCAACTGGAATTAGCAGCAGCAGAAGAAAGGAAATTATCAAGTAGAGGAAAAAATAAAAGAAGAAAAGAGAAACAGAAGGCAAAGAAGAGGAGCAGAAATCGTATGAAGAAGAAGGTGAATTCGTATGCTATAATTTTGGGAATTAGCAAGGAAAGTGTTGATAAATTGTTGGGGGTTGGTTTGAGCTGCACTTGAAGTGGAAGCAAATGAAAGGATGGAGAAGAAGAAGGGTGGTAGCAGTAGGATAGTTCATGTGATTCAATCGGACCGGAGGAAAACACAGTTCATGATCGAACGAAACTCATCGGAAGAAACCATAGCCTTGAGATTAAAACAGAAGAACTCCTGCACTAGTTGTTATAGTCTTAATTTTCTAATCGAGTCTTCAATGCTTATTTGTTGTGAATCTGGTTTATCTTTTAAATTGTTTGTTCTAAAGTCTGGGTTAGGTTTTGGACTGCCCTATCATAACAGACGGGGTTATGTGAATTACATTTCATAAAGTATGAGAGATTAGTGTAATTATCATGAAAAAAAGGCGTGATATTCAACCAAACTACAGGATAGGTGAGTGAAATTTTCCCTTTTTATTATCTTCACTAAAAATATTTAATTTTTATGAAAGAATAAGTGGTTAGTGTATGCCATATTGATAATGAATATTATCAAGTTCTATCAACCTAATTCATAATATGATTTAAAATATTCTTTTGGATATTCAATAATTGTTTGTGCTGATCACAGGTTGACACTGAGAGGGGGGGTGAATCAGTGTCTTCAAAAATTCTTCTAAATAATCCTTTGAAGACAGACGCTGCCTTGAGCTGATGCTTTACTCACTAAGCACGACCACACAATCACTAAAGCATTACCACATACAGTCGTATGCACAACCACCTCACTACCACAAAGTGGTTAGGTCTACCATGTTGTGCATACCCATCCTGCAGGCCATTCCACGCACTTCACAATATACAGATAATCACATTTCACAACACAAGATATACGTGGTTCACCACCACAGTGTGTGATGGCTAGTCCACGGAGTAATGCCCTACGGGCTCCGTATATACTCAATACTTAACTTTTAGCTGACTACACAGCAGGAAGTACATACACTCAGTTTACCCAGCATAAATCTAGGAGGGCACAGATGTACAAATAATTCAGGTACCGAAGTACCAGTGCTCAGCACTCGCTGCACACACTACACTTAACTCGCACCCACGGGAAGCAGACAATATAGTTTTTGGGCTTATATCAATGCCCTACAATTTAATCCCCACTAGCTAGGCATTCATCATTTATCACCTACAGCTAGCATACATTGAGTACAAGAAATAAACAATTAATTCATACAAGGTTAAGAAGCTTACAACCCTTGTCTGGCATTTTCTGGTACTCTGGGAAGACTCTGGGATGTCTCTGTAAAGCCTGGCATAGCCCTCAGGTCTACCAGAATCTTCAATGAAAAATTTCAACCCCAAACCCTAGCCTCCCTTTCCATTTCACTTCCCCCTTTCTTCAAAACATCAATACACCATTCAATACTTCCAACGGCTCACTGTAGTCTCTGTTTTCTTCCTTGGCATTTTAACAAACACCTTGACTGCATGCCTTTCCTAAGCTTTCACAATCACAATCACCATTAATGGCCAACCATTCTTCAAGGTCTTCAATAGATTCAATGGCATCTCACACAACCCACATAATGTAAATGAGAGAAAATAATCTTTCATATAAAATCAAACCGAAACCCTAGCTTGGTATTTCAGTCAAAACAAGAGAAGCTTCTTTTCCAAGCTCTCATTACCTCCATTAATGGCTCACAATCATCCTCAAGCTTGCAATGGACTCTCAATAACCTCCTTGAAGGTTGGTGTATGTATTCAATGCATTAGAACTCACCGAAGCCTTCCAAGAGAGGTTTTTTTGCCAATAACCCGAGCCTCCACCTCATTTTCCATCACAAAACCTTTCCAATAGGTAGAGCATTCAAAAACGAGTTCAGAGCAACTCGGAACGTCCGATTTGGACTCCGGATGGCCGAGATATGGCCATTATAGTTTCGGCCAATAGAATCATAACAAAGAGCATCTTTTGGAGAACTTTTCGTGCACCGCGCTACACAATAGCGCCGCCTGTCAGTGCGTTGTCGAGTTGTGGTTGGTTCAGAGAGAATCTGAGAGAAGTGGCCGTCGGATCTGAGAAGAAAAGGCGGGATCGTCTTATTCCCGTCGGATCCGAATAAATCGCGTTAGCGAACCTCGGATTCGATTTCGACCACTGGATCGAGATCTTGAGCTGCCGTCATACCGTACGCGCGCCACATAGAATCACAGTTCTATTACCATGCATTGCAGACCATGGTTTTAACTTACGCCGACCCAATCAGATCATGCGCGCAAGAATCCCGACGCAACTTATGCGTCACACCTCAGCCCGCCTTCTTCTAGGCCGTCGGATAAGAATCTGAGCATCGTGGCTCATCCTTGGACGCAGATTTTGGATATTTTTCTTTTAATTGGACCAAAATACCCCTGTAAAACATGAAAAAGACCTCTGTAACTTTTAAGAGTTTTGTTAAACTTGCTATAGGGTCGATTTTTCAGAGAGGTTTTCTCTCTCCTAGAAAATCGTCGAACACCTGGTGGGTAGGAGCGCGGCATGCGGGAGAAGGAGCCAGCGCACGCGGCTTGCGGGAGAAAGTGCCAGCGTGCGCGCGGACTGTGCGCGATGGTGCCATGCAGGGGTGCCATGCGTGCGGGCCTGCCTGCTGTGGTGCCATGCGGGCTGGCCTGCTTGGCCTGCCTGCTGTGGTGCCATGCGGCTGGCCTGCTTGGCCTGCCTGCTGTGGTGCCATGCGGCTGGCCTACTGGGCTGGCTGCCTTGGCCCTCGGCCAGGCTGGCTAGATGGGTCCCACTTTCTCTCTTCTCTTTCTCTCTCTTCCTTCTCTCTCTTCTGATTCTCTCTCTTATTTTTCTTGCTTCAAGGAGTACTTGGGAGATGCCACATCATCAGTGGAACCCACTGTGGGATCCACACTCTCTCTCTTCTTGCCAAACCGAGAATGGGATCCACTCTGGACCCAAACTTTCTCTCCATTTTCTCTCTTCTCTTTCTATCAACATGTTGCCAATGTGGGTACCGTCCACATCACCAGTGGGGCCCACACACATTCTGTCACCTGTCGAAACTACTGTTGCCCAGTTAACTCAATGCATACTTTCTCAATCACTCTCTAGAAGCTGTAGAATACTGTAGAACATGCCAAAGGCTTCCTCGGCTCTGCCACTTGCACAAATACTATCTCTCCTCATTTCTCTCACTGTAAGCTCATCAACATTGCCCACACAGCCAAGTTGCCAACAATGACAACACATGGCCAACAATCTCCCCCTTTGAAATTGTTGGCAACTCACTTTTCACATCACAATGAAGCTCTCTCCCCCTTGACAACAAGTACAAAGGGGTCTGACCACATAGGAGTGCCCACCGCATCTTTCCAATCCTATGGGCTCTCTACAAACACCATCTCTACACCACATCACAATACATCATCTCGTCTTAGCAGAAAGACAACCAATGACTCCCCCTGAGTCCATGCATCTCAACTCATTCTCCATTCCAAAGATGATTTCCATTCTGTGTACCACAACCATAGAGTGCACATATCTATAATTTTTGTGATCTCCCCCTATATCAAAGCTTCTTTCCAGCATCAATAACACAAATATTATAATCAATAATAGCAATTGATAAACACAAGCTGTCACTCATATGAATCTCATCTCTTTGACAATAGTAGCAAGAAGGTAACATGAATTCCATCTAAGTCCATGCCATCACTCTTCAAACAAGTGATTTAACAAATCAATCACATAAGAGAATAACAGATAACCATTGCAATACTTGTTGCATAAGTTCTTATCATACATCACCAGTTACTTTTCTTTCTTTCCCATGCATTCAGACATAAGGTGTACCATCATAGAAAATAATGCATACTTAACCAAGATATTCTGATGCAAACAAAAATAGCTTGTTGCAGTGCATCCAACCAGGTTCATCACTGTATGTGTAAGACCCGCACTCCGTAAATCCGGTCTAAACCTTGGTTTTGTGTCGTAGCAGGTCTTCCGATCATCACCGAGCCAGACAGGACGAGCGGATGACAAACAGGTATGAAATCAGACCAAAGACGATCGAATCAACATGATTTTATGTTGACCGGTCGATGGTACCGGTCTTGGTACCGGTCGACCGGTCAGGTCTGCGCAGCTAAGTATGGAAATCTGAAAATTGACTTCTGAGGGTCTCACTTTCCTGATTTCGAATCTAAGACTTTCCTAATCCTAATAGGGTTACTAAACCCTAATTCTAGCCTATAAATACACCCTTAATCCTCCTCAAATCCTTTCCATTGTCTCTAACAAACCCTAGAGAAGAGAAAGAGGTTGGAAAGGAGAAGGAGCAAGGAAGAAGAAGAAGGTGCCGCCATTATCGTTCGACGACGCTCACGCTACGCCAGTAAGTGTTTGAATCAATCTTCTTAATCTATGTTAGTTGTGTGGGTGGATCAATACCATGCAAAGTAGGTATTGATCTAAAACCCTAAATTGGCCAATAAACCCTAAGTTGTCGTCAAACCCTAGATTCGAGTTTCGGGATGATATTCATCAAAACGAGACTTGAATGAGTTGGGGATAACTCTAACTCCAAGTTTAGACTTAGAATGAATAGGAGAAACCTTGGAAATCCAGGGAGGATGATCGACGGCAGTCGAAAAACCCATGTATGGTCTTCCGGAGACATACCGGTCGACTATACCGGTTGCACACAGTGCGACCGGTATGTTGCCACCGGTATCCCTCGGGAGGCTGGTCTGTGGGGACTGGTTGACCATACCGGTCGCCAGTCTTCCCCACAGAGCTGCGACCGGTACATGCCATCGGTCAGCTCTGTGAGGGTATTTTGTAACCTTGTTAGTTTCCGACCAACATGAAACCCTAAACAATATATTCTAATGAAACCCTAATAACATTGTAGGACTTTGTGACTTTCCGTTTGCATCTTGCGACGTGGAGCAAGCTATCAAACAAGCGTCAGGTAAGGGAATCTGACCTAAACCTAATAATTAATGGACAGTAAGTTGTTGTTAATCATCTGAATATCTATGATGTGATGTTTGTGTATATTCACATGTCATCATTTACTTTCAGTTATTATTATTGCTCATGCATTGATAGGATGTGACTGTTAAGCATGTGATTATTTTCGTTAGTGTGTGGAGTGGGGCATGGGCCTGAGATCGCTCCTCACACTAGCACCTTTTGTAGTATTCTGTCTTAACATGCTTGGTACGGGTGGGGCATCAGGGGAAGGTCGTGGTACGGTGATCTCCGATATTGATGTTGGTCTGGCCATGGTTATGTGGCACTGTGGTCTCCGAGTCGACGCTGGCTTGTCCACGATGCTTTAGTTCTATCTCTATGCCGTAGGGAGTTATGTTGGGATAGGGTCTACCTGCGTATTGTTTATATCCTAGTGGGTTAGTTGCGGATAGGGCATCAGGGGAGGTGTGGGAATGTCTTAGCTCTATCTCTATGCCGTAGACGGCTGTGCTGGGATAGAGCGTACATTGATGACATATAGGATTGGTTAGTTGCGAGCCCAGTTTACGAGCCCTGGCCAGTAGGGGCTTAGGTACTGGTATGGGTAGAGTATCAGGGGAGGTACGGGGGTATCTTAGCTCTATCTCTATTCCATGGTGGGTGCATGTGGGCCAATGGGAGTGTGATCCATGAGGTGCCACACACTCATGTATAGAGGTGCGGGGGCCACCAAACCTTTCTATAGCACATTGTAAACTTAAAATCAGACCACAGCATAAAATGATTATTACTCATGCATAATATTGTGAAATTGTCTGATTGTCTTACTGAGCTAAGTTGTGAGCTCACCCTTTGTGTACACATTGTTTTAGATGTTGATGCATGTTACATTGTTGATGACTATGTGAACGCTCCGGCGTATGGTGACGTTGCTGCTTTGAGTGTACAGGCATGAGAGGACGAGCATGACGCTTCATGCGAGTGCCCTTTCTGCGTGTACCTGTGATTGGATTTTTGTTTATTCGTTTCAGTTATTTTTGTTGATATTAAAGGGATGTAAAAGATATTTATTTTATGTTTGGATCTGAATAATTGGATACTTATTTAATTATCAATAGATACTCAGTTCATTCTATTTTAAAGACTTTCGCTGTACTATTATATTCTGATTGTGGTTATGTGTGATGGTTTGTATGAGTGGACACGGCCTATTCGAGATCCTGGTGTGAACCGTTGGTTCAATGACGGTTCACTCACACCATTCTGGTTGGATCAGAATTGGGGTGTGACAGTATGAGGCATCAAACTTACTCTCCCTTTAGCTCAACACTATCCTCTCATCTGATAATGACTCAACAAGATGCAAAAATCATAAAGAGACTATGTATTGTGTTCACTGGTGATCCAAACAGATTTTCACATGGAGTCTAACTGTTACTTACTTGCAGTCACCTAAGGGCTCTAATATGACATATAATGGACTCCCCCTCACCACAAGCGTCTCTATGCTTGGTTAGAAACACCATGAATGAACTTCAACACTCTGTCAAAGTCTATACATTTTCTGAGGATCTCTGCTTTAAAGCTACCAACTTGCCATTGCCAATTTTTTTTTTTATCATACATTCTGTACTATAGAAGGTCACTTCATGCTCCTTGTCACACTGCTTCATCTCTTGAGAAATCTCTCCCAATGTGGGATACAAGCACCTATAGGAATGCCCATACGCATCTTCCCAATCCTATAAGTGTGAGTATTCAAACTACATAGAAATGCCCATATGCATCTTTTCAGTTCTATGAGTTGAAAACTCAATTGCTCCACTAGTCATCATCCATCCATCATTGCCCATTCTCCACAATGAATATCTCAAGGGATGTACACCAAACAATCATCAATTGCACTCAACTGTGATTACTCATCAGCTATCAAGTGATTCTCCTTTACATTCAGATAAGAACAATAAAATTATTTCCATTACTAGTGCTAACTCATCGATCTTAAAAAAAAAAACTGCACTTTGACCTTGCCATAGAAATCTGTACCAACTGTCTCTGATAAACATGCTGAGTCAAATAATTATTTTAAGCAACCACACTCTCACTACTGCACAACTCTGACATCATCATTGATTGCTCTGTGCTTTGACTGACATAACACTGCTCATCTGATTATTACTCCACCAAGATGTATTAACACAAAGTACTATACTATGCCATCTGGTGATCTCAAACACTTGTACTCTTCTACCATCAACAGAGTCTATCTAGGGGGCAAAAATAAACATATAGTAAGCTCCCCCTCTCCATGTGCACTTCAGTGCACCTATTTCCTAAGAGAAGTGCTCCCTGTCACACCCAACCTAGGTGATGTAGGGATGGTAAGTGTGTCTGTGTGCTTTTCTCTCCACATTGCATGACCATATGTCTTGGTCTTCTGTTTAAGCTTCTCCTTAGATACTCTCTTCTGACAATGCTTGTCAACTAGTTTACCCATAATCCTCTCTCTCTGTTCAACCATACCAACTGAAGATCTCTCTGTTGTCTTCTTTCTCCATACACTAAACAAGGCCACATGAGACTGACCATTGAATTGAGACTGCTCCCTAACTTGCCTTCTGAACTGGCTTCTTGAACATCTCCTTTTTCTGGTTCTAGAGACCTGGTAGTCTCTCTCTGCTTGAGCAAGCTGGGGGGTGAGCACTGCCTTGCATCGCTTGGCCCAATGCCCAAGTGTATGGCATCTGAGGCACTCAACTGGCCTTATCTGGGGTAACATAGATGTTTTCTTTGCATAACCACTAACATAAAATCTTGATGTGCAATTTATAATCCTATGCCCATACCCATTGCACCTGTGACAATATCCATGAAAATCTGACTGTCTTATAAGGGAATGTCTGTGCCAACTGGGTGTGGGTCCATGCCTCATGGTGTGTACTCCCTGTCTCTGCTGGAGAACCTGCTGCCTATGCCTCTGATGACTGAAATTACTAAATCTGCTCTGCTCAATTGGTCTCTATTGGTAAATGCCATCAACCCTATCACTCTGCATACTGTCTATGTTCCATGTCTGAGCTCTCTATTGGGGAATACCTCTACACTGTGTCTGGTGTGCTGGATGTCTTGTATCATTGTGCCTCTGCACTTTCTTCTTCTGTCTTCTACTTTGGGTCTTTACCTCTGCTCTGGTTAGACTCTGTCTTTGTGGTATACTCATATTTGCCTCTATAGTCCTCCTAAATGACTCACCCTGCTCAAAGGTAGTAGCAGAACAAATGGTGGATGGCCTCTGATAATCTCCACTCTGAACTGTACATCTGGTGATCTCCTCAACCACAGGTGGGGTGCAAACCTGACTCATTTGTTCCTCTGTTAATTGTGCTCTAAGTGTAGTGATCTCTCTCTCAAAAGCTCTACACATCTCATCTCTGCTAATGACCTGAGCCTCTAAAGCTGTAAGGACAAAGCTGGAGTCCTTCACTTGTGTCTTCAAAGTTGAAATAGTTTCATTTGCACTATGAAGGTCACATGATGCCACTGTAAGTCTCTCCCTCTGAAGTCTCAACTCATCCTGAGCTGCTCTTAGCTCTCCAGTCAAGTCAACTTCTGGAACATGATCCTCTAATCCGACAATAGAGCACTGATTTGAACTCCCACTATCTACCTCTGAAGTGGAATCAATGTCTGGTGATGCATGAGCCTTAAAGAATGACTCATCTCCATATAGAGTCTATAATCTGTCCCATAGTGTCATCGCTGTCTCGCATCCACTGACTCTGACTCTCACACTATCTGCTAATCCATCTGTAATTGCCATTTTAGCTGTAGAGTCATACTGGGTATCCACCTTCCCAGTACTAATTGCTTGCCACACATCAAAACCAAGAGACCCCAAAAAAATTTCCATCCTCCACTTCCAGAACACAAATTCATTTCCATCAAAAAGTGGGGGTTTGCAAAAACCTTCACCTAGTGCCATGACTGTCCTCTAATCACTCAGCTACTGATTAAGCTGTCACTGAGCCTGGTGCTCTGATACCAATTGTTGATTACAGGTTGACACTGAGAGGGGGGGTGAATCAGTGTCTTCAAAAATTCTTCTAAATAATCCTTTGAAGACAGACGCTGCCTTGAGCTGCTGCTTTACTCACTAAGCACGACCACACAATCACTGAAGCACTACCACACACAGTCGTATGCACAACCACCTCACTACCACAAAGTGGTTAGGTCTACCATGTTGTGCATACCCATCCTGCAGGTCATTCCACGCACTTCACAATATACAGATAATCACATTTCACAACACAAGATATACGTGGTTCACCACCACAGTGTGTGATGGCTAGTCCACGGAGTAATGCCCTACGGGCTCCGTATATACTCAATACTCAACTTTTAGCTGACTACACAGCAGGGAGTACATACACCCAGTTTACCCAGCATAAAACCAGGAGGGCACAGATGTGCCAATAATTCAAGTACCGAAGTACCAGTGCTCAGCACTCGCTGCACACACTACACTTAACCCGCACCCACGGGAAGCAGACAATATAATTTTTGGGCTTATATCAATGCCCTACAATTTAATCCCCACTAGCTAGGCATTCATCATTTATCATCTACAGCTAGCACACATTGAGTACAAGAAATAAACAATTAATTCATACAAGGTTAAGAAGCTTACAACCCTTGTCTGGCATTTTCTGGTACTCTGGGAAGACTCTGGGATGTCTCTGTAAAGCCTGGCATAGCCCTCAGGTCTACCGAAATCTTCAATGAAAAATTTCAACCCCAAACCCTAGCCTCCCTTTCCATTTCACTTCCCCCTTTTCTTCAAAACATCAATACACCATTCAGTACTTCCAATGGCTCACTGTAGTCTCTGTTTTCTTCCTTGGCATTTTAACAAACACCTTGACTGCATGCCTTTCCTAAGCTTTCACAATCACAATCACCATTAATGGCCAACCATTCTTCAAGGTCTTCAATAGACTCAATGGCATCTCACACAACCCATATAATGTAAATGAGAGAAAATAATCTTTCATATAAAATCAAATCGAAACCCTAGCTTGGTATTTCAGTCAAAACAAGAGAAGCTTCTTTTCCAAGCTCTCATTACCTCCATTAATGGCTCACAATCATCCTCAAGCTTGCAATGGACTCTCAATAACCTCCTTGAAGGTTGGTGTATGTATTCAATGTATTAGAACTCACCGAAGCCTTCCAAGAGAGGTTTTTTTTGCCAATAACCTGAGCCTACACCTCATTTTCAGCCACAAAACCTTTCCAATAGGTAGAGCATTCAAAAACAAGTTCGGAGCAACTTGGAACGTCCGATTTGGACTCCAGATGGCCGAGATATGGCCATTATAGTTTCGGCCAATATAATCATAAAAAAGAGCATCTTTTGGAGAACTTTTCGTGCACCGCGCTACACAATAGCGCCACCTGTCAGTGCGTTGTCGAGTTGTGGTTGGTTCAGAGAGAATCTGAGAGAAGTGGCCGTCGGATCTAAGAAGAAAAGGCGGGATCGTCTTATTTCCGTCGGATCCAAATAAATCGCGTCAGCGAACCTCGGATTCGATTTCGACCACTGGATCAAGATCTTGAGCTGCCGTCATACCGTACGCGCGCCACATAGAATCACAGTTCTATTACCATGCATTGCGGACCATGGTTTTAACTTACGCCGACCCAATCAGATCATACGCGCAAGAATCCCAACGCAACTTATGCGTCACACCTCAGCCCGCCTTCTTCTAGGCCGTCGGATAAGAATCTGAGCATCGTGGCTCATCCTTGGACGCAGATTTTGAATATTTTTCTTTTAATTGGACCAAAATACCCCTGTAAAACATGAAAAAGACCTCTGTAACTTTTAAGAGTTTTGTTAAACTTGCTACAGGGTCGATTTTCAAGAGAGGTTTTCTCTTTCCTGGAAAATCGTCGAACACCTGGTGGGTAGGAGCGCGGCATGCGGGAGAAGGAGCCAGCGCGGGTGGCTTACGGGAGAAAGTGCCAGCGCACGCGGACTGTGCGCGATGGTGCCATGCGGGGGTGCCATGCGTGCGGGCCTGCCTACTGTGGTGCCATGCTTGCTGGCCTGCTTGGCCTGCCTGCTGTAGTGCCATGCGGCTGGCCTGCTTGGCCTGCCTGCTGTGGTGCCATGCGGCTGGCCTGCTGGGCTAGCTGCCTTGGCCCTCGGCTAGGCTGGCTGGATGGGTCCCACTTTCTCTCTTCTCTTTCTCTCTCTTCCTTCTCTCTCTTCTGATTCTCTCTCTTCAGATTCTCTCTCTTATTTTTCTTGCTTCAAGGAGTACTTGGGAGATGCCACATCATCAGTGGAACCCACTGTGGGATCCACACTCTCTCTCTTCTTGCCAAACCTAGAATGGGATCCACTCTGGACCCAAACTTTCTCTCTATTTTCTCTTTTCTCTTTCTATCAACATGTTGCCAATATGGGTACTGTCCACATCACCAGTGGGGCCCACACACATTCTGTCACCTGTCGAAACTGTTGTTGCCCAGTCAACTCAATGCATACTTTCTCAATCACTCTCTAGAAGCTGTAGAATACTGTAGAACATGCCAAAGGCTTCCTCGGCTCTGCCACTTGCACAAACACTATCTCTCCTCATTTCTCTCACTGTAAGCTCATCAACATTGCCCACACAGCCAAGTTGCCAACAATGACAACACATGGCCAACAGTCTGTACATGAGTATGAATTATAGTTGAATTACAATCTAGTAGTTGATTGGTTTCCTACCGATTGAGTGCAGGCACACAAGAAGTTATGATATTGAATCTTGTGTATTCACATTGTGTCTTAAGGCATATTCTCCCCCCCTCCCAATTATCTTGAGTGGTGTAGAAGTCCCCTATCGGTGCTAGTTAGCCCAGTAAAGTTGGACATGTGTCCTCCTGTAAGTACCCCATTTTTGTCATCCCTAGCTGAACAAAGTCTTACTGGAGTATAAACAGTAAAGTGAGAGAGGTGAGAGAAAGTTTGGAAAAGTACAGGGGAGGCGAGTAAAACTCTCTCAAAAATGATAATTGATCAGTCTTGACATGCTCTCTATAGTGTTTTGAGAAGAGCTGAGATGGTCCTCAGTGTCTAGAAGCTTAAGTGAAACCATACGGCAAGTTGGAGAATCCCAATGCAAGGTTTGAATTTTTGGCTGCAACTTGGACATGATTTTTGGTGGGCCCCATAGCAAGGTCATGAGCTGCAACCTACTTGAATGCATAGGTCTTGGAAATACCTTTGAAATGAGACCAGAATCGCTCAATTCTGATATGAAATGAAGAAAATATGACGATTTTAGTTTGAGAATAAGAGTAAAGGTATTTTTTAAAAATTTATAATATCTAAGGGCTTGCATGTAAATTATCATAAGTTTAATTATTTAAACTTCATCTTCTCATATCTTTCTCATCCAATATCTAAATGAGGTGATTCCAATGTCATTATTCCTCATTTTTTTTGTGCTCTACAAAGTGGACGTGGAGAATTTGGGATAAATGTCTCCAAGGGATCCCATGCGGAGCTGCAAGCCGATATGTTCGTTTAAACTTCAATTCCTCATAATTTTATTATCCGACGTCCAAATAAGGTGATTCAAGCTCCAGTATTTCTCATTTTTAGTGCTCTACAAAGTGGATGCGAAGAATTTTGGTAGAGATTTCCGAGGCATCCCATGCAGAGTTGCTAGCCGAATTATCATGAATTGGCATGTTTAAACTTTAGAAATTCATAAGTTAGTCATTTTACATCCAAATAAGGTGATTCAAGCTTCAGTATTCCTCATTTTTAGTGCTCTACAAAGTGAACATAATAAATTTGGGATAGAGGTTGTCAAAAGATTTCATGTGGAATGGCAGTGGAAATGGCCTATGAAATGATAGAGAGAGAAAAATCAATTTTGGCCCAACTCAGCTGTCACACCCCAATTTCGGCTAAACCAGAAGTGTGAGTGAACCGTCTCCAAACCACGGCGCACACTAGGATCTCAATAGACCGTGTCAACAAACCATTCCAAGCAAACCAACCTATGAGGACCAAGGAAAAAATTTGAAAATTTAATTTTATCCTAATTTTTAAAATTGATTTTTACATGTTGTGAAACTTGTCTACCCTCATTACACTCAAACTAGGATCTGAAAAGTTCTTACCTTCAGATCCCATCCACTCATGCCAGTGGAGGGTAAGAAGACTGGAGTCGCCACCTAGATAAGGTCTAGGACTTATAAATGATGTCCCTCAATGGAGGGACACTAATGACTCACACAAATGGAACGACTATCTTGTCTCACCAAAGGCGGGTAAGTGTCAAATTACGAGTTGGGAAGGTGTTAGGCACCCAACTCCCCCGGTTGAACCGGTCTCCCTAAATCCTATCCTTTCCTACAGTTTATGAATGTTTGGGGCTACCTATCTAATTAAATTTAAAGGTACAAGGAAAGTCCTAATTTGATCTTTAATTCTTTACTAACTATACGTGGCATAAGCTGAAATTAAATAATTTAAACAAGGAAATAATTACAAAATGAATCAAAGAATTTAATAAATGGCTTAATCATACATCAAAAGAAAGGAAAAAAATGATATCTAACATATGACCGAGGTCTGGGAAAATCCCAGACCGCTTTCGTATCCCTATGCGGCGAGAATCAGGCCAAACGTAGTTTGGACGGGTGTGTACGTATCAGGTGTATGCAAGAGAAGGGACGCTCTCAAAATATTGAAACGCTTCCCAAGCGATGGATGCTCCTATAATCATGGAACACATCCAATGGTGAGAGATGTTCCCACAACAGTGGGATCCATCTCAATGTTGAGGTACTCCCTATCACAAGAAAGTCCCATCGGCGAAGTAATCCCATAATATATGGAACTTACCTCAATTTGATCGAGCGTGGAGCGACAAAACTCCCCCGCAGCCTACGTATCCCTCGAGACCTCTGTCTCTCCCAAATCAGGTCAAGCATAGTTCCCATGGATTGACGAGCCATGGACACCCGTGGCAACACTCAGAAAATGCCAAATGCCTCAGCTCCCCACACACGGGGGTTCTCTAAATCTCACTCATATCCCATATTTGGGATACCCAGGTGGACCGTCCGTTGGACCACCAGTCCTATGCATACATCTACCCAATCACATATTTTTCATTAATAATATTTTTGATACAACGGTTTCTCACACTCTTGGATCCAATCCTAGGGTTGGGTGGGCTCATTCTAAATGGGCCCACAAAGGGTCGGACTCTTTGGAGTCCCCTAGCCAATCACATCGCGGGAAGAACGAATCCTAACATGCACCTATTACAATAAGTATGTTCAAATGGGGGTACATCACTTGAGGGTGAGGAACAAATGTTGACATAATCATTCAATCTGGACGGAGCATATATATACATGTTCCAATCTATAACCCTATCACATAGCAAGATAATCAATTAAACTAAACAAAGTATGTGGGTTGATAAAAAAAAACTACATGCTAAGATACTAATATGAAGATGATTTGCAATATACATCATTGTATTAAACCCTAACATCATGGATCAAGTCAACCCATAGCGAACAAACCCATCATGAACTTCAATTGAACCTAACTAAATCAAGCCCATTCATTGAACCAAACCCAACTACCACTGAAAGGAAAACGAGCATGACTAAAACTAGATGGGCCGAATTGAAATCCCACTAACCCCAAACCTGAAAGTAAACTACAACCAAGTTAAACCCAAAGTAAACAAAATTGAACCCCAAACTTAGCTAAAATCATATAAGCCACTTTAACCTAATCTGAACCCAACCGCATCAAGACTCAAACCCAGACCAAATGAACCTGAAACTAAACAAAACTGAACCAGCCTAAGCTTAAACCTATGCCTGAACCAATACCTGTTAACCAAACCAACCTACAGGCCAAACCATATTTATACTAATTATTCAAACCTCACCAGACCTTTCAATTGGACTGTACTTAAGAAATAAAAAAAAAAAAATAAAAAAAAACAAAAAAAAAAAACAAGAAGCTGGAAACCCAAATCCTAACCGAAGACCATCTCTGAGTACAAAATAAGACAAAAATACAAGGCCCAAAACATAAAGTTCAAGCTATAAGAAAACAGAGAAGATAGAAGTCAAAAAGCTTACCAGAAAATATAAAGTCCAAATCAGAATGAAAGCCTACAGGTCTTCATGAGAGTCAAACAAAATTTAAGCCAAACAATGAAGGAATTTAACAAAATAGATCAAACTAGAGAAAAAAAAAAAAACATACCTGGTCCGTAGCGGTGGGGCCTCCCTTTCTATTTGCAATAGTGGTGGTGGCGCTGCTTCCTCTTCCTTCACGGCGGCAGCTAGGCTGGAACCCCTCTCTCCATCTCTTTTTTTTTCTCCTTTCTATTTCCTCTCTCTTGATGCCTAATCTCCAGCCTCTCTGCTCTTCTAATTCCCTCTCTGCTTCTCACTCTCCTAATTCCCAATCTCCAGCTCTCTGCTCTTCTTTCCTCTCTGCAGATTTTTTTTTTTTCATTTGGTACCCAATTGCCCCCACCCCTTTTTCTTTTACGGAGTATATATATATCCTTTATTTTTCTTTTTATTATTATTATTATTATTATTATTATTATTATTATTATTATTATTATTATATTTTTTTTTATGATACATCCCTCTCATTGCGTATGGTGCCTCAATGAGAGCGGAGATCCCCGCAATGGCAAAATCGGGGTGCTGGCACAACCATAATCAAAAAGTAATAAATAGTAGCGGATTTAAATAAATAAATAAACTGAGTTTTTTATTTGTAATTAAATAATTATCTAGTTATGCCATCATCCACAATCATAAATAATAATTTATTACATTGTCTATACCCAACTGAAAGAATAAATAAATAAATAATCCCTAAAGGAACACACAGAAAAAGCACTTGCATGAGGCTTCATGCTCGTCCTTTACTGTCTGTGTGTTAATAGCAGCTACTGTCCTGTACGCTGGGGCAGCCATGAAGCCTTCAACCGTATAACCTGCATCAAGATCTGAAAAAGATAATATATATATTCGGGTGAGCTCACAACTTAGCTCAGTAAAGCACAAGACCAATGCATCATATAAAATGCTTGAGATAACATTACAATTGGGTCAGGTATAACTTACAAAATACTATGGTAAGGTTTGGCGGCCATCGCACCTCCACGCACGAGAGTGTGAGCACACCCAACAGTCAGGCTCCGATCCACATTACTGCTGTTACCGCACAACACTCCGATATAGAGATAGAGTTAGAGTCTGGCAGGCAGGCTGAGCCACCATCCCACGTCTTTCCCCTGATACCTTACACCGCACCAACACCTAAACCTCTGTTGACAAGGGCTTGCAAGTGGGTTCCGTTTCTAACCAGTCCTATATGTCAACACAGTATCTATGGCCCTACCCCAGCACAACTCCCTACAACATAGAGATAGAGCTCGAGTCTGGTGGGCAGATGGAGCCATAATCCCACGTCCTCCCCCTGATACCCTATTTGCACCAAGCTCGCTAAGGTAGACGACAATACCAAAAGGTGTTAGTGTGAGGATATATCCAGGGCTCCACTCCCCTTCACATTCCACACACTAATGAAAAACAATCACATGTCTAAGCAAAAAACATCATAGTATACGAATATACATGAACAGATAATAAAATTTAAATAACTAGATGGCATGTAAAATACACAAGCAACAAACAATAATCACAGAAACAGATATGGTCACAATGGTTTACTATTATTTAGTTACTTAGGGTTTGGGGTCTTGTCCCTTACCTGACGTGTGATAACAAGTCCGAACTACGTCACAAAGTCCCCTCACGCTGTCTACAGGTCCTACAAGATCATATTTATATATTAAAAATAAATTATTAGGGTTACAGTTGGTTGAAACCAAGTTTGGCCAACAACAGGCTTCGGTAAGCATACCGGTTGTACTATCGGTCTCAGTATAGTGAGACCGGTATGCACTGCGGTCTCAGTATCGGTGTAAGACCGGTGTCAAATTAATCGGTCTTACCACCTTGTACCAGGTCTACCTATCATGGTCGAGCCAAGTAGACCAAGTGCATGAAGGAAATCACAAAATCAAGTATGAATTTGACCCAAAAACAATAAATTTGAGGATAGGGTCGCATGCCTAAACAGGTAGGGTCGACCCCACCTCAATAGAAGTCCAACCCATGACTTTTCAGTCGTAGGGTCGGATGACTTGAGAACCATAGGGTCGACAGATCCTGCGACCCTATGATCGACCCTATGATGACAGACTGAAATCGTAAATTAGGAAACTTTCCTAATTTCAAGGAGTCATTTCCTAATCTCGATGGGACTTATTTTGGAAGATTTTTCTCTATAAATAAGACGTTCCTTAGCCTATTTCACTCCTTTTAGAATCCTAATTGAAAGTGAGAGAAAGAGAAGGAGAAGGAAGAGAAGAAGAGAAGGAAAATTGGAGAAAATACTAAGGAAGAGGAGAAATCTTCAGAGAAACCTCTGAATCTCAGCCAACTTCAGGTATGAGTCTAATTCCCTCATGAATTAAGAGCCTAGAATGGAATATAATGAAGTGAAGATTAGGAGAAACCCAAATCATCTATCCATGGATGAGTTTCGAAGGAATCCATGTAAGTAATCATCATAGGCAATGGAAAGTGTGTAAAAATCATAGTTATGAGTCATAGAACAATATTAGAATGGACCTATGAGACCTCAGGATCGATCACATACCCTCGGGAAGTCCCAGGGAGGGTGTGATCGCACATAGGGTCGATTGATAACCGACCCCATGTCCGACCCTACCCCTAGGGTCGATTGGGTAACCGACCCTAGGTACTACCCTACCTGCGACCCTATGACTTCAGCTAGTCTAAATTTATTAGAATTAATTCTAATTAGAATCTATCGACTTGTTAGATTTTTCTAGTGATTTAAAAGTGATTCTTAAAGCTTAAACGAGGATCTACACTCAATCAAAGGTGAGGGAACAAGACCTAAACTAATTGGATAATAAAAAGTTATTTTTGCTTATTGAGTCCTATACCATGATTGCTTCTATGCGTGTATGTGTGTATTGTGCATTTAACATGTCATCCAATATTTTTGTTATTACTATTCATGTATATTTAATTTCGTTTATTTATAACATGATGATGATGGTGATGTTAGGAATAGGCATGTGAATGTTTGTGTGTGGTTAGTATATTTAATGCAAGTGGGGCATCAGGGGGAGGACGTGATATCGTGGTGTGTCCTGGTCACCAGACTCTAGCTCTATCTCTACTCAAGTCTTGTCCACTAACATCGTCGTATCGTCATTACCTTAGCAGAGCTATTACGTCGTAGGGCATCAGGGGAGGTGGTCTCGGACCGTGTAGTCTCTGACTCTACTAGTGGGCCTTAGCTCTATCTCTATGGACGTATTGAGGGATGCTGGGGTGAGGCCTTGGATACACTGTTTGACATTAGGATTGGTTAGTTGCGAGCCCAGTATGCAAAGCCTTCACCAATAGGGGCTTACGTGTTGGTATGTGAGCATGTGGTACTTTAATGCCGATACCCATTGGGCGGCTTCACACACTCGTGTATAGAGGTGAGGTAGCCTCCGAACCTCTCTATAGCACATTACAAACTTATAAACCAGACCACAGATATGAATTGAATGCATGCATATGTTTGTTACATTGTTTTGTTTGCTCACTAAGTCGTGATGTGTGCTCACCTTTTTCGACGTCGAATATTTTAGTTGATGATGCAGGTACCACTGTTGAAGACTATATAAATGCTCCTGCGTACGGGCAAACGACGGCAATGGACGTTGAAGTGATGATGGAGTCGCATGATTCGACATGCGAGTGCAACTCCTATGTTTTTTATTAGACTTTTATTTTGATTATACAGACAATGTATTTGAATTAATTATTTAAGTTTATGTCTCAGTATTTTTGAGAATAATTGATTAAATTATTTATTTTAACACATTTAGATTCTTAGTTCATTTAATATTTAAGACTTCTGCTATTGTGTATTTACTTTGATTATTGTCGTGGATATGTATGGTTTAAGCAAACAGACACAGCCTATTTGAGATCCTGATTGAACCGTTGGTTTATTAGCAGTTCATCACACCATTCTAAATAGTGTGGAATTGGGGTGTGACAAACGGTCTTAGTATACTGTAGCCGGTATATGCCTACGGTATATACCGCAGGACTTATTGTCCAGCCGGTATGTCCTGCGGTATAGGTCCGAGAGCCCAATCACAGACCTCCCTCTCCCGTTGATCATCGGCTTGATTTTTTAGGTTCTTCCTAAGCCATTCTAAGGTCCAAATACTTGTTTGGTCATCTAGGTTTTGACTATTTCGTCGCATCTTTCTCAGATTGAATCTCAATGAGAACTAGGGTTTTGGGGTTCTTAGGATTTTGGATCATTGCCGTTTCACGGCTTCGATTCGAAATCCTAACATCAATACAGAGGTTGAGCACTTACCGATGTTTGTTGAATGGTGGTGCTCTCGTCCAATGAAAAAATCCCCCTTTTCGCACAGTCTCCTTCCTCCTTGCTCCTTCTCAAATCTCTTCCAGACGGTCTAGGGTTTGAGAATGTTTGGAAAGGATCTAAGGAGAAGGAATGATGTGTATATATAATGGGAGGCCATTCTAGGAAGGTCTCCTACGTCTAAAAGGTTTTCTAAACTCAATTCGAAGTGTGGGACCCGCTGGAGTCCTTCTCTACTCGAGAAATACATACTGGTTGCACATATCGGTTTCACTCTGAGTGAGACTGGTACTGAGATCGATATGTAAAAATTATATTTTTACACATCGTTTCTCATGCCTGGATATCGTGGTTCGTCACCTGACCTCGTCTTCCGGTCCGATTATGATTGGAGACCTATCACGATGTAAACCATGAATTAAACCGGGTTTCAGAGTACGGTTCTTACATCAGCGCAACGCATATCAGTCCAACCCAGTCAACACATGTCGTTCCAACCCAATCAAGTCAATCCAGCTCAAGTCAGTCCAAACCAAACTAGTTCGCCCATGTGCAGACACTTGTCATATATATATATATATATATATATATATATATATATATATATATATATATATATATATATATATATATATATATATATATATATATATATATATATAAAGAGAGGAATAGGGCCATGGAACCTAGAGAGGAAAGGAAAGAAAAGAGAGTCTGTGGAAGTCTCCAAGAAAAAGAGGGAAGGCCACCTGGCAGTGGGGCCCATTGTCAAAAGAATAAAAAATAATAATAATAAATAGAAAAAAAAGGAAAGAATAGAAGAAAAAGAGAGATGACGTGAAAAGGAGATCCGATTAAGGGAAAAAAAAAAGGAAAGAAAAAAGTGGAAAGAATAGAAGAGGAAAGAGAGAGGATGGGAGAAGGAGATCCGATTAAGGAAAAAAGAAAAAAAGGAAAAGCAAATAAAAAGGAAGAAGAGGAGAGAGAGAGTCGTGGGACAAAAGGAAAGAAAAAAATCAGAAAAAGGAAAGAATTAAGGAAGACCGAATAGAGAGAGAAAGATAGAGAGACTCGGTGGAGAAGCTTGGAAAGAAAAAAAAAGAAAAAAAAGAAAAAAAAGGAAAGAAAAGAGAGAAAGGAAGCGGTGGATTCTAAAAGGAAGAAAAATTCAGAAAAAGAGTGAAGGAAAAAGAAAAAAAGGAAAAAAAGAACAGAAGTGGGAAGCTTGATGGATTCTAAAAGGAAGAAAAATTCAGAAAAAGATTGAAGGAAAAAGAAAAAAGGAGATAAAAGAACAGAAGTGGGGAGAATGTGAGGAGAACGTGAAGAGAAGTAGAAAGAAAAAATAGAAGAGAGAATAGGGAGAGAGAGCTAAACACGAGAGAAGAGGAAGAGGAAGAAGAAGCAGCAGCAGTGGCGGTAGATCAAGAAAAGAGAAATTGAAAAGCTGAGAGAGAGAAAACTCCCTACAAGTCAAGGTAAGCCCCTCCCTCTCCTTTGTTATATTTCTGTTTGTCACCATCATTTCTCTCCTGTGTAATCTCATCGACTTCACCATTATCCTTTCCATGATAACTTCATACCTCGGAACCCGTAGAACCTACTCGAGCCACCTGTTAATATCCCATGGATCACATTTGCCAAACCCTCCTCTCTATACTATGTTAGATCTGAATTTTAATTGATACATATGTTGTGAATTTTAATGTGATGAATTGATATATATGTTTTGAAATTTTAATGTAAAGAAATTGAATCATATGCCAGTGATGAAATTAAAATTGATCCAAACATGAATAAAATTTTTAATTGAATTGATCCGATCATATGAATTTTTGATGAAATTGAAAATTGATCTCATCATGTGAAAATTGATGAAATTGATCCGAGTGTGGAAATTGATGAAATTGATCCCATCGTGTGGAAATTGATGAAATTGATCCTATTGGAAATATGATGAAATTGATCCGATTGGAAATATGATGAAATTGATCCGATTGTGGAAGTTTATGAGATTAATCCGATTATGAAATTTTGATAAAATTGATCCGACCACATGCTTGGAATTGTTATGAAATTGATCGATCCCATATCCTTGGATTTTTTAAGAAATTGATCGATCCCATATCTTTAGAATTTTGATGATATAAATAAAATTAGACCATTGATCTTTGAATTTAATGTGAATAAATTATGGTCATTGATCTTGAATTTAATGTGAATAAATCATGACCTTTGATTTATGATTTTTAATGTGAATAAAATATAGACAATTGATGATTGAATTCAATGTGATTAAAAATATGGTCATGTGATGTTGAATTTTAAATGATTAAATCTTGACCATTGATCTTGAAATTTGATGTGATTAAAATTTAGCCATTGATCTAGAGTTTTTAATATGATTAATTTTGAGCCATTAAAATATTGATTTTTATTTGGATCATGAGAAAATATTAATTGTGAACCATTGGACATTTAATTTTGATGTAGATCTTATAATGAAATGAATCTAGCCATTAATCATGAGTGATATGAATAGACCATTAGATTTTGATCGTTAGCATCTTATTTGAATCTAAACCATTAGATCTTGATCATGAGCATCTTATTTGAATCAAAACCATTAGATCTTGATCATGAGCATCTTATTTGAATCTAAACCATTAGATCTTGATCATGAGAATTTTATTTGAATCTGAACCATTGGATTGACATCATAAGTGATATAAATGAATCTGGATCATCGGATTATCTTGATGATTGATGTAAGAAATTTGATCGATTGGATTATCATCTTGAGTGATTTGAACCATTGGATTACCTTTTGAGTGATTTAATTGAATTTGAACGGGTGAATTAACCTCATGATTGTTTTAATTGAATCTAAATCATCGATCAAATATGATTTTAATCACATTGATGATGATCGATTACATCAAATTTGAGTAGTCGATCAAATATGATCTTGATCACATTATTGATGATCGATGCTTGATCATGCTTTCACATGCTTATTGATATATTGATTCACATGCTTTATTGCTATTTTGAGATGATATATGCTGTTATTTGTTGCCATATTTGAATATATTTATTGTTGACAATAACTTAATTTCTACAACACCCTAGTCGAACTGTCATATCTGTACACCTAGAAGACATATTAGGTGTGGGGACGTGCATGTAGGCACCCACATTCACGGGAAGGATAAGAATGAAAGTGATAAATTTTAATCAAGAGATATGACGCCTAGTCCAATACTTTCAAAATTAAGGTTTTAGGTTAAGGATAGCTTTAGGACGATCCCCACCTCTTAGCTCATTTTCCTCTAGGATACAAAGAACTAGATAGGTGTGAAGCGAATCGAACCATAGAGCATTTAAGTTCCACACCCTGATATTGAAAGAATATACAGATGAATGAATTGAATCTGTATTTCGAACTACGTGAATCTTGATTCTTAGGGCAGAACCCTAAGATACGTAGGCAGTTTGGTGAAATACCCAAACACGGTTTCACATTTCAATCTGTATAGAATAATAAATTTTAGTCTTCCTTAGACCAAGGTAGAATACACCTGAGTGGTTTTAGGTCAGCAAATTTTAGTATTCTTAGACCAAGGTAGAGTACACCTGAGTGATTTTAAGATAATAAATTCTGACCTTCCTTAGACTAAGGTAGAGTATACCTAAGTGATTTTAGGTTATCAAATCTTAGTCTTCTTTGATCAAGGTAGAGTATACCTGAGTGATATTAAAATATTATCCATTTTAGCCTTCTTAGACCAAGGTAGAGTACACCTGAGTGGTCTTAGACATACCCTTTAGTCTTCTTAGATCAAGGTAGAGTACACCTGAGTGATCTTAGAATATTATTCATTTTAGCCATCCCTTTTGTTTTCCTAGACCAAGGTAGAGTACACCTGAATGGTCTTAGGCATACCCTTTAGTCTTCTTAAATCAAGGTAGAGTACACCTGAGTGATCTTAGAATACTATCCTCCTTAGTCTATTTAGATTAAGGTAGAGTACACCTGAGTGGTCTTAGAATACTATTTATTTTACCTTTCCTAAACTAAGGTAGAGTACCTTAAGTAGTTCTAGAAAATTCATATCCACAACCTATCACAATGAACTATGTTGTACCTGATTTTCAGGACTTCTGAAATACGTAGGTAACTTGGAGGACCTCTCCAAGTAAGCTATCACATCTTAGAATCCTTAGGTCTTTCATATCCATATCTACATCCATATCTATCCATATCAATATTCATATTCACTTCAATCCACATGAGGCTATCTTTAGATTCAATCTCAATCATCATTAAGCATAAACTTCAACTTGAACAATTGAATCTAAGAAAGCTTAAGCATAAATCACATCCATAAACCTTAATCACATTTTGTTCGAATTACATTATGAACTTGATTTCCAGGATTGGAATACGTAGGCAATTTGAGATGTCTTGGACGTCTCAGATTCAGTCCATCATCGAACCATCTTCGGTTCGGTTCGCTGTATATTATTTTACTTATTTATTTATTTTCAAAACATATTTGGCTGAACCTAGGTTAGAAAAACTTAGCAACTTAGCATAAGATCCCCATGAGCCCTAGTTATCATCTATTGACCATGAACAGTCAGAACCATAGAGTCTAAGGAAAGTAAAATCACATAGGAGGCCGATTTTTTGATCAGACAGTTTTGGGTGCCTAACACCTTCCCAAACTGTACCTTGAATGCTTACCCGTTCTCTGATAGACCAAAGTCGATATATATTAAGTCCAACGAGTCAATAGAAGTATTTTCTTATGATGAGACTATATTTTATAGGTCCAAGATCTTAATCTAAGTGGCGACTCCATAATAATTTTTTCTATCTATTCGGAGATGGATGGAAGAAGAGACATATTTTGTCCTCAAACCTTCATCCAATGGTTATGAACATTTTAACTTAAGAACATAAAACTTTCTCACCTCTTCAATGGAAAACTAAAGAACTGTATCATGAACAAGTAACAAGTGATATATACAAGATTTTCCATGAATATTCTAGAACACTTTTAACAGTTCTTTTACACAAGTGTAGAGAAACATAAAGAATGGAGTATACTTTTTTTCTTTTTTTCTTTTGTTTTTAAAAGAATGGGCCATACTTAGACCAATAGGCCAAGTCCATAGGCCAAATGAGATTACCTGGTGGTCTTCTATGGTGGACTAACAAAGGACTGACAATACGTGTAAAGGCCCAAATAAAGGACACATTTAACAACAAAAATCTTATTAATTGAATAAAAAAATATTTATCAATTCTCTACGGTCGTGTTTGGTAATGTTTCTATTATAGAACAATGTTCTTTTTCAAAATTGTCTCTTCTTTTTTTTTTTTCGTTTCTGTGGTTGAATAATATTCTTTGGTGCAAGAACGGCCTAAAAAAAAAGTATGTTTGTTAAATATATTTGAGAACTAGTCTGAGAATAAAAGAAGAATAGATTGCCATTCCATAAAACCTATTCTAGAACAATTTTTTTCTAATTCATTCAAAAATTACAGAACTGCCACCAAATTAATTTCTTCCCTTATATAAATGCTATTAATTTATATATTGAGGTAGTGTCTAAATACCATTTTTAATTATATCCGACAAAATAACTTCAAATTCTTTTACAAATATGAGACTAATAATCTTCACATGTTCTTTGATTATCTATTGATATTGTACAATAGATACACATTGCTCATTAACTAGGCATAAGACATTAAAAGAGAGAAGGGAGCAGCAAAACGGCAAAGCTAATGTATTCACTCAATACACATTTTGTTACATAAACTTTTGAGTTTTCTCTAGAAACTACGACCATGAACATTCAAAGGAGGAAGAAAATATGTATTTAGAAAACTAATGAGTAATGACATGTATGAAAGTGATGGAATTCAAAAGAAGCTTTTTGTGTGTGTATGTGTGTGTGTGTATGTGTGAAAGAAAAGTCTATTGAACAGTATATCAGAAACAAGCTAAGGCTTCATTTACAACAACTTCATGAAGCCAAGGAATGGAAACGGACCATTCAACCAACCCTGAAATGATTAAGGCATTCCAACTACATAAACAAGTGTTTCACTATATTGTGGTTCGAGTCTTGATGGATTTGAATCACCATCCATTGGAGAATTTTTAAGTGTTTTATTTGTTTGAGCTAAAGAAGAGAGTAGTGTAAGCCTTTTCAGATCCTTTTTAAATTTTTTCCATGGGATTTCCCATGAACCCTATTGAACACACCACACAGATTACTAGAATACAATGAGTATTGAAAAGAGTGGATAAGACATATACCTCTTGCTGTAGATTGATTTTTGACCGTTATCTTTGCTTTGAATGCTTGGATCAGAGTCTTCCACAGTTTGTCGGGATCCCTTGACCTTCTCTCTACGTATGAAAACATGAGAAGAAAATAACACCGTGGCTGTGGGGACTCTAACCATTGGCATTTATAATAACCACCCCCAACCCTGGACCAGTCCCACGGTGGACCAGGTTAGTCCATCTCTAATCATACTTAAACCGGTCTACTTGTAACTAAACATCCACTGAACCAACTAACCTTATAATTAATTTAGCCCATAAAAATATCTTACAATCTTCCACTTGGGTTATATTAATTATAAATTCACCATTGATCTAATGTGACCATAGAATCTAATTACACCAAAACCATCATTTATTTTGATTCAATTATCAAGCCTACCAATGTCGAACAACAGCGGAAAATACTCCTACACATCCGGTGTATCCCCTTCTATCAGTCACATACAGAGGTCTACTTAATGAAATAAATCACTTTGAGATGAATACTTGAGTCCAATGATCGAATTACCATGATCCCGTTACCTTAAAATCCTTATAGGTCAACACACTTTGATATTATCCAACTTTAGATAGGCAAACCGTCTCCAATTTGGACTAATATCATACTTTGGCTTACCGCCTTCTTTGGCTAAATATCACCTTGCAATTTTGACATATCTTAAATAATCAAAAATACATACAAGCAATAAATGTTTACCAATAATCATGCACATTAAACCACATGCAGAACAATCAATTACAGATAAATCATCAATTACCAGATCTCTACTAATCAAGCAGATCTAAACACTCCCACTGACTAAGAGAATCTAAAGACTCCCATAGATATTACAAATTCCAAAAGAATATATAAACTAATAAAATGCCTTCATTTAAATTTAATATGAAATGTAGTTCTATCAAAACATGTCAAATAAAATCTTTTAAAATAAATAACTGAACCATAAATCAATAAATAAATATCCAAAAATAATCAAAAGACAACTGTATTAAACGACATTATCATTTGGTGTCTTCTTTCTCTGGTGTCTCAGTTTCCTTCTTCTTCTTCTCTAACCAAGCTTCTCTTGCCTTACACTCTCTCTTCATGTGTCCCTTCTTATAACACCAAAAACATTCAACATCACTCATATCCTTATCATAAGGTTTTTCTTTCTTAAAGGAGTGTCTATCTTTTCTATAAGGTCCTACCCCAACGTTTCCTTTACCCTTATCTTCTCTGGAATGATGACTAATGACATTGACACTTTTAAATCTTTTTTTTAGTCTCATTTCTTTTTTAGTGCAAACAAAGATTAATTTTGTTCATATCCCATTCTTCTTCCTGAGTATTATACGCCACTTGTATCCGGTAATACTCTTCAGGTAACGAGGATAACACACAATGGATCACGAACTCATCAACAACGTTTATTCCCATGCCTTTAATTTTCTCAGCAGTAGCAGCAAGCTCCATGAAATGATTTCTGACACTTCCATTACAATCAAACCTTGCATTAGTAAGTTTGTTCATCAAGGTGCTTCTCTGTCCTCTGTCAGAAAGCTCAAACTTCCCTTTGATCTCTTTTAAATATTCTTTGACCGTTTCCTTGGCTTGAACACCATCACGCATGGTTTCAGGAATGGTCTGCCTCATGAGTAGCATAGACTTTTTATTTGCTGCCATCCATCTTGTCATTTTCTCATTCTCTTCTAGGGTACTAGTATCAGTGATGGCAGCAGATTTATCCTTTTTAAGCGTCATATCTAAGTCAATTAAACCTAGACTCGCTTCTAGCTGTTCATACCACCTTTTAAAACTCATCCTAGACAGGGAAGGAATAGTAACCACCAAATCACCTGGCATAGTTACAGGAATGGACATCCTGGGAGATACAAACCATCATCACCATATGAGTTTAAGTAAAAATATCAAGTAATAAAAAATCATGTGAAACTCATACAAACACATGCAATTATATTTACTTCTACTTTGTCCCAAATAAAAAGAAATAGACATCAAAACCCTCTTCGGGACAACCATACTTAGATGAAACCATCAATGCATGAGATTAAATACATATCAACCAATAGAAATTTGATATATACACCATTTACTTGCACTAACCATATCAATCATTCATACAAATAAATATCTTTTTTTCAAGAGTTAATCAACTACACATTCTCCTTTGGGATAAACATGCAGTGTTCTTCTTAGTTTCTGTGAAGTGACTGCAAAAGAAAAATGACTCTCGAAAATCCCACCACCTTTGGGTTAATGAGACCCCCTAAAGTCAAAACCCTTTTAATTCATGTGCATGAACATACTTTTAACTTTGACAATGCCACTTTTGGGTTAACACTGTCTTTCTTAGCTGCTTTTCACACCATGGAGAACAGTGTATTAAAAATATATCATTTATTGTATATGTAAATACACAAATTTGGGATTTGAGGACCACCATGTTGGAACTGAGTGTACCACTTTAGCGAATTCTATTTAATCTTCACATGACACCCACAAATCTTAATTTGATCAAAACTTGACAATGCCACCTTTGGTTGCACATCGCCCTTACACAAGCATTTACAAATACATGAACTTTGAATTTAAAAACATCATGATGAAATTAGGTGTATCACTTTGGTGGGTTCTACCTAATTCCACAGTGATATCTTCAAATCCTACTTTGTAGCACCTTGTGGGTCAATAAATAAAATATCATGCACACATAATATTTTACAAGTATCTGATACAAAAATATCTGATAAACAAGCAGAAAACTACAAATTAGACTAATTTGGGACACCTTTTAATCAAAAATAAATTTTTTAAATCACCAAACTGTGTCAAACTATGTACGAAACTGTAGAGCATCAAAATACAAACCCAACGTAAAAAACCACGTCAAAATCCGACGCTTCTAGCTCCCACAATCATTGATCAAAGTTGGCTTATGTATTCTTGCATCCTGAACCGGTTCTAGGGGGTTCAGCCTGGGTCGGTTCGGCCTGACCGGGCTCGGTTATGGGCGGACCAAACCCACAAAATAAAACCTTTTTTTTTAAATGCTTTGGTCCAGGCCAAACCAAATGGTCTGGCTTTTAAACCGAACCATAAACCGTCGGTTCAACCGCCGACCCAACCATCCCCCATCTGGGTTATCAGACCCACTTTCCCGGGTTGATGGGTCTGGTTATCGGGTCAAAAATTTGGGTCGTCGGGTCAATTTCACGGGTCCCTTGGACCAGTCGGGCTGGTCTAGGCTCTGGTTCGGTCCCAGACTGGCCCAGATCGGCTCGGTTTAGTAGGGGACTGACGTCAGCCCTACCTTTTTTTTTTTTTTTTAATTTCCGTCGGCGTGTGGATCTCACGCGCTTTTTCAGGAGGTGCGTGAGAGCGCATCAGGAATCTTCCGGCGACCACCCTTATGTCATCGGCTCCGTCTCTTCTAGACCTACAATCCTATAAAATTTATTTTACTTTTTAATGGTCCGAAAAAAAAAATTTCGAGGGTCCAAACCCTAGACAGGTTCATACGAAAAATTTGAGTAAATCTCTCCCTTTTTCAATCCAATCAAACATAATGTTTTAACAATGCTTTCCCGTCGATTCTAGATCTGTGTAGGTGGCTCTGATACCACTGTAAGCTTTTTCAGATTCTTTTTGGGTTTTTTCCATAGGATTTCCCATTAATCTTATTGAACACACCATACAGATTACTAGAATACAATGGGTATTGAAAAGAGTAGATAAGACACATACCTCTTGCTGTAGATTGATTTTCGACCGTTATCTTTGCTTTGAATGCTTGGATCAGAGTTTTCCACAGCCTGTCGGGATCCCTTGACCTTCTCTCTATGTATGAGAACATGAGAAGAAAATAACACCGTGACTGTGGGGACTCTAACCATTGATATTTATAATACCACCCCCAACCCTAGACCAATCTCACAGTGGACCAGGTTGGTCCATCTCTAGTCATACTTAAATCGGTATACCTGTAACTAGACTCCCACTGAACCAACTAACCTTATAATTAATTTAACCCATAAAAATATCTTATAAGTAGCTCCACCACTGAAGTTCAAGTATTTAGAATGGAATCGAATTGAATCATCCTATACAAACCTTAGAATCGGCCACCCGTATGACAATTAACACCCGTACCAAGTCAGATCAGGAGTGAATCAGGATTGGCCTCGACCAATTCCAATTTGAATTGACCCAGAATCAACCCATTTGATCTGAAGCCTTGCCACTACACCTATGGGAGTATATATCCTGTTTTTTACTTTTTATATTCTTAACCTTTTCTATTACTCTAAGGACCTGTTTGTTTTATTGTAAATTTTCTGTACAATTGATATTTCACATGAAAATTTTCTAATATTGGAATTTTCTGTTTTTTCAATACCTTTCTTTGCTGGAAAATTTTCATTTCTCATCATTTTACATGAAAACAAATGAAACTCATACATTTTGTAGGCCACTTGTCACGGGAAGTGGGGTTTGTAGATGCTTCAAATTTGTCGAGAAAATTAAATTAATTTTTTAGCTCAAGATAAAAAAAATAAATAAATAATATATAATGGTAACAAAATAATTAAAAATAATAATAATAATAAATCTAAACCTATTTTAATTAATTAATCAATAAAATTTAAGAAATAAGTATTTAAATAAATAATTAAAAAATAATAATAAAATAAAATAAATAAAAAAAAGGAAGGAATCAAAGAAAAGGAGAAACTCCATTCGGTTTAAGGAGTATTTTGAGGAAATTCATTTGAAAAAAAAAGGAAGAAGCAAAACAAACAAAAAGAGCAAAAAAAACGTTTCAGTTGGGGGAAGGAGGAGGAAAAGAGAGTTAAAGAAGAGGAGGCGGAGAAAGCAAGAACAGAGAGAGGAGAGAGAGGCGGAAACAGAGAGTTGAGAGAGAAGGGGGTTTGAGGAAGAAGATGGTGGCGATGGTGCGGCGACGGCGGTAGTGCGACGGTGTTAGTGCGACAGTGACGGCAGCAAGTAAGCAGATCTGGCGGTGTTCACGGATGATTTGAAGAAAATAAAATCAAGAAAGAAGGAAGGAAGAGGCGGTTTTCATTTTTAGAAAGGGGAATTAGAAGGGCAGCACGCAGAGAGAAGAGCTCTGAGCTCAGGAGAGAAAAGGGGTTTCAGTAAGAAAGGGTTTTGTATTTCTTGGGAGAGCAGATAGAAGTGGGTCTGGGTTTCATTTTCCATCAATTTTTCGGTAGTTTCTTCAAATCTGGCTTCAACAACCTTCGTCAACGATGTAGCTTCCAAATGAGGATATGGTGTTGCGATCGATTCAAGAACCGACAAGGGCAGAGTGGTTCAAAACAGACGGTTGCAGAGAGTTTTTTCAGAGGTAAGAAGAGAGAAGTGGGTTTTCAGGGGGTTTCGAGGCAGATTTCTTTCGATAAATCCATGGTGATTGATCTCCAGTGATCTTGGCTATAACAAGATTTCATCAGTCCAGCGAAGTCATCACCTACTCTACCTCCGATGAATCTTGATGCGATATTTTCTCAGTGATGATCGGAATTTAGGGTTTCTGCGAGTAATCTTTCACAGTCCAACTCTTTGCTCTTCGATTTCTCTATTCAATCTGATTCTTTAGATCTGAAAGGCTACATCCTCTTCAATGATCGTCTACTTCACAGATTTCGGTAACAACATCCTTTCTACGGATCAGTCTCTGGTTTCATAGTTATTGACGTTCTTGGTTTTCTTTGATGTCGTGATTGGTCTATTGACGGCCAAAGGTGACATGGTCAGATCTGGAATTTACAAATCTTGCCAATTCTTTTAGGTTTTTATATTTACAATGATCTCTGTGATATCATTCAATGGTATTTATATCTCTGATTAACATTGAAGTATTTATCTCTGATTCTTGTGGCGACGAGAAGCTCGAGTTTTATTTTTGGCTTCATTGATCCCGATAGACAGATCGGCATCCACAAACGGCAACAATGCTCAACTCGATATAGAATTCAAAGGCCAAATGTAGACAAAAGATGGACTATCGGGAGAGAGTAAAAAGAAAAAATAGTCTAAGATTGAGGAGAGAAGGATATAATGAGAGAGAAAGAGATTTCGTGAAAACAGAGGAGAAGGTTCTAAGGTTTCATTGTTTCTAAATCTAAAGGAATGGAAGAGGAAAGAAGGAGATGCAGCAGAAGTGGCAACTGCTACTAGAAAGAAGAATGGAGGGAGGCGGTTGGCTACGGCAAAAGAAGAAAAGAAAAGGGAAACTGTGGCTGCTGCAAGGAGGTAAGTGGGTAAGAAGATGAGAGAAGAGGATGGTGAGTTCGCGGATGCAAGAAGAAGAATGAGGGAATAAGAAGTTACAGAGGAGGAGAAGAAAGAAGAGGATTCTGGTTTGGGTAAAACGATAGGGTTTTGGTGTGATTTGAATGTTTTCCTTGATTCAGATATTCTGGGTTCTTGATGAATCCACTATTTCAGACACGGTGAGTAAGGTGTTCTCTCTGTTGTTTGTGATGGATGTCAAAAAATGGATTTCTACCATAGAGAGCAATGGGATTTCAGCTATTGGGACATTGGCATCTCGTGATTCTGGTTAATGGAAGTATGCGAAGAGTGTTTCTTCAAATACCTATGTGAGCTTGAGTATAAGTCCCAATAACTTGGGTAGCTCTAATAGTGGTGATCATGGGAGGTCCAATCGTGATGGTCGATTACAAATCAATGGTTCAGCTCGGGAAGCTACTTGGCTTGAAACTGGGAATTAAGGGCAAATAGATGTTCAGAATTTGAGGGAAAGCTCGTGATCATGTATACTTTGAATTATCAACTATTGAAGCAAAAATTGATCGAGCATCAAGGATTGGATAGGTGCCGTCTCTTTCTTATTATCTCAAAGGTCCACCTCTACTCACAGGCAGGTAACGCCCCTAATTCTATGTCTTTATTTTATATGGTATATGGGTTCAGCCATCGTGCACCCATAATTATTCGATGCGGGTAGGTAACACGATATGCATGCGGCACTTACCATCCCTAGTGTAGTGACGGGCGGGATAGACTAGGATGTCCCTTACCCCTTCAATGTATCCCAAGAATGCGAAAGAAAAATGTATTAATAGTTTTGATTCACAATCCTTACTTATGTATCCCATAGGAATTTCTATAAATTTTTGTAATTATTCTCGTGCAATGCGGACTCAGGCGTTTGTGATGCGCGAATAAATATAGACATGTGGATGTATGTAAGAATAAAGCGAGGTTCAGATGCCTATTTTCTAATGTTGAGATGTACACTCTCACATGTTGACGAGTAGAGATTGTTTTCATTTTTTATACGTAGTTCATTCCGAACTATGTATGGACTTGATTCTCGAACTTCACCCCGAGATATGTAGGCTGCCTGGGGATCCATTACCCAAGCTCAGTCCAACTGCAATGAGGGTAGCAATAATACCCAATTTGCATCATAATATATTTTTTATATTTAGCACACTGGCTTCAAAATTGTATTTTTTCAGATTCCATTGTTTCAATCATCAAGCATAATTTCAAAAATTCAAAATTTAGAAAAAATCAAAATTTATTCAATTTCATTTCCAATTTTAATTCCAATTTCAATGTCAATTTCAAGTTTAAGTCAATTTCAAAAATTCAATTTCAATTCAATTTTTGTTTCAAATTCAATTTAAATTTTAAATCTATTTTCAATATCAAATTCAATTCAATTTCTATTTCAATTTCAAGTTTCAATTTCAAACTCAATTTCAATTTCAAACTCAATTTCAATTTCATTTCAATTTCAAATTCAATTTTCAAATTTCAAGTTTCATTTCAATTCTCAATCTTCATATGGAACATTGGGCAAGCATTCCATCAATATATGAAAGTCCCTTTCAACCTTGGGTAAACATTCCATCATCGCATGGAAGTCCTTTTCAACCTTGGGCAAATATTCCATCATCGCATGGAAGTCCCTTTCAATCTTGGGCAAACATTCCATCATCGCATGGAAGTCCTTTTCAATCTTGGGCAAACATTCCATCATCACATAGAAGTCTCTTTCAATCTTGGGCAAGCATTCCATCATCGCATGGAAGTCCCTTTCAAACCCTATTTTACATAGACGGTCTATCAGCTTGACTAATGGCTGTAGAAGTCTATTCGATTGCTTTACATAGACGGTTTACCAGCTTGACTAGTGGCTGTAGAAGTCTTTTCGATTGCTTTACATAGACTATCTACCAGCTTGACTAGTGACTGTAGAAGTCTATTCAATGTGCTTTACATAGACGGCCAACCAGTTTGACTAGTGACTGTAGGAGTTTATTTAATATCCTAAACTTAGATGATCTATTAGCTTGACTAGTGGCTATAGGGATCTACCATCTTACCAACCCAAGTGGTTGAATTACGTTGGGCTTGATTCTTGGGCTTGTCCTGAGATACGTAGGTAGCTTGAGTGTTTATCATTCGAGTTCAGTCCTAAACTAATTTATTTTAATTTATTTATTTATTTTTTTCATTTTTTGCATTTAAGCTTTGGACTACGCTTCAATAACTGAAAATGATTTTATCTGTCAATTTGTTGAGAGTTGTGCACTTGTTATTCGAAATTGACTGATTGGTCCGTCATCCAATCATTTTATTTCTGATCTATATCACATTTAATTTTTCTTTCTATTATATTCACAATTGTATGGCTTGCTTTTAGATTGAAATACATTTAGAACCTAGGTCTGATGCCTATTAAAAATTGTTTAGTTATTGCCTGTAATTTAAATTAAGATAGGAAATGATAGTATATGGAGACTAATCTTCGGATTAGGCAATTTGGGTGCCTAACACCTTCCCAAATTGTAACATGACACTTATATTTCTCTGGTTTGACCATAAGCCTTAATCCATCACGTGAGTCATTAGTATTTCTCATATGATAAATTATATATAGGTCCTAGACCTTATCTAGGTGGCGACTCCATTTTATTTTTATATTTTAATCATTTCATACAAATACAAAAACCATCATCCTTACAGGGTTCATGGACCCTACTCTCGCTAACTCTTGTATGTGAAATTAATATTTTTCATTCATTGAACCTAAAATCATTTTTTTAGGTAAGTTATAATACTCTTATATTGGTCTCTCCTCTTCCACAATATCAACCCATGTAAGGGCGGCTGATCCAACCTCTGACTAGGTTGGATCCAGCCCAGATAGACTCATAAGGACGCATATGGATCTGATCCATAACTAGGTTGATATAAATCCATTGGGAGTTTGGACCTAGTTTTTAATCTACCCCAACTTGGTCTAGACCTGACCCAAGTCAGGATCTGGTCCACTCATACCTGGTTTTTTTTTATCCTTTTCAAACTCAACCCTATTCCGACCTGGTCCAATTGGTCCTTCTCAGTCCACCTAGTCCATGCTTAGCCAACCCATGAAGATTTTGGTAAGGCCAAGTTAAGAACTAGTTTTTTATCCAGTCCAACACAACTCAGGACCCAGTCCATAAGTACCATCTTGGTGTACTTATTCAAACTCAACCATGTTGTGAGAAAGAATCCCCCGGTGATATTGTAGGGATCTTTTTAATGCTGTCCTATTCACACTCAACCCTGTTGTGATAAAGATTCTCCCAGTGACAGTGACATTGTAGGGATTTTTTTTTAGAATAATGATAATGATGATGATGATGATGATGATGATGATGGCATGTAGGACCAAGTTTTACTGCACGACTGTGCATATATAGTCACGTGCATCAAATCTTTGTCCAATAAAGAAGGGGTAGAAATGGTAAGGCGCACCCTTATCCGTCAGAGTCCCATTCGAGAGGTGAAGCACGGGCCGTGTATGTAAACAGTTGTGCACAAAAACTTTTCCCATAATGATAATAGGGAAAATGTACATTTGGAATCATGTGCCATCTCACACTTTCAGAGTCTAGTCTCTCTGTACTTGAGTGCATAGAAATCGTCAATAATTATTAGAGGTTTCAATCGCCCATCTAGTTGTTGCAGTTAATCAGGCACACCTACCGATGTATTGGTAGACGCACCGAGTTAACTCCAATCGCTGGATTGGCGATTGGAGCCTTCAATAATTGGAGACGAATTGGATTCATCCTCTACGTGATCCCATCTCTGACCATAGGGTGTGGGACCCTCCTCTGCAGTATTGGTCCCACAGTCCATGGACAGAGATGGGATCACGTGGATGATGAATGTAAGTGCAAGTGAACCACACCCCACTTTCGAGGCCGATTCCTCTCTATGTATGTACCCTCCATAGGACTCATCATCATCCATGGGGTGTGGGACTCACTAGATATGGAAGGTGATGAGGTCCCATTGATGGTACATGTATGTAAGCGCAGGTGAGCCACACCCCACTTTCGAGGCTGGTTCCTCTCCACATATGTACCCTCCACGAGACCCGTCACCGTCCATGGGGTATGGGACCCACTAGAGATGGAAGGTGATGAGATCTCATGGGTGGTATAGGTTGGAGTGTGAATCAGTTGGTCTTGGTCGGGCTTAACCAGTGTCTGTCATTTTAACACCTTGCATCGTGGGTGCCTGTTTAGCTAATTGGTTCCTCATAAGCTTGTTATGGACATGTTTATATTTGGTCAAAGTGGTCTTGGTATATAATCAGTTTTATGCTAATCAAAATAATCAGTCTATAAACAGATTTTAACAGGTTTATGCCAAAGTACAAATAAAAATAGAGAGATAGAAACATAACCATGCCAATGCTTACTTTCTTTGTAAATCACCACCCAATCCAAGTTATAATAAGGATGGTGCTTACTCAACTTATCTTCAAGAATGGGCAAACAAACATCATCATTCATGTTGGCTTTGGAGTTGTATTTGTTTGGTCTAAACCAACGTTTGATTTGGTTTAAAGACATATTCGGTTCAATTGGTCAGTTTGGTCAGCTACACCCTTGCACTATGAACACTCGTCTAATAATCGGTATGGGCATAAGCCCGACATGTTTAATAATCGGGGCGATCCAGTCTTGGGCTTCACCAGCCGGACTACCCGGTGCGGGTTTTAATTTGACACATCTAGTACACGTTGATGGAAGTGAACTTTGTCATTTCTCCCTCTCAAACACTCCCAATTCTCCATTGCATGTAAGGGTGTCACCGGGTCGGTTCGGGCCGATTTCGGTCCAGGCTGAACCGGTGTCGGATTTTATAAACCCAGCCCAAAACGTGTCTATTAAAAGTTCGGGCTGGATTAGGCTGCGCTGGACACAATAACTAACGGGCTGGTCCGATGTCCGTTTGTTATCGGGTTGGGCTTATTGAGGTGATTTTTGGCTGGTTCAGTCTGGACTGGGCTTATCAAGCTTATCGGACATATTTTATATGTAAGATATATAGCCTATTTTATTATTTTTATCTATAAAATTAGTATCATTCATTCTATATGTATGTAATTCAGTAATTGTAACAATTAACATACTCTTTTGAACTATAGATTCATATAATCTTTCGAATCAAGAAGTGAACTATAACAGTATAATATAATCCATCAAAATTTAAAACCATTAAAATTAAGAAATTAGGCCCGGATGGACTTTACTGGTGTTCGGGTTAGGTGTTATTGGTTCGGGCTAATTCGGGCTTCTTAATGGCCGGTTCGATCTGGACTGAAATGGTGTCGGACTTTACAAGCCGAGACCGAAACTTGTCTATTAAGGTTCGATCCGGGCTAGGTTCGGGTTATATCGGACCGGCTCGATCCGTGCTACTGGGCCGGGTCCATTTTTGACACCCTTAATTGCATGTGAACTCCCGTGTATGTGAATCAGATACATACCCCTTCCCGAGCTCCCATTGGCTAATCTCCCATATAGGCAGGGCAGTGTGTTGATCCCTACCGTAATAATAGTAGTAGTACATAGCTGTAATTGCAGCTAGTAGATTTATGAATCAAAGAAGTTGCCTTCGGCTGGGAAAAAAAAGAGTCAAAGTAGTCTGAGTCTCGAATCTGGATCCTCTCCCCATCAAGTCATATTCGTCTCCAATTGCTGGACCCTTTAATCGAGGATCCAGCAGTTGGAGTTAATCCGGCGCGCCTACCAATACATCGATAGGAACGCCTGATTAACTCCAACTGCTGAATCCTCGATTGGAGGCTCCAGCGATTGGAGACGATAATAACCCCTCCCCATCTGATAACCATACCACACCACTGTTAGGGATGTCAATCTATATCGTATTGGTGATCCGGAATGGTACAAGAAAAAAGACTTCTTCGTATTTTTTTTTCATTTTTTATACTGTATATTATTTATAGGAAAATTTTCATATACACCCCATTAAGGATTAGAAACCTCATCTAACCCCACAAGATTGCAAAAACCTCAATCACATCCAACTAACTGACAGAATTATTGAAATACAGTTTTACCCTTCATATTAAAAATTAAAAAATTAAAATAATATAATGAATGACTAATCGGACCTTTGTAATGGAACTGTGTTTCTTTCCTTTTCACTCTCACCCAAACCCTAATCCCCTCTACGTTGGTCCCTCTGCCTTGTCGTCGGTTTTCACTTTTCCCCTTCCTCCGCTCATGGTTTGCTCCGCTCGACTCCCCCACCACCTTTTGTGAAAAAGAGAAAACGGACAAACATTTTGGGTGAAAAAAGGACGATTACAAATACATAAAGTACAGAAACAATCACTTTCTTTTCAGGTATCTGCAAGGTGCTGAATTGCTGATTTTAACACCCAAAGAGGCAAAGAGGAAAGAAGATCCTTTGCAAGCTTTTAAGTTTCAGTTCATTCTCAGGCTTTCAGCTTTCGCCTTTCCAGTTTCCGGAGCTTTCTCCACTTCCTTTGGTCCTTGCGATCTGAATTTGACAAAAGCTTCAAACAACTGCTACTATCTTGCAACCCAAACAATAGTTTGAACTGATATTTTCTTGTACCAAATCCCAACGAATCTGTTATTGGAATCAGTGGGACTGAAGAACCCCAATTCAAATGTTCCACCGGAAGATACGAGGCTTTGCCCATCTCTGACTGATTGATTTAGAGTTATGGTGTCCCCTGCAATGATACTTTGGGAAGAACAACCCGATGTCTGACGGGACAAGAAGTAAAGTTGTAGGCCGATGACATTTCTCATCTTTTTAATCTTTCTTTTCTTTTCCCTCCCTGAATTCCAGTTGCTTCTTCTCTTTAAAAGATCTATTGGGTATATTTCCTGGTATTTCATTCTTTCTATAATAATTTCTACAACGGAAAGACATGAAATGGGAACACAGTTTAATCAACCAAGGCAGAGCAGAACTAAACCAAAGTTCAGACTCAAATTTTGACATCCCTGATTTCGACGCCCGCACACCACCGCTGCAACTTGTTTTTTTATCTGTCGAAATTTACGATTCCCATTTTGTATTTAGTTTCAGTGAACCCTAATACCAAGGACACCAAGGGAGTTCAGTTTTAAGGATTTAATCGATGTTTTCTTGTATTTTTTTCTTTGATAGCAATTTCAATATTTGTTTCTACCATCGTTTTGAGTTTTTGATTGTTTTCGAATGAGTCACTAGTAGGTTCGCTTCTCCTTCTCTTTTCTCATCTGCAACTGCTATATCAGTTTAAAGTAGAGAGAGAGAGAGAGAGAGAGAGAGAGAGAGAGAGAGGATATCTTGAATAAAGGGGGTGAGTGTTGAGAGATGCAAAATCCAAAATTTAAAGAAGAGAAGATGGTCGATTTGTTTCAGAAATCAACTAGATATGGTTTTTAGACGGCCGGCTATGTGGACAGTGAAGCCTGGCTTCCTCTTCATTGAAATCGTATCCATTGTTCTGCTACTCAAGCTCGAAATGCCCTACTCTCTGAATGCGGATCTCGTTCTATAGCTTGCAGATATCGATTACTTTAATCTTGGGTTGGACTCCACTTAGGATTCGTGAACAGAGGACTCGAGAGTGGTTTCAAATTTTTTTTTCCAATTTCACTGTTATGAAAGGAAATGGAAATTTGGGGGTAAGGTAATAAATGAATAAAATGGTATTTTAGTCTTTTAACAAACCTAAAAAGGGTAGTATGGTCCATTAAAATGTTCAGTGCAACTGACGTCAACAATTAACGAAATTTTGTTAACGGGGTGGACTTCGTTGATTAACGGAACAAACTTTTTGGGTACTAGATGAGGTTTTTGTAATTTTATGGAGGTAGATGATGTTTCCAATCCTTATTGGGGTGTATATGAAAATTCCTTATTTATAATATATGGTATGTACCACTTGAATGCTTATCCTAAAAATATTAATTTTTAGTAGGTATACAGTATACAAATAGATATAAACGGCATAGAAAATTGGTATAAAATGATATATACCAATTATATATTTTCATAATACCTAACCATACCAAATAGAAATACGATACCTAAACTTGGACCAATATTATGCCAGAAAGAAAATGTCAAATGGTTTTGGTATCAAATTGACACCCTTACACACCACAGAGGTGTGGGTCCCACACCTATGAACTATTCCCAAAAGTGTGAGATAGTTACCAGGTAAGGAGGGAGGATTTGTACCAAAGGAGTTGAGCAATAGTTTATCGGAATGCACATCTATGCTACCCGATAGGGCAGCAGTGGAGATCATAGGGCCCACATTTATCATAGTTCGGGTCACTATTCATGGAATCTTATCACTATCGATGTAGTATGAGACCACCTCTAAATTGTGGGACACACTAGATGTGAACGTGATGAAATACCCGAATAGATAAAAACACATAAAACCATTCTCCATCAACCAGGGAAGAGATCATGTCTTTTTTTTTTTTTTTTTTGAAGTAAGTGGGAAGAGATAATGTTTTTTTATTTATTTTTGGTATAAGTTGGAAGAGAGAATAATATTAGACTTCGATTCCTTTCTTGTTCAGTGGATCTCACACTCCATGCTCAGGGTATTGAGAGCAAAACATTTTACTCGTGATCAGAAAAGCCCCACAAATGCATGCTGGTATCTATCCGAGTCCAATTCATCTCTAATTATTGGAGTTTTCAATCGTTGATCTAACGGTTTGAGTTAATTAGGTGCGCCTACCAATGCATCGATAGGTGCACCTAATTAACTCCAACAGCTGGATCAACTATTGGAGACTCCAATAATTGGAGACGATAATAACCCTATCGATCCCCTGCAGTATTCTTGGGTGAAAATCTAATTTATTGGTCTGTCAAGAAACAACCTTCAATTGCCTGATCTTCAATGGAATCTGAATACCCAGCCCAACATTAGCAAATGTCACCACTGAACTCGTGTGGATCACCTCTCTGTCTACATGAATTGGGTGTCCCATCAAAAAAACCGTCAATACTATGATGTGACAATCTCAGAGCGATGTACTTGTAATCTCATGTTTTGGATTTTAATTATCTTATGCCCCTTAAACCGGCATGGGAAAACCTAGTGACTGTAGTTTACTATACGCAAATACCATTGTATTAGTATACATGCACAGTAGATGACAATCACTGGATTTTTTCTTATCGACATAAAAGGATTTGAATCTCTTATTTTATATTCAAAAGAAACATATTGAAGTAGACTTCCACTTAGTGCGCGATCTTATCGTCAATGGACAACTCATAGGATCAGCTCATAGACTCATAGACATAATGTGTGAAGAATTCAAAATTCAAAAATCACAATCAAATCTTGTCTCTACATTCAATTCCTAAACTTCAAACTCGTAACAGTTGTTTTTTAAAATTAAAAATCATATCGGTTGTTACGCACATATTATGAATTACTATCATAATAGGAAGCTCACCTCCCAAGAAAAGGAAGAGAAATTATCTCAAATTTTATCTTCTACAGTATCTACCCTCTGTACTTCACAGATACAGCTTGGGTGTGGCCGAGAGGGAGAGAGAGAGAGAGAGAGGGAATGGAGCAAACAGGTGTGAATCCTCATGTGCTCCTCTTCCCCTTCCCAGGGCAAGGCAACATGAACTCGATGCTCAAATTAGCAGAGCTTCTCTGTCATGCAGGTCTCCACATCACCTTCCTCAACTCTGATTATAACCAGCAACGCCTCCTTCGCTTCACAGATATCCAAGAACGCTTCAGCCGCTGGCCTAATTTCCGCTTCCAAACCATCACCGATGGTCTTCCAGCCGATCACCCTCGTTCAGCTACCACCTTCTTCCAAATATTAGCATCCATGAAAGCTACTGCAAAACCAATTTTCCGTGAGATAATAGTCTCTGCTCGGCAGGAATCAGGCATGTGGCCACCCTTGAGCTGTATTATAGCAGACGGTCTCATGCCTTTCACCATTGATGTTGCAAAAGAGCTTAATATCCCTTTAATTGTTTTCCGCGCCATCAGTGCTTGCTGCGTGTGGGCTTTCTTCTGTCTTCCTAAACTCTTTGCAGCTGCCGAGCTTCCCTTTCCAGGTAGGGTTTATTTTATTTTAATTTCTTGCTCATGTAGCTAACTTTTAATTTTCAATAGATCTCCTTTAACTTTCTGGATAATAACAGAATGAAAATGGGAAACATAAGTCAATGATCTCCTAAAGTAGATAAAATAATTGCCATGTCCACTACTTATCCCCATTTTTGTAACCACCTTTCCAGTTGCTCTCAATTTATCCAAATCTCCATTCTTCCTGCTCCAAATTGATTGCTGCATGGGCAAAATCTGTTTTTCCATATGCCAAAACAGCAGAGTACATTCAGATGTTCATTTATATGTTTGATGTTAGTTCTTATATGGGTTAGGTTACTTTGTGCAAAATTATTTCTCATTTCTAGCATACCATAAGAAATGCATAGTTACTGATTTCAATGGTTAGAAATTAGAATCCTTTTTTTTTTTTTTATCAGATTCGATTAGGTCCTTATTCTTTAGAAACCTGATCTACATGGCCTTTCAATGACACTGCAGTCAGAATTTTCTTCACAAAAGGGCCATGTAACTGAGCTAGTTCTTTAGCACCATTTTCTTAGGCAAAAAGAGTACAAAGATCCATGAACAGCAGATGGGCTAATCAACAGCAGATGGGCTAACCACCTGGGAGGATTCTCTGAGATACAGATAGCATTTACAAAGCAAAAGGCAACATGGGCACCTCCAAAATGTTATGAAAATCTCATCTTTTAGCAGCCTCCAATCTATGAATAATGGTGATTACCTCTGTTTCCCAAGCCTGTTGAGTATGCTTTTTCTTTCCTTCATAAATGAAACCATGGTTATAGAGTCCAACATAATAATCCCTGATGTTGCTGATTTAATTTTGGTCAGAAAAACCTCCATCTACTAGCTACCTCATGTTCGAAACTGGAATCCAACAATGGTTAATGAAAGCAAATATTAAAGTGAGAAGGACAATCAGCCATCATATCATCCTTCAAACCACCAGGACATGATTTCTCAAGGCATGAGATTTCAGCCTCATGCTTAGAGATAATATGCAATAAATCCTGGAAACTTTCTTCACTTCATTTTTGTAAGTACAATAAATATCCCTGCATATGGTCATAACCACTGGACAATATAATAACAAATGATCTAAGGTTCAACATCCTCTTGGCAGAGAGGACATTCAGTTATCTGCACATTCATTCTGAGTTTCAAGTTCAATCTAGTTGGCAAAGCATCATGTAGCTAGCGATAGTTTCTGTGAGGTAACAAACCCATGGAATAAACAAAGTTGCTGGAATAAATCAAAATAAACAAATTATTTGCAATTATCATTGCTCATGAGGCTATTTTCCCATATATTACCTTGTAGCTTTTAAGTTTCCATCTCAAAAGTTTGAACTAGTAAGTGGTGGGATTCTCACATATATAAAGCACCAAGGTTCCAGTCTTAAGCAATGAGACACTATTCCCAACATTCCCCCTCATGTGTTGCCCCTCTTTTGGGTGGCAGTACATGTGGCAAATGTATTCACTTTAAGGTGACCTTAGTCCCTCTTTTTGGGTGGCTGTCCCTCTCTTGGGTGACCCTAATAAAGGAACTTGGAGCTATGATACCATGTTAAGTTTCCATCTCAAAAGTTCGAACTAGTAAATGAAGTGGACTCCGACATATACATCTTAAGCAATGTGGGACTATTTCCAACAGTAATTAGATTTTTTATTTTTTTTTGTTATTTATATTTTGACTCTAATTGATTAGTCAAGTTGACTCACCTGAATCACTGAACCTCTCAGATTAGTAAGATTTTGTGTGGCAACTTATAAAGTTTTAAGAGGTTGATCACACATTTCTATGTATTACTGTAGGAGGAGATGAAGCTGATATGGATGTGCCAATAAAGTGTGTTTTGCCAGGGATGGAAGGTCTTCTCCGTCGCCGAGATCTTCCGAGTTTCTTCCGAACAAAAGACCCTAATGATCCAATCCTTAAAGAGCTTCTTGTTGAGTGCGAAAAGATGACTCAAGCATCTGCTCTCATAATCAACACCTTCGAAGACCTGGAAGGCCCAGTACTGACTCAAATCCGTTCTCAAGTTCCTAATCTTTACACAGTTGGGCCTCTTCATGCCCTTTTGAGATCTCAAAGACAACATTCCAACTCCTTGATGGCCCCCAATATTGCTGCTTCAAACAGCCTCTGGGAGGAAGATAGAAGTTGCATGGCATGGCTTGATTCTCAGCCACCAAAATCTGTTGTGTACATGAGTTTTGGAAGCTTAGTGGTTTTTGGTGAAGACACACTCATGGAGTTCTGGCATGGGTTGGTCAATAGTGGGAAGTGCTTCCTGTGGGCCATACGGAGAGATTCCATCACCGTGAGCGGTGGCGAGGGTGACATTATTCTGGCGAAAATGGTGGATGGGGCAAAGGAAAGGGGTTCTTTGGTAGTGGAATGGGCACCACAAGAGGAAGTCCTAAGCCACCCCGCTGTAGGTGTGTTTTTGACCCATAACGGGTGGAATTCAACAATGGAGAGCATCTATGCTGGTGTTCCAATGATATGCTGGCCGTTCTTTGCAGATCAGCAAATCAATAGCAGGTTTGTGAGCGAGGTGTGGAGGGTAGGTGTGGCCATGAATACATGTGATAGAAGGACCATAGAGAGAATGGTGAGGAATGTAGAGTCCACAGATGAATTGGCAAAACTAGCAAGGAGGTCCATTAGTGAAGCTGGCTCCTCTAGTTGTAACTTGGATAGGCTGGTCCAAGACCTGAGGTCCATGACCTCGTGTGACTTTTGAGTCCTAGTACCAAAATAAGTTTGGCTATTTATTTGACTGGATGAAAATACCTGCTCTGGTAAGGAGAGAATAAATGAAGGGATGGGATTATGGAAATGGGTATTATCAGAATTTCATCATTAGGAAATTTTTTTTTCTTTGTCACACCATCTAAAGCAAGTTCAAAACAAAACCTTAGATGGTACCCAAAACATAAACAAAACCAAAGATCCTAAAGTAAAAACACTTTAACTGGGTACTTTTATTGGATGAAGAATATTCCAGGATACAACTTATATATGTTTTTTTAATTTATAGAAATAAAACATTATATATATATATATATATATATATATATATATATATATATATATATATATATATATATATATATATATATATATATATATATATAAATAACAAAAAGAGTTAAATAAAGAGCAAAATGAGGACTTACCTCTATGCATGTGCTACATAACAAAATTAATGCACGTAAAATAATATAAGGCTAAATGCCTAACAAATTACAGATAAAACTAACCTAACTTATTGTTATCAGACAAACGGAAGATAAATTCACAAGCCCAAGTTAGAAGCATGATATTTACAAGAATACTATCTTATATATTTTACATGAAATATTTCTAATTAATGTATATAAAATAAAAAATGAGTCAAAACAATTACATAATTAAGCATCTTAAATTGATATTAGAACATATAATATAAATAAAGAATAAAAAAATAAAAAAATAAAAAAAAGAAAAAAGAAAACTGGATTTTATAGCCATGCAAAATGACCTAAATGTCATTCTAGAATATGAAACTCTAGGATGCCAAAAATTCCCTAAATGGTAAAAACATCAAAATAAACTAGATAATACTTTGTTGGAACCTTGGTGAGTATGTTGCCAAGTTCTGAGCAATTCTGAACAAATAGCAAAGGTACGTGATGTCATGGTAGTGTTTGGGACACTTTTACAGTGATGTGGATATCTGAGAGCAATAGTGGATGCAAGGAGTCGATCGGGTTTTATTGAGTTGACTGGGCAGTATACAAGAAATGATGATTGATCAAGTCCTATGAAATCTCAACAGGTTTTTAAGCTGAACCAAGGTGATAGACAGTGTGTGGAAGTCCAGGTGAACGTGCACGGAAAATTTCGGGTCTGGATTCCAAGGTTCGTTTTGAAGTTGTCTTTGAAGCTATTTTTGTTGGGTCCTGCAGCATTATCATGGAAATCAACCACTAGAAAGACGTAAATCGTCGAATTGGCTTCACAACACAACTTAAATCGCTCAATTCTGACATTGGTTGAAGGAGATATCGCGATTTCCATCGGACCACGTAAAAAAGGCAAAAAAAAAAAAAAAAGAGTGCTCTCGATGAGTTGGTGAGTAACAGGGAAAACAGTACAATTATAATATATTGTTGAAGGGCCGCCCTCTAATTATTGTAAATCCATTTGAATAAAGATTGGATGGCTACGATTTAGCCGCGTCAATCAGAACCGATTCAAAAGGATAAAAAAATGATGGGCTATGGTGGTTCTCGACGGACGGAGTAGGGTGCTCCCTTGAGAATCCCTGTTGGTTGGATGCAACCTATAATGATGGATTGCAAAGCATGAAGTGCTCTCTGTGATATGGTGTTGCACATCTACGGTGTAGCGAATCTGATGAATCCAAATCCAATGGTCGAAATTATATCCAACTTTCTCTAACGTGATGGAGACGATCTGATGGCCTAGTGTCAATCCTGTATTTTCTCTCAGATCCAACGATCAATTGCAAAGATTTCTCAAGTAGCCAATCGAAACTCAACAACTCCTCTGTCGAGTCAGGGCACAAGTGGCCATCAGGTGTGTCGCGGGGGCACGGTTTGGTCTTGAAAGATTCCATTTTAAATGTTCTCATTGGCATACACTGCTTTGATCATACTTGATCATCCGATATCCAAATCGGATCATCCAATAGCCAGTCTTCCTCATTTTGAATCCTCTTTCATCTAAGAAAAAGTAACAGATGTGAAGAGTGGCATAATACGAAAAATGGAGAGGAAAAGGCATTAGGGCTCTTTTTGAGTGAGAAAAATCATCTCCACCTACCTTTCTTCATCATTAATGGCTATTTGAAGCTTTGGAAAGGTAGAATGAACTCTCATTGCCACATTTGAGTGATTTTGTATGCTTGAAAAATATTGGAGATTTGCTACCTTTGATGTATGCTTGAAGATGCATATTCTCCATCATTGAGGAGTTTGAGAAGATCAAATAATGAATATCATTCTTGTTGTAATCATGCCGGGAAGGAAATCACACACACAAGTCCATTTACTTTGTTACCTAGATTTCTTTGAAACATAATCTGAGGTTGAATGCTACATGGGTATGGCTTGTAATTTTATTTGCATATACATTGTAACTTGTCAAGTTGGGGCTTGACAGGATTAAGGGTTGTAGCCCTAGCCTAGGTTGGAGCTTGGATTGAAGCAGTTGTTGTAGCACCTGGGTTGTAAGAGCAAACGAAAAATTGAGGAATGCATTCGGTATAATATGAAACCCTGGTTAGGGTATTGCCTCATGGATTAGCCTTCACACATCGTGTTGGTGAACCACGTTATATTTGCGTGTTGTGTGATTGATTGTAAATCCATATGAAATACGCTGTCTGCAGGATGGGTGTGCACACTGGGTAGGCCCGGCCACAAGATATTGTTGCATGTGCTTCTGTAGCAAGGTGTGTTACACGACTATTCCGGCTTTTTCTTGGGCTAATGGGAAAGCCGAGTAGAGGGCCTCGGTGATGTGAGGAACTGCTCCGGCTTCGGCTATGAATAAACGGTTGTCTGGGTCGTACTTGGACTTAAGGTGGAGGTCACATAGAGCTTCAATTCGGGTTTGCTTTGATGCGGAACTCAGCTTCTTTACTAGAGACCGAGTGGTTCTCTGCTGCACTTCCATTAAACTTTTCCCTGTGAATCCTTTGTAGTCTCTCAAGAATCTCAATTCTTATGAAAAATAGAGTTTTATAGCTGGGAGCACTAAGACAATGACCAACTGTTCAAGTTGCCAAAAAGACAACGATAAACCCTCTCTCTGATTTCATTGTAGTCTCAGAGTTTGTATTCCTTTGAACAGTTGGAGATTCACAACTGAGAACCCTGAGAGTTTTTTGAGTTCAAGTTTCAGAAAAGAGGGATTGATTGAGTCATCGAGATCATTTTGGCAGCCCGCTCGCCAACGGTAAACCCACCCCTCCAGTGTTTCTACTCCTACTCCACCACCATTACTACCCTTGCCTTTGTTGTTGGTGTTCGTTTGCTCTGCATCGAAAGATCCACCGGATTCGGGACTAGCACAAAGGGAGGTGGAAACAAGAAGAACTACCAAAATTGAAACACCTAAGAAGGTCCTCATAATTATTTTTTTCTGGGTTTGTGTTTACTGGTTCTGCTGATGTTGAGAATAAAAGAAAGCGATGCGATCAGAGGAGAGGATTTGAGTTGGTATTTAAACAGTTCTATGAAGAAGAGGAAGTCAGAAAGGGCATTTAAAGAGATATAGAGAGATAACAGTTGAGAAGTGCATGAGTGTAGGGCCAGCGACGCTGCTGGATCTCTTGGTCCATATTATTTAGGAAAGTTTTACATTGACTAAGGGTATTATTGTCTTAAAAAAATTTAGAATTTTTTTCGTTTCCATCAGCTTTTAACGCCCGAAACCTAATGGTGTGGACTATATTATTATAAAACATTGTTTCAAGGGTAGTCGTGTAACTTTTGTCAAGAGAGGGTAATTCTGTATAGTAAACCAATAGTCAAGGGGTGTTTGATTAAATTTCTTTATAAAAATAAATAAACAATTAGAAAAATTTCTTGTTTCCTTTCCCATTCAAACTGTTGGAACCTTGGCCAGATTGAGCAGATATTGAGCAGTATAAAGTGTGTTGTCATTGTTGGCAACCTTGGCCGAGTGATATGGAGGAGAGAGATTGTCTGCAAGCAGTGTAGAAAGTTAGCAATAAAAGTGGACAATCAGTAGGCTCCTTGCCTGGTTGAAGACTAAAAATATGACAGAGAATGAAGAGAGAGAGAATGTAGAGAAAGAAGTATAGAGAGAAGGAGGAGAGAGAGTGATAATGTAGAGAGAGAAAGTAGAGAGAAGGAGGAGAGAGTGTGGGACTAGGTGGGTCCCACTTGGGGTGGCCAGCCGCCTAGGCAGCCAGACCACCTAGCTAGCCAGCTAGCCAGCCAGCCAGGCAGCCCAGCTAGCACACAGGCCAGGCCATGCCCTACCGAGTAGCATAGCCCAGCAGGCCCTGCCCAGCAACACAGCACAGTAGGCAGCCGCATGCCATGCCACAGGTCAACAGGGCAGCAGCAGCGCAGCCAGCACCCTCGCAGGCCCGCAGGCTCTCAAGGCTTGTCGAGCGCGTACCTCGCATGCCCTCGCAAGGCATGAACCTCGTGCGCACCACCTGTTCGATGGAATGCCTCAAAGAATTGTTTTTTTTAAAGACCCTATTGGAAATTTGAGGATTTACAAGGCATTGTCACATATTGACAAGGGTATTTTGGTCAAAGAAAAAGAAGAAGATTCAATGTGGAAGGCCAAGATTAAGCCACGATCTTCAGATCCTAATCCAACGGCTGTGATCGAGGCAGGCTATGGTGTAGCGCAGAGGTCGTGTCAAGATTCCATCGCAACTGCTCCCATTGGCTAGATACAATGCGTTATAATGGGCTGTGTCATATGGTGTGGGATCCAGGTTACGGTGTGGCGCACGTATGCAAAAGCGGCAGAAAGATGCAGATCTAACGGCCAGGATCATAGCCGACACTCGGTGACGCGATTGAGACTGATCCAATGGCCATTCAAGGATCCCGCCTTTCACCGAAAGATCCAACGGCCAAATGGATCAGATTCCTGTCTAACCAATCAACGGGCGATAGAATTGTCTGACTGGTCAGCAGAGGCGGCATTCCAGTGTGGCACGGCACACTGGATCAGTCCCCAAGATGTCATTTTATCTAATATGGGTGGTCAATCTTCTGATGGCCATATCTTGGCCGTCCGAACTCGGATTGGGGTGATTCAAAGTCCCCTGAACTCAATTTTTGAAGATCTACCTATTGCAACCAGTTGAGAGAAATTACGGAGAGGAAAAAGTGTGATTTTTGTTGAAAACCTTAGTATGGAGCACTTTGGAGATGTTCTTTGATCCCTACCTATCTTTATTCTTCATCTATGCCTTACTGGAGCTAGGCAGAGGTAGTGTGAGAGTGTTTTGAGAATCTGGTGAAGTTGGAGTTGTGCAAAAAGCATTGGGAGAATGTCGAACTCCCATTTTTAGTAAAGAAGCTCACCCACCACCTTTGAAGAAGTAGAAAAGCCTACTTGGTAAACTCTACACATGTGTGATCACGCTGGGAAGGTAATCACGACCACAAATCCTATGTTGTAATATTTGTGATGTCTGAGAAGGGTTTGTAATCAATTCATTAATTATTCTCTCTAACCTTCAAGTAGGGGCTTGACAGGATTGGGGTTGTTGTCTGGATTCCAAGTTGTTGCTTGGAATGTATTTGTGTTGTAGCACTTAAATCATCTTGAGTAGTGTATTGGGTATAATACGAAACCCTGTTTAGGGTATTACCCCGTGGAGTAGCCATCACAGCATGTGATAGGTGAACCACGTTACATATTGTATTGTGGATGTGATTGTGTGTGTTGTACATTTGAAGTGTGTGGATTGCAGGTCTGGGTGTACACACTTGGTAGGCCAAGCCTCTGGTATGGATACCTGTAGGTGTGTGGCATGGTGTGTTACACGAAATGTGTTAATAGGGCAAATGTGTGAATGACCACCCCAGTCAGCTCTTGGCAGCATAGTGTGGTTGGTCTGGATAGTCTACGCAGTTGTAGGAAAGTTTTTAGTGATCACTAATTCACCCCCCTCTCAGTGTTAACCTGGGAATCACACAAACACCTATGTGTCTACGACTTACCAAAACTACAACCCCTTAATTAAATAACCCCGAGAAAAAAGCTGAGATTTTGAAGAAGAAGAAAGGTTAGAGATGGCATCCAAAGCAATTACAGGTCTTGGGTGTGGAGGAGCAGAAACCAAGGGCTTGTTTGCGATGTTGTAAATGATGACATAGTAGCAAGGAGAAGGCAGGCAGAGCCCCTTCAAAGGTTCGTCCCACCATAGCAAGTACACAGAATGCATATCTCAAAGGCCCCCAACTGCTAGTGAGTTTCCTTCAACACCATTGCAGAGCTTCTATTGATGGTTATCCTCCAACAACTCTTTCAGCTTCCCAATGAAACACCTAATTAGATGTCAATGCATTAAAAGCCACAAATGGGAAAGCAAAATTGAACCGGAAAAAATTGCTAAGAATTTTAGAGATTCACATGGGAAAATGCTGCAAAACTCGCTTGATTGATAAAGATGATAATCAATATTGATTTTCATCATGGAATTTCAAAGTTGTTGAGGAGTTCAGGGTTTCAGAATGTAGAGGGTAGGGGAAGGAAAAAAGAAAGAGGAACAAAGGGTGGGAAGCAGGGAAGCAAATACCAGAACCTGACGAAGAAGAAACAGAGAACTGTCCAATAAGGGAAGCTTGCATCACCGAAAATGTGGTGATGACGGCTGTGGTGGTTGAATGGGGAGCATGATAAAAGGGTTAAAATTTTATCAACTCTTGAGTTTAATTTGACTCAGTAAAATAGTGATTTGGATCTGGACTTTGGAGACATGTTAAAGGGTAGTTTTGGCATTAAAAAATTTTAGACGAGTGCACGTAATCAGTTAACAGCCCCTAGGCCAGATCAGGTTGATACTACGCTTCCAGTGCCCTCTGAGCGTCCATCTGGAATACCGAAATCTGTTAACCCTTCTAGAGCTACATTGGGTCATTGGGTAGATGCTGAGGATGATGAGGATTTTGGAGTAGAAGATGGTGAGTTGCAGGACTCTGTGGCTGTCTCTGCTATGAGGACTGAGGCCGTCTCTCGATTGCCTATGTTGACCTCTCAGATGGTCCCTCCTGGTGTTGTTATTGTGAGTAATCGAGGGAGGGTTGAAGTTGTTTATGGTGATATCTTAGCTCTAGATGAGGCTTTGCAGATGGCTGCTGGGGACTTTACAAAGGTGGGAAAGCATCATTGATGGCGACTAGTTGGTAGGGGGAATTCGCATGGGGTTGATGCTGCACAGTTACCTCGTGTGAACTTGAAGATATTGCTACCACCGTGGTAGGGAACCGTAATCAAATTGTGAGACTTGTTATCTTTCTTTTTGTATAATTAAAAAAAAAAGAGAGGTGCGTGAAATTTTCCCTTCATTTCTTAAGGGTAAATTACGCAGACCTCCCATGTAAAATTCGTTATTACAATCCACTACCTTGAATTTAAAAAATTATACTCAACTAATGTAAACAGACAGTGTAAAGAAAAAAAGTGACTCGACCAATTTACCCTTCCACATCCCCATATTTGAATTTCTCTCTTAACATTTTCTCCTCCCCATGACCAATTTGAGAAAGGATTCTGGCGAGCATAGAGGGCATCTAAGGGAAGTCGTGAGCAATGAGAAGTACCCTAAAGTTCCTAGACATCTAACAACTCTTTTCAACTAAGACAGATCTGAAACAAAGTAGTCATAAAAGTCAAAGGCATTAATAATACACCAACAACACAGACCTAATTCTCACTGATATTCGCGATGATCACCAATTCCCTCTCCTCATATAGAACATTTCAACGGACCACAACAGGGTAAATCATAGTCAAATTGGATTAACTCCACCCACAAAGAAAGGGGAAAACAAAAAAGCTCACTGATTAATCTTCCGAAATTGAAACTAATAAAATCAAAGGAAAATTCTTTCCTCCCTTGGATTATAGCCTAAACACACCTAGTGCCCTAAAGTTTGTGATAACTACATGTACTATCCTAATTGCAAACTTTGTTACAGATAGCCCTAGTCCGCTAGTTGATTGCTGTTAGTTGCTGATGTCATTTGAAACTCAAACTTTTTAGTAAAAAATGTCTTTAATGGGATTGTAAAATATCGATGTTGCCCTTTCGAAAGATGAAATGTCATCTATGCCCTAAACCCTAACCCTTTCTTCTTCCTCTTATCTTGTTTCAAATCGCGAATAACCACCAAAAGAACCCGAATGGCTTCCTTCCTTTGACTCTACTCTGACAATGATGGCAAGTTCTATCTACTTCGATGATGATGGAAATTTCAATCTCCGATGATGACGAAGTAGTGTTTCTTGTTGCAGGAATATACTATGCTTGTAAGAATATTATTGTGGGCTATATTAATTATATGGTTAGTTGGTTCAGTGGGAGTTTGATTACAGGTAAACCAGTTTAAGTATGATTAGAGATGGACCAACCTGGTTCACTGTAGGACTGGTCCAGGGATGGGGTGGTATTATATATACCAATGGTTAGGGTCCCCACAGCCACGGTTATTTTCCTCTCCTCTTCCCTATGAGGACAGATGTCCACTCACGCTGAATGGATGATAAATTATTTGGAGTCGCCACCTAGATTAAGGTCTAGGACCTAAAATGTAGCCTCATCCTGAGATAAAACTTCTATTGACTCATGACCCAACATATTGGCTTTGGTCTATCAGAGAACGGGTAAGCATTCAAGGTACAGTCTGGGAAGGTGTTAGGCACCCAAAGCTGCTCGATCCAAAAATCGACATCCTATGTGATTCTAGTTTCCTTAGACTCTATGATTCTAACTATTCATGGTCAATGGATGATGACTAGGGCTCATGGGGGATCCTGTGCCAAGTTTCTAAGTTCTTCTAGCCTAAGTTCAGCCAAACATATTCTCAAAGTAAGAAAACAAACAAAATAATATACAATGAACCGAACCAAAGATGGTTCGGTGATGGACTGAATCTGAGATGTCCAAAGCGTCTCAAATTGCCTACGTATTCCAATCCTGGAAATCAAGTCCAAAAACGTAGTTCGAAATGGAAAGTGATTAAAGTTTATGGATGTGGATTATGATTAAGCTTTCTTAGATTCAATTTATTTAAGTTGAAGTTTATGCTTGATGGAGATTGAATCTAGAGATAGGTTACATGGATCGAAGTGAACGAGGATATGGATACGGTATGGGGAACTTAAGGATACTAAGATGGGGTACCGTACTTGGAGAGTCCTCCAAGTTGCCTACGTATTCTAGAGGTCCTAGAAATCAGGAATAACGTAGTTCGTTTTTTGGTGGATTAGGTAACCTTAAGGGCTAGGGTATGTCTCTCAGGGAGTAGGGTGTGGCTCTCAGGGAGTAGAGTGTGACTCTCAGGGAGTAGAGTATGGCTCTCAGGGAGTAGGGTGTGGCTCTCAGGGAGTAGAGTGTGGCTCTCAGGGAGTAGGGTGTGGCTCTCAGGGAGTAGAGTGTGGCTCTCAGGGAGTAGGGTGTGGCTCTCAGGGAGTAGAGTGTGGCTCTCAGGGAGTAGAGTGTAAGATAGTCTCGCAAGACTAAGGTGCGTACTCGCAAGTACGACTTCAAGATAGAGCCTCGCAAGGCAAGGAGGTGTGTGCTCGCAAGCACGACTTTGGAACAGAGGAACCTCGCCAAGCAAAGAGATAGTCCTGCCAAGCAAGGGGACACGTACTTGTAAGTAGAACCTCGCTAAGCAAAGAGATGCGTACTCACAAGCACAGGAATAGAGTCTCGCCAAGCAAGGAGACTAGGATATGGAATGATTTTACAAGATTGGAGTATGGATCCGTATTTGGGTCTCTTTCCCAAACTACCTATATATCTCAGGGTATTGACCTGAGAATCAGGATCCGCGTAGTTCGAAAGATGAATTTTGGATAGATGTGTAGATGATGATAAATATGGATAACTTTGAAGGAGCTAAGAATGTGTACCCGTAAGCAGAACCTTGCCAAGCAAAGAGATTTGTACTCACAAGCACAACTTTGGAACAGATGAACCTCACCAAGCAAAGAGGTAGTCTCGCCAAGCAAGGGGACGCGTACTCGTAAGTAGAACCTCGCTAAGCAAAGAGATGCGTACTCACAAGCACAGGAATAGAGTCTCGCCAAGCAAGGAGACTAGGATATGGAATGATTTTACAAGATTGGAGTATGGGTCCGTATTTGGGTCTCTTTCCCAAATTACCTATGTAAGACCCATATCAAACTAACCCGGTCTTACCACTTTGAACTAGGTCTACCCATCATGGTTGAGCCAAATGGACCAAGTGCGTGAAGGAGATCACGATCCCAGGTATTAAACTGACCCAAAAACACTTAAATAAGGGGAGGGTCGCATACCCAGCAAGGGAGGGTCGGACCCCCCCAGTATAAAAGTCAGACCCCCAGTTTTACATGGGGGGTCGGACACTTTAAGGACCAGGGGTCGACAGGATCTCCGACCCCCCCTATCGACCCTCGGTACTCGGTAAAAACTGAAATTAAGAAACTTTCCTAATTTCAATGGGATTCCTTCCTAATCTCAATGAGACTTATTTTAGGAGTTTCTACTCTATAAATAGGACGTCCTTAAGCCTCTTTCACTCCTTTTACAATCCTAATTGAATTGAGAGAAAGAGAAGAGAAGGAAGAGAAGAATAAGAGAAGGAAAGAAGAGAAGAAAGCAAAAGGAGAAGAGTTGCAGAGAAGGAGTAATCTTCTCAGGTATGGATACTATTTCCATGAGTTTCTAAAGACCTTAGAGTAGATAATAAAGAGGGAATGATCTCGAAGAATCCCAAACCATCAACCCATGGTTAGGTTTTCATGGAAAATCATGGGGAAAATCATGAAAGCTATATAGGTGAATGAATCATGGTTCTAGGCCATAGAACATGTGTGGAATGGACTGTAAGAGCAAGTCATAGGACCCCAAACATGAAGAATGGGCTGAAGGAAGAAAAATCGACAAAACCCACAGGGGGTCACATGGGGGGGTCGATGGCCAATCGACCCTACCAGACCCTGAGCATCGACCCCAGTGTTCGGGAAGCCCAGAATAGGGGTGGTCGCACCCAAGGTCGATCAAACTCCGACCCTAGGTATCGACCCCCAGTTAACAGCAAGCTGTAAAAATTAGAATAAATTCTAATTAAATTCTATCGACTTTGTTAGGTCTTCTAGCAATATAATATTGATATAAAAGTGATTCTTAAGGCTTGAAAGAGGATCTACAAACAAGCAAAGGTGAGGAAACAGGACTCTAAACTAATTGATTAATAACAAACAATTTTTATTTTCTTGAGTCCAATTCTATGCCTGATTCTATGCAAATATGTTTGTAATGTGCATACAACATGTCATCCAATATTTCCATTATTTGTTCATGCATATTTACTTTATTGTTTATAACATGATGATGATGATGATGATGATGATGATAGGAATAGGCATGTGAATGTATGTGTGTGGTTGGTGTACTTGATGCGAGCGAGTATCAGGGGAGGTATGATGGGAACGTCAATAAACGTTAACTTTTGGCGGGTCTCAGCACTTTAGCTCTATCTCTAACTCAAGTCTTATGTATTAGCATCGTCATATCGCCATTACCTTAGCAGAACTATTACGTCGTAGAGTATCAGGGGAGGTGGTCTCGGTCCTTGTAGTCTCTGACTCTACCGGGGGGTGGTATGGCACTGTACAACAATAAACGTTAACCTTTGTTGTATAATGTTATGGTAGGGTGGATGGGGACGACAATAAACGTTAACCTTTGGGCGGACTTTCACACCCTGTGTATAGAGGTGGGGTCAATAAACGTTAAGCTTTGACCACCTAAACCTTTCTATTGCGCTTTGCAAACTTAAAACCAGACCAAAGATATGAATTGACTGCATGCATATGTATTGTTGCATTGTTTTGTTTGCTCACTGAGCCATGATGTGTGCTCACCCCTCGACGTCGAATATTTTTAGTTGATGATGCAGGTACTACCGTCGAAGATAATGTCAATGCGTCACATGGCCGCGATGGAAGTTGAAGATGAAGTGGATACGCATGACTCCTCTTGCGAGTGCAACTCATGCATATTCGATTAGATTTTATTTTCATTATTTGGATTTAGTAAAGACATGTATTTGGTATTTATTTATGTCTTAGTTGATACAGAATAATTTGCTATTTAAATATAATATCACAGTAGATTCTCAGTTCATTTTACTATAAGACTTCCGCTATTGTGTATTTATTCTGATTATGAATGTGGATGTATGAGGTTTGGATAAAATGGATATCGTCTGTCTGAGATCCTGGTTGAACCGTTGGTTTGCTAGCGGTTCATCACACCATTCTGAAGAGTGCGGAATTGGAGTGTGACAACTTGGTATCAGAGCATCTCAGGCCGTGTCCGCTAAACTAGCGTACCTTCACGACAAATTATGAACTGAGATAGGATAAAAGTAAAAACTGTAATATTAACACACTCTAAGCACAAGTAATGTTTGAGACCAAATTGAAAAGAGAATAATGCATCTATTAAAGGGGGAACAATATTAAATACAATGAGAGAGAAACAAACGTATATAACTAGCTAAAGCAGAGTACAGTCCACAACCCGGACAGTTACTCTGTAGTACAATGAAAGGAAATAAATACAATCATGAAGCTGGAGGTGAAGGAGGAGGCGGTGCCTCACGATCCCTGTCATAATCCTTAGGGTAGACCCTAGTCAACCAGGCTACTTGAGTCTAGGTCGTCTGAAGACTAGCTGTGAGACCAGCCAACCGCTGATCAAAACACGTGCTGAACACCCAAAAGCTCCTCCATACGCATGTCTGACTGACGCTGACCCTCTATGAGCTCTCCCATTCGCGTATCCGATATGTGTTGGGCGTCTAATAGCTCATCCACTCTCACACGCTAAGCGTCTAGTAACTCCCCCATCCTCAGATCAGATCTGCGCTGAGCCTCTCTGATCTCATGCAATATCCCCATCATATCAGAAGGTGGGTGTGAAGGACCAGCCGCATGAGAAGGACCAGTCGCATGAGAAGGACTAGCCGCATAAGAAGTACTAGCTCCAGCAGCATGTGTAGGTGAAGGAGGTGGTATGGAGTCCACATCCATGTACAGACGGTCATCATCACCAGCAGGCTCCATATGAACTCCAGCGGCGGCGGCAACTTCCTCAGCGTTAGCTATCTCTACGCGAGTGCGAGGGTGCACCTTCGCGTTCCTCTCCTCATCACTGACCTGAGCATCCTGCATGCCCATCTTGCAAATAGCCTCCCAATCTAGAGGCGATGAGAATGACTTCTCCTGAATCTTCTCATCCACTAAATCAACCCCCAGGCGGGTAAGCAAGGTAGTGATCATGCGTCCGTAAGGAAGGTTGCCGGTGTGACTGGGCAACGTGACAGTGATCATGGTACGCATAATGATGTATGGAAGGCAGACGGGCTGCCGAGTGCATATACAGTATAGGAGATACTGGGTCAATTGGGAAACCCTCTCGTAATGACCACTTTGCGGTATCAGGTTATGATGTATGATCTTGCAATATACCCGTGGATCTGAACGCAGATAGCACGCTCTCATCTGCCAGCGATCAGGTCGGATGAGCTGACTATCGATCTCGGCCCTCATCTGTAGAGAGAAGAACTGGGGCTCTCTAGGAGCACAGAAAACCATGGGGCCAGTATAGGAAATACCCAGTAGGTTGGCCAGTTGCCGATAATCAAACGAGATATCAACCCCCTTGACGTAGCTCGAAATGCGCAGCTCATCTCCCCTCTCCACATCATTGTAATCCCCCACCACCTGGAGGTTACAATAGAACTGGCGTACCAAGTCAGGGCAGGTACACGCGTCGTAAGTGATGACAGGGAGCCATCCCATATCACCAAATGCTCTCTCCACATTGAACAGGGCTAACTCAACCAAGTTCACCTTACGACCTCCCTCTACTTTCTTGCGAGCGTAGTGGGCATACTGTGCCTCGGCTTCGTTGGAACGGAACCGAAGAGGATCGCGAACTCTGGGTACTTTTGTACGAGCCATAGTATCTGCAATAAGAAAGAAAAACAGCTAATATGAAATTTGGACATTATAACGACATAAGTTGGTCAAAAGCCTCACTTTTCACCCATACACGTGGACAAGAGGACTTACGTAAGTTCTAACATATCCTGCAACACTCACACAGTAGGAAATCCTAACTAATGGAATCCAATTTGAAGAAATTGCGAGAAATAAAAATTTTTGACAAATTAGGGCAAAAAGAGCAAAATTCGAGTTTCTCGATAACCAACCGATGAAACTCAAATATTTTTGAGGACTTTCATTCCTCGAGTCACCAATAACAAAAGCCCCCAATAAAAATCAAATTTTTACGGTTGAAAAAAGTTTAATTTGAAAAATACAAGGTAAACGAGCAAAAACTTAGAAAAGAAAACCTAAAAACATGTAAAGGTATGATACATACCTGTAGGAATGATGTAGACGTCGAGACACGGAACCAAAATGACCAATGTAGCGGAGTTGGCACTGTAGCAACTCAGAGGAAAGAGACGAGTCGAAACGGAGGAGGAAGAATGGGAAATGAACTGAAAATCGGACCTTAAAAATCTGATTTTTGGTCCGGGGGTCGGAGAATTCGACCAGGACCATCGACCCCCATATCGAGGGGGTCGGACATCCATCGACCCCCGCATCGACCCCCGGCTCTCGGTAAAAATAAGTGATTGCTCAGGGTCGGATACTGAGGGTCGAACATACCATCGACCCCCACCATCGACCCTGCATAGAAAAGACTGTATTTTCACAGAATGATCTGAAAATTTTGAAAATAACATCGGTTAGCGTGTCTACATGAAGTATAAATGATTGCCTCACGTATTTTAATGATTTTCAGGCACCACCAATCTCAGAGGAACATATGGTTGGGCGTAGAGTAACCAGGCAGAGTCAAAACGCAGTTCCACCACCACCACCCGTGGAGGAAGTCAGCCAAGAAAATATATATGCACGGGGTAATCCCGCAAGGTTGCACCACCGATAAACCGGGGTTAGGCAAATCCTTCAAATTTGCCACCTTCACCACCGGAGCTGACAACCGTGGTTATAAACCTAGCACAACAGCTGCAACAAATGCAACGAGCACAGGCTCAAATGCAGGCCGCAATGGGAATGATACTTCAAACAACACATGCTACACCAATGCAGACTGGACAAACAAGTGCAGCTCCGATGGGTAACCACCCAGCACCTCACACACCTCAACCACCTCAACCACCAGCTGCACAGATTCCCGGTGCCGGGTCTGACGTAGTTCGGGTTAATTACCGATATCCACAACCTATGTTTGGGGCATACCCTTAAAATCAGATGGACCACTCCCGACTGGTTGAGCGATTCTTAAAGATGAAGCCCAAGGAGTTTAACGGTAAACTGTCCGATCCATTATGGCCAGCACATTGGATCGATGAGATGGAGATGAATTTTCTTATGATGACTATTACAGAAGAAGAGAAGGTATTATGTGCCACTTTCATGCTAAAAGGTGATGAACATCATTTGTGGAAATCGACCAGGGCCTACTTATTAACCAAGCACGCCCTATTGACTTGGGCTATATATAAAGAAGCTTTCTTTGAGAAGTACTTTCCCCAAAGCTTCAAAGATTCTATGGAGAAGGAGTTCCTGAGTTTATATCAGGGACGGATGTCCGTGGATGCATACCAACAGCGTTATGAGGAGCTATTTCTCTTTGCACCACTCAGCATGCAAGAAGAAGACACTAACACCCGTAGATTTGTCACGGGGATTAGAGGGAGCATCAGAGAGCATGTTCTAGGTTTGGAGAAGAAGATATATAATGAAGCTGTGAAAATTGCTCGAGTTATAGAATCGAGCCAGAAGGAGAGCTATTTCACACAGAACAGAGGTATGAAAAGGTCAGCCGGAAATGCATATAACGAAGAGAATAACAAGACATTTAAACCCTTTCGTGCTCAAGGCTTTACTGTTGCACCCAAGACTACCCCACTAACTCAACAGCAACCAAAGCCAAATTCTGAAGGTCCAAAATGTTATAACTGCAATCAAGCGGGGCATATGGCAAGGGAGTGCTGCCGCAGCACCCGATGTGGTCACAGGTATGATTGAAACCTTTTAAGTTGTATTACATTGTGTGAGCATGTAGACTAAGTTAAAATAAATCACAGGTATCGTACCTATAAATGGCATACCTGCCAGAGTACTCTTCGACTCAGGAGCTACTCATTCTTTTATATCTGTGTCATTTGGAAAGAAGCTGAATTTATCCATCAAAACATTAGACTACAAAATACTTGTACGGTCACCGATGGGGTTAGAAGTGGAACTAGAAAAAGGTTATGGGCCATGTCCAGTTCTCATTGGTGAGAAAACCTTAGATGCAACCTTGATCCAACTTGGGATGGCAGACTTTGACGTCATCTTGGGAATGGACTGGTTAGCTCGGCATTCTACGGACCTATTATGCGCCGAAATGAAGCTAATATTTAAAGATAAAGAAGGAGCAGAATTCAATTTTGCGAGAACCAAACTTCCCCGTAAACGCAAGCTCATACTCTCAGCACTAAAGGCTAAGAAGTGCCTTGAAAAGGGAGCAGTCGGATATCTAGTATCGGTGGTTGACCTCACCAAAGAAGCACCACGGATGGAAGATATTGATGTCGTGCGGGACTACCCCGATGTATTTCTCGAGGAAACTACCGGGATTACCACCCGACCGAGCCACGAGTTTGTGATAGATCTTATACACGGAGCCGCACCGGTATCAAAAGCACCTTATCGAACGTCTCCCTCTTGAACTAAAGGAATTGAAAGTACAACTACAAGAACTACTGGACAAAGATTATATCCGACCCAGTATATCACCATGGGGAGCACCAGTATTGTTCGTAAAGAAGAAGGACGGTAGCGTGCGATTATGTATCGACTATCGGGAGCTGAACAAACTGACAATCAAGAATCGATATCCACTACCTCGGATCGATGACTTGTTCGATCAGTTGCAAGGAGCAAAAGTATTTTCTAAGATCGATCTTCGGTCAGGCTACCATCAGTTGAAGATTAAAGATGGTGATATTCCTAAGACAGCTTTCAGGACCAGATATGGACATTATGAATTCTTGGTCATGTCTTTTGGATTAACAAACACACCAGCAACTTTCATGGAACTTATGAACCGGGTTTTCCACGATATGTTGAATACGTCGATTATTGTATTTATTGATGATATATTGGTATATTCCAAGGACAAGGAAACCCATATTAAGACTCTAAACGTCACTCTACAACGTTTAAGGAAAGAGAAGTTATATGCCAAATTTACCAAATGTGAGTTTTGGCTAAGTGAAGTCGCCTTCCTAGGCCATGTAGTATCCGCGGAAGGAATCAAAGTGGATCCCAGTAAATCGAGGCTATTGTAAAGTGGGAAGCACCAAAGAGCGTTGCAGAAATTAGAAGTTTTCTGGGTCTCACTGGTTAATATCGACGATTTGTGGAAGACTATTCCCAGATTGTCGTACCTCTCACCAATCTGACTAAGAAAGGTGAAAAGTTTGTGTGGATGGATAGATGCGAGAAGAGCTTCCAAACCTTAAAGACCAGATTGATATCCGCTCCGATTTTGACTATTCTTGTTCCCGGACAGCCATTTACCATGCACTGATGCGTCAGGACTGGGATTAGGATGTGTGCTTATGCAAGGAGAACAAGTAATTGATTATGCCTCAAGACAGTTAAAGACTCATGAGAAAAATTATCACACTCATGATTTGGAGTTAGCGGCAGTAGTACATGCTGTCAAGATATGGAGACATTACCTATACGGAGAGAAGTTCCAGATTAAATCGGACCATAAAAGTCTTACTTATTTATTTAATCAAAAGGAGTTGAATATGAGACAAAGAAGATGGCTGGAACTATTGAAAGACTATAATTGTGATATCCAGTATCATCCGGGGAAAGCTAATGTAGTAGCGAATGCGTTGAGCAGAAAGGCAATGATAAAATCTCAGGGAGAGGTTAGCACAACTGCAACAATGTGTACTAACGGAATGATATTCAATCACGGCAATGAGCAGTATGTGATAAATACAACGGATGGATCAGCCAACCAAGGGTTCATTCATCGGTTTTCCAATATGTTCGCTGCATTGAAGATTATACCGGATATAATTGATGAAGTGAAGACAGCTATCAAATCAGACCCTTACCTGAGAACGGTACAAAAAGACATCGAAAAAGGTAGAACTAATCCTGAGTTCACCTTGGACGAAGAGAAGGTATTGAAGTACAAAGGAAGAATATGTGTACCCGAAACAGAAAGTGTGGACATTAGACACCGACTGATGAAAGAAGCCCATACCACCATCTATTCGATACATCCTGGAAGTACAAAAATGTATCATGATCTAAAGAAGTTATATTGGTGGAGAGGAATGAAAGCAGATGTAGCGAAGTTCATGTCTCAATGCCTAAATTGTCCAAAAGTAAAGGCTGAACGACAAAGACCCGCATGATTGTTACAGCCGTTACCGGAACCAGCATGGAAATGGAACTGCATCACTATGGACTTCCACACCCTATGTATAGAGGCGGGGTCAATAAACGTTAACCTTTGACCACCTAAACTTTTTTATTACGCATTGCAAACTTAAAACCAGACCAAAGATATGAATTGACTGCATGCATATGTATTGTTGCATTGTTTTGTTTGCTCACTGAGCCATGATGTGTGCTCACCCCTCGACGTCGAATATTTTTAGTTGATGATGCAGGTACGACCGTCGAAGATTATGTCAATGCTCCGATGTGCGGGCACATGGCGGTGATGGAAGTTGAAGATGAAGTGGATACGCATGACTCCTCTTGCGAGTGCAACTCATGCGTATTCGATTAGATTTTATTTTCATTATTTGAATTTAGTAAAGACATGTATTTGATATTTATTTATGTCTTAGTTGATACAGAATAATTTACTATTTAAATATTAATATCACAATAGATTCTCAGTTCATTTTACTATTAGACTTTCGCTATTGTGTATTTATTCTGATTATGAATGTGGATGTTTGAGGTTTGGATAAAACGGATATCGTCTGTCCGAGATCCTGGTTGAACCGTTGGTTTGCTAGCTGTTCATCACACCATTCTGAAGAGTGCAGAATTGGGGTGTGACAACCTACGTATCTCAAAGTATTGACCTGAGAATCAGGACCCGCGTAGTTCGAAAGAGATGGACTTTGGATAGATGTGTAGATGATGATAAATATGGATAACCTGAAGGAGCTAAGAATGTGTACCGGTAAGCAGAACCTCGTCAAGCAAAGAGATTTGTACTCACAAGCACAACTTTGGAACAGATGAACCTCGCCAAGCAAAGAGGTAGTCCCGCCAAGCAAGGGGATGCGTACTCGTAAGTAGAACCTCGCTAAGCAAAGAGATGCGTACTCACAAGCACAGGAATAGAGTCTCGCCAAGCAAGGAGACTAGGATATGGAATGATTTTACAAGATTGGAGTATGGGTCTGTATTTGGGTCTCTTTCCCAAACTACCTACGTATCTCAGGGTATTGACCTGAGAATCAGGATCCGCATAGTTCGAAAGATGGATTTTGGGTGACCCGCTTGGATCGGAATATGGGTGGTCTAGTCGAACCGAATGATAATCCTAGATGATCAAGGTTGGATTCATATTACACGTATCTAGATTCTGCATCCTAGGGGAAATGAACTGAGGGGTAGGGATCGTCCTAAACTACCCTTGTAACTTATAACCCTAATTTTGGAATTATGTTGGGCTAGGCTTCATGATCCTTGATTAAGACTTTTATCATTTTTCCATTATTAGTCTTCCCATGAATGTGGGTGCCTACATGCACATCCCCACACCTAGGAATGTCTTCTATCAGTGTACATGCACGGCAGTTCGACTAGGGTGTAGCGAAAAATAAGTTCTTGCCGACATAAACATCATTCAAGCATAGCATACAACAACATATCAAACATGGTAGTATGCACAAAGCTAGCAGTGTAAGCATCCTAAGCATGGTAGTGCACACTATGACAGTGTGATCAAGTGAACATGATAGATGCATGGATATAACAACGTAGACAATATCAGATCCTCAATCTAACGATTATATCTCTTCAAAAAATGATGATCAACACTTAGATTTCATCAAAACAGCCAAGATCAACGGCTCAGATCTCACATCAAGTTATAATCATGATTAATGACTCATATCTCATCAAAATAGCTAAGATCTATGGCTTAGATCTCATAAAAGATAATCTAGCGGTTCAGATCACTCATCATGATAATCCAACCGTTCAGGTTCATCAAAAACACTCATGATCAAGATCCAATGGTTCAAATCCCTCAATATCACTCACAATGAAAAGCCAACGGTTCAAATCATTCAAGATCATAATCCAACCATTCATATTCCTTTAAAAAACACTCACAATGAGGATCCAAAATTGAAATAATTCAAAATCACTCACAATAAAGATCCAACGGTTGAAATCATTCAAAATCACTCACAGTGAAGATCTAACGGTTGAAATCAATTGAAATGATAATTTAATAGTTTAGATCATTTAAATCGCTCACAGTGAAGATCTAACGGTCCAAATCAGCATCCAATGGCCCATATTTCATCACATCAAAATTACTCACAATGAAGATCCAACGATTGAAATCATTCAAGATCATAATCCCACAATAAAGATTCAACGTTGAAATAAATTCAAGATCACTCACAATAAAGATCCAACGGTTGAAATCATTCAAAATCACTCACGGTGAAGATCTAACGGTTGAAATCATTTGCAATTATAATCTAATGTTTTAGATCATTTAAATTACTCATGATGTCGATCCAACAATCCAAATTAACATCCAATGGCCCATATTTCATCACATCAAAATTTATAATCAATGGGCTAGAATTAACTTATCCAAGATTGATGGCCAATATTAAATCACATCATCATGGTATTGACACACATGCCATATAGCATTTGAAGATCAAGATTATCGAAATAGGCATATTTAGATAATTTTTGATTATTTGAGCTTCATGAATGCTATCAAAATAAAGTTTGAGGTACCAACCTTGTCCCCAACAATGGGGTGGAGCCTTTGATGATGGTTGGAGACGATCTATGGCAGGTGCGGCATGCTTTCCTTCTTCTTTCCTCCTTTCCTCCTTTCCTTTTTTTCTCTTTTCCTCAATCTCCCCTCTTGATCACAATATCTCTTCTCTCTCTCTTTCTTTTTTCTCTAACTCGCTTCTATTCTCATTTTTTTTCTAGCCTTTCTCCCTCTTCCTTTTCTCCCTCCCCCTTTTTTTTTCAAGTGGTTAGATGGGTGCTCCTTTTATAGATAGCCCTTGGTTGCTTGAGCATGGCTCAAGAAGATGATGTGTAATGGAGTTGGGCTCAAGGAAGTGAAGTGATGGGTTTATGACTTAAGATGTGGAAGGGAGGGAGTGAGTGGCTCAAGGAAGTGAGGTGATGGATTTATGGCTCAAGAGATGGAGGGATTTATGGCTCAAGAGGTGGAGGGATTTAGGGGCATGGAGGTTCAAGAAGTGGAGGGGAGTAAGGACTCAAGAAGGAGGTGGTTTAGGGTAGCTAAGGAACTAGTTATAGGTTTTGGGGAATGGCTAAGGTGGAGGGCTCAAGAAGATGAGGTGATGGATTTATGACTCAAGATGTGGAAGGGAGTAAGGGCTCAAGAAGATGGTGTCATGGTGGGGCTCAAAAAGGAGGTTCAAGAAGTGGAAGAGAGTAAGGGCTCAAGAAGGAGGTGTCATGGTGGGGTTCAAAAAGGAGGTTCAAGAAGTGGAAGAGAATAGGGGCATGGAGGTTCAAGAAGTGGAGGGCTCAAGAAGATGAGGTGATGGATTTATGACTCAAGATATGGAAGGTTTTATGGCTCAAGAGGTGGAGAGATTCAGGGGCATGGAGGTTCAAGAAGTGTAAGAGAATAGGATTCTTCTTCTCTCTTCCCATTCTCTCTCTCTCTCTCTCTTTTCTTCTTAACCAAATATATATATATATATATATATATATATATATATATATATATATATATATATATATATATATATATATATATTCGACTTCTTCTTCTCTCTTCCTATTCTCTCTCTCTCTCTTCCTCTCTCTCTCTTCTTGATCGAACATATATATATATATATATATATATATATATATATATATATATATATATTCGGCTTCTTCTTTTCTCTTCCCATTCTCTCTCTCTCTCTCCTCTCTCTCTCTCCTCTCTCTCTCTCTTTCCTCTCTTTCTCTTCTTGATCGAACATATATATATATATATATATATATATATATATATATATATATATATATATATATATTATAAAAATATATATAATATAACATATATAAAACATATATTATATAATATATAAATATATATAGTATATAATATATATATAACAAATACATAAAGTGCATACACATGGGCCGACCCGACTCGATCTGGGCCGGTCTAGGTTGGACTTAATTAGGCTTGAGCTGGGTTGGGCTGAGTAAGTATGGACTAGTTGAGTTCGACGGGGTTGGACTAAATTGGGCTTGAGCTGGGTTGGGCTGAGTAAGTATGGACTGGATTGATTTCTTTCTCTATTATGGATCCTCTCAGCTTGCAATTACGCATGAAAAATTTCGACGGCCTCTGTCTCAGATTTTTCCACGTCCACTTTGAAGAAGACGGACAAAGGAGCACACTGGTGCTTGAATCACCTGATTCGGACGTCAGATGACCAAAATATGAAGAATTGAAGCTTTGACGATAATTCTACTAGCAACTTTGCATGGGATCCGCTGGCGACTTCTGCCCAAAATTCTTCACGTTCACTTTGAAGAGGACAGGCAATGGAGCACAGTGGCACTTGAATCCCCTGATTCGGACTTCAGAGATCAAGATATAAAGAATTGGAGTTTTGACGATAATCCTACTGGCAACTTTGCATGGGACCCGCTGACGACTTCCACCCAAAATTCTTTACGTCCACTTTGAAGAGGACAGGCAATGGAGCACACTGACACTTGAATCGCCTGATTTGGATGTCGGACGATCAAGATATGGTCGAATGAAGTCCGATCAATTTAAATCACGATAATAAATCCTTAATTTATGATCATTTACAGAAAAGCTCTTGGATTTAATAAGCCAATTTCAATCCGACTAAAATTGCGACATCTTCTTCGTTTGATATCAGAATTGAGTAATTCTGGTATCATTTCGAAGGTATTTCCATGACCTTGCTGTAGGGCCCGCCAAAATCAACTTTGAAATCACCGCTTAGCATCCAAACCTTGAATTAACCCGCAACCCTTCTGAATATGCCCACTAAAACTCTTGTACATTGGGGACACTCTAGCTCAGCCCAGAACACCATAGAGAGCACAGAGGAATTGATCGACTATTGGTTTGAGAGAGTTTCACTCGCCTCCCCTGTACTTTCCAAATTTTCATCCCCCTCCGCTCTCTTACTATTTATACACCAATAAAGTTCTGTTTGGCTGGAGATGGCAAAAATGGGGTGCTTACATTCCCATACGCAGAGAGAAGCAAAGGGATTCATGGTAGGCTCTGGAAGACTCTGATCAAAGTATTCAAAGCTATAGGAAACGATCGAAAATCAATCTACAGCAAGAGGTATGTGTCTTATCATCTCCTTTTAATGCTCATTGTGTTCTAGTAATCTGTGTGGTGTATCTGTTATGGTTCATGAAAAATCTCATGTGAAAACCTAAAGAGAACAGAAAAAGTGTTACAATGCTGGCACTGCTAGGATGCAAGAAAGTGGCGGTGTAGATTTTTGAGACTGGTTGGCCATCCATGGGTGATGAAGACAAAGCCTATGCAACCTCCGAAAACGCGAAGAAGTATAACGGGAATCTGATGAAGCTAGTCTTTCAAAATTAGGGGACAACATCAAGGCCAAGATCTGATTTGAACATATACATGTTTACATTGTTTAACAAGAACCTGAAACCGAGGCCGACATTGGAGAAGAATTACAGACTATTTAAGCCAGATGGGACACCGAGTTACGAGCTTGGAGTCGCCGTTACTAATGGAAGCGGCAACAGCAGTCGCATAGCAAGCAGCAGTGGTGGCAATGGTTGTGGCAGATATTCTCCAAGGTTACCCAAAGAATCAAAATCACAGAGAAAAAAAAAACACAATTAACTTGGTGGCTTGTATTTACTCGGTTCCCTATCACAGAATAGATGGCTTATCGGAAAACTTCCCACTTTTTTTTTTCCTCTGAACAGTTTGGTGTCCTCTCTTGCTATCATGGAAGCTCCGCCAATTCCTTTGGCAAGCGTCAGAGCACAGTGATGGCAGCATCGTCAACGCATACTCTGTTGCTCCATCATTGAATCATGAGGGATTCCTACACAAGCTGGCAGCCACAAAGAGGGGAAAGGGAAAGAAAACAGAGAGAACGGGGGAGGGAGAAAGCAGTGGACGGAGAGAGTCAACTGGTTGGGAATGTTGAAGCAATAACGGATATGATTTCGCCGGAGGTGATATTCGCTAGAGGAGATGTTATCCGGACCAAATGGAGATGGAGATAGATATGAACATTGGAAGCATATGCCGTAGGCTACCACTTCATCTTATCGCATCCCAACATCGTCTTTCTCTCCACAGACCACAAATGTTTGGGAATGAGACTCGAAATATAAGGGTTGGGAAAGGTAAGGGGGGGTAAATTTGATATTTCAACCTTTATTTGTTGTAAACCAGTCAAGGGTAAAATTGGGTTTTAAAAGTTATAGTTAACACCGTTAAGTCAAGGGGTGCGATTGTAATTATCACCAACTTTGGAGTACTCAGTGTATTTAAGCCATAGTCCCGGTGAGGTACGCCTAATTATCCCTAAATCAATACCTTCCTCTCCGATTATTATACTTTTTGCTTTGAATAGAGAAAAGAAAGTCATTTCTCCTTAGGGTTTCCACAAAAACAGTTGGAACAGGGTTCACAGAAGACATGATGGTGAGGAAGGGTGACAAACATTCCAGCGACACAAAGAGTAATAGTCTATTGGAATCTTAATCTTCGAACTGAGAATTGGAGGTTTCCATGAGATTATTACAGAGGCGGGTTAGAAAGAGAGGGAAAAAAAAAAAAGAGAAACGATTGCTCTCTCGAGGTATTTGAAAACAACACATTTAGTTCTGGTTTCAATTCTTCTGCTGGAAGCCCTGCAAATTGTGGTTTGCTCCGTGATATTGAATTGCATTCTCAATGAAGTATTAGATTCATTCACGCAAACGGTAGCTTTGAGCCTCTGAAATCTTCGAATCTTCTTTCCACTCCTGATTCTTACATTCTCATAATCAATCCGTCAAAAGTCAAACCACATTAAGTTTAGTATTCTTCACATTATTGGAACTACTCATACTAATATTTTTTTTTTTTTTCATTATATCTCCATGGAACCCCTAGGTTCCTCAGTCTCTACCCTCCCCATGTTCTTATTAATACTTCCCCTTAGGTTTTCGTGAAATGATAAATGACATACCCGTCTAGGCTATCCACTGATAGAGAAGAAACGAATTAGAGCGGCCGAAAATGGGAGGACAGAACTATTGAGATCATTCCCCACCCATTTTCCTAGTGCTCCAAATGAGAGCTTTGCTTAGATTCTTAGCCAGCGGGGATTTTTTAGAGTTGCAAGTTGTCAGTGGAGTCGTAGGTCGCCACAAGGAATTGAAAGTCGCCACCACTTGCTGCTTGGTTTGGACATAAGGGTAAATAGGTAATTTCACGTCACCTTTAAGGATAGTTTTGCTTTATAAAAGATTAAGTATACATGACGTTAAAAACTAATATTTCAAGTCTAACAGAGTGGACCTCACTATCACTAATTTCGTGTGTCACCGGAGTTCTGTGTCATTTCGTGCATGTTAGGGTAGTGCATTGTATCTAATATATTTTACAATAGAGGTCTGCATAATTTGTCCTTTCTTTTTTTTTTAAACACCTATTATTTTTGTATTGGTCACGTATCACTTAATCATTGGTTCTATATACCGATCTAACACCAATCCTGTATTAGTTTTCAGAGCCACTTCCGATACCGTGAACTAAAACAATAGACCCAAGGATGTGGGGAGGTTAACGGGTGGAGTAAGGATCCCAACTCGTTATAGACAGATTTTTGAACAACAGGGTAAAGAAAAAGAAAGATTTTTGTTCTTTTTCTACCAGATCTCCACTGTCCAGTACATATGGAGATGAGTTGCTTTGTTCTCTCTCCATTCGTTTGTCCTAACAAACTCTCCTAACTTTGCTGTGGTTTCCCATGTATCCATACAGGCAGTCCAGGAGCTTGATCTCCAGAGCTTTGAATTCGGATATCTGCAATAGCAATTCCGATTTCTCTTTCCTTAGGTTCTTATTCTCCTCCATTAGCAGACGGTTGTTCTCATTGACATCAGAAGCTGAGTCTTCCCCAGAGGCTTTAAGGAAGGATGGGTACATGCTTGGCTCGCACTTCTTCCTGGTGATTTCCACTAGTAGATGCCTTCCTCTCTTTCTGAACTTTGGATGCTGGAATTCCCAGCGGTCTGAGGCAACTTTCTTAAAGCCCTGTTATGGATTTTATGGGAATCATTACAACAACTATAACATATACAAAGCAGTTTAAAATCTTGCGTAATTCCTCCTCTTTATCTAATCACCAGCAAAAGTCCTTTTCTAAAAAACTACTTCTCAACAAACCCTTCCCCATAAAGCATGACTAAAGAACCCTAATCAACGATGTAGAAGAGTAAAATGAAATTGAAAGAAACACTCATACAATGCAAAGATTAACATGGTTCAACAAGATTTCATATCTACATCCATGATGAGATGATAACTGCTTCACCGTCAATGAAAAATAGGGTTACAACTCGTCCTGTTATAGAGAATGTATTATCGCCATAAATTTATAGCAAAACCTATATAAGTAGATTTACTAAAATCTAAGGACTTTTAATGGACTCCGGAGTTACACACAAACTCATGCAACTGACATCCACTCCCAACAATGGCACCATGCACGTGTGTATCTCTGTATGGGGAGTTTAAGATGAAAACTCCTTTTTTTTTTTTTGTTGTGTGTGTGTTTTTGTGTGTGTGTGTGTGATTTTAATGTCATGGGTTATCTTGGAAGTCCAATATATACGGTCGCTGTGCGGCCACGGAGGTTGTTACTCACCTACGGCCAAAAGTTTTTGTGTGTGTGTGTGTGTGTGTGTGTGTTAATTGGTATCTGGGAGGTCTATTAAGTACTTTTGCCCCCCAAAGGTTTTTTTTTTAAGTCCTTTAAAAATGGGGGGTAAGAGGTTTAAAAAGTGTGTGTGAGTACTTGTTAATTTATTGGGTTATCTGGGAGGTCTGATATATACAGTCACTGTTCGGCCTCAAGGATCTTGTTATATAGCTCATTAAATCATGGGTGTAAGGAGTTTCAAAGAAGTTTTCTGGTTTAAGTATAGAATATAAAATCCTTGAGCTATAAAGAGTAGCAAACTGGGAAAACCATGAACTACTTACGTAAGTATTGAGCTGACGAATGAAGCTAGAGAAGTTGTCATGCTTGAAGAATCTGGGAAGGGTGAACAGTGAGAATTCCTGAGGATACCAAACCACAAACCCTGTTCCCTTTTCATTCCAAGACACAATTCTTCTACCATGATCATCATCATCTTTTTTATTCCCTTCTTCTATGAGATCATATGTCTTACAGAGGAACGGAGCTGGGCACTTATTTCTTGGTGATTGACTTGAGCTGATCCGGTTTATTGCACAGTTTAACTCTTTCTCCCCTGCAGCCATTCTCAAGTTCACTGAAACCATGCTGCTTACCTAACTTCTTCCTTATCTTGAAAACAAAACCATGGTAGCATCGTGAGGTCAAAATGGTAATAACACAAGAAAATACACAATTTGGAAAGGCCGCGAAGTTTGACCACTCTTCAACTCTGATCTCAGCATTCTTCCTTATTTTTTTGTTAGAAATGTTGACACGGCACTATACTTTAAAAAAAATTAATGGTTTACTTGTTGGGTCACTATTGGTCTGTTTTGATTTCCTATATACATATTTAGTAACAAGTTGGTTTAATACGCTCTGTCAGTCTGGTTCGATTTTAATTTTTGTTTCTTACATGTATATTTAGTAAAAAATTAGCTTAATAAGTTCTATCAGGCTGATTTGATTTTAAAGTCAATGAGCTTTTTATTGATCCATTGTTGGGTTAGTTTGGTTTCGATTTTGGATTCGATTGGATCAATTTGGTTCAAACTTATCAATCATTTTGGTTCAGTTTGGTTTTTCACTAGTCTTTAAGAACAAGCCCAATTACAATCCAAAAAAGTTCGGTTTCGATTCCATTTAGACTGAATTGGATTGATTCAGTTTTGATTTGAATCCAATTTTGACACTTATATGCTAGTGATTGTAATGAAACAAGGATTGATTTTGACTGGTTTTATAAGGATATGGAAGAATCTCTAAAGATGAATGGTCTGGAAGGTTATAGAAGGCAACCTTAGAAGGTTTTATGAAGGTCCTAAAGCTTTTATGTTATGATCAGTCATTGTAAACTATAATTATGACTACATGATTGAGACCCCTAAGCCAAGTAGCCAAGTAGCCAACTGGTATTGACTTTTGGAATTGTGTTAGTACACGATTCTGTGATGAGTATGTGATGATAAGTGCAGCTGTTTCTCCATACGGGGATGGGCAGGTTGATATGCCATTGTTACCTCTCCCATAAGGCAAAAGAACAAACAAAGTTCTTAACTTCACCATCTCATAATGGAAAGAGTAGCTTCACCTAACTCATTAATGGGGTCTGGAGTATCGGTATGGGATATGTATCAATAAATATCAATCAGTTATTGGTCATTATGGGGATGTGGTATGTCTTTTGGTACCTTTAAGGTATCGGGCAACATGGTTTTAGGTATTGGTATCGTATCAGTCATATTAGTCGATTTGTGTCGGTATTGACCATGATCGATATAGTATTATTTTGCTGAATTAGTATGGGACCAATACTTGACAGGTACCTAATTGATTCGGGCCGATATTGGCAGACACGTAGCCAATATTGATAGATAGCAGTCAACATAGGCCGACACCTGACAGATACCAAAAAAAGGTATGTCACATCAGCATATGACCGATACTTGACCGATACTAGCCGATACCTGTATCCAATATCGAAACCGAAACCAATATTGATACCCGTTCTGATACCGAGAATTAACTCCATGCCAAACAATATTGGCCAATATCGATTTCCACTTCCATTCAGTCATCAATCCTGTATCAATTAGGTATCTGTATCGATCATTGTGGAAACCAAGGATATACCTAAAACCATGATCAAGTGACGTTGTAATTTAAAACCATGTGCATTGCATGGAGTAATGAGTCACTCATGACGCCGCCCTTTCAACTCCCAGGCCAAAGAAAGAGACGAAGAAGAAGAAGGGAAGAAAGAAAGGAAGATTTATATTAAATTTCCAAAAGGGTCATGCTTCATGACATTGGCCGATGTCATGGAGCATTGACACCAATTCCAAAAGGAGGAGAATAGGGATTGGAGCGGTATGGGCAATTCGAAAATGATAGGATGAAAACTTCATTAATAAGAGGAAGAGTTTTACGTTGATCTGACAGACACCAACGTCCGCTAAAAACACATTCAACTAAAGCCTCACACTTGTACGAACTTTTCCTTCATAAAGCTGTACTGGCATTGAAGAACATTTGAAGCCAACAAGGGGAGGGGGGGGGGGTTGTGATGAACCTTGGGGGGGGATGAACCTTGGATGACGCTGAGAGGGGGGTGAATCAGTATAAAAAAATTTTCAAACTTTTCCCTTGCTACTCCACTGCTGTCCAGAGCTGATGAAGAACTAAATTGTCCTACACACACAAGCGTATGCAAATCTACCTCGCTACCACTCAGTGGCCAGGTCTACCAGATTTGCATACCCATCCTGCAATTCATTCCACGTACTTTACAATGTATAGAAAAGAAAGACAGCCCACAACACAGGATATACGTGGTTCACCACCACAGTGTGTGATGGCTAGTCCACGGAGTAATGCCCAATGGGCTCCGTATATACTCAATACTCGACTTTTAATCTTTTACAAGACAGGATGTGAACCCTGTGTTTTCCCAGTATAAAACTGAGAGGGCATAACAATGCTGGGATTCAGGCTATGACTACCAGTGGTCAGCACACGCTGCACACATAACGCTTAACCCGCACCCATGGGAAGTAAATAGTAACAGTTTTGGGCTTATAATGATGCCCTACAATTTTTTCCCCACTAGCTAGGCATTCAACATAATCACCTACAGCTAGCATACATATACTGAAAGCAATGAATAATTACAGAGTTAGAGAATCTTACAACCATAGCTTCCAGACATTTGGTGATGACTCTGATGCTTCCAACGGCTCAATGGAATCTCCCACAATTCCCAATGTTGGGAAAACTCAGTTCCTCAGGCAAACCCTTGTTTATAAACATCTCTTTCCTTCTCACAATCACATAATCACCATGAATACACAATGAAGTTCCACCAACCTATCTCAACACTTCAAAGCACCATTAACGAAGAAAAGTGAGGTTGGTGAGTGGTTGAATGCTCACTTGAATGCTCACCCATAAGCATGAGAACACAAAAACCCTCTTCTTCCTCTTCTAAGCTCTTTTTCTCGATTTTTGCTCAACACATCATTTCACAAACAACCAACCACCATTAATAGAACTTGATTCTCCAATCTCCTTACCAACAAGCTTCATTCTCCCTCTCACAGCCTCACAATCACCATTGGTAAACATTAATGGCTCTACCAACCTCTCATGAGCATCCAAGTCTTCATTAATGAACAATGGAGAGGTTGGTTGGTGATTCCAAACTTCAAAACCTAAAACCCTCTCCTCTCCCTTCAAAACCCCTCTTTTTGATTTTCAGCTCTCTTTTTCGACTCTCCTTCAGTCTCAACAGATAGAGTTTTCAAAAACAGACTCAGAGCAACTTGAACCATCCGATTTGGATATCGGATGGGCAAGATATGGCCAAAACAAGATTGGCCAACCAGATTAAAAGAAATGACATCTTTCAATGCCTCTCCATGCGCCTGCGATGCACCAAGTCAAACTACAGCTGACAAGTCAATCGACATTGTCAAGTTGTGATTGGATGGAGAGGGAATCTCCAATAATGGCCGCTGGATTAAACTGAAAAACGGGATTTCCTTTCCGCCATTAGATCTTGTCAGATCGCGTCAAGTATTATCAGGACAGATATTGGCCTTTCGATCTGGATCTTCACCGCAGCTGTAACCTACGCGCACCACATAGAATCAAGGTGCCATCTTCATTAAACACGACTCACTATATTAAGTTGTGTCCAGCCAATGAATGTGTGCGGGGGAGTATATTGACGTGACTGCGGCATTACATGGGATCCCGCCTTTTTCTAGGCCATCCGGTCTGCATCTGAACCTCATGGCTCCATTTCGGCCACTGATCTCCGATCTTTTAACCTTTCTCTTGATGAAATTGCCCCTGAAAATATTAAATATGGCGTTTGTAACCGGATTTTTTCATTTGAGATGGGTTTTTGGCTGAGAGGTCTTCTCTCTAGGCCCAAGACCCAATCTCACACTAGACCAAACGTCGAGCAGGTGCTGGGTGCGCGGCCAAGCCATGCGCGCGGGCGGCAGTGGGCTTGCTGGCCTGCTGCTGCTGCACCCAAGACATGCGACATGCCCCCCTTGGTGCTGCTACTGGCCATGGTTGGTTTGCTCTGCTAGTCGAGGCTGTGGGGCTAGCTGCTGCTGCCCTCGGCTGCAGCATGTGGCATGGCCCTACTGGCCTTGGCTGCGGGGCTGGCTGCCATGGTGGCAAGCCACCTCACTGAGGGTCTCACTATGGGTCCCACCACATCATCTTCTCTCTCTTCTTTCTCTCTCCTCGTTCTCTCTCTTCTAAAGAGGCCTTAACACCATAAACATTGCCACATAGCCACCTCACTGAGGGTCCCAATATGGGTCCCACCACATCATCTTCTCTCTCTTCTTTCTCTTTCTTCTAAAGAGGCCTTAACACCATAAATACTGTCACATCGCCTGTATCACTGCTATATCACCCGAGACACTGCCACATCACCTGTATCACCATAAACACTGCAACATCGCCTGTATCACTGCTACATCACCCGAGACACTGCCACATCACTTGTATCACTACCACATCACCTGAAACACTGTCTCACCATCAGTGGGGCACACTGACCTTCTCTCTCTACCAGCATCTCTGTCACATCATCAGAAACACTGCCACACCATCAGTGGGGTACACTAACATTCTCTCTCAACAAACTTAGCTCATTTGCCAACAATTACAACACAAAGTCCAAGAGTTTGTTGGGTGATCAATTTTCAAAAATGAGCTTTGTAGATGATTAGATAGAGGAATGAAGATATTATGGGAATTTCAAATACAAGGAATAAGGGTTTTTGTACCTGTATTTAGAATGAGATGTTCAAATCATGCCCCTCTTTAGCGAGCATACCAACGAAATTTTCTCCAACAATTAAAGTAGTCGAAGGTTTTTGTTTTTTTCTTTTTTTTTGTTTTTTTTTCTTTTAATTAGTAAAATTATAGAAAATCAATGAAATTTACTTTTTGTAACTACCAATATTTATCGTCTTTTGAATCAATAATTATAAAAAAAAAAATCATAAAAAAAAACCTTAGTAGGTTGAAGTTCTTCTAACACAGAACCAAAGCTTAAATATAAAAGAGACCTACAATCCCTCATGGCCAATAAAGTAAACCATGAAAATCCAAGGGTAGGTCAGAATGTAACTAAGTGTTGTATGCTATAAAAATATTTTTTTTTTTTATCGCACACTCATTGGGTTATCATGGAAACCTCATTATCTAAGAAATAGTTTTGATCATTCGTTTAATGACTAACCCATGTTTTGATAATTTATTTAAGGACTAACCCAAACAGTGAAAAGACCTTGTTACAAAGAGAAAATTTTAATAACTAAACGAAATTTAGCGGTCAACAATTTTTTTCCATTGTACTACCATCCATTAGACCATCACCATGATTTAGATCCCAAAGATAATGATCCAGTCGGGCCACATTTTGACTAATAATTAGTCATTACAAGATTAGGCACATCATTTTCGAGAAGACCTGCATGTGCCTGTACCCTGCCTGGAACCCCATCATGGTCCAGTAGATCCCCAACCTATGGACAGTGATGGCTATGGGGAAAGTACACGTGTATGTGTTGGTGAATTGAACTCCCTTTTTGTTTTTTGGGATGGGGAAGGGACTGTTGGGGTTACAAAACAAAATAATTAATTCCGTGTGCTAATGATATCCAATGAGAATAGTTCACCTGTCTTTATTTATATTCTTTTTGAGATTTTATCATCGTTCATATTTAGTGGGTTTCACACTCTAGAGATAGATCCCACACTACATCAACGGTGATGAGATCCAACGAAGAGTACTTGTACATATAGGTGATCTGAACTCGTACATGCTGATGATCTCATGGAGAGTACTTATACATGTTTTTTTTGGTAAGACGTCTGTGGTACTGCTAGTCACATTTAACTTTTCTTTTTCTTTTTCTTTTGAATATATAATCACATTCAAGTTATTTTGCAATATTGTTAATTTGTTACTTTATGCTATGTTGATGTCAATAAAAGAAAATAAAATATTATAAAAAAAAATAAAGTACCTCCCTAGTAGTTTTCCCATCATTTAGGTAAACCGGTAAACCTCAAATCTTTCAAACAATTATAGATATCTCAGTAGCTAACACCACTGGAGTCACATTCATTGATTTGATCATCATTTACATTTACGGGAAGAAGGAAGATCCCAATAAAGGCTACAGCAGCACAAGGAAAAGACACATCGCGTTAATAATGTCTCAGCCGTGCTGCCTGTGGTTCTAGGGTTGGTCAAATATGACAGTATTGGCGGTCGTGAAAGTGAATTATTGTTGTCATCGCTGAAAAGGGTAGGTCGGGGGCTGCGTGGGTAAGTAAGGAGCTAGAAGAAAGGTTCAGCAGCAGGTTCCCAAAAGTGGAGCTCAGGCAAGGGTATGGATTGATAGAGGCCGTGCGTTTAATTGAAATAGGAAGGTTGAAAAGGTCATTTCCAAAAGGAAGTGGCTGTTTTTAAAGCGCCCAGGGTATATTGATCAATTTATTTTTAAGTTTATCGCGATCTAAAAAAAAAATAACAATTGTAATTGTTTGAAAAGTTTGAGACGTACTAGATTATGGGCAAACTATATGGGATGTGCACGAAATTTTTCCAAATAAAAAACAATATATATATATATATATATATATATATAATATATATATATATATATATATATATATATATATATATATATATATATATATATATATATATATATAATAACGATAAAACAATGATAAATTTATGTGTCTATCTCTCTTCTTCGATTCAAAAATTTTCTTCTCTTGAATTCTAAACATAATCCTAGACTAGATAATGGGATGCGAACTGACCAAGCCTGGCTGGAGAACTAACAATTTTCAGATCAGATTATTAAGTCCAAGCCCAGTCCGGCCCAGCTCATTTTGATCGAAAGTTGAGTCCAATTTTTGTTCGATTACAGCTATGCTTCACACGTTAACCGGAGATTCTAATTCAATATTCTTTTTATTATAAAATTAAATTATTGTTAATGTACTCAATGGTGTAAAAAACCATATTCGATATGATGATCTTTTCATATTTTAAATATTATCTTTGGAGACTTTATATTTCAAATTTTATCCCTTTCAACTATATCTGTTTGGTATACCTTGCTACTCTCTCTCTCTCTCTCTCAAATGCAAGCAAAGGAGATACCAATGGCGCCCATGCACCGGAGGTTAGAAGCAAGCAGGATTGCTGGGCTAGGGTCAGATCTGTATGGGTGTCTATCGGTCAGTCTCAATTGGGCTTAATCAGTTATCATCAATTGAATACCACGCAGTGTGATTGGCATATTTATCTAATCAATCCTCATTCGCGAGACATGGGCACATTATATTCGATCCGATTGATCTCAGTCCATAATTGGTTATGTTAATCAGTCTATTAAAGAACTTCAATAATGCTAACCAACCATAATCGATTATGTAATTTGGTCTTATACTAATCGTTCTAATTTTTTTTATGAATAATTCTTTCTCCATTAAGGATTTTTAAACTTCATCTATATCATCAACTATTAAATTTTTATGTTCAATCATATTCCTTAGGCGGAAGTAAGACAACCAACTTAAACAAATTCTAGAATTATTAATGAGATGTCATGGTCTACCAAAACTAGAGTCTCTATCATTATGTATTATTAGAAATAAAAAAATAAAAATAAATAAAAAGGATCCTTCCATACTTTAATGATGTCCATTAGCCTAAGGGATATAAAAAATGAGGGTCTTAAATTAGAGATTAAGTCTTTAGGGATTTAATCTTTAGAGGTTATATAGTCATTTAATCGATTCGTGTCGAGTTCAATCCATCGATCAATACAGTCAAATGACGATTGTGGGAGTAGTTGCTTCAGTAAAGATGGTTGATTCCGGAGATTTTGTTTATGAAACAGTTTTTGAAGAAATAGATGCTTGAGTCAATCAAAGAAGCAAAGATAGATACAAAGATACAGATAATATTTAAAACATGAAGTACCTCAAACGTTATCTTTTAAAATAGGTAAATATTTTACCTCCATAATAAATAGGGACTTCAATCCGTCGGTCTCGGTCAAGCTTACTCGGTCATCACCAATTGAATATCTTGTATTGTAACTGGCATGTTTATCTAATCGATCCTCATTAGTGAGACATGGACACATTTATATTCGATCCGATTGGTCTCGGTTCATAATCAATTTTATGTTTATCACTCTAATTGGTCTATTGACGAACTTCAATGATGCAAATCAACTGATCCATAATCAATTATGTAATTCAGTCTTAAACTAATCGTCCTATTTTTTTTATGAATATTTAGTTTTTTAATTAAGGATTTGTGAGAACATTCCTCTTGATCATCTCTATATCAACAAATATTAAATTGTTATGTTCAATTATATTCCTTAGGCAATAATAAGACAACCAACTTGAACAAAGTATAAAATTGTCAATGGAACATCATGGTTTACCAAAATTATAATATCTATCATTATGAAGTATTGAAAAAAAAAAAATAGGGTCCTTCGTCTCAGGGACATAAAAATTGGGGGTCTTAAATGAGAGATTAGGTTTTCAGGGATTTAGTCTTTATGCTCCGTTTGTTTTGATGTAAAATTTTATGTATAACATTTTATATGTAAAAAAAAAATTTCAATGTTTATTTCCTAGAGAAAAAATATAGTGATCTCTACAAGGGATGAAAAATGAACTTCATCTTTGTTTTATTTACTGGAAACAAATTTTGAAATTTTTTTTTTTACATATAAAATATTGTAAGTAAAATTTTACGTCAAAACAAACAAAGCTTTAGCGGTTAATAGTCATTTAATCAGTCTGTATCAAACAACCGTCAGGCGAATGATTGGTTCAACAGTAGAATCGATTGACTTGGAAGATTCTATTGATAAAGCAGTCTTTCACGAAATAAGTGGCTAAGTCAATCAAAGAAGGAAAAGTAAGAGCAAAGGTATAGATAATTTTAAAGAATAAATTTCAATTACCCCCCAAAATAGTTTCGAAACATCACCTACCACACACACCTTTCAAAAAACATAAACTATCACCCAAACGTTTACCACCGTTAATCAAATAGATCCACTCCGTTAAACGAATTCCGTTAGTTGCTGATGTCACCCAAAATTGATTTTGAAATGGACAATAATGTCCATAAGGAAATGTTAAAAGACGGTTTTACCCTCCTTCATTTAAGGTGGGTCTTCACTTAAGGTGGGTAAAACCCCAAATCTAAATTATGTTTCTTCTTCTTTTCTGATCTACCATTTCTTCTCCGATTATCTTCGCCGATGACAATGCAAGCCTTTTCTTCCCCGACGATGGCGTAATGAAGCTTTGGCCGGCGGCAATCTTCGTCTAAAAAAATCCCAAATCTAAAACCTTGTTTTGTCTGCAAAGACACTACTTGCACAGAAAAGTCGTTGTTTTCACGCTTTTGCTACTGCCCTTGAACCCTCCTGCCACATTCTTCAACTCCTGCAATGCTCTGTTTACTCATCGCCTCCTTCTTCTTCGACAAAGGAAGCTAGCATAAACGGCTTCCTCCATGCAGCAGCGCCGCTCCACTGCCGATCTGCTTCCAATTCCTAAAACCACGCTTGAGACCGATTGCTTGGATTCATTCCTGATGTCCATCCTCGAAGAAAAGGTCCCTAAGAACACGAAGCTTTTCGTCAAGCTTCGAATCCACACGCTCCTTCCGTATCTTCGGTGAGGGTTTGGCTGTGATGGAACCAGAGTTTCAAACGGACAGAAGAAGTCCATGGGAAAATTTTCTAGGGATTGTTAGTTGATCGATATCTTGCGGTAAGAAGAAATTGCATAATCCAAAAGAAAACGATGACGATGATACCACTGTGGGTTTTTTTCATGTGCATCCATGCGTTTTTTTTTTTCCTTCTGTGTTTGTCTGCAAAATCTCTCTCTACAATGGTTGATAGGTTTACAGGAAGAGTGGTGACCTTCATCTAAGGAAGGTTGGAATTTGTAAAGCTTTGCCTGTAATAAATTTCAGATCTAGACAGATTATGAGACAAATTTCAGACAGGGACGGAAGGGTCTCTTTCTTTCTTGGCTGCTCTCGTGCTCTCGTCTCTATTTTCCAATGGTAGAGCCATTGACGACCAGTTTATTGAAAATGGTAATTAAAAATCTCAATGATGAGAGAAGAGAGATGCCCTAAATACAATAGCTCAACAGGGAGAACGATGAGAGAGGGATAGAGGAAAGGAAATAATAAAATTATATTAGTAATTTTATTAGTTTTTTAAAATTTTCAATTAAAAACGAAAAGGGTAAAAATATCTAACAGTGATTTCAGTCTCTTCCGTCAGTTACTTGGGTGTAGTTGATGTTTTTTGAAAAATGTGGGTGGTAGATGATGCTTCGAAACTATTATGGGGGGTAGCTGAAATTTATCCAATTTTAAAACATGAAGCACGTCAAACGTTACTGTTTAAAATAGGTAAATATTTTACCTCTTTCACCATAAGTAGAATACGTAAGGGTTTTAGTCAATTAGTTTCGATCAAATCTAATTGGTCACCATCAACTTAATACTTTACACTCTAATCAGCATGTTTAACTAATCGGTCCTCATGTGCAAGACATGGACGCGTTTATGTTAGGTTTGACAGTGTTGGTCCCTAATTAGTCTTATGTTAATAAGTCCATTAACGAGCATCAATAATACAAATCAATCAGCCCCTACTCAGTTATGCTATTCGATCTTATGCTAATTGTCTCAATCATACCAATCGGTCCACGATGAAAGGAAAAAAAAAATCCCTTAGTCCATGTTTTGTTGTGATTAATCATTATTTATTTTACACTCGCAACATAATATTTTATTTTAAGTTCTTAAATAACAGAAGATAGCCTAAATGAAAAGGGAGAATTATACTAAGAAATGAGAGAAATTTAGCCATTGAGGCTCTAGGATTTTAAGGATTTAGATTAATGATCATTTAATCGGTCGGTCTCAGGTTCAATCCATAATCAATCAGAGCGGTCGGACAACCGAAGAACTACACCCTTACATCATGAACGACTGATTAATAACCTATCCAGACCAAAGACCAACATGTTTAATTAGTAAACGATGCAAATCAATTTGGATTTTAATTGATCTTTAATTGATCGATCCGATTCAAGAGACACGATGGAGCGACCAGAAATTGACACCCATAATAAGAATCTTATTTCATAAATAAATCGTATACTTTAATATTAAAGTCGTATCATCCCCACGGTTAGTTGGCTCTCTCTCTCTCTCTCTCTCTCTTAGGGGTGTTAACAGTCAATACGGGTATCTTTTGACACATTTTAGTAGGTATTATCTTATAGCATCTTATCGCGAGTCGCTTGGGGACTTCTCAGAAGATGATCAAATGAAACACTCATTGGATGGTTAAAAATTCAAAGCAATTTTCTTATTGACACCTCCAAGTGTTAAATAATTTATAATTTAAAATTTTTTTTTCCTTTATTCAATGTACTTCTGTTTTTTAGTGGCAAACTTTTTTGTCGTTTTATTTCTCTATAAAAAACCAGGGTCTAAGAAAAATAATTGATAATTCTTGAAAATAACATAATGATAAGTCAATCTAAATTTTTTATGAAAATATCGAATAAGATCAACTGATCCACTAATATGATACCTTGAGTGTCTGACCAATCACAAAATATCAGGGGTGAATCAATATAGGAACGATATCGGATATTGATTCCAAACCCCTTAACAAATTTCCAACTGAGATCCTCAAATCATGCAACGATTAAGAAAACACCAACTATTAACGTTACAATTTTAAAATTTAAAAGCAAATGAGGAGGAAAAAGGCTGTCATTGAGATCCACTCTAGTAAGGTCACCCTATAATGAATTGTAAGGAGGATCTTGTAAGAATATTAGTATGGGCTAAATTAATTATACGGTTAGTTGGTTCAGTGGGAGTCTGATTACAGGTAGACCAGTTTAAGTATGATTAGAGATGGACCAACCCGTCCACTGTGGGGCCGGTCCGGGGTTGGGGTGGTATTATATATCCAATGGTTAGGGTCCCCGCCACGGTTATTCTTCTCCTGTTCCCATACGCAGAGAGGGTTCAAGGGATCCCCGGAAGGTGTGGAAGACTCAAACCCAAGTGTACTCGAGGAACGGCGGAAAACAATCTTCACTCGGTATGAGATTTATATTGTTTCTTGTGTTTTCCCATTGTGTTCTAGATATTGTGTGGTTTCGGGGTTGATCGAAACCTAATGGGTTTCTTGGGAAACCCAAAAGAGATCTTAGTTTTCTTACGGTGGTATCGAGCCTCCCACACGGATCTAGGATCGATGGGTAAGCACTCTAGAGATTAAGGTTGAATAGATTGAGAAAAAAAAAAAAAGAGTTTTTCTCTCAAATTCTTCATATCAAACTGTCGGAATTTAGACCTTCAATTGTTTTTTTATGACCATGAAAATAAAACAAAACTACATAGGTTGTAGATCTCGGAGGGGACGGGCCGGCGACATAAGGTAGGTCGTCGGAGATGGTCGGACAGCGCCCTCACGCGCCTCTGAAGGCGTGGGTTCCGCGCCGGCCGAAAAAAAAAAAAAAAAAAAAAAAAAAAAAAAAAAGAAAAAAAGGGTGCGTCATGGTGTTGAGTCGGCTCGGGACCCTAGCGGGTTTGGCCGGTCGGCTCAACAATGGGGCGGCGGGTCACACGTGTTCCTCACATGGTCGACCCGATCGCCCGGTCCACGACCGAACCCGTTTGGCGACCCGACCAAATGACCCGTTGACCGGAAACATACCCGAAACTTTTGACCCGGGCCCGTTGGGTGGGCCGGCTAGTCGGTGGTTGAACCCATGGTCGGTTCCGGTTTGCCATGGTTCGGTCATACCAAACCGTTGGGTCGGTTTGGACCAATGTATTTCCAAAAAAAAAAAAAAAAAAAAGGTTTTACGGTGGGTTCGGTCCGCCCCTTGCCGGACCGGGCGGGCGAACCGAACCCACGAACCGGCGGGCCGGTTCGGGTGCAAAGCTGCCGGCTTTGATCGGCGTTGTGGGCTAGGGCGTCGGATTTTGCGCGGTTTTTTGCGTGTGTTCGTATTTTTGTGCTCTCAATTTGGTTAGTTTGACTAATTTGGTGATTTGGGGAATATAGTTTTGACTAAAAGTATCCCAAATTAGTCCGATTTGCGTTTTTCGCTTGTTTGTCGGTATTTTGTTCATGTTTGTAGAATATTATATGTGCATGAACTTTTTGTTTGTTGACCCCTGGTGCGCAAAGTAGGGTTTGGATATCATTGTGGAATTAGGTCGATCCCCCAAAGTGGTACACTTGTTTCATCATGATATCTTCAAATTCAAAGTTGAATGTATTTGTAATGCTTATGTAAAGGCGTGTACATCCAAAGTGACACGTCAAGTGTTGTTCAAATGAGGGTTTGAGGGTGTCATGGAAGATGGGTGGATTCCACCAAAGTGGCATACTCGGTTCTAGCTGGCATTCTCATCCCAAGTTTTGCATTTACATTCAATAAATGATACATTATACCTTTGTTCTCCCAAGTGTGAAAGCGGCTAAGAAAGACAATGTTAGCCCAAAGGTGGATTGTCAAAGCTAAGGTATATTCATGCCTGATTTGAAGGGGTTTTGATTTTAGGGATCTCATTAGCCCAAAGGTGATGGGATTCAAGAGTCGTATTCTTTCGCGTTCTTTGCAAAGCGAGAAGACCCTGCATGTTTTCCCAAGGGGATGTGTAGTTGGTTAACTCTTGAAAAATGGTACATTCTTGCATGAATGGTTGATATGGTTAGTGCAAGTAAATGATATGTGTATCGGTATTCATTGTTTGAGTGTATTTATATGAGTTACTGTTAATTCATTTGGCTTGTATTTTGTTTGAACTCATATATGATGATGGTGTGTATCGTCCGGGATGTCTTTCCCGTGACTTGCCGGGTGGTATGGTAGTTTCTATTCCTACTTTGTCCGGAATGAGTTTTAAAAGATGGTATGACAGGTTAGAGCGAGTCTAGGCATGGTTGACTTAGATATAGCGCTTAAAGAGGTAAACCTCGCCATTCTGATTTTGTCCCCGATGGAAGCATAAATGGAAAGTGGATGAGTGCAAATAAAAGTCTATCTTTGCTCATGAGGCGGGGCCATTCCGAAACTATGCGTGATGGTGTTCAAGCAAAGGAACGGCTAAAGAATATTTAAAGAGATTAAAGGAAAGTTTGAGCTTTTCGATAGAGGACAAAGCACCTTAATGAGCAAGCACCAATGCAAAGTATAATGGTATGGAGTATCGAGTCATTTCATGGAGCTTTCATCCGAAAAGATCAAAGCCATGGTTAACGTTGACAATGAGTTTGTGTTCATTGTGCGTTATCTTCTTTCTGAGAATATTGTCGATTCAAGTAGCCTATAATACTCAAGAAGAAGAATGGGATATGAACAAGTTAATTTCGTTTGCACTAAAGAAGAACAGGCGAAGAAAAAGGTTGAAAGTGTCAATATCCGGTCTTTTCTAGAGAACATAGGGTAAGGAAAAGTTGGGGTAGGACCCCATAGAATGATAACACTCTTCGGGAAGGAAACCTTTGTGAGTATGGTGTGTTGATGTTTGTGCCATAAAAGGGGCATATGAAGAGAGATGCAAAGCAAGAGAAGCTTGGTTGGAGAAGAAGAAGAAAGGGCTGGGACATCGGAGAAAGAGATGCCAAGTGTGATGTCATTTAATAAAGTTGATCCTAGGTTTAGTTAGTTTTCTTTTTATTTCGGTTGTCTTTAGTTGTTTTGGTATTTGTTTAATGTCTTCTTTTCGGTTATTATTTATTTGAAGATTTCATTTAAACACTTTTGAGAGACTAAATTTCATATTAAATTTAAATGAAAAATATCTTTAATATTTGATTATTCTCTTGAATTCAAATAATTTGGGAATTTTGTTCTCTTAGTCGGTGGGGTTCTTCGATCTGCTTGGCTGTGGGAGTCGGGTATTTGTTATTTCTTCATTTATTTTATTGCTTCTTGCTTCTTCACAAGACATGTCAAAGTTGTAAGGCGGTATTTAGCCAAAGAAGGCGGTAAGCCAAAGTGTGGTGTTAGTCCAAGCTGGAGGCGTTTTGTCTATAAGTTGGATAATTCAAAGTGCGTTGACCTATAAGGATTATAAGGTACGGGATCGTAGTTAGTCGATCATTGGACTCATTTTCTCTCAAGCGTTTATGTCATTAGTGGATCTTTGTATGTGGCCGACGGAAGAGGTACACTATTTGTGTTGGGTACTTTTTGTTGTTCGACATTGGTAAGCTTGGTAACTGATCAAAGTGGTCGGTTTGTGTAATTAGATTTCATGGCCACATTGAATCACGGTGACTTTTATTAATGTAGCCCAAGTGGGAGAATGTAAGAATATTAGTTGGGCTAAATTAATTTCGGTTGTTGGTTCGGTGGGAGTCGATTCTGGTAGACCGGTTTAGTTGATTAGAGATGGACCAACCCTGGTCCACGTGTGGGGGCCGTCCGGGTTGGGGTGGTATTATATATACCAATGGTTGGGTCCCGGCCACGGTTATTCTTCTCCTGTTCCCATCGCAGAGAGTTCAAGGGATCCCCGGAGGGTCGTGGAAGACTCAAACCCAGTGTACTCGAGGAGGAACGGCGGAAACAATCTTCAACATCGGTTGAGTTTATATTGTTTCTTGTGTTTTCCCTTGTGTTCTGTATTGTGTGGTTTCGGGGTTGATCGAACCCTAATGGGTTTCTTGGAAACCCAAAGAGTCTTGTTTTCTCGTCTTACCCATTCAAAGTTCAAATAACAATTGATTTGGCTCTTCCATTGTAGAGGAACCTTCCTTTTTGTTTTTTATTTGTTGGTAAAGGAGGAACCTTCCTTCACATAATGAAAGATCTCCCAAGTTAATGTGGAACGGACGAGGAAAGGTCAGTTCTCAGATCATGGTCGGAACATTCAAGTGCCAACCAGAATTTCCATATATATATATATATATATATATATATATATATATATATATATATATTAATTTTAGGTGGGTAACTCCTAAATATATGAAAGTATATTTTTCTCATTCTACGGCCCTACTACCCCGGTCTCAGAGCAGCATCACAGACATTATAACCAAACCAAAAGGAGGACGACTAAACTTTAGATTTAATGAGCAATCTATGCAATATTTTAACATATGGAGTCTCTCCTCGGTTTTTGGTTGCCTTTGTATTCTGATGATGAACGGGTATTTCATGAAAGTATCGGATCTTATAGATTTTGGGCCACTCACATTTATTATAATATGGTTTTCAAAGTCAAATGATGAAAATGTCCAATCAGTTATCCATGCACACTTCACAAAAAATTATAAAAAGGAAGAAAGTTTCGATTTTTTAAGAGATTTTACAAATAAAAAAAGGAAGAAGGTTTGATTGTAACCCAATTTAAATACTATTGAACAATAATATACATACATATACACATTCTCAATTTAAAATAAGCATGTAGAAAAAATATTAAATATTGGTTTCCATTTAAAATAAGCATGTAGAAAAAATATTAAATATTGGTCCCAGAGGTCAAAGGAAAAAGATTATCTCCCGTCATCCATTACGTCAGTCATGCATCCTAATCGGCTGAACAACCTGGTCCTTTATTATGAGACTTCCTCTTAGGAGTTAAGACAATACCATCTCTTCTTGGACCTATTCAGTCTGCCCGGTCCAGGGTTTAAGTGCAAGGAGCGAGAGTGGGTGTAGAATTAGGATTGGGATCGGTTGGTCCAATCCACGGATTAGGCAATTTGAAAGACTATCTTTCACTCAGAAGCAAAAAAATCCTCTCCCGTCCACCTGTCGCCTGCCAAGGGCAGGATTTCATCCGGCCCACCTCCCCATGTATTGGTAGGTGAGCCGACTGATCCCCAGCCCTTGGATCAGCGGCAGGAACCTCCTGCCACGGGAGAGGATTTCTTTCCCACTCGGAGCAGTACTTGAAGAGTAACCGCTCCTAGCCTCCCAAGTTCCAAAAGTTTTCCATTTATTAAGACACGAAAAAATCTCTCCAGCCAAATTACAAACTGATGAGAGAAACTCCCAAATTTTTTATTGCTGAATTGAGACATTTAAGGTGACCTTTTTGTTCTCCAACAAACGGAACCATTAACATATGCATAAAGTAAAGAAAAGAGAATATTTACGTGGTTCGAACTTTTACCATAGAAACCTACTCCACAATAAGAATCTCTCAAGTTCTTCTTACATTTTGGGAAGTTTATTATCCTTTAAATAGAGAAAATAATACAAGGAAAACTATCCATAAATAATAATACAATCACATAATTTCTACACCAACCAAATCACCTACCCAACTTTCTTTCTATAGGAGATCTTATTACGATCACTTACCCACCAATCAAATTACTCAATTTGCATCAATCACACCAACCAACTTTCCTTCTATATGAGATCTTATCACAATCATGCTCAATCTAACGTGATCCTTATCTAGTTAGCACTCCCCCTCAAGTTGAGGCCAAGATATCATTGGAGGTCACCTTGATCAACATATTGTGAAAGAATTTTGTGAGTAGAGCTTTGATGAACTCATCCTTGAGCTGATCCTCAGTCCAGATATAGGAGTTTCAATGGGGTTATCCTGGACTTTTTCACGCACAAAGCGACAATATACCTCTATATGTTTGGTCCATTCATGAAAGACAGGATTAGAAACAACATAAGTGGCTATCTGATTGTCACAATATAGTTGCATCGGACGATCAAAAGTCTCAAGATTCAATTCACGTAACAAAGTTTGAAGCCAGACGAGCTTGCTAATAGCGGAAGCCATTGCCCTGTATTCCGCTTCAGCACTAGAACGAGCAACAACATGTTGTTTCTTACTTTTCCACGTGACTAGATTGCCACCTGCAAAGGTACAAAATCCAATAGTGGCTTTCATGTCTGAGGGACTTCCAGCCTAGTCGAAATTGGTGTAACCCATAATTCTCGTGTGATTATATTTCCGCATCCAAATACCTCTTTTCGAGCAAGATTTCAGATAGCGCAGGATGCGGTCAATAAGTTTCATATGTCCTTCAGTAAGTGCTTGCATAAACTAACTGACATAACTCACTATATAAGAGATATCAGGTTTGGTAATTGTTAAGTATATCAGTCTTCCCACTAAGCATTGAAAACGACTACTGTCTTGTAATGAAGTAGTAACAGTGAGAAATTTACTGTTATAGTCCAGGGGTGAATTGGTAGGTTTGGCACCGAGCTTTTCGATCTCTTTCAAGAGAACCAAAGCATACTTCATTTGAGAGATAAACAAACCCTTTGTCGATGTAGCTACTTCAATTCCGAGAAAGTATCGTAATTTTTCTAGATCCTTGATGTCGAATTTCTCATTCAAATAATGTTTGTGAACCGCTATGTCACAAAGATTGTCACCAGTGATGACAATATCATCAACATAAACCAACACAACTATAATGTCGTTGGTATTCCATCTAACAAACATCGAGGAATCAGACATACTCTAACGAAAGCCAAAACTTATAAGAGTGGTACTCATCTTACCATATCATGCCCGTGGAGACTGTTTAAGCCCATAAATAACTTTGTTGAGCTTACATACGACTTCAGCTTGATGTTCTAAGGATTGACCAAGAGGATTAATCATGTATACTTCTTCTTCTAAGTCTCCTTGTAAGAATGCATTTTTTTACATCCATTTGAAATAAAGACCAACCATAATTCAATGCCACTAACATTAAGACTCTTACGGTGCTCATTTTCACAAACGGAGCAAAGGTTTTCTTGTAGTCGACTCCATATGTTTGTGTATAACATTTGGCAACAAGTCTGTCCTTGTGTCTTTCAATAGATCAATCTCCTTTGTACTTGATCTTGTATGCCCATGAACAGTCGACAGAACACTTTCCAGTGGGTAGATGCACTATATCTCAAGTGTGATTTCTATCGAGAGATGAAAGTTTATCATTCCTGGCTTTAATCCATACAGGAGAAACCTTAGCCTCAGTAAAATTAACTGGTTCACTGTGAGTATCAACTACTGTCAAGAATGTCAGAAATTTAAAAGAAACATTGTCATACTAGACATGTTAGTGTGATATGTGGAGTAATCTCGTAATCTGGTGAAAGATTGTGACACCTCTCTCAGAGACAATGCCCAAATCATTACGTTAGTAGATCTTCTTACTGGCATCGGTGGTTCAAGACTTTCTTCAACTGGCACGGTTTCTACAAGAATGGCTTCAATAGGACGAGGATGATCCACGATAGGATGATCACCAGGATTACGAAATTCACCATTGTTGCCCTTGTCACCATTCTCTTGTCACTATGTACAAGAGGTATGGGAAGAGCAAATTCACTTAGTTAGGATCAGTCTCCCCCTGAATTTGGGCCCTGTCAGGAAAAAGGAGGTGACGTTTAATAAAGGAGACATCACAAGAAATGTACAGTTTTCAAGACGAAAGGATCATTGAGTGGTAACCCTTTTTAATAGAGGAATATCCTAAAAAAATGAACTTGCGGGCGCGAGGATCCAGCTTTCCACCTACTTGAGAATGAATATAACATTAAGGTGTGAAATATCAATGGAACGATCATAAAGAACCTCCATATGGGATTTGGCGTGTAAGGTTTGACTTGGTAGTCAATTATCAAGTAACAAGTGGTGAGAACCGCATCAGCCTAATAGGCTTTGGGAAGATGCTCATGAAAAATAAACGATAGTGTTACTTCAAGGAGATGACGATTTTTAAGCTCGAAAAAGCCATTCTATTGAAGAATACTAACACAGGATGTTTGGTGAATAATGTCGAGACCTTCAAGAAATGACTCAAAAGAGGTATTAGTATATTCAGTGTCATTATCAGTCCTCAAGTATTTTATGGGATTATCAAATTGAGTTTAAACCATGCAGCAAAAATCTTAAAAAACTTGTAACACTTAACTTTTAGAGCACAATCAATACAACCAAGTAGATCTAAATTTATCATCAATAAATGTGACAAAGTGTCTAAAACCATCCCGAGAGTCAACCAGAATGGGACTCCAAACATCAAAATGAATTAACTCAAAACAATTCAGTGAAAATATGATTACAAGTAGGAAAAGGTAATTTATGTCGCTTGGAATGATGACACGTTTTAGCGGACAGTGCTGCTACAGTTGGTGGCGAACTCGCTTTGAGAAAAAATGTATTAATAACCTATACGCCATGGGAAAGTTACAATTTTGAAGATGCAACACTCGTTAGTAAGTGTCTAGTATATGGACATATTTATACTTCTTTTCACATACGAAAGCATGAAATTCAAACTCATGTGACATACCAAGGTCCGAAAAGGATCACTAATGAAATATCGCATTTAGAAGCCCATTTACTCCAAAATTTAGACAGAAATGGAATTGTGATGTTGGGATCTTGAGTAGAAACGGGTGATAATTTAGTAGATAAATTAACGCCTCCAATTGCGAAAAAATCATCGTATTCCCCCGAAAGACAGATTATTACGAGCCATACTTGGTATTCAAGTGTCCATTCCAAAGGAAATTTGTCTAAAACTACCTATAGGTGGAAGGGGTTGAATTATTGATGTGAGATGGATCCAGAAAAAGGGGGTTTCAAATTACAATCCAAAAACAATTAGTGTATATATTTCACAGAAACGTGAAATCAAAGTACATGATAAGGTAGCTGGAAGACATGGGAATAAGGGTATTGTTTCTAAAATTTTGCCTAGACAAGATATGCCTCACAAGTACTAGAATCAAAAGACAATGAGGGATTAAGGGAATGACATAATCAAATGGATGACCCATTCACCAATGCCATAGCTGTGAGTCCTCAGATGAATTTTACTGAACAACCAATGCCGCAGGAGAAAAATCCAAAACGTAAACACCTTAAAAAATTAACCTTCACTAATCGACTTCCTAGTGAACCTGTCCTAAAACATGACCTTGTTGCCAAAAAAAAAAAAACATAATAATGCAATGTAGGTATTTAGCAATCTTGCTAACAGATAAGAGGTTAGAAGATAGAGAAGGTACAAATAAAACATTAATTGTCGTTGAAGAAAAGTTGATTTTGTCAATTCCTTTAATAGGAACATTCGCACCATTAGCTACGGAAATAGAACGCCGGTGACCTTGTCATGACGAATATTAGATAAAAATGCAATGAGCAACACATATGATCAGTAGCCCCTGAATCTATGACAAAAAATTCTTTAGCAAAAATAGAAAAAGCAAGAGAGGCATTACCAGATGCGAAAGTCACAGAATCTGTGGTGGAAGTAAGAGTTCCACGTGACTGCATAAGCTAATGGAGTTAGGTAGTGAGTTGTTCAATTGAGAACTATGGTGTGGACGAATTAACTTCAGCAGCAATAGGTGTGTCAGATTCTTTATCCTTAGGAGGACTGAAGTGATGATATAAAGACCAACACTTGTCCTTAGTATGACTATCCCAATTACAGTGATCACAACGGAAGGATTCACGAGAACTACGTCATTTTCCTCTCCTTCGGGAGAAAATTCAACCTATATCACAAGTGTTTCCCTCGATAGCAACATGACCATTGGCTGAGTGAGCAGAATTTTCAATGGATTCGCTTATCACAGGTTTGGAGTTCATTACGCGATGATGAATTTTCTCTCGTTGAATAGTCGTACAGGCATTAGTAAATGAGGGAAGAGTAGCACTCATAGGAATCTAACGCTTAATAGTTTCATATTCAGGGTGAATACTTGCCAACAATTGAAAAATACGATCTTGTTTTTCACGTTGAATGTAAGTATCAACAGATTGAGCAAGAGGACGGTACTGACATAACTCATCCCACTTTTTCTTTAAGGTACCGAGCTGTTCTGTAAGGGGTTGACTATGAGTTTGTTCAGTATGAGCAATCTCCTGGTGCAACTTAAAGATTCGAAAGGAATTATCAACTTGGTCATATACATTATCCCTTAAGGAATCCCAAAGGATCTTAAACATCTCTGAGTAAACAAATATTTCATATACTTGTGGTTCCATAGAGTTAAAAAGTCAAGACATAACCATATTTCATTGGCTTTTCAATCAGTGAATTTGGTATCCGTAAAGGTGAGTCTTGATTTAGCCATTAACATAACCAAGTTTGGAACGGCCTTCAAGTGCAACAGTTACTGTCTTTGACCAAGGCAAGTAATTGCCACCAGTAAGAAAGATAGAGGTGAGACGAGTGTTCATCTCATGAGGGCCAAAAGAAATTTTACTTCTATCAACAGTGTTGGAACTAGCCATAATAAATGATCTAGAAGGATAACAAGACAAAATGATAACAACTTATTAGAATATGCAGGCAGTAATCCACAGGGAGAACGAATAAAGTGCCCAAAACGCCATGATCAGATCTGCATCTGCTCTGATACCATGTTAACATATGCATAAAATATAGAAGAGAGAATATTTACGCGGTTCAAACTTCTATCACATAAGCCTACTCCACGATGAGAATCCCCCAAGTTCTTATTGTATCTTGTGGAGGTTTATTATCTTTTAAATAAACAAAATAGCACAAGGGAAACTATCCATATATAATAATACAATCCACACTATCTATATACCAACCAAATCACCTACCCAGCTTTTTTTATATAGGAAATCTTATCATAATCACCTACTCATCAATTAAATTATTCAGTTTGCATCAATCACAATAACCAGCCTTTCTTATAGGAGATCTTATCATGATCATGTTCAATCTAGCATGACCATTATCTAGTTAACAAGAACTAACCTTATATTCCTCCCAAAAAAAAATTAAAAAATCCTTAGCCCATGTTTTGCTATAATTGATCATTATTTATTCTGCATTTACAACATAATAGTCAATTTTAAGCCTTAATTAAAAGAACATAGTCTAAATAAAAAAGAAAAATAGCAAGAGAAATGAGAGACATTTAGTCATTTAGGGTTTAGGTCTTTAAGGATTTAGATTAATGATCAATTAATCAGTCGATGTCCATAATCGATCGGTGCGGTCAGACGATTGAAAACTTACACCTTGGATGACCAATTAATAATCTGTCTAAGTCTAAGCCCAACACGTTTAATAAATCATATGAATCAATCTGAATTTTAATTCATCAATCCGAATAAGGGGAACGATGCAGGGGTCAGAAATTGACCCCCGTAATAATAAGATTCTTATTTCATAAATAAATCGTATGCTTTAATATTTTTTTTGTTTTGGTAAAGTATATTAATATTAAAGTCATAGTAAGGAGTACCGACACATACACCATAATGATTAGTTAATTCTTTTTTGTTTTTAATTTTTATTTTATATTTTTGGGCGCAAGTGCGTGCATGATCTTCAACACTTAATAATTTAAGAAACATCACCACCGCGGTTTTTAATTCTCACTAGGCTTGCCCCGAAACATGACGGGTGACCATTCCGTCTAATTCGGTGTTCACGGTTAAAATAGATCGGTTTAATCTAGACAATTGATTCTGCCTTTAAATTGATGTATAGAAATCGTTTCTTACTGGAGTTTGGGCGAAAGATTTGGCGGCTTGGATGGATGACCGCCACATGGCTATTGAGTGGATCCGAGCCCTCCATCTGAGCTGACACCCGAGCCAACAAGCTGCGCCGACAGGGGTGTCTGCTAGGATGGAGGACTCGGATCCACCCGAGAACCAGATGACGGCCATCCATCCAGGCCGCCAAGTCTTCCGCCCAAACTCAGGCGAGAGAGGATGTGGATTTTAAATTGACACCCCTAGTTATGAGTATGAGACAAAGAGATTCAAAATTCATATCTATGACACATTTTAGTAGGTATAGCAAGTCCTTTGGCGACTTCATAGAAGATGATCCAATGAATCAACTCATCAGATGGTTTTAAATTTAAAGGAATTTTCTTATTGACATCTCCGAGTGTTAAATAATTTGTAATCTTAATTTTTTTTCCTTTATACAATACATTTTTTTTAGTGGCGACTTCTTCGGTCATTTTACCTCTCTATTAAAATCCAGGGTCTAAGAATAATAATTGATATTTTTTGAAAATAACATAATGATAAATCCCTTTACAATTTGATGTGAAAAAATACTCTTAATTTATTTTTAGGGTAAAAAATAGTTACTTCCTCTGTAACTTACCTTATTGACCGTTGACCCCCAAAGGTTTCAAAAAAAACAGTTACCTCTCCTAAATAACTATTAAAATCGAAATAGCCTCACGCATTAAGAATATTCCATTAGATGGTAACGGTGGGAGTTCAATATTTTTTTAAACACCAAATTACCCTTTTAGAGAGATGAACTACCTATTTTATCCTTACTATCAATAGGGTTACTACTTCCCCATTTGCTCTCTTACATTTTTTTTGATTTTCAAACCCTTGAATCGCCTTCTTCTTCGGAGCACTCCGCCGCTGCAAATCCTTAAATATTGAAACAATTTCTCCTAAAATCTCTTCAGATTTTAAATCCCTATTTTCACTCATATCTTCCCTCATCTTTCTCCTATTCCAGTCGTCCTTAGTTGACGGTCATTTTCTCTCCTATTCTTTTTTGGTTTCTTCTCTCCTAAAATATATCCAGAATTTCAATCCATATTTTCACTCTTATCTTCCCTCATCTTTCTCCCATTCCAATCGTCTCCTATTCTTCGGTTTCTTCTCTCCTAAAATCTCTCCAGATTTTCAATCCCTATTTTCACTTCTATCTTCCCGCATCTTTCTCTCATTCCAGTCGCTTTTAGTCCACGACCATTTTATCTCTTATTCTTCTTCGGTTTCTTCTCCTACTTTCTCTCCTGCAGATTCTACTCTTCCCTCAATGTCGAAATAAAAAATCATGTCATTTCTTTTCCCTTTCGTAGCTCTCTCTCTCTCTTCAAACCTTGATTTTCTTTCCCTTCTTTTTCTGTTGCAACTGATTTCTCACAGGTTTTCTCCTCACCAAAATCCGGAGATCCTCAATCCCTTTTTTTTTTTTCCGCCATTTTCTTTCACACCTCACTCTTCTCTCTTGATTCGAAAAATACTTTAATTAACTCACCCATTATATATATCCAAATGAATCAGGAGGGCTGTCAACAGGGAAAAGCGAAGGAGAACCAGAATATGAATTTCATATTAAGAATGAAAATCCAACATGATTAAACACAAATCAGAATATCAACTCATGAAAATCAAAACTAGTGCTTAATCAAGGAGTTTTGTCTCACTGGTCGCCTGTAATCGTTCCGCTTGCATCTGAGTCCATCATATCATCTCCGTCGAAAAGAACGTGAGGGAGAATGAGAACAAGATCAGATTATGATTTATTTTAGTTGGATATAAAAGGGTTATATTGGTCTTTTAATAGTAATAAGATTTAAAAGATGGATAAAAGGTTGAAGGTAGAATTGTCCATAAAAAATTTAACTTTAACACAGTTAAAAATTGGGACTATTTGGATTTTAATAGTTATTTAGGGGAGGTAACTGTCTTTTTTGAAAACCTTTGGGGGTCAACGGTCAATAAGGTAAATTACAGAGAATGTAACTGTCTTTTACCCTTATTTTTAAGAATAAAAATTAAAAGAGATCAAAAAAATAAAATATGGCATGTTCTAAATCCATCTATAGAGATGGCATATGATTGAAAGTTTCCCATCTAAATGTCACCAACCGGGTTACAAAAGATTTTTTGCCACCCACTTTTATTATATTATGGTTTTCAAAGTCGAGGACAAAAATATCAAATCAATTTTCCATGCAAACTCCTAGAAAATTATGCAACTACAAGGATGGAAGTTTGGATTTTTTAAGAGATAATCTTTAAGATCTAATCGTTACAAAACAGGTGTAACCCAATCGCTTTCAATGACATAATAAATGGGAAAAATATTCTCTCCTGTCATCCTATATTTCTATATTTCATTCATACATCCTAATTGGTTCGATGGGCGATTGACGCAGCTAAACAACAAGAGAAGAACCAGGCCCAAGCTATGGGGCGGGTCCTTTATGAGATTTTCAATTGGGAGTTAAGACAATATTGTCTCTTCTTAAAACTACTAAGTCTGTCCAGTCTAGGGTTCAAGTGCGAGGAACGAGCAGCCTAGTTCTTTTGTAGTGACTGTCAGATAGTAGTGAGATCTTTACCGCTCATAGTACATTGGGGCATGTGTCAATGCATTACAAGCGGTCAGGATCCTCACAGCCATTTGGCAGTCACTATAGAGGATCCTAACGTAGGAACAAGAGTGGGAGCGTCAATCTACGGATGGCACAAATCAAAAGACTGTCTTTCTTTCCGAGCAATAATTGATGTATCCTCCCCAGAATCTCCTCAGTGTTCATATTAAGTGGGTCTCACACTGTAAAAGTGGGTCCCATATCACATCGACAGTAATGGAATCTCATACAAAGAACATGAACGTGCAGGTGATCTGAACTCCCCAAGTCCCAAAAGTTCAAATTGCCGTTTATTAAAATTTGGAAAGAAGACCCTCATGCCGATATGAGGAAATTCAATGGCTGTCATCCATTGTGCGCGTATACCAATATATAGATATGTGCGCCCAGTAAACTACAGCCACTGGATTTCCTCATGCCAGCACGAGGGCATTAGAAGATAAAATCCCAGAAGGATTTCTCCAGTCAGTTAAAAGTATTAAAAGGTGCCCTGTTCTGATCATAGTTATTTAATTCTTCGAATTATTGGCGAATTATTCTTTCGAACTGAATAATACAAATAATTCTCTCAAATTCAAATTATATTCAATGATTCTTTACAATTCTCGCATTTTTTGCCTAGAAATAAATATCATGAATAATTCTTTCAAATCCGCATAATACCGAATAATTCTTATACTTAAAAAAAACTATTAATATCCTAGTAGAAGACTTAAGGCTTTAATCACTATTCTCAAACAAAGGTAAAAAAAAAAAAAAAAAACAAAAACAAACTTAAGACCATAACTAAGACTAATTATAAGTCTTAAAATCACATCATAATATAAACCTAATCATTAATGTATTTTTTTTATATGAGATTAAATATGAATATAAAAATCAAATCATAATACGAAGCAAATCATTAATTTTGTTCGACAATGTGAAATTAAATATGAATGTAAAAATCATACTATAATACAAAGTAAGTCATTACTTACGTGTATTTTTTCAATTCGGATTAACTATGAGTCTAAAAATAAATATTATAATATAAATCATGATGAAGTAATTAAGGAACATGAAAAAGATATGGACATTAGCTCTACTAGATTAGTATTGCAATCATAATAAAATCTAATGATCCACATTATATACTGTAATGAAATCTAACAAATCCACCTTTATACCCACATACTCATCTATTATGTATTATATTATTATTTACAAACTAAATATTATTCTAATGTCACTTACATGTTATGCAAGTGTGATAATTGATTGATAGTGTGAAATAGGAGCACCAAATATTAAAAATTAACATCCGAATTTTTCGTCCGAATTTTTTTAGACAAAAGAATAATTCTCGAACAGATCGGAATTCGAATTTTATTTTAAGTCCATTTTTTTGAACGCATCTTTGACGGAATTTTTAAATTATCAAAATGATTCATTCCGAATTATTCTCCTTAAATAATTCCCAAATCTAAATTAAATAACTATGATTCTGATTGGTATGGTTGCTTCATACAGAGTATTTAAAATTAATATTTGGTTCTTAGTCAGGAATTTCTTCTTCTGGGGGAGCTGTATGTAGATAATCTCAAATCTGAATTTACATGAATACACGTTTGTTCATCTAATGTTTGGTGGGCCCTGTAGTCCTTCTTTTTTTGTTGAATACAATTCTCAATGTTTTTCCTTCTTTATAAAAAGGAGAGACAGATGGGATAACATTGTTGCTTTCCTGGGTTCCACCATTTGTGAAATCAGAACCTCAAATGGAATGACCCGGAAGTGCTTAGGGAGTCTGGTAAGAAGTCGTTGCGCTTGCGGGTCAGACTCGGGATGTGCGTGGAGACCGGAGAGTGATTTTGCAGTAGAATCTAATACCAATTCAGCATTTCTGAGCCGTCAGATGGTTTGATCGTGACGATTCTTCAACAAACAGGGCTGCTCCCGCTTCTGAGAACGGTTGGAAAGGTCGTATAACGCAATTGGTCTTCTATTGCTGTGGAGACTGGGGATTAACGAGAGAGACTAAACCGAAGATTTAAGAAAAACAGAGCAACCTAATTCTCACGTTTGAATTCTGTAAGTGGGAAGGATTTTTTCTATGTATATATTTCTCTTTACTTTTTAAAATTTTAGAAAAATGGTTTTGTTGTTGAATCATACAATCACACCAGGTTCTTAGACTATGTGCTTCTCTTTTGAATTTTGATTGATTGGGCGATTCATGAATTATGGGTTTTGTTCTCTTCCATTTGGGTTCTCTTTTTTATGATCAATAGATTAATATATTGTAGCATAGGTTTTTGATTGTTTGTTTGTGCTTCTGGTGGCCTTTTTTATTTGTTGAATTCTTTGTATTTTTTTCTGTCATTAATCGGGAAATCACGCGTTAGGTTGTGGGATTTTCATGCTTCTCTGTATTTTTTTGTAAGCGTGGATGGGATTTTTCATGCTTCTCTGTATTTTTCGTAAGCATGGACGGGATTTTTCATGCTTCTCTGTATTTTTCGTAAGCATGGATGGGATTTTTCATGCTTCTCTATATTTTTCGTAAGCATGGATTTTTCTGTTTGGATTCACGTGTATGTTCTTTGTGTTTCGTGTGGTTCAGTAGCATCTGTCATTCAAACATTTTCACAAACAATGGAAATTCATTCGGATTTGTAACATTTGGGGCTGTGTCTCTATTACAGGTTTGAGAGGTTTGAAGTTTTGGTGTGAAGATCTATTCTTTTAATTGGTGTGCTTTTGAAAGGGGGATTTGTTTTAGCTCATAGACAGGTCCTTCGGCTGTCTAATTTCTTGTTCCTTCTCTTCTTGTAAGCGAATCTATCTTGAAATCATTAGCAATTCATGTTTTTCTAGTGGGTATTGATTTAACATGTACTTTGAACTATCTAACATAAGTTGTTTGATGCAGTTTTAGAGTATCACTTTGCAACTTGAGGGAAAGTGGGTTTTAGGTTAGAAGAAGTTTGGTGAACAAGAAGTAAAAATTTCAAATGATCAGAGATATTTAGCAGATCCCATGAAAAATGGAGCCGCAGATCGTGGAGAAGAAATGGGTCTTCCCGCTTATCATAAGCTCCCTTGTCGCGATTTTCCTTGTTGCTACTTCCTTCAACATGGGTCTTGTATCTTCCATGCAAACAATCAATTCACTTTTCTCAATCTTTCCATCACGAATCTCTGTAGACCAGAAAGACCCTGTTTTTGTTGAATCAAAGGTTTTGCCTCCATCACCACCCCCTAAGTCTAATATTCCTCGATTCGCATATCTGGTCTCTGGATCAAAAGGTGATTTGGAGAAGCTGTGGAGGACTCTCCGTGTGCTTTATCACCCATTGAACCAGTATGTAGTTCATTTGGACCTGGAATCATCAGCAGCGGAACGACTAGAGCTTGCTTCTCGTGTAGAAAATGATACCATCTTTGCAAAGATGGGGAATGTGCACATGATTACCAAAGCTAACATGGTTACTTACAGAGGACCGACAATGGTTTCCAATACCCTTCACGCCTGTGCCATCCTTCTCAAGAAAAGCAAGGATTGGGATTGGTTCATAAACCTCAGTGCATCAGATTATCCTCTCATGACACAGGATGGTATGCATGAGCATAATTTTGATAAATGGAAATTGAATCTTATTTCGTATTTTGTAATGATGAAGAAGATTGGTTTAGGAATCCTGTCTGACCAAATTTTGTGGATGCAGATATTCTTTTTGCATTTTCCTCATTGAACAGAAGTCTCAATTTCATAGAGCACACTAGCATTCTAGGATGGAAAGAGTAAGCTCTTTATTTCTCAATTAACTTCATCATGATCATCAGTCAGTTTCTTTCTCAATTGGTTATGTCAGAAATCTTGATAAATCCTACGGCTGTATGGTGCAGGGATCATAGGGCCAAGCCATTGATCATAGACCCTGGACTCTATTTGTCAACTAAGTCAGATATTTTCTTTGTGACCGAAAAAAGGGAACTACCTACAGCATTTACTTTATTTACCGGTTAGCCCTCTTTACACTACTTTGCTTTGATACAATTTTTAATTAGTTGATGGATTTTCTAGTGTTTCATATTTTTGCTGCTCATGAAAAGTTATGTGAACTTCACAATGATAGATTGGATCAATCATTCTTGTGATAGTTTGAAGAATCCAACCATTCAGATTTGGATGGTTGTTCAGTGGGTTTCATTTAGGAGTTTCCTAATTGCTAAGTAAAATTTGCAAATTGTTTGAACATGAAATTATAATGAATATGGTAATCATATATTGTCTCTCATTATGTTTTTGTTGCAAATTTTTTCAGGTTCAGCATGGATGGTTCTGTCACGAGCATTTGTGGAATACTTGATATGGGGTTGGGATAACCTACCAAGAAGCCTCCTCATGTACTACGCCAACTTTGTTTCCTCTCCTGAAGGGTACTTCCACACAGTCATCTGCAATTCACCAGAGTTTGCAGAGACTGCTGTCAACCATGATTTGCACTACATCACATGGGACAAGCCTCCAAAACAACACCCGCACACCCTCACCCTTAATGATTCAAATAATTTGATCCGTAGCAATGCTCCCTTTGCCCGAAAGTTCAAAAAAGATGACCCTGTTTTGGATGATATTGACTCCAAACTCCTCCACCGCAAACCTGGGGAATTTGTTCAGGGTGGTTGGTGCTCTGGTAACCCCCCTTGTTCTGAAGTTGGGGACCCGACACGTCTTAGACCGGGAATAGGAGCCCGCAAGCTTGCAAGACTCATGGGTAGGTTAGTTTATTCACCAAAGTTCAAAGAAAGACAATGTCGATAGAGTGCATGAAAGCATTATTGCTTGAGACTGGGAATTTTTCATTTCAGCCAATAGCAAATATCAATTGGTAGAAGTTTTCAGTGTAAGGGTACCAGCAATTGCTGTGTTCATGTGGTAAGCAATTTTTTAGCTGGGTTAGACCTTTGACTTTAACTTCATGATGCCTACTGGCATTGGAGCTTGAAATTGTCATCTCCAGTGTAGCAATTCCATTTTGATCCGGATCAAGGACACAGACTTCCTTGTATCAGCAACAGTATGCAACTGGCATCCAGGATCTGTTTTATTTGTTGGAGAATGGTAAACAAATACAACTAGTCACTCTGTAATTAAAGAACGACTGTGCTATGCACATATATGGTCATTCTTTAGGTTTTCCTTCAACAATTAAAATTTAGGCTGCTTCGTCTTCCAAATTCTTAGCTCTGTAATCATTTTAATGTTTTTATTTTTTTTCAATTATATATTGGATTGTCTTTTACAACTTGTTTTCTGGCTCCAGTAACGCATAACATTTCAGTGAAACATGGGCAATACAGAATTAAGTGATGAACACAGTTGTTTGTTTGGGCTAATTCCATCATTTTCTTCTTCTTTTTTTATGTTATTTTTTTCTCCTAGAGCTGAGAATTTTTTTCTGACCAGATTGATTCTAGACTACTACTTTAACTGAATGCTTCAGTGGAGGCATTTTTGTTAGCAACAAAATTGAATTACCCGACGAGTAATGTAGGAGTCTTTTGCATACATAAAACTGAAACCAGGTTAAGCATAAAAATTGGTGTCCTATCTATTCTGTTTCTGCCTCTCTCCCTTTATATTTGCAAAAAGGCCGAGGATGGATGAAGCTTTGAAAATCCTCGATGGGAGTCTGATGTGTGTTGAATGCAACCAAAAATAAATTATTCTACCTACACTGAATAGTAATGATAAATAAAGGTCGATTCACAGAGACTAGTTAATCAAATTGCCTACTTACCTAGAAAAATGGGGGTTTTCTTTTGTAATTTAATTGACAACAAAATTAAGTAACAAAAATTCAATGGAAGATGATGTGGATTCAAGAAAATTTACTCACGGCTGCAAATTGATCATTGACCTCATATGTATATTATTCTCTATTCAAATATTTAACCAAGGATTATCAAAAAACCAGACAATCTTTACCTTCCCTAATTTCATTAATTTGAGCCCAGCACACAAATTAATTCTTATCAATAAACCAATTGGTATTAAGCAATCCTCATGAATTTACTGATAGCATTACACTTTCGGAGGGAGTTAAAGATGAACAACAATCTAACAAACGTCAGATTATTTAATTCATTCTATGTTTCCTTTAAGCAAGTAACAAAAACTTGGATCATAATTATGATGCTTAATTGCTATTTTTCCTGACCACCATAACAATTACGGATTATGGATTCAGGTTAACTATAAACCACACAACTCACTCAATTGATAGACCTCTTAATAAACTGAATCATACAGTCATTAACTTGAAAAATCAAGAAACACAAATATTTGAATAGAAGAATAATTAAAATTAAGAACAAAGTCTCACAATTTTACTAGCCGAATTGAATTCCCCTTGAATCGACTAAAGAACTTAGCTAGACATGATAGAAAAGAAAGACAAAAGAAATAAAACTATCTTCTCAATAATTCTTGGATGATCCATTACGTAGCCTTTACATTGCTTAAATAGCCAGAGTAGAAAAGACTAAAACTGGTATGTCTAGAATTGACAACCTTATTACATGAAAATAAAGATTAAACAAAATCCTTTTGCCTATATTAGATAGAAAATCATTCCATTATTAACCAAATGCCACCCCTAGACCTACCAATATTTGTAATATTTTATAGAGGTATATATTCTCCTCAAGATTTATGACAATCAATCAAATCTTTTCAATAATAAACCTTCTATGTGTGGTAATTTTCCTTTTCTGATTTGAATTCAAATCTGCTTTGCAGATCAGATTTTTGGATCACATTTGATTTCTAGAATTCTTTCCACATTAAAAACCTGCATGAAATTCAGAAGGTCATTATTGAAAATATCAGAATTTTTTTATTTTAAACATAAATTACCAATACTTTCCATCAATGTCTTATATATTAGAAATCATCACAAATGAGTACCATAAGACATATAATATGTTAAATAGACTAAATATAAGAAAAATAAATATATAAAATTCTGAATCCATCAAATTCCCCCATACTTAGCTCTTGCACGTCCTCGGACAAACTAAATACTAAATTTTTTTTTTCACTTTCATCCCACAACATTCAAAGAATATGTGTACCATGAATCAGAAACTAATTCAAGAGATCAAGAGAACAATATATGTCATAGTCAAAGGTCACTTAGTAAATATGAGCAATATCTAACATACCAGTCTTATTCAAAAGGGAACATGCTAATGTTTAGTAGATTTTCTCTTGGGATTCTCTCTACTCACTCAAGAATTCAAGGTTTAACTGTTTCACTCAAGATTTTCTTATGAAGATGCACTACCATAGGCTTGTTTATTCACCAAAATCTCTATTACTTAGAATACACACATACATGAATCAAAAGGTCTTTATCAAGATTGTAATGGGATTAGGGTTCAAGGTACGGATAAGAAAAATATACTGACGTTAAAACCTAAGAAATTAATAAAGCATTAAGATAAAAAAGTTGAGCAATCTAAATAATAAGGGTTCATAGATAAAGCTCTTCAACAAAACATCACAAACTCTAGTTTCTTTTTCTTTCATTCTTTTTCTTTTCATTTGAGAATTGTGCTTTGTTATTTGAATTTTTTTTTTTTTTAGAAGAGCATGACATTTTAAACATAACAAGAACCATTTACTCTCATTACATCCCACTTCTTGACATACAACCACTTTTGAGAATAGCACCCCTATACTTATTCAATACATATCTCTCTCAAACCCATTAGATAATTCTTAATGCTCTACTAGCTCAAAGGTTGGTAAAACATGAGAAAAACAAACAATTCAAGGCTCATGGTTTAGGGTTCAATGAAGAATAAAGTTTAAAAACTCAAAGTGGGTCCACTAAGGATAAAAATATATAAGGTTGGTCATTTAAACTAAGTGGTTGTAAAATCTTATTTGTCTTTATCATCTTCATGTCTACACATATCAATGCAATCTTGACATGGTTCAAAGCAAGTTTTAGAGATACAAAAGCATAGTAGAATATCACTCTTCAAAGAAAATAAAGACTGACATAGATGTCTCAATCTAGTTTGGCTCAAAAGCTCGCTTGGTTGGATTCCATCTACTAAACCTACATGCTTTACTTCTAAATGCAACTATCAATGTTATTCAAAACTCATTTAGCAAGTAATTTCAATTAATTCATAGATGTAATTTTTCACATTTAAATAGTTTCAATCCATGGCATACATATTTTCTTAGTCTATTGAAGTGAATTTTTTTTTTTTTAATTCAATCATTATTTAATATTTTTTTTTTTGCTCTAACTCGTCATACAAAAATTAAAAACTTAAAAAATAAAAATAAAAATAAAACAAAAGAGAAATCCTAATTCCTCCCCCCACACTTAAAACTGACATTGTCTCTAAAGGGAACTTATCCAGAATGACCGATTCTTTTCTTTTTGGAGGGAGAGTGGAAGTTAAAAATGTAATGAAAAGATGTAAAGAAAAGTAATTAAAAATGATAAGAAAAACAAAAAAACAAATCCAATTTCTTAGGTTGCCTCCCAAGCAGCGCTTGTGTTTAACGTCGTTAGCTCGACTCAATACTCCTCAATCAGAACAAACGGGATCCCCCAGTTCCACTTCATCAGTAGTATGCTCATGAAAGCCTTCATAGTCTTGAGTCTATACCCATTAATCTTGAAAACTTTGTTAGTTTCGAAACTTTAAATTTCAACTGTACCATAAGGAAATACATTAGTAACTTCAAAGAATCTAATCCAACGAGAATGTAACTTACCAGACATCAATTTAAGTCTCAAATTGTAAAGCTAGACTTTCTGTCCAATTACAAATTGCTTCCTCGTAATCCTCTTATCATGAAATGCCTTGGAAAGATTTTTTTATGTTCTTCGAAATAAACTTCTTGTAGCGTCCCTAAGTCATCCAAAATTTTATGTGCAAGCAATACATATTGAAAAAACTACAGACATCTGAAAAAAAAAAAGAATTTCACACAAAGGTAAGAACACAAGTGACTAAAAAAAAATTAAATAGAATGAAAACAATCACAATCTGATTAAAACTAATCCCCGACAACGGCACCAAATTTTTTATGCATGTCGAGCGCAACCAAAAATAAATTACTCTACCTACACTGAATAGTAATGATAAGTAAAGGTCGATCCACAAAGACTAGTTAATCTAATTGCCTACTTACCTAGAAAAATGGGGGTTTTCTTTTACAATTTAATTGACAACAAAATTAAGTAACAAAAATTCAATGGAAGATGATGTGGATTCAAGAAAATTTACTCACGGCTGCAAATTGATCATTGACTTCATATGTATATTATTCTCTATTCAAATATTTAACCAAGGATTATCAAAAAATCAGACAATCTTTACCTTCCCTAATTTCATTAATTTGAGCCCAGCACACAAATTAATTCTTATCAATAAACTAATTGGTATTAATCAATCCTCATGAATTTACTGATAGCATTACACTCTTGGAGGGACTTAAAGATGAACAACAATCTAACAAACGTCAGATTATTTAATTCATTCTATGTTTTCTTTAAACAAGTAACAAAAACTTGGATCATAATTGTTCTGCTCAATTGCTATTTTTTCTGACCACCATAACAATTACGGATTATGGATTCAGGTTAGCTATAAACCACACAACTCACTCAATTAATAGGCCTCTTAATAAACTGAATCATACAATCATTAACTTGAAAAATCAAGAAACACAGATATTTGAATAGAAGAATAATTAAAATTAAGAACAAAGTCTCACAATTTTACTAACTGGATTGAATTCCCCTTGAATCGACTAAAAAACTTTGCTAGACATGATAGAAAAGAAAGACAAAAGAAATAAAACTATCTTCTCAATAATTCTTGGATGATCCATTACGTAGCCTTTACATTGCTTAAATAGCCAGAGTAGAGAAGACTAAAACTGGTATGTCTAGAATTGACAACCTTATTACATGAAAATAAAGATTAAACAAAATCCTCTTGCCTATATTAGATAGAAAATTATTCCATTATTAACCAAATACCACCCCTAGACCTATCAATCTTTGTAATATTTTATAGAGGTATATATTCTCCTTAAGATTTATGACAATCAATAAAATCCTTTTAATAATAAACCTTCTATGTGTGGTAATCTTCCTTTTCTGGTTTGAATTCAAATCAGCTTTGCAGATCAGATTTTTAGATCACGTTTGATTTCTAGAATTCTTTCTACATTAAAAACCTGCATGAAATTCAGAAGGTCATTATTGAAAATATCAGAATTTTTTTATTTTAAACATAAATTATCAATACTTTCCATCAATGTCTTATATATTAGAAATCATCACAAATTAGTACCATAAGACATATAATATGTTAAATAGACTAAATATAAGGGAAATAAATATTAAAATTATGAATCCATCAGAGTCAAAATCATTTCTCTTCTTTTTCACATGAGTAATTTAATCTAGGTATTTGGGTTTATTCAATTTATTTGATTCAAAATCAAAATCGAATTGAATATATATTTTTTATAGTAGTCAAACCCAAAACCAAATTGGTTTTTAATAGTTCATTTTTTGTTTCGGTTCAGAATTGACACCCTTTGTTGTTGCTGAATGACACCCGCCTTCTTCCTATGTGCTCAACTGCTTTAGAAAAAGGAAGAAAAGAGTTCGTCCAGGGGGGTTGAATAACCTTGAAACCATTCCGAAGCTCAAGTCAATAGGGGATCAAATAGTTGTAAACTTGGGAAAAGAAAACTTAGTTCAAGATTTAAGCGGGAACTTTCTTGTGAAATTATGAGGAAAAGAGGATTCTTACAAGGAAGAAGTGTCTAACCCATAGTTAGTAAATACGCGTATTAAATGCATACCTTTTTTTTAAACGAGTTTTTTCGTATATTTTTGAATATACGTAGAGAGTCTCTTAACATTTTTTTTAAAAATAATAAAACGTATTATACACATTTAATACGCGTACGACGTATTAAACACGTATAATATGTTAACAATTTTTAAAAATAATAAATTAAAAAATAAATCGTAAAAAAGAACCCTAAAGTCTACTATCATGGGTTCTTTACCCCAAAGTAAAACAGAACCCTTTGTTCTTTCCATGGCCGCCAACGACTCCAACGGCTAAGTCCTAAACTCACGATTTGTTCCCCAAATCCCTTCCCCGTTTATTGGCATGTAAGGATCCTGTAAGCATATAAGCCGTCTCCGGCACCACCAATTTGAGCTTTGGTTTTCTGCATATAATATGTTTCATTATTTTTAAAAAAAAGTTACAAGACTATGCATATTCGAAAAAATATGGAAAAATTGTTTGAAAAAATGTACGCGTATAATACGTGTATTTACTAACTACGAATAAGAGATTCAAAAGCTCTAAAGTGCTTTTTTTTTTTTTTGGGTAAAAAAAGCTCTATAGTGTTGAATCCAAAGTTAGTAAATATTTATTGTGAAAATTTTGCACATTTTATATGTGAAGACTTTTTAGAATTGTAATATTTTAGTTTTTATGTTTGATGGGATGATGGATTTGCATTTTATATGTTTGATGGGATGATAATTTTGTGCGAAAATTCAATGGATGGAAGGTTTTTTATTTATAAATTCTATTTATATGTTAATATTTTATTTGTTGAATGCTATAGATGTTTATAGCATAGTGAATATATGTCCGTATTTTGATCTCGATTTTTCTACAACTACTATATTAAATGCGTATTAAACATGTACCGTATTAATGTCATACACTTTTTTTAAAACGGATTATTGGTCTCCGTATCAAAATCTAACTCCGTTTAATACCCGTACGTATCCGTGTTCGATTTTTTTGTCGTATCCAAACTTACTAACTATGGTTTAACCCTTACAATCGAGTTGGGGGGTATTATAGCCAAAAGAGTGGTTCTAAGGTGGAAAGACACGGGCAAAGAGTAGTTGAGGTGGCATCCTCCCGGTACTTATGTGTCCTTGACGTGACTTTAGCCTTTTCTTAGCTCTTGGCGCATGGCAATTTAATGAGACATGACTTCACCGACTGCCAAGTGTCTGCTTAATACGATTTTTAAGCATGCAAAATTTTTGCTTTATGACGTGTTTAGACATCTAAAATAAACTTAGGCACATAGGTGAGCACATGACATCATGTACTAAACATGATTATGTTTGCTGAGTGGAGTGTCACGCTCAAGTGACCTGCAAGCTGGCCGCCTTCTCAATGAGACACGTTACTTCTCCGGGTTGTCTTACTTTTCGCTGGATAGTTGTCACGTGATGTGACCCTCAGTAGGAACTCTGTTTTCATTTGAAAATCTGGAACTCGAAGTCGATAGTCGGATGTACGCTTGCACTCGGATTTCGTCCACGTGTACGCCTCGACTAGGATTTTGGGCACGTGCTCGTTTGCGGCTAACTTCGCAGTCATCACCCTTAGATACGAGTACTATAGTTAATTGCCTTGTGGCCCTCTTCATATGTCCCCAATTTTGTGCATGACCATATTAAGTTAATGAAAGCATGGATCAAGAGCACGGCATGGATCGGCTCGGATTGTTCAACACACTGATTCACCCTTCCAGGTTCAGAAAAATCACATGTAAAGCAATTCTTGCCCTTTCATTTGGCGAGTTAGCCTAATTTGGGCCAATCCGGATCTGCTCCGATCCCCGAGTCTTTGCTCTGGACCCATGAATGGAAAACCTCATCTCAATTCTTGATTAAAGGCTATGGAGAGTCATAACATTTCTTATAGCCATGACCCATGGTCTGACCTGAAGTCTTCCCATTGAGTTGGTATATGTATCCAAATCCTCTCCTCCCAGAGGTTCGGGAGGAGGGGCAGCGGCCCCATTAGATGGCCAACACCTAGGGCTCGGGTGAATCCGAGCCCTCCATCCGAGCCGACAGCCCCTTGTTAGCTCAACTTGTTGCTCGGATGAAGGGCTCGGATTCACTCAAGCCCCAGGTGTAGGCCATCTAACGGGACCGTCCCCTCTCCTCCCGAACCTCTGGGAGGAGAGGATATGGATCCGTTGGTATATTATATCACTTGAGACTTCATTTGTTCTAGAAGTAGATTTTTTTTTTTTAAATTTAAATTTTAGTTATAAATTTATTTTGTATTCGTTTTAGTTTTTAGTTTTTTTCCCAATTGTACATGTGTATAACAAGGAAACAAGTTTAAACACCACCACTTTTTTCAAGAAACATCATAAAAAAAAATTTAAATGAAAATTATTTTCCAAAATTGTAGATTATATATTAGTAAAATAATTTGTCTTTTTAAACCAATACAATTTCCTTCTGCCATTAAGTAATTCCAATAAAATATTTTTCATTACACAAAAAAATCCTTAGGGGAAAAGATTGATGGTAATGAACAATATAAATGTCGTAGGACTAGGGATGTCAATTTTGGGTCCAAACCGATAGCCTGGAAGGAACCAGTCCGAATTAACTCGAAACCAATCCAAACCGAACTATTATCAGACATGTTTCGGGTTGAGGTATGTCATATCCTATCGGGATCTTGTCCGAGCTATCTCGAAAAAAGAGACTGATGAGTCCAAACCCAATAATGACCCAAACCAGATCGTTTCAAACCGAATATTAAACCCTAACTTCACTACTCTGGCCTTTTGGATGGGCTTAATTGGTTTCTGCTGAGCTTTCAACCCAAATCAGCCCGATAACAATCTGAAACCAGACTGGCCGGTTAATTCATGTGCACAGTGCAGCCCACCCAGCCCAATCCTCTTAATGAACATGTTTTGGTCAAACTGTATAAAGCCCGATACTAATTTGGCCCGGACCGAAACAGTTGAAACCCCTTGGTAGGATTGTAGAAATTTCTTATGTTCTGCCATTGTTATTTTTAAAAAAATCTCATTTTTATAAGCATTTTGACAAAAGTTCATTTAGACAGCCCACTTGGAGAGGTTTACTAAGCAAGCCACCTTTTTTTATTTTGCCTGTCATCCAACTCTGTGGTGTCCATAAGCTTCTACAACTACTTGAGGGTAAGGAAGGAAGAAGAGAAGGGATTGCATTTTACACATCAGAAAGAGAGAAGGGGGGGGGGTGTGAAAGGAAGACAGGAGAGTCAAACCCCCATGACCCTACTGGGTGCCTGCCCTCTATTGCAAGGCATCCAACCAACTGTGGGCCACCAATTTCTATGACATGGAAGAGTAATGTGACAATTCCAACCAATGAATAAGAAGGTCTAGATTTACCATGTATGAAATTTTGTACGTAAATGCAATCAAATATCCCACATGAATGTCTTTGCATCCCTCTAATTATCAGCCATCTATTTTTTCGACATGTGCACACTATCAGCCCTCTAAAGGATTATCTTTCAATATTTGTTTTACCAAAAAAAAATTTTCAATATTTGATATTCCGACTTGACCAATTCCTATGGGGATGAAACTTCACGTGAGTGAGTGGAGAATCCTAATGTCCACTTGTTCACAAAGGCTATGTTTGGTAACGATTCTGCTCTCAAAAAATATTTTTTCTTGATTGTGCTCTTCTTCTTTTTCTCTTATTTATTTTTTATTTTTTGTTTTTTTTGTGGAAAAGAACTTTATTCATAGGGGTAAGATAAACACATAGAGTATGTCTGATATGGGGAGATAATACATGGAGAGGAACTAGGCCACAATTTTCTACACACCAGAGACAAGGCCTTCCAAACAAGGGAGACAGCACAACATTGGCATCCCTTGAAATTATAGAGAAAGAACGAGTCAAAAAGTAAGATTTCTGGTCAAGAATATCCTGAATGAATGGTTGCAAGTCGAGAGGGGGGAATACAATCTCAGTAAAGAAGATATTCAACTAATACCTAACAATCTGATTCAACAATTACTGAGTCCAAATACTGTGATATAGCATAAAGCAAACATTCCCCAATTGCGAGAGCTTCTTTTTGAATTAAAATCACCCATGCAAAGCCAACCACGGCCGCGAGTATCCCCAATACCAAAAATCCTGTCCCAGACATGTTGTCTATGGGAGGAATTAAAATCACCATAAACAAAAGTTATATGAAAAGCAGGAAACAAAGAACTGGTAACGTAGGTGTCTATGATTATATGATCAACTTGAAAATTTTGCAAATTAACAATGGAATGCTAGCACAACACAAGACCGTCTGCAGCCGCCTCAGGCTCAACAGTAAAATGAAAAGGCATTTTAAGCCTGGGACAAATAAGATACACCTTGGAGGCCTTCAACTTTGATTCCATAACAAAAATTATGTTGGGTCTGCTAGTGAGGGAGAGCTATAAGAGGTGACGAAATGTCGAAAGACTCCACAAGCCCCTACAATTCCAACTGAGAATTTTCATTGACCCGGTGTGGGCTGATTTCCTCTAGCCGCTGAGGGGCCATACTATCTTTAGATTAAAGAGTTTACTCAATAGTCGCAACGGCAGAGAGACTCTTGGCAGTCCTCTGCAAGCGTTTCAGTTTTGGTTTGAAGGAGAGAGAGGCTTGAGATTTTAAAGATGAAGACCCTCTAGGTGTGAAGGAAGGCGAAAAAGGAAGAAGGGAGAGAGAGCGGCCAATGGCCTACTGGGAGAAGGTAGTATCCATGGGAATAGGGCTAGGCTTAGCAGAAGGTGATGAAGATAGCAAGAGGTTCAAAGGATGTATTCACACATGGAACTGGGCCACATAAAACAGGGATCAAAGCAAAAGACGGACTGTGTTAGAGAATCAAAAAATAGAAAAGAGAAATCACACATAGAGAACACAAAGATTTAACGTGGTTCACCCACACAATGTGTGAGGGCTACGTCCACGGCTACAGTAGATAAAAAATTTCACTATCTCAGAGAGGAAAACCGATTATAGAGAGAGTTCTCAAGAAAAACTAAATGACACAAAACCCTAGGATAGGAGGAGTTTATATAAAACTCCTAAAACAGAATTGTAAAGTCATATTCCAGCTCAAACAACAGTAGTCAAAGAGTCTTGCACCAACTATGCAGATTACAGAGTCCCACACGAGCTATGATTGTGAGTGGGTCCTTTAATGTGGATAGACTTCATAACTGATTAGGATTTAAGGCATCCCAATAAATCTCCACCTTGAATTGAATCATCTCAAATACCTAGAAGAGACAGCTACAAATACTACTGCTGCAATGCCCCGCCTTGGGACTATTTCCAATTGTCAACATTAAGTAAATTGAAACAATGTTTGAACTTGTCCCTTGGATCCGTTTTGGTGAACATATCTGCTGGATTGTCTTCTGTACCCACCTTCTTCACTTTGATCCTATTCTCTGTACGGATAATTTGTACGGATAAAGTGATTTCTGACATCTATGTGCTTAGTCCAATCATGATACACTTGATCCCTAGCCAAGCATATAGCACCCAAACTGTCACAATAAATTATAGCTGGTCCTGATGAAAACCAAGATCACTGAGTAGCCCTTTTAATTAGATACCCTCCTTAACTACTTCTGTCACGATCATGTATTCTGCTTCTGTGATAGATAAGGCAACTGAAGGCTAAAGAGTAGCCTTTCAACTGACAACAGAACTACCAACTGTGAAAATATAACCTGTCAAGGACCTTCTTGCATCCAAATCAGTAGCATAATCTGAATCTGAATACCTTGTAACCAAACACTCTGAATCACTTCCATAAATAAGACCAACATCAAATATTTCCTTAAGATAATATACGCTTCCTGCATTCCAATGATCTTTCCCAGAATGAGCCATATATCTACTCACTACACTAACTATGTCACACCCCAATTCTGTACTATTCAGAATGGTGTGATGAACGGCTAATCAACCAACGGTTCAATCAGGATCTCGAATAGGCTGTGTCCGTTTGCTTAAACCATACATGTCACACCCTAATTCCGTACTATTCAGAATGGTGTGATGAACTGCTAAATAACCAACGGTTCAACCAGGATCTCTAATAGACAGTGTCCATATAAACTAAACCATACATATCTACAACCATAATCAGAATAAATACACAATAGCGGAAGTCTTAATATTAAATGAACTGAGGAATCTAACTGTGATAATCATAAATAAAATATCAAATTATGTTATATCAACTGAGACATAAGTAAATAAAAATATCAATTACATTTCCTTAATAATTCAAATGAAATCTAATCGAAAACGCATGCGTTGCACTCGCATGAAGAGTCATGCGTTTCCACTAAGTCTTCAGCTTCCATCACAGCGATGTGCCCGTACGCAGAAACATTCATATAGTCTTCCACCGTGGTACCTGCATCATCAACTAAAAATATTCGACGTCGAAAGGGTAAGCACACATCACGGCTCAGTGAGCAAACAAAACAATGTAACAAACATATGCATGCATTCAATTCATATCTGTGGTCTGGTTTATAAGTTTATAATGTGCTATAGAAAGGTTCGGTGGCCGCCTCACCTCTATACACGAGTGTGTGAATCCGCCCAATGAGTATCGGCACTGTCGTCCCACATGCACCCACCATGGACAATGTTACCGGTTGCCCATACTAACACGTAAGCCCCTGCTGGCGAGGGCTTACAAACTGGGTTTGCAACTAACCAATCCTAATATCAAACAGTGTATCCAAAGCCTCACCCCAGCATCCCTCAATACATCCATAGAGATAGAGCTAAGACCTCCCGGCAGAGTCGAAGACTACAAGGTCCGAGACCACCTCCCCTGATACCCTACGACGTAATAGTTCTGCTAAGGTAATGGCGATACGACGATGTCAATGGACATGACTTGAGTATAACCATGGCACAATATACATCCCATGAAAATAGCATGGCTGTACCGGTTGATACCATCCCCTACCCGCACCATATACACTAATCACACACATACATTCACATGTCTATTCCTAGCATCATCATCATCATCATGTTATAAATAAACAAAATTAAATATGCATGAACAGTAATAGCAGGAATATTGGACGACATATTAAATGCACATACAAGCACACACGCATAAAATCAGTCATGGCATTGGACTCAAGAAATAAAACAGTTTATTATTAGCCAATTAGTTTAGGTCTTGTTCCCTCACCTTTGCTTGAGTGTTGATCCTCTTTCAAGCTTTAAAATCACTTTTATATCAATAGAAAAACCTAACAAGTCGATAGATTTTGGTTAGAAGTCATTCCGACATCATTAGGCTTGTTTTTAAGCACGGGTCGCAGGGTGGGTCGCAGGTAGGGTAGCAGTCTACATCGACCCCCAGGGTAGGATCGATGCCGGGGTCGGATGTTCCATCGACCCCGGGTGCGACCACCCCTATTCTGGACTTCCTGAATACTGGGGGTCAATCCTGTGGTCTGGTAGGGTCGATTCTCAATCGACCCCACGTGCGACCCCCCGTGGGTTGAGTCGAGATTTTCATTCTACAGTCCATTCCTTTATGTTTGGGTCCTATGGCTTACTTCCACAATCCATTCTAGGCTTGTTCTATGGCTTAGAACACTATGTTTCTTCCTTACCTTGTCTACCATGATTTCTCCATGTATTTCATCGAAATCTTCCCATGGGTGTATGATTTGGGTTTCTCCTAGACCATACTTTCTTCATGAACTATTCTAAAGTCTTAGATTATCAAATAGAAAGCTTGCCCATACATTAGGTTTGCTGAGATTTAGAGATTTCTCTGAATTCTTCAATTCGGTCATCTTCTCCAACTTTCCTTCTCTTCTCTTTCTCTCACTCTCAATTAGGGTTCAAAAGGAGTGAAAGAGGCTTAGGGACGTCCTATTTATAGAGTAAAATCTCCAAAAATAAGTCACATTGAGATTAGGAAGGAATCCCATTGAAATTTGGAAAGTTTCCTATTTGCGGTTTCTGTCGACAAACAGGGGGTCGATGAGGGGGTCGGAGATCCCGTCGACCCTCAATTCCTAAGTTGTCCGACCCCCAGTGAAAAATTAGGGGTCTGACTTCTATGTGAGGGGGGTCGACCCTGCCTACCTAAGTATGCGACCCTGCCCTCCCATTCACTATTTTTGGCTCAGTTTAGTACCTGGTTTCATCATTTCCTTCACGCACTTGGTCCATTTGGCTTGACCATGATGGGTAGACCTGATACAAGGTGGTAAGATCGGTTAATTCGATACGGGTCTTACAATACACCTCCAAAATAATAATCAGAGTAAATATACAATAGCGGAAGTCTTTATACTATTGAAATGAGAGTCTAACAATTATAAAATAATAAATTATCCAATTATTCTCCATTTACTAAGACATAAAATTAAATATTTAAATTACATTTCCTTAATAATAAAAATATAATCGAAGATGCAAGAGTTGCACTCGCATGACGAATCATGCGACTCCACCATAACTTTAGCATCCATCGCCGTCGCATGTCCATACATAGGAGCATTCATGTAGTCTTCAACCGTGGTACCTGCATCATCAACTAAAATCATTTGACGTCGAAAGGGTGAGCACACATCACGGCTCAGTGAGCAAACAAAACAATGCAACAGACATATTCATGCATACAATTCATATCTTTGGTCTGGTTCATAAGTTTACAATGTGCTATAGAAAGGATAGGTGGCCGCCGCACCTCTATACACGAATGTGTGGAATCACCCAATGGATCAAACACCATTGCCGCCCCCACATGCACCCACCATGGAATAGAGATAGAGCTAAAGTGCTTAGGACTGCACCGCATAACACTTCCCCTGATGCTCTACCCATACCAACACGTAAGCCCCTGTTGGTGAGGGCTTGAAAACTAGGCTCGCAACTAACCAATCCTAATGTCAAACAGTGTATCCAAGGCCTCACCCCAGTATCCCTCAATACGTCCATAGAGATAGAGCTAAGGCCCCCCGGCAGAGTTAGAGACTACACGGTCTGAGACCACCCCCCCTGATGCTCTACGACGTAATAGTTCTGCTAAGGTAATGGCGATACGACCATCCTAGTGAACAAGACTTGAGTAGAGATAGAGCTAGAGTCTGGTGACCAGGATGAACCACAGTATCACGTCCTCCCCCTGATGCTCCACTCGCATCAAGCACACTAACCACACACATACATTCACATGTCTATTCCTAGCATCATAATCATCATCATGTTATAAATAAACTGAACTAAATATGTATGAACAATAATAACAGGAATAGCAGATGACATGTGATATGCACATTACAATCATACAATCACAGAATCATACATGGTATTGGACTCAATAAACGAAAACAGTTTATTATTAGCCAATTAGTTTAGGTCTCGTTCCTTCACTTTTGATTGAGTGTAGATCCTCGTTCAAGCTTTATGAATCATCTTTAAATCACTAGAAAGGCCTAACAAGTCGATAGATTTTAATTAGAATTAATTCCAACAAATTTAGACTAGCTGAAATCAAGGGTCGCAGGTAGGGTAGCACCTAGGGTCGGTTACCAATGGACCCTAGGGTGTAGGGTCGAACGTGGGTCGGTTATCAATCGACCCTACGTGCGACCACACCCTCCCTGGGACTTCCCGAGGGCAAGTGATCGATCCTGTGGTCTCGTAGGTCCATTCTAAGATTGTTCTATGGCTCATAACTATGATTTTTTACACACTTTCCATTGCCTATGATGATTACTTTCATGGATTTCTTTGAAACTCATCCATGGATAGATGATTTGGGTTTCTCCTAATCCTAACTTCTTCATAATCCATTCTAGGCTCTTAATTTATGAAGGGAATTAGACTCATACCTGAAGTTGGCTGAGATTCAGAGGTTCCTCTGAAATTCCTCCTCTTCCTTAGCCTTTTCTTCAATTTTCCTTCTCTTCTTCTTTTCCTTCTCTTTCTCTTTCTCTCACTTTCAATTAGGGTTCTAAAAGGAGTGAAAGAGGCTAAGGGACGTCCTATTTCATAGAGAAAAACCCTCCAAAATAAGTCTCATCGAGTTTAGGAAAGAACCCCTTGAAATTAAGAAAGTTTCCTAGTTTACGGTTTCTGTCTGTCATCGTAGGGTCGCACGTAGGGTCGTAGGACCCGTCGACCCTACGTTTTTCTAGTCATGCGACCCTACGACTAGAAAATCATAGGTTGGACTTCTGTTGAGGTGGGGTCGACCCTACCTGTTTAGGCATGCGACCCTACCCTCATATTTACTATTTTTGGGTCAAACTCATACTTGGTCTTGTGATTTTCTTTACGTACTTGGTCCACTTGACTCGACCATGATAGGTAAATCTGGTACAAGATGGTAAGACCGGTTAGTTTGATACGGGTCTTATAAACTACATGCGTAATATCAGACCTTGTGCATACCATCGCATACATCAGACTCCCTACTGCACTAGCATATGGTCTTTTAGACATATATTCTATCTCTGCTTCTGTCTGAGGTGCACAAGCTATAAAAAGATGAAAATTTATAGACGATGGAGTATTCATAGGTTTTGCTGTAACCATACCAAAACGTGACAAGAGCTTTTGATTATAGCTCTTCTGTCACAAGAAAAGCTTCCTCTGATTTCAGTCCCTGAGAATCTCCATACCTAAAATCTTTTAGGCTGCTCCCAAGTCCTTCATATCAAATTCTGCATTAAGAAGTATTTTCAACTTCTCAATCGTTGTCATGTCTCGAACCGCAATGAACATGTCATCCACATACAAGAGCAAATAAATAAGAGAGCCATCAACAACTCTTTTATGATAAACACAACAGTCATATGAATTCTTGTTGTACTTGTGTTTCATCATAAAGCCATCAAACCTCTTGTATCATTGTCTCGGTGACTGCTTCAAACCGTATAGAAATTTTTGAAGTCTGCAAACATGATCTTCCTTATCTTGGATGGAAAATCCCTCTGGCTGACTCATAAAAATCTCTTCTTCAAGCTCTCCATGCAAGAAAGTTGTCACACTCCAATTCTGAACCAACCAGATTGGTGTGATGAACCGTCTATGGACCAACGGTTCAACCAGGATCTCGTATAGGTCGTGCCCATTCGATTAAACCAGATACAATCACAATCATAATCATAATCAGAGTAAATAAATTATAGTGGAAGTCTTTAATATTAATGAACTGAGTATCTAACAGTGGTAACGTAATTAATTATCCAATTATCTCTAAATGACTCAAGACATAAAATAAAATAAAGTAATCAATTACATGTTCTAATAACCCAACAACTAAATCTAATTGAAAACACATAAGTTGCACTCGCACGACGAATCATGCGACTCCACCATAGCTTCCACATCCATCACAGCAACATGTCCGTACATTGGTGCATTTATATAATCTTCCACGGTAGGACCTGCATCATCAACTAAAAATATTTGATGTTGAAAGGGTGAGCACACATCATGGCTCAGTGAGCAAATAAAACAATGCAACAAACATATACATGCATTCAATTCATATCTTTGGTCTGATTTATAAGTTTGCAATATGCTATAGAAAGGTTTGGTGGCCGTCGCACCTCTATACACGAGTGTGTGAATCCGCCCAATGGATCAAACACCATTGTCGTCCCACATGCACCCATTATGGAATAGAGATAATGTAAGATCCGTACTTTCAAATTTCGAGGACGAAATTTCTTTTAAGGGTGGTGGAGTTGTAAGACCCGTACGCCACGAACCCGGCCTAACCTTACATTTCGTGTCGGGACCCGTCTACATATCATGGTCGAGCCAAGTGGACCAAGTGTGTGAAGAAACCCAAGACCCAATATGAAAATTTACCCAAAAACAGTCAAAATGAGGGTAAGGTCGCAGGTTTTAACAGGCAGGTCCGACCCTCCCATCGACCCTCACCATCGACCCTCAACCATGGGTCGTAGGGTCTATGAGTTGTCCGACCCTCCCATCGACCCTCACCATCGACCCTCGGTATTCGGGAAAAACAGCACGAACCAAAAATTGAGAAACCTTCCTAATTTCAATTGGAACCTTTCCTAAACTCAATGGGACTTATTTTGGGAGGTTTTGCCCTATAAATAGGACGTCCCTAAGCCTCTTTCACTCCTTTTACAACCCTAATTGGATTGAGAGAAAGAGAAGAGGAAGAGAAGAAAACTTGAAGAAAAGGCTAAGGAAAAGAGGGAAATTCGGAGGAACTCGAATCTCAAAGAAACCTAAGGTATGAATACGTTTCCCATGATTTATTTAAGACTTTAGAATGGTTTATGAAGAGGATATGACTTAGAAGAAACCCAAATCATCCATCCATGGTTTCGTTTCAATGGAAACCATGGAGGAGATCATTAAAACCATGTAGGTGAATAAAGTATAGTTCTAAACCATAGAACATGTATAGAATGAATTGTGGAAGTAAGCCATAGGACCTAACCATGAAAGAGAGAACGAAATCTGATATTTTCGACTCAAACCATGGAGGGTCGCACCTAGGGTCGATGGCAGATCCGACCCTAGCATCGACCCCTCGGTGTTCGGGAAGTTCAGATTAGGGGAGGGTCGCACCCGGGGTCGATCATGACTCCGACCCTACCTCCGACCCTCGCCTAACAGAATGATTTTTAAATTCTAAATAAATTCTAATTAAATTTTATCGGCTTTGTTAGGTCTTATAGCAATATAATAACATTATAAATGTGATTCTAAAGCTTGGAAGAGTATTTATTAGCAAGCTAAGGTGAGGGAACAAGACCTAAACTAACTGGTTAAGAATAAACTGTTTTATTTCTTGAGTCCAATGCCATATTGATTCTATGAGTGTATGCTTGTATGTGCATTTAACATGTCATCCAATATTTATATTATTTGTTCATGCATATTTATTTTATTGTTTATAACATGATGATGATGATGATGATAGGAATAGGCAGGTGAATGTTTGTGTTTGGCTAGTGTATATGGTGCGGGTAGGGATGGTATCAACCGGTACAGCCATGACCGTTCTTCATGGGGTGTATATTGTGCCATGGTTTATTCAAGTTATGTCCACTAACCAAGTGTTAGTGTGTTTGATGGGAGGGGAGCATCAGGGGGAGGACGTGGCATTGTGGTTCAGCCTGGTCACCAGACTCTAGCTCTATCTCTACTCAAGTCTTGTCCACTAACATCGTCGTATCACCATTATCTTAGCGAAACTAATATGTCGTAGGGTATCAGGGGGGGACGTGGCATTATGGTTCAGCCTGGTCACCAGACCCTAGCTCTATCTCTATGGATGTATTGAGGGATGCTGGGATGAGGCCTTGGATACATTGTTTGACATTAGGGTTGGTTAGTTGCGAGCCCAATTTGCAAGCCCTCGCCAACACGGGCTTACGTGTTGGTATGGGCAATCGGTACAACCATGCCATTTTCATGGGGTGTATATTGTCCATGGTGGGTGCATGTGGGGCGATCGTGCCATTTTCATTGGGCGTTTCCACACACTCGTGTATAGAGGTGCGGTGGCCACATATCCTTTCTATAGCACATTGCAAACTTTAAACCAGACCAAAGATATGAATTGATTGCATGCATATGTATTGTTGCATTGTTTTGTTTGCTCACTGAGCCGTGATATGTGCTCACCCTTTCGAATTCGAATACTTTTAGTTGATGATGCAGGTACCACCGTTGAAGATTACATGAACGCTCCTGTGTACGGGCATGTGGCGACAATGGAAGCTGAAGACATAGTGGATACGCATGACTCCTCTTGCGAGTGCAACTCATGCGTATTCGATTAGATTTTGTTTTATTTATTTGGATTTAGTAAAGACATGTATTCGATATTTTATTTATGTCTCGGTTGAAACAACATAATTGGATATTTTATTTATGAGTATCACAGTTAGAATTTCTCAGTTCATTATCTGTAAGACTTTCGCTATTTATTTTATTACCTCTGATTAATGTGGAATGTGTTTTGGTTTATCATATGTGGGATAGCCTATTGTGAGATCCTGGTTGAACCGTTGGTTTATTGATGGTTCATCACACCATTCTGGTTAGACCAAAATTGGGGTGTGACAGATAAAGCTAATGTGTCTGGATTAAACACCGCATAACACTTCCCCTGATGCCCTACCCATACCAACACGTAAGTCCCAATTGATGAGGGCTTACAAACTGGGCTCGCAACTAACCAATCCTAATGCCAAACAGTGTATCCAAGGCCTCACCCCAGCATCCCTCAATACATCCATAGAGATAGAGCTAAGGACCCCCTACAGAGTCAGAGACTACATGGTCCGAGACCACCTCCCTTGATGCCCTACGACGTAATAGTTCTGATAAGGTAATGGCAATACGAAGATGTTAGTGGGAAAGACTTGAGTAGAGATAAAGCTAGAGTCTGGTGACCAGGATGAACCACAATGTCACGTCCACCCCCTGATGCTCCACTCACATCAAGCAGACTAACCACAGGCATACATTCACATGCTTATTCCTAACATCATCATCATCATCATCATGTTATAAATAAACAAAATTAAATATGCATGAGAAATAATAGCAGGAATATTGGATGACATCTAAAATGCATATTACAAGTATACAAACATAGAATCATTCATAGCATTGGACTCAATAAGTAAAACAGTTTGTTATTAGCCAATTAGTTTAGATCTTGTTCCCTCACCTTTGGTCGATAGTTGTTCCTCGTCCAAGCTTTGTAAATCACTTTTAGACCATTTGAAAACCTAACAAATTTATAGATTCTAAATTAAAGTTTATTTCCATCAATTATAGTATTCAAATGTCCCATCTAGAATCATTCAAACCTCCAGAAGTTGAGTGGTCGCAGGTGTGGCTGCACCTGTGGTCTCAGTTTCTGTGACCACAGGGTGTGGGGTCGATATGTGTGGTCGCATATCATGCGACCACACATGCAACCACACCCTCCCTGGAACTTTCCTGAGGGCGTGTGGTCGATCATATGTGCCTCGTATGGTCGATCAAACTGCGACCACACGAGTGATGGTCGACTTTTCTACTCTCAACTCAATTCCTTCGTGTTTTGATTCCTTGGCTTATCATCATGATCCTTTCTATGATTGTTCTATGGCTTAGAATTTATATTTTTACATAATCCATCATCCTAATAGATTCCCTCCATGGATCTCTTAGAATTTATCCATAGTTTTATGATTGGGATCTCATTTTGAATCACTATCTCCTCCATGATCTATTCTAAGCATTCAATTGATGTGGGGGATGTTTTCATACCTTAAACTTGTTGAAGAATCAAAGTTCTCTTTGAAATTCCTTCTCTTAGTCGTCCTCTAGAATTCTTCTTTTCTTCCTCCTCCTCTCTTTCTCTCTCTTTTAGTTTGAGTTCTAAAAGAATGGAAGAGGCTAAATGACGTCCTTTATATAGAGAAAGACCTCCATATAGAGTCCTACTTTGATTAGAAAAGAACCCCCCCAGATTAAGAAGGTTTCCTAATCACAGAGTCAGTTTAACAGGTCACACGTGGGGTCGCAGAACTCGTCGTCCACAAGTCCAAAAACTACGACCACACGTCCCAGACTCCAGTGGTCTCATTATTCTGAGGTGTGGTCGACCCCACCTGTTTAAGTATGCGACCACACACTCCAAATTAGATGATTTTGGGTTCAATTTCATATCTAGCCTTGTGGTTTCTTCACGCACTTGGTCTGCTTAGTCCGACCATGATAGGAAGACCTGATACAAGGTGGTAAGACCGATTAGTACGATACGGGTCTTACAACTCCCTCCCTTATAAATTTCTTCCTCGAAATTTGCACATATCTTTCGAGTCGAAAAGGTGAGGATATTACTTTCGCATAACATTCTCTTCTTCTTATGTGATCTCTTCTACATCTTGGCTCCTCCAAGTAACCTTATCATAATAAATGTCACAGTTGCATAGACGTTGAACCTTTAGACTGGTAATTTAGGTTGGTGCTACTTCGAATGTCAAATCATCAGTTAGACCTGGTAGATCAGCTATTAACACGTGTGTTGGATCTCGGACGTACTTCTTCAGTAATGAGATATAAAATATATCATGCACACTTGACATAGATGGGGATAGTGTTAACTGATAAGCCACTTTCCCACGTTTAGCTAGAATCTCATATGGCCCGACATATCTCGCACTTAGCTTTCCTCTCTATCCGAACTGTTTTAAGCCTTGCATAGGTGATATTTTTATGAATACCTTATCACCTACGACGAATTCAAGGTCTCGACGTTGATTATCTGTATACTATTTCTGATGGTTCTGAGCTATTCGAACTCTTTCCTTGATAATATCGACTACTCGACAAGTCTCTTCAACAAACTCAGGTCCAACAATACTCCGTTCTCTAACTTCATTTCAAAACAAAGGAGTTCGACACTTCCTACCATACAATGCTTCATAGGGTGACATCTGTATAGTAGCCTGATAGCTGTTGTTATAGGCGAACTCAATCAATGGTAGTTTCTCATCCCATGATCCTTTGAAATCGATGACACAAGCTTGAAGTATGTCTTCTAAAATCTGAATGGTACGGTCCGATTGTCCGTCTGTCTGAGGATGGAATGCAGAACTAAACTTCAACGTTGTACCCATAGTCTTCTGTAATCCTTCCCAAAACTATGAGATAAAGCATGGGTCTCTGTCGGACACGAAGCTTTCAGGTACACCATGCAATCTGATAATATTTTCCACATATAGCTTGACTAACCTCTCTAGGGTATACTAAGGTCGTATAGCTATGAAATGAGCAGTCTTAGTCAAATGATCCACAATCACCCAGATCGCGTCAACTACTCAGGGAGTCAATGGTAATCCGGTGACAAAATCCATAGTGATGTAGTCTCATTTCCATGCCAGTTCTGGTAGTGGATGCAATAATCCTACTGGTATTTGCCTTTCAGCCTTTACCCTCTGACAATTTAGGCATTGAGACACAAATTTAGCTACATCCGCTTTCATTCCCTTCTACCAATAGAGTTTCTTTAAATCATGGTACATCTTCGTACTTTCAAGGTGTACCGAATACACAGTGGTGTGGGCTTCTTTCATAAATCTTTACCTAATATCCAAGTCTTCACTTTCAGGAACACATACTTTCCCTTTATATCTTAACACCTTTTCAAAGTCCAAAGTGAAATCAGGAGTAGTCCTACCTTTTCGAGATCTTCTTGCACTATCCACTGATAGGGGTCTAATTGAATAGCTATTTTTACTTCGTCTATCAGATCAGGTATAATCTTCAATGTGGCAAACATATTCGAAAACCGATGAATAAACCCTTGGTTGGTTGATCCATCCGGTGTATCTATCACAAACTGCTCATTACAATAATTGTATACTTTTCCTGTAACACACATTGCCGCATTCGTGTTAACTTCTCCTTGGGATTTTGTCATTGCTTTTCTGTTTAGCGCATCAGCAACTACATTAGCCTTCCCTGGATGATACTGGATATCACAATCATAATCTTTTAGCAACTCCAACCATCTCCTCTGTCGCATGTTCAATTCCTTTTAATTGAAAAGATAAGTAAGACTCTTATGATCTGATTAAATCTGAAATTTCTCACCATACAAATAATGTCTCCATATCTTAACAGCATGTACTACTGCTGCTAATTCCAAGTCATGAGTGGGATAGTTCTTCTCATGTGTCTTCAGTTGTCTTGAGGCATACGCAACTACTTGTTCTCTTTGTATAAGTACACATCCTGAACCTAACCCAGACGCATCAGTGTACAAGGTAAATGGTTGTCCAGGGATAGGAATAGTCAAGATGGGAGCGGATATCAATCTAGCTTTCAATGTTTGGAAACCCTCCTCACATTTATCGGTCCAAACAAACTTTTCTTCTTTCTTAGTCAAACTGGTGAGAGGTACGGCGATTCTAGAGTAATCTTCCACGAATCGTCGGTAATACCCTGCTAAACCTAGGAAACTTCTAATTTCTGCAACATTCTTAGGTGCTTCCCATTTCACAATGGCTTCAATCTTGCTAGGATCCACTTTAATTCCTTCAGCGGATACTACATGGCCTAAGAAAGCGACTTTATTTAGCCAAAACTCACACTTTGTAAATTTGGCGTAAAGCTTCTCTTTTCTTAGTCGATGCAGAGCGACTCTTAGATTTATGACATGAGTTTCTTTGTCTTTGGAGTAGACTAGTATATCATCAATAAATACAATGACTGACGTATCTAACATATCATGGAATATCCGATTCATGAGTTCCATAAAAGTTACAGGTGCATTAGTTAATCCAAAAGACATGACTAAAAATTCATAATGTCCATATCTGGTTCTAAACACTGTCTTCGGAATATCACCTTCCTTAATTTTCAACTGATGGTATCCTGACCGAAGTTCAATTTTGGAGAACACTTTGGCACCTGCAACTGATCGAACAAGTCATCGATCCGAGGCAACGGGTATTGATTCTTGATTGTAAGCTTATTCAATTCTCGATAATCTATACACAGTCAAATGCTACCGTCCTTCTTTTTCACGAACAATACTGACGCTCCCCATGGTGATGTGTTGGGTCTCAGTAATTCCTATAATTGTACCTTCAGTTCCTTTAGTTCAGTAGGAGCCATTCGATATGGTGCTTTAGATACTAGTATGGCTCCGGGTATAAGATCTATAACGAACTCTATTGCTCGATCGGGTGCTAGCCTTGGTAATTCCTCAAGAAATACATCCGAAAATTCACGCACAACTTCAATATCTTTCATTCGTGGTGCTTCCTTGGTGAGATCGACCACGAATACTAGATACCCAATTCTTCCTTTCTCGAGGCATTTTTTAGCCTTTAATGCAGAGAGAATGAGTTTTCATTTACGAAAAAGTTTGGTTCTCGCAAAACTAAACTCTACTTCTTCTTTGTCTTTAAATGTCAGTTTCTTTTTCGCATGTAATAGGTTTGCAGAATGCCGAGCTAACCAATTCATTCCCAAGATAACGTCAAAGTCTGTCATCTCAAGTTGAATTAAGGTTGCATTCAAAATATTCTCACCGATAAGAACTGGACATAGTCCATAACCTTTTTCTAGTTCCATTTCTAATCCCATGGGTGAAGTACAAGTAATTTGTAGTCTAAAGGTCTGAGGGGTAGATTTAACTTCTTTCCAAATGACACAGATATAAAAGAATGAGTAGCTCTAGAGTCAAAGAGTACTCTGGTGGGTAAGCCATTAATAGGTACGATACCTGTGATTTGATTTAATTTAGTCTACATGCTTACACAAGATAGTACAAAATAAACAGTTCAGGTCATACCTGTGACCACATCAGGCAATGTGATAGCATCCTCAGGTGTAACTGTATAAACCTTTCCTTGCTGTAGCTGCTTCCTTGGCTTAGGACACTCCCTTGAATAATGTTCCACTTGATTACTGTTAAAGCATTTAACTCCTTCACTACTTTGCTTCTGTTGAGGTTGGACTGTTGGAATAGTCTTGGCTACAGCATTGAAACCTTGAGTACAGAAGGGTTTAAATGTCTTTGTATTCCCTCCGTTATATGGATTTTCATTAGGCCTTTTAATACCTCTGTTTTGAGCAAAATAACTTTCCCTCTGGCTCGATTCCAGTACTCGAGCAATCTGTATAACTTTATTATAAATCTTGCTCATGGATGTCACACCCCAATTCCACACTATTCAGAATGGTGTGATGAACCGCTAGCAAACCAACAGTTCAACTAGGATCTCGGACAGATAATATCCGTTTTATCTAAACCTCATACATCCACATTCATAATCAGAATAAATACACAATAGCGGAAGTCTTATTGTAAAATGAACTGAGAATCTACTGTGATATTAATATTTAAATAGAAAATTATTTTGTATCAACTAAGACATAAATAAATATCAATTACATGTCTTTACTAAATCCAAATAATGAAAATAAAATCTAATTGAATACACATGAGTTGCACTCACAAGAGGAGTCATGCGTATCCACTTCATCTTCAACTTCCATCGCCGCCATGTGCCCGTAAACTGGAGCATTGACATAATCTTCGACGGTAGTACCTGCATCATCAACTAAAAATATTCGACGTCGAGGGGGTGAGCACACATCATGGCTCAGTGAGCAAACAAAACAATGCAACAATACATATGCATGCAGTCAATTCATATCTTTGGTCTGGTTTTAGGTTTAATACCTAGGATCGTGATCTCCTTCACGCACTTGGTCCATTTGGCTCAACCATGATGGGTAAACCTGGTTCAAGGTGGTAAAACCGGGTTAATTTGATATGGGTCTTACAACTCCCCTCTACTTATAAAAATTTCATCCCCGAAATTGTTCATACCTTCGAAGTCAAATAAATGAGGGTATTGCTTTCGCATAGCATTCTCTTCTTCTCATGTAATTCCTTCCATGTCTCTACTTCTCCAAGTGACCTTAACATAAGAAATATCTTGATTGCGTAGTCGTTGAACCTTTCGGCTGGTGATTTCAGTTGGTGCTACTTCAAAGGTTAAATCATCAGTCAAATCAGATAGGTCTACTGTCAGAACGTGTGTTGGATCCTTGACATACTTCTTCAATAAGGAAATATGAAATACGTCATGCACACTTGACATAGATGGTGGTAGTGCGAACTGGTAAGCCACTTTCCCACGCTTAGCTAGAATCTCATATGGCCCGACATATCTTGGATTTAGTTTTCCTTTCTGTCCGAACCGTTTCAGACCTCGCATAGGCGATACCTTTAAGAATACTTTATCACCCACGACCAACTCAAGATCTCTGCGTCGAGTATCTGCATATTGCTTCTAACGATTCTGGGCTGTTCTCACTCTTTCCTTGATAATATCGACCACTCGGCAAGTCTCCGTCATAAATTCCAGTCCAACAATACTACGTTCCCCAGCTTCATTCCAAAACAACGGAGTTCGACACTTTCTACCATACAATGCTTCATAGGGTGACATCTGTATAGTAGCCTGATAGCTATTGTTATAAGCGAACTAGATCAGTGGTAACTTTTCATCCCATGATCATTTAAAATCAATTACACATGCTCGCAGTATATCTTCTAGAATCTGAATTGTACGCTCTGACTGTCCATCTGTCTGTGGATGGAATGCAGTACTAAACTTCAATGTTGTACCCATAGCCTTTTGTAATCCTTCCCAAAACTTGGAAGTAAAATCATGGATCTCTATTGGACACAATGCTCTCTGGTACACCGTGTAATCGGACAATATTATCCACATACAGCTTTGCTAACCTCTCTAGTGTATACTGAGGTCATACCGGTATAAAGCGAGCTGTTTTAGTCAGGCGGTCTACAATCACCCAAACTACGTCAACTACTCGAGGAGTCAGTGGTAATCCTGTGACGAAGTCCATAGTGATGCAGTCTCATTTCCATGCTGGTTCCGGTAACGGCTGTTACAATCCTGCGGGTCTTTGTCGCTCAGCCTTTACCTTCTGACAATTTAGGCATTGAGACACGAACTTCGCTACATCTGCTTTCATTCCTCTCCACCAATATAGTTTCTTTAGATCATGATACATTTTTGTACTTTCAGGATGTATCGAATAGATGTGGTATGGGCTTCTTTCATCAGTCGATGTCTAATGTCCACACTTTCTGTTTCGGGCACACATATTCTTCCTTTGTACTTCAATACATTCTCTTCATCCAAGGTGAACTCAGGGTTAGTTCTACCCTTTTTGATATCTTCTTGTACCGTTCTCAAGTAAGGGTCTGCTTTGATAGCTGTCTTCACTTCATCAATTATATCCGATATAATCTTCAATGCAGCGAACATATTTAAAAAATGATGAATAAACCCTTGGTTGGCTGATCCATCCGTCGTATCTATCACATACTGCTCATTGTTGTGATTGAATATCATTCTGGTAGTACACATTGCTGCAGTTGTGCTAACCTCTCCCTGGGATTTTATCATTGCCTTTCTGCTCAACGCATCCGCTACTACATTAGCTTTCCCCGGATGATACTGGATATCACAATCATAGTCTTTCAATAGTTTCAGCCATCTTCTTTGTCTCATATTCAACTCCTTTTGATTAAATAAATAAGTAAGACTTTTATGGTCCGATTTAATCTGGAACTTCTCTCCGTATATGTAATGTCTCCATATCTTGACAGCATGTACTACTGCCGCTAACTCCAAATCATGAGTGGGATAGTCTTTCTCATGTGTCTTTAATTGTCTTGAGGCATAAGCAATTACTTGTTCTCCTTGCATAAGCACACATCCTAACCCCAGTCCTGACGCATTAGTGTATAGGGTAAATGGCTGTCCGGGAACAGGGATAGTCAAAATCGGAGCAGATATTAATCTGGTCTTCAAGGTTTGGAAGATCTTCTCGCATTTATCCGTCCACACAAACTTTTCACCTTTCTTAGTCAGACTGGTGAGAGGTACGGCAATCCAGGAATAGTCTTCCATAAATCGCCGATAATAACCAGCGAAACCCAGAAAACTTCTAATTTCTGTAACGCTCTTTGGTGCTTCCCACTTTACAATAGCCTCGATCTTGCTGGGATCCACTTTGATTCCTTCAGCGGATACTACATGGCCTAGGAAGGCGACTTCACTTAGCCAAAACTCACTTGGTAAATTTGGCGTATAGCTTCTCTTTCCTTAAACGCTGTAGAGTGGTGTTTAGATTCTTAATATGGATTTCTTTGTCCTTGGAATATACCAATATATCATCAATAAATACAATAACCGACATATCCAACATATCATGGAAAACCCAGTTCATAAATTCTATGAAAGTCGCTGGTGCGTTTGTTAATCCAAAAGACATGACCAAGAATTCATAATGTCCATATCTGGTCCTGAAAGCTGTCTTACGAATATCACCATCTTTAATCTTCAACTGATGGTAGCCTGACCAAAGTCTGATGGTAGACAGACGATATCCGTTTTATCTAAACCTCATACATCCACATTCATAATCAGAATAAATACACAATAGCGGAAGTCTTATAGTAAAATGAACTGAGAATCTACTGTGATATTAATATTTAAATAGCAAATTATTCTGTATCAACTAAGACATAAATAAATATCAATTACATGTCTTTACTAAATCCAAATAATGAAAATAAAATCTAATCGAATACACATGAGTTGCACTCGCAAGAGGAGTCATGCGTATCCACTTCATCTTCAACTTCCATCGCCGCCATGTGCCCGTACACTAGAGCATTGACATAATCTTCGACGATAGTACCTGCATCATCAACTAAAAATATTCGACGTCGAGGGGGTGAGCACACATCATGGCTCAGTGAGCAAACAAAACAATGCAACAATACATATGCATGCAATCAATTCATATCTTTGGTCTGGTTTAAGTTTAATACCTAGGATCGTGATCTCCTTCACGCACTTGGTCCATTTGGCTCAACCATGATGGGTAGACCTGGTTCAAGGTGGTAAAACCGGGTTAGTTTGATACGGGTCTTACAATGGATGCTTCCCCTAAGTCCCATAACGAACCTTTGGGTTTTGGTATTTTCCTCTTGCATGCTAGAGGGAGCAAAGAAAAACAGCTCTTCGTAACACTGCTGATACGCATCCACAGTCATTTGTCCCTGATACAGACTTAAAAACTCTTTTTCCTTCATATCTCTGAAACTCCTGGGAAAATACTTCTCAAAGAAAGCTTCTTTATAGATAGCCCAGGTCAATTGGGCGTGCTTCATTAACAGATAACTTCGAGTAGACTTCCACCAATGGTGTGCATCTCCCTTCAGCATAAATGTGACACATAGCACTTTTTTCTCTTCATTTACAGTCATCATCATGAAGTTCCTTTCCATCTCTTCGATCTAGTGGACTGGCCACAAAGGATCTGATGGCTTGCCATTGAATTCCTTAGGCTTTATCTTCAGGAAACGCTCGATCAGTCGAGAATGGTCCAACTGATACTGAGCATATGCTCCATACATAGGCGGTTGATACTGGTAAATGCCTTGGTTGTATCCGCCTTGAGGTACTTCAGGGTTTTGTACTTGAGCTTATACAAATGAAGTTTGAGGTGCTTGAGGTACCGTGTTGTTCATAGTCGACGCTTGGGGCACGATGTTACTACCCCCTGGTACGGTACTAGCTTGTTCCGTCGGTAAAGGTGTAGTGTTTGCAGCTAGGAAAGCCATTCCCATAGCAGCTTGCATGTTGGCTTGCACTGGCTGTATTTGCTGCAATTGTTGTGCTAAATTCATCACCGCGGTAGCCAAATCTATAGGTGGGGCTGGAAAGTTTGTGGGGTTGGCTTGGTCGTTGACTCCTGGCGGTATCATATTCTGGTTCTCCTGTTCCTCAGGATTTTCATGACCATTTTCCTCCACAAGTGGTGGTGGAGGTAGAATTGGGTTACGTCCTCTCTGAGTTATTCTTTGCCCAGCCATTTCCTATTTCCGATGGTGGTAGTGTCTGAAAGTCAAGGAACATATGAGGCAATCATAATATACGTCAATCTCATGTCAATATCCAAATAAACAAGGCAAAATTTCAATCTTTAAAGTCATCCAGTCAAACAGAGCATTTTTCATCGTGGGATCAATGGTGGGGTTGCACTATATGCGACCACAGGCTTGCAACCTCACGAACCCTGGCAGCTCACTGAGAGCCTGTGGTCGATCGTGGGGTCGATCGTGGGGTCGCACTTTTGGTCGAATTTTGCGACCACATGATTCCAAATCAGGTTTTTAAATCTGATTTTCGAGCCATTTTCTTTATTTCTCTTTTGTCCACAACTCAACTTGCCACTACTGAGTTGCTATAGTGTCGACCGTACAAATTTAGTGATTATTTCATCGATCTACGACCTACATTATGTTCCTCCATGTATGTTCCCTACTCATTCTCCTTTTTAAGCTTTCATACCTAGCTTTTGCTCCATTTATAGGGTTTTCTTCAAATTAATATTTTTCTGACCATAAAAATTTGATTTTTATTGGGGGTTATTGCTATTGGCCACCCAATGGATGAAAGCCATCAAGAAAATTCAAGTTTCATCGGTTAGTTTAATAGAAACTTGAAAAATCCCATTTTTGACCTAAATTTTGGGGTTTTACCCTAATTGTCAAAATTTCTTCAAATTCGACCTACCTAGTTTAAATTTTTGATTGCATGAGCCTTGCAGGATGGTTTGAGACCTATGTAAGTCCTCATACCTAATTGTTTGGGTGAAAAGTGAAGCTTTTGGCCAATCACACCATCATAATGCTAAAATTTTAAATTTTCACTATATTTGATACGTTGCTTGTTGGTCTATGCCCTTGCAGACAACATGGCTCGCACTAAAGTCCCCAGAGTTCATGATCTCCGTCGCTTCAGGTCTATTGAAACAGAGGCACAGTATTCCCGATACGATGTGGAGGGAGCATTCGGTGATATGGGCTGGCTCCCTGTGATTCTATATGAGGGTTGCACCTTTCCTAAGTTGGTGAAACAGTTTTACTGTAATTTACAGGTGGAGGGTGACCCAGAGGACATAAGTAGGGGTAGAGAGCTCAGGATCACCAGTTTAGTTAAAGGAGTGGAGATCTCATTTAACTGCCAAGAGTTGGCTGATCTCTTGGGTATCTCAAATAATGGTCCCTTGGTATACTACACACCCAAGGAACCCTAGTTCCTGTCAGTTAGAATGCGCACAGAAATTGACCACAGATTCTTCGAGATGACCACTGGTAGATGAAGGCAATCAACTTACGGCCAGAGCCCCGAGTGAATTGCAAGATCATTCAGCACAACCTGATTCCCCTAAGTGGACACTATGAGAAGGTTTCGCAGTTGACCCAGTACCTTCTGTACTACATTTGCACTAGGCAACCTATCTGCATTCCTTATATCATTATCAGGACCATGCATCATGCCACGACGCTTGGTTTGGTGGGTAACTTACCCTATGGGCGTTTGATCACCACTCTGCTCACTCGCCTGTAGGTAGACTTGGTCGATGAGAGGATTCACGAGGATACTTTTTCGACTAACCTTGACTGGGAGGCCATCTGCAGGATGGGGATGCGAGATATGCAGGTCAGTAACGAGGAGAGAAATGCTATGGTGCGTCCCCATACTTGAGTAAAGGTAGCAAACGCGGAGGCAGAAGCAGCAGCAATAGCAAAGGTCCACGAAAGCGATGATGAGGAGGATGATGATCGGCTGTTCATGGACGTGGATGCCATACCTCCTCCATCACCACAGCATTCCACTGGAGCTAGCCCTTCTCGGGCTCCTTCGCACTCAGCTGGTCCTTCGCACCCACCACCAGATGACATAATGGGACTACTGCATGAGATTTGGGAGGCCCAGCGTGCTACTGATTAGCGGGTAGCGGATCTAACAGCTAGCCTCTAGGAGACCCAGACTCAGATAGCCTGGCTTACGAGAGTATATACTAAGGACTATGATCGAGATCGTGAGGCACCTCCTCCTCCTGCACCCCCAACTCCATGATGCTTTTAATTCTTTTTACTTTATACTACAGAGTAACTGTCCGGATTGTGGACCGTACTCTGATTTAGATATATGTTAATTTTATTCTCGTTTGATAAATACAAAAAACTTATTTCTTATTTTCATATGTGTATTATTCTCTTTCTTAGTTTATGTCTCATACAACATAGGTGCTTATGGTGTGCTCTTATTAAAGCTTTTAAATTTATCCTAACTCGTTCACCAACTCTTGTGGAAGTATACAGGTTTGATAGACAGAGCCTGAGTGCTCTGATACCAAGTTGTCACACCCTAATTCTGAACCAATCAGATTGGTGTGATGAACCATCTATGGACCAAAAATTCAACCAGGATCTCGTATAGGCCGTGCTCTTTCGATTAAACTAGAAACAACCATAACCATAATCAGAGTAAATAAACAATAGCGGAAGTCTTTAATATTAATGAACTGAGTATCTAATAGTGATAATGTAATTAATTATCCAATTATCTCCAAATGACTCAAGACATAAAATAAAATAAAATAATCAATTACATGTTCTGATAACCCAACAACTAAATCTAATCGAAAATACATGAGTTGCACTCCCACGATGAATCATGTGACTCTACCATAGCTTCCACATCCATATCAGCAACATGTTCGAACATTGGTGCATTCATATAATCCTCTACGGTAGGACTTGCGTCATCAACTAAAAATATTGGACGTCGAAAGGGTGAGCACATATCATGGCTCAGTAAACAAACAAAACAATTCAACAAACATATGCATGCATACAATTCATATCTTTTGTCTGGTTTATAAGTTTGCAATATGCTATAGAAAGGTTCGGTGGCCGTCGCACCTCTATACACGAGTGTGTGAATCCTTTCAATGGATCAAACACCATTGCCGTCCTACATGCACAAATCATGGAATAGAGATAGAGCTAAAGTGTCTGGATCAAACACTGCATAACACTTCTCCTGATGCCTTACCCATACCAACATGTAAGCCCCTATTGGCGAGGGCTTGCAAACTGAGCTCGCAACTAACCAATCCTAATGCCAAACAGTGTATCCAAGGCCTCACCCCAACATCCCTCAATACGTCCATAGAGATAGAGCTAAGGTCCCCCGGCAGAATCAGAGACTACACGATCCAAGACCACCTCCCCTGATGCCTTACGACGTAATAGTTCTGCTAAGGTAATGAAAATACGATGATGTTAGTAGGCAAGACTTGAGTAGAGATAAAACTAAAGTCTGGTGACCAGGATGAACAACAATGTCACGTCCTCCTCCTGAAGCTCCACTCGCATCAAGCACACTAACCACACGCATACATTCATATGCATATTCCTAACATCATCATCATCATCATGTTATAAATAAATAAAATTAAATATGCATGAGCAGTAATAGCAGAAATATTGGATGACATATAAAATACACATTACAAGCATACAAGCATAGAATCATTCATAGCATTGGACTCAATAAGTAAAACAACTTGTTATTAGCCAATTAGTTTAGATCTTGTTCCCTCACCTTCGGTCGATGGTTATTCCTCGTTCAAGCTTTGTAAATCACTTTTAGACCACTTGAAAACCTAACAAATTTATAGATTCTAAATTAGAGTTTATTTCCATCAATTATAGTGTTCAAATGTCCGATCTAGAATCATTCAGACCTCTAGAAGTTGAGTGGTCACAGGTATGGCTGCACCTGTGGTCTCAATTTCTACGACCACAAGGTGTGGGGTTGATATGTGTGGTCGCATATCATGCGACCACACATGCGACCACGCCCTCCCTGGAACTTTTCCGAGGACGTGTGGTCGATCATATGTGCTTCGTGTGGTCGATCAAACTGCGACCACACGAGTGATGGTCAATTTTTTCACTCTCAACTCAATTCCTTCGTGTTTTGATTCCTTGGCTTATCATCATGATCCTTCCTATGATTGTTCAATAGCTTAAAATTTATATTTTTACATAATCCATCATCCTAATAGATTCCCTCCATGGATCTCTTAGAATTTATCCTTGGTTTTATGATTGAAATCTCACTTTGAATCACTATCTCCTCCATGATCTATTCTAGGCATTCAACTGATGTGGGGGATGTTTTCATACCTTAAACTTGTTAAAGAATCAGAGTTCTCTCTGAAATTTCTTCTCTTAGTCTTCCTCTTCAATTCTCCTTCTCTTCCTCCTCCTCTCTTTATCTCTCTTTTAATTTGAGTTCTAAAAGAATGAAAGAGGCTAAAGGACGTCCTTTATATAGAGAAAAACCTCTATATAGAGTCCTACTTTGATTAGGAAAGAACCCCCCAAATTAGAAAGGTTTCCTAATCACGGAGTCAATTTGACATCGTGTGGTCGCACGTGGGATCGCAGAACCCGTCGACCACAAGTCCAAAAACTACGACCACACATCCCAAACTCCAGTGGTTTCATTATTCTAAGGTGTGGTCGACCCCACCTGTTTAGGTATGCGACCACACGCTCCTAATTAGATGATTTTGGATTCAATTTCATACCTAGCCTTGTGGTTTCTTCACGCACTTGGTCCGCTTGGCTCGACCATGATAGGAAGACCTAATACAAGGTGGTAAGACCGGTTAGTACGATATGGGTCTTACAAAAGTTGTCTTCACATCTAACTGCTCTAATTCCAAATCTTGATGTGCTACTAAGGCAAGTAGCACCAGAATGGAAGTGTGCCATACAACAGGTGAGAAAATCTCATTGTAATCTACCCCCTCTTCCTGACTATATCCTTTTGCGACTAGACGTGCTATAAATCTTGTATTTTCAACTCCTAGTAATCCTGTCTTCTTTTTAAAGATCCATTTGCAGTCAACTACCTTTCTTTCCTTTGGTAGCTTTACCAATTCCCATGTCTAATTTTTGTAAAGAAATTCTATCTCCTCTTCCATGGCAGCAACCCACTGATTAGATTCCTTCACTGTGATAGCTTCTCTATAAGTGGACGGTTCAGGGGACTCTACCTCTTCTGCTATCTGTAAAGCATATGCTAACATATCTTCAAAGTCATATCTTACAGGTGCATTAATATGTCTACGAGGTCTAGCAATAACAATACTATGCTCAGGCTCCTGTTCTTGATTTAATTCTGATATAGGTTCAGTTTGAATGTCTTCACCAAACTGATCAGCCTGTACTATCACATCATCATCATGACTGTCACTAGGAGTTATCTCAAACTCCACCTGCTTGGGAACACTATCAGATTTCTCAGAATCAACGGAGTCTAATTTTGGGTGAAGCATATAGTTCTCATCAAAAATAATATTTTTACTCAGAATTACTTTCTTCTCAGATGGAGACCAAATTCTATAGCCCTTCATCCCATCGCCATATCCCATAAAGATACCCTTCTTAGCCCTTGGTCTAGTTTACCCTCACTAACATGATATTAGCCAGGGCAACCAAATATTTTTATAATTGAATAATCAGCAGGTTTATCGGACCATACCTTAATGGAAGTTTTACAATCAATGGCAGTGGCAGGAAAACAATTAAACAGATAGCATACAGCATTAACAGCCTCAGCCCAGTAGCTCCTTCCCAGTCCAGCATTAGAGAGCAAGCATCAAGCTCTCTTTAACAATGTTTTATTCATCCTTTCTGCTACTCCATTTTGCTTTGGAGTATCTCTGATTGTGTGATGCCTAGTAATCCCTTCATCTCTGCAGAACCCATCGAATTCTTTCGAACAAAACTCGAAGCCATTATCAGTACGAAGACCCTTTATCTTCTTACCCGTTTGATTCTCAATAAGAATCTTTCAGTGCTTGAAGGTTTCAAAAACTTCACTTTTGTGCTTCATAATGTTGGACTTTGTGTTGTCATTGTTGGAAACTTGACTGATGTGACAGTGTTTGTGAGCATTCAGTCAGAGAAATAAGGAGAGAGAGTGTTAGTATAGGAGAGAGAGTATTAGTGTAGGAGAGAGAGTGTCAGTGCAGTGGCACAGATATGATAACTTCACATGTGTGTTCTATAGTGTTCTACATGTGTTTCAGATGACTTGTACCAAGTTGAATGGGATATTACACTGAGTTTGATGAGTGAGAGTATCTATTGATCCCATTGATGGTGTGGCAGAGTGTCTGATATGTAACGACGCTTCTAGGCAGTGAGTTTGATGAGAGAGTGTCTGTAGACCCCACTGGTGGTGTGGTAGAGTGTTTGATATGTGACGCACTTCTAGGCAATGTTACAACATCTTGAAGCATTAAATATGAAGAAAGAAGATGTAGAGAGAGAAAGAGGAGAGAGAAAATATTGATGGGACCCACTGTGCCAAGGTGGCATGCCACCATGGCAACCAGCCTGGTCGAGGGCCACGGCACCACCATAGTGGCAGCCAGCCACATGGGCAAACTAAGGCCACAGCAGCACCATGGCATGCCACAGCCGCATGCTATGCAGCAACCATGGCACACCATGGCATGCTCACAAGCAGCAGCAGCCCACAGGCCATGCCGCATGCCAGTAGTCGAAGCCACAAGCAGCAGCTAGCCCGTAGGCCTACTGTCGCATGGCCTCTAGCCACTTCCCAGCATGCCCATCAGTTGTTTGGTAAAATTCCTAGAGAGAGAATTGGCCAATTCTAGAGAGAAGTTCTCTCGGCTAGATTTTCTCTGTACAGGGTTTGAATTGATAAAAACCGGTTACAGAGGTCATTAAGGTGGTTTTCATGGGCATTTTCAGTAAGGAAATATGGGGAGATCCGAGATCTATGGCCAAAATAGAGCCACATCATGAAGATTCTGATCTGGCGCCTTACAGAAGTGCAGGATTACATGTAATGCGGAGATCGTGCTTTGAACCTATCATGCGGTCTGTTATTGGGTGGATAGAACTTACGTTTGTGATTTGTGTTATATTGTGGATTCTCAAGATATGGTGTAGCGGGCATACCGTGAGGCGCAGCGGTTGATCCAGATCTAATGGTTGTGGTTAATGGCGATTTGTTCAGATCCAGTAGTGCACAACAGATCCTGCCTTTTCTTCTCTGATCTGATGATCGTAATTAAAGATTCTCTGTGCGCCAATACGATTTCGACAACGCATCGGGGCGACGCAGCTACGATGTGGCGCGGGTGCGTGGTAATGATAGGAAAGATTCCATTTGGCTTAATTCTACTGGCTGAACTTCAAACTAACATAAGTCGGTCATCCGAGCTCCAAATCGGTCTGTTCAAGTTGCAATTTTCATATTATTGAATGCTCTATACATTGGGCGGTGTTGGAAGTCGTAAAAACACTGAGAAAAATTAAAAAGAGAATTTTGAAGACAGACAGAAGGTTTTCTAGGGTTTCGTATCCTGTAGGAGTGATCAATCACCAACTAGCTCTTCTCTGTGCATCAATGGAGTGTTAAATCCCTTTGAGAGGTCAGTAGAGCTTTTATTTTTATATTCATGGTGATTATGGGTTGTGTGGAAGAGATTAGAAGCCTGTGAGTGAGGTGTGTAAGACCCTTGTCAATCTAACCCGGTCTTACCACCTTGAACCAGGTTTACCCATCATGGTCGAGTCAAATGGACCAAGGGCGTGAAGGAGATCGAGATCCCAGGTATCAAATCGACCCAAAAACACTTAAAATAGGGGAAGGGTCGCATACCCAGCTAAGCAGGGTCGGACCTCCCAAAACAGAAAGTCAGACCCTCAGTTTTGAAGGGAGGGTCGGACAGCTTAAGACCCTAGGGTCGACGGGATCATCGACCCTCCCATTGACCCTCGGTTTCTGCCGAATATAGAAATTAGGAAATTTCTATATTTTTCGATTGGATTCTTTCCTAATCTCAAAGGGACTTATTTTAGGATGTTCCTAGTCTATTTAAAGGACGTCCCTAAGCCACTTTCACTCCTTTCACAACCCTAATTGAATTGAGAGAAAGAGAGGAGAAGGAAAAGAGGAAGAAGAAAGGCAAGGAAGAGAACTTAGCAAAAAGAAGAAGAATTTCAGAGGAAGAGTAATCTTCTCAGGTATGGATACTAATTCCATAAGTTTCTACAGACCTTAGGTTAGCTATTAATGAGAGAGTGATCTCGGAGAAACCCAAACCATCCATCCATGGTTAGGTTCTCATGGAAAACTCTAGGAGAATGCATGAAAGCCATCTAAGAGGATGATTCATGGTTTTAGACCGTGGAATGAATGTAGAATGAAAGGTAGAAAGCAAGCCATAGGACCCCAAACACGAAGAATGGACTAAAAAGTAAAAATTGGACCAAAGTGCACAGAGGGTCGCACCGAGGGTCGATAGACCATCCGACCCTAGGTGTTTCTGACCATCGATCCTCAGTATTCGGGAAGTCCAGAATAGAGGGAGGGTCGATAGACCCATCGACCCTAGCACCGACCCTAGCATCGACCCTCAGATGATAGAATGGTTTTTAAATTCTGAATTAATTCTAATTAAATTCTATCAATTTTGTTAGGTCTTCTAGCAATATAATAACAATATAAAGGTGATTTTGAAGCTTGGAAAAGTATCTATTAGCAAGCTAAGGTGAGGAACCTTAACTCCAAACTAAGTTGGTTAATAATAAACTATTTTCTATTTCTTGAGTCCTATGCTGTGCTTGATTCCATGCGAATATGATTGTAATGTGCATACAGCATGCCATCCAATATTTCTATTACTTGTTCATGCGTATTTACTTTATTATTTATAATATGATGATGATGACGATGATAGGAATAGGCATGTGCTTGTATGTGTGTGGTTGATGTGCTTGATGCGAGCGAGTATCAGGGGAGGTGTGATGGGAACGTCAATAAACGTTAACCTTTGGCGGGTCTCAGCACTTTAGCTCTATCTCTAACTCAAGTCTTGTGCATTGGCATCGTCGTATCGTCCATTACTTTAGCAGAACTATTATGTTGTAGAGTATCAGGGGAGGTGGCCTCGGTCCTTGTAGTCTTTGACTCTACCGGGGGGCCTTAGCTCTATCTTTATGGACATTCTGAGGGATGTTGGGGTAAGGCCTTGGATACACTATTTGGCATTAGGATTGGTTAGTTGCGAGCCCAGTTTGCAGCCCTCGCCAACAGGGGCTTACTTGTTGGTATGGCACTATATAGCAATAAACGTAACATTTGTTATATAATGTTCATGATTGGGTGCATGTGAGTTGACGATAAACGTGATCTTCGGGTAACGTCACACACTCGTGTATAGAGGCGTAGTCAATAAATGCGACCTTTGGCTACCTCAATCTTTCTATAGCATACTGCAAACTTTAAACCGGACCAAAGATATAAATTTACTTTTTGCATGCATATGTATTGTTGCATTGTTTTGGCTACTCACTGAGCCGTGATGTGTGCTCACCCCTCGACGTCGAATATTTTTAGTTGATGATGCAGGTTATACCGTTGAAGACTATATGAATGCGTCTACGTACGGGAACGTAACAGCTATGGAAGCTGGAGCTGAAGATGATACACACGACTCTTCTTGCAAGTGCAACTCGTGTGTATTTGATTAGATATTTTATAGGTTTCTTTTATTGAATTTATAAAGACATGTATTTGGTATTTAAATATTTATGTCTCAGTTGGAAATAGAATAATTTGCTATTAAATTAATGATACCATCTTAGTTTCTCAGTTCATTTACTTATAAATTTTTCGCTATTGTGTATTACTCTGATTATGATTATGGGTGTGTGTAAGTTTGGATAACGCGGGGATAGCCTATTTGAGATCTTGGTTGAACCGTTGGTTATTTAGCGGTTCATTACATCATTCTGAATAGACCAGAATTGGGGTGTGACAACTTGGTATCAGAGCATCTCAGGCCTTGTCCGCTGAACTAACATACATTCAAGAAAATTATGAACTGAGATAGGCTAAAAGTAAAAACAGTAATATTAACACACTGTAAGCACAAGTAATGATTGAGACCAAATTTAAAAAGATAATAATGTACATAAAAAAGGTGGAACCATATATATATACTCACACAGAAAGAGAAGATAAAAAATTATTCTAATAAACAAGCAATATAGGGTATTATCTATAAGTTGGATAGTTATCCAAGTATATAGGGATATAGTACAGTAGCAAGAAGGGAGCTTCTGTAAAGCAGAAAAATTAGAATACCGAGTTGGTACTCACAAGATGTGAAACTCGAGGTAGGACAGAGGAAGAAGGAAAATGGCTAGTAATGCCCAAAACCCCTGTAGAAAAAGGTCTCGGGCTAAATCCGAAAGACATGACCAAGTACGGTACCAATTGGTAGCATCACTGTACCCCAACACATGTTAGCTATAACACAGTGCCTACCATACAGCAAGTTTCAGTAATGCACACCCCAGTGTAGAAGTTTGGTGCGCAACAAGCAGTGTATCAAGGTGGTTAAACTTATCAGCCACCGATGTATGGGATAGTTGCAATGATCCAACCAAGGATTGAGGAATATTTTCTGAAGATGAAGCCTTAAACGTTTTCAATAGAGGATCAAATCTAATTGTGGTCATTTAACGGGATATGTTTATATAGGATGCGGTGCATTATTGATTTACTCTTATGATTATAGAGGATGCACATTCTTAATTTTAATTCTCGTGTCTTGACAGGATACCTTCTTAATTCAACCTGTCAAGTGAAGTTATAGATATTGTTTCTTTAGTATTAGTCCTGATTATGCCAATCTGAACCACTCTCATGATCAACCACATGAACAGAGATACAAACTAAACGAATTAAATGTTTAATCATGTTGAGCGTACATCTTCAGATTTATATCGGATTTACTGATGTATGAAAGCCTTTCCAGATTTACTCTTGTAGTGCCTTAACCAATGGCATTATATATACGATAGAACTGTAACCATGAGGTTAAGAACTGTAAAGCCTCTATTTCCATGTATTTGGACCACCGTGCAACGTAATGATCTTTGGATGCCGGTTGGATTACCACAGATTTACTCCTGATCCTTTAAACCTAAGTTCACTAGATAAAGCAAGTATTGCCATTATGCTAAATTGAAGGAAGGAAATGAATTATTTTGGAGGAACATTCTGATTTATACACTCCCTGGCCTTTGTTGGTAAAGATGATTAGTGGTAATAGAATTATTGAAAGAAAGATGATTGGATTCAGATTAAATGCTATGACCAATGAACCTCAGATGAAGTAATGGAGGATCCATTTTGCGATTGCTAAATGGATGGATATGAGTCATGTCTATAAAAGAGTGCATGAGCAAAAATGAGAACTATCAAGAGTAGCCAGTAAGGAAATAGATAGCACTCAAGTAGAGTTAAAGAGGGTTATATCGGTATGAATTTTGACAAGGTAGAAGATTCCTAAAGGCAAATTTAAGGATGGATACACGGATAAGTCATGGCATTAATAGTACTTAGTTTAATACAAGGATACTTGAGTTATGCCCAATGTTGAGTGATATGATTAAGAAAAGACCAAAAGAATTTGGATAGCAATATCTCAAAGTTAGTTTTTAGAATCAGGATATGCCAATTATGAGTTTTCAATTATGATTACGATCTTTCGGATTAACTAATGCCCTGGCAACGTTCATGGAACTTATGAACCGAGTTTTCCACGATATGTTGGATACGTCGGTTATAGTATTTATTGATGACATATTGGTATATTCCAAGGACAAAGAAACACATGTCAAGAACCTAAACGCAGCCCTACAGCGTTTAAGGAAAGAGAAACTATATGCCAAATTTTCGAAGTGCGAGTTTTGGCTAAATGAAGTCGCATTCCTAGGCCATGTAGTATCCGCTGAAGGAATCAAAGTGGACCCTAGCAAGATCGAGGCTATTGTAAAGTGGAAAGCACCAAAGAGCGTTTCGGAAATCAGAAGTTTTCTGGGTCTAGCTGGTTATTATCGGAGATTCGTAGAAGACTATTCTCGGATTGCCGTACCTCTCACCAGTTTGACCAAGAAAGGTGAAAAGTTTGTGTGGACTGACAAATGTGAGAAGAGCTTCCAGACATTGAAGGCCAGATTGATATCCGCCCCGATTTTGACTATTCCCGTTCCAGGACAGACATTTACTTTGTACACGGATGCGTCGTGACTGGGACTAGGAGAGCAAGTAATTGCTTATGCTTCAAGACAGTTAAAGGTACATGAGAAAAATTATCCCACTCATGATCTGGAGCTAGCGGCAATAGTACATGCTGTCAAGATATGGAGACATTACCTATACGGGGAGAAATTTCAGATTAAGTCGGACCATAAAAGTCTTACTTATTTATTTAATCAAAAGGAGTTGAATATGAGACAAAGAAGATGGCTGGAATTATTGAAAGACTATGACTGTGATATCCAGTATCATCCCGGAAAAGCGAATGTAGTAGCGGATGCACTAAGCAGAAAAGCAATGATAAAATCTCAAGGAGAAGTTATCACGACTGCAGCAATGTGTACCAACGGAGTGGTGTTCAATCACGGCAACGAGCAGTATGTGATAGATACAACGGATGAATCAGCCAACCAAGGGTTTATTCGTCGGTTTTCAAATATGTTCGCGGCCTTAAAAATTATATCGGATATAGTGGATGAAGTGAAGACAGCTATCAAAGCAGATCCTTATCTAAGAACAGTACAAGAAGATATTGAGAAAGGTAGGACTAGTCCTGAGTTCACCTTGGATGACGAGAAGGTACTAAAATATAAAGGAAGAATATGTGTACCTGAAACAGAAAGTATGGACATTAGACACCGACTGATGAAAGAAGCCCATACCACCATCTATTCGATACATCCTGGAAGTACAAAAATGTATCATGATCCGAAGAAATTATATTGGTGGAGGGGAATGAAAGCGGATGTAGCTAAGTTCGTGTCTCAATGCCTAAATTGTCGAAAAGTAAAGGTTGAACGACAAAGACCCGCAGGATCGTTCACGCCATTACCGAACCAAGATGGAAATGGGACTGCATCACTATGGACTTCGTCACAGGACTACCATTGACTCCTCGAGTAGTTGACTCAGTTTGGGTGATTGTGGACCGTCTGACTAAAATAGCTCGCTTCATACCTATACGACCTCAGTATACACTGGAAAGGTTAATGAAGCTGTATGTGGATAATATTGTTCGATTACATGGTGTTCCAGAAAGTATTGTGTCCGATAGAGATCCACGATTTACTTCCAAATTTTGGAAAGGATTGCAAAAGGCCATGGGTACAACGTTGAAGTTCAAGATCGCATTCCACCCACGACGGATGGACGGTCGAACGCATAATTCAGATTCTAGAAGATATGCTACAAGCATGTGTGATTGATTTCAAAGGATTATGGGACGAAAAGTTACCATTGATCGAGTTCGCCTATAACAACAGCTATCAGGCTACTATACAGATGTTACCTTATGAAGCACTGTATGGCAGAAAGTGTCGAACTCCCTTGTTTTGGAATGAAGTTGGAGAACGTAGTATTGTTGGACCGGAATTTGTTGAAGAGACTTGCCGAGTGGTCGACATCATCAAGGAAAGAGTGAGAACAACTCAGAACCGTCAGAAGCAATATGCAGATACTCGACGAAGAGATCTAGAGTTCGTTGTAGGTGGTAAAGTATTTCTGAAGGTATCGCCTATGCGAGGATTGAAGAGGTTTGGACAGAAAGGGAAACTAAGTCCAAGATATGTCAGGCCGTATGAAATTCTAGCTAAGCGTGGAAAAGTATCTTATCAGTTAGCACTACCACCATCTATGTCAAGTGTACATGACGTATTTTACATTTCTCTATTGAAGAAGTATGTCAAGGACCCAATGCATGTTTTGACAGTGGATTTTCCAGAATTGACTGATGATTTGACGTTTGAAGTAACACCAACAGAAATCACTAATCGAAAGGTTCAACGGCTACGCAACAGAGATATCTATTATGTTAAGGTCATATGGAAAAGTAGAGATATGGAAGAAATTACATGGGAAGAAGAAAATGCTATGCGAAAGCAATACCCTTACTTATTTGATTCAAAAGGTACGTACAATTTCGAGGACGAAATTTTTATAAGTTGGGGGGAGTTGTAAGACCTGTGTCAATCTAACCCGGTCTTACCACCTTGAACCAGGTTTGCCCATCATGGTCGAGTCAAATGGACCAAGGGCGTGAAGGAGATCGAGATCCCAGGTATCAAATCGACCCAAAAACACTTAAAATAGGGGAAGGGTCGCATACCCAGCTAAGGGGTCGGACCTCCCAAAACGAAAGTCGGACCCTCGGTTTTGAAGGGAGGGTCGATGGCTTAAGACCCTAGGGTCGACGGGATCATCGACCCTCCCATCGACCCTCGGTTTCTGCCGAATATAGAAATTAGGAAATTTCTATATTTTTCGATTGGATTCTTTCCTAATCTCAAAGGGACTTATTTTAGGATGTTCCTAGTCTATTTAAAGGACGTCCCTAAGCCACTTTCACTCCTTTCACAACCCTAATTGAATTGAGAGAAAGAGAGGAGAAGGAAAAGAGGAAGAAGAAAGGCAAGGAAGAGAACTTAGCAAAAAGGAGAAGAATTTCAGAGGAAGAGTAATCTTCTCAGGTATGGATACTAATTCCATAAGTTTCTACAGACCTTAGGTTAGTTATTAATGAGAGAGTGATCTCGGAGAAACCCAAACCATCCATCCATGGTTAGGTTTTCATGGAAAACTCTAGGAGAATGCATGAAAGCCATCTAAGAGGATGATTCATGGTTTTAGACCGTGGAATGAATGTAGAATGAAAGGTAGAAGCAAGCCATAGGACCCCAAACACGAAGAATGGACTAAAAAGTAAAAATTGAACCAAAGTGCACAGAGGGTCGCATCGAGGGTCGATAGACCATCCGACCCTAGGTGTTTCTGACCATCGATCCTCAGTATTCGAGAAGTCCAGAATAGAGGGAGGGTCGATAGACCCATCGACCCTAGCACCGACCCTAGCATCGACCCTCAGATGACAGAATGGTTTTTAAATTCCGAATTAATTCTAATTAAATTCTATCGACTTTGTTAGGTCTTCTAGCAATATAATAACAATATAAAGGTGATTTTGAAGCTTGGAAAAGTATCTATTAGCAAGCTAAGGTGAGGAACCTTAACTCCAAACTAAGTTGGTTAATAATAAACTGTTTTCTATTTTTTGAGTTTTATGCTGTGCTTGATTCCATACGAATATGATTGTAATGTGCATACAGCATGCCATCCAATATTTCTATTACTTGTTCATGCGTATTTACTTTATTATTTATAACATGATGATGATGATGATGATAGGAATAGGCATGTGCTTGTATGTGTGTGGTTGATGTGCTTGATGCAAGCGAGTATCAGGGGAGGTGTGATGGGAACGTCAATAAACGTTAACCTTTGGCGGGTCTTAGCACTTTAGCTCTATCTCTAACTCAAGTCTTGTGCATTGGCATCGTCGTATCGCCATTACTTTAGCAGAACTATTATGTTGTAGAGTATCAGGGGAGGTGGTCTCGGTCCTTGTAGTCTCTGACTCTACCGGGGGGCCTTAGCTCTATCTCTATGGACATTCTGAGGGATGCTGGGGTAAGGCCTTGGATACACTATTTGGCATTAGGATTGGTTAGTTGCGAGCCCAGTTTGCAGCCCCCGCCAACAGGGGCTTACGTGTTGGTATGGCACTATATAGCAATAAACGTAACCTTTGTTATATAATGTTCATGATTGGGTGCATGTGAGTTGACGATAAACGTGATCTTCGGGTAACGTCACACACTCGTGTATAGAGGCGGAGTCAATAAACGCGACCTTTGGCTACCTCAACCTTTCTATAGCATACTGCAAACTTTAAACCGGACCAAAGATATAAATTTACTTTTTGCATGCATATGTATTATTGCATTGTTTTGGCTACTCACTGAGCCGTGATGTGTGCTCACCCCTCGACGTCGAATATTTTTAGTTGATGATGCAGGTTATACCGTTGAAGACTATATGAATGCGTCTACGTACGGGAACGTGGCAGACTATGGAAGCTGGAGCTGAAGATGATACACACGACTCTTCTTGCGAGTGCAACTCGTGTGTATTTGATTAGATATTTTATAGGTTTCTTTTATTGAATTTATAAAGACATGTATTTGGTATTTAAATATTTATGTCTCAGTTGGAAACAGAATAATTTGCTATTAAATTAATGATACCATCTTAGTTTCTCAGTTCATTTATTTATAAATTTTCCGCTATTGTGTATTACTCTGATTATGATTATGGGTGTGTGTAAGTTTGGATAACGCGGGGATAGCCTATTTGAGATCTTGGGTTGGTTATTTAGCGGTTCATCACATCATTCTGAATAGACCAGAATTGGGGTGTGACAAGGTGTGCTCTGTGAATCGATCGCTATCATCATTGAAAGCTGTTGGAGAGTACCTGAGGGCAGTGTGAAGCTTCAGAGATATTGTTGGTCATTCGAAAGAAGTTGTGAGGTTTTTCAATTCCCTATCTATTTGTTGATTTCAATATATTGTATGCTAGGTTAGGTGAAAATCATTGAATACCTAGCTAATGGGGAAAAATTGTGAGGCATAATTATAAGTCTAAAAAATTATTATTTGCTTCCCGTGGATGCGGGTTAAGCGTGGCGTGTGCAGTGGATGCTAAACATTGGGTTGTAGCCTGAATCTTGGCATTGTTGCGCCCTCTCAGTTTTATGCTGAAAAAACCTAGGGTTAGTATCTTTGTCTTGTTAGAGACTAAAAGTTGAGTGTTGAGTAAATACGGAGTCCGTTGGGCATTACTTTATGGACTATCACACACTGTGTTGGTAAACCATGTAATATCCTTGTGTTGATTGTTTTACTTTCTGATATATTCTGGAGTGCGTGGAATGACTTGCAGGATGGGTGTGCAAATCTGGTAGACTTGGTCACTGAATGGTAACAAGGTAGATTTTCATGCGCTTGTGTGTGTGTGAAAAATTAGGTCTCCATCAGCTCTGGGCAGCAGTGAAATAATTAGGGAGAATTTTTAGATATTGATTCACCCCCCCCCCTCTCAGTGTCATATCAAGTTCATCACATAATGAATTCCCAGGTCATCCTTGAGTAATCATCAATAATAGAGAGAAAATATCTACCACCTCCTAAGGATGGAACCCGATAAGAACCCCAACAATCTGAGTGAATGTAGTCAAGCGTTGTCTTTGTTCTATGGACTGCCTTAGAAAATTGAATTCGACGTTGCTTACCAAAAATGTAGTGCTCACAGAAACCCAACTCAGCTACCTTGTGACGCCCAAGAAGACCTTGCTTGCTGAGAATTACCATCCCTTTCTCACTAACATGACCAAGTCGCATATGCCACAACTTGGTTAAATCAGAACCTGACTTCTTTGAGGGAGATGATGTAGAGACTGAATCTGTAACTGTTGTCCCTTGTAACGTATACAGTGAATTCTGCTTCAGTCCCTTCATTATCACTAAAGCTCCTTTAGTGATCCATAAAACTCCACCTTCACAGATGTAGTTATATCCTTTGGAGTCCATAACTCCTAAAGAGATCAAGTTCTTTTTCAGATATGGAATATGTCTTACTTCTGTTAAGGTTCTGATCACGCCATCGTGCATTTTGATCTGAATCAAACCAATACCAATGGTCTTACAGGTTCTATCATTACCCATTAAGATGTTGTCACCATCCATATTTTCATATGTTGAAAATTAATCCCTATTATGATACATATGATAGACAATCTAAGTCTAAAATCTACTGATTTGAGGGATGTGAATGGTCAGTCACAGAGAGTATTAGATCGTTCTTTAAATTACAATCGTCCTTTCCAACTGCTGCAACTAAGGGTTTTTCTTTCTTCTTAGGGCATTCATTGTTCCAATGACCTAGTTCTTTGTAGTAGTTACAGATATCCATAAGATTTCGTCCTTTGGATTTAGACCTTTACTTACTTTTCTACTTTTCTTTTCTCTTTTCTGATCTTCCTCGTCCCTTATCAAAATCAGAATTTGTGACAGCCAATCCTACTGCTCGATTTTCTATATCGTTTTCAAAGGCCTTATGCCTAAGTTCACGAGAATGAAGATCAGAACTGACTTCTTCAAGAGTGATGGTATCCCTACCCACGACAAAAGAATTTATAAAATTTTTGTACGACAGAGGTAGGGAGACCAACATAATTAGGACTGCATCTTCATCATCGATTTTAACATCTATATTTTTCAGATCCATTAATATAGAATTTAATTCATTAAGATGTTATTTGAGAGTCATACATTTTTTCATATGGAGGGCGAACAAACGTTGCTTCAGTAACAACTTGTTGGTAAGAGATTTCATCATATAAAGACTCTCCAACTTCTTTCACAGGTCGACAGTGGATTCTTCATCAGCTACTTCGTAAATAACCTCATCCGCTATACACAACAAGATTGTTGAATGCGTCTTCTTATCCTATTGTGTAAATTTTGAATCCTCTATTAACTCAGGCTTTTTTTTCGAAAACGAAGACTAGATACTCTATTGCTTCAACTGGACGCGCATCTTGATACGCCATAAACTAAAACTGTTCTTACTTGTGAAATTATCAATCTTGACATTGTGTGAAGTCATCTCTACTCTTGACGAACAAATGAGGAACGAACAGGCTCTGATACTAGTTTGTTACGAAATTAAGAAATAGAAAAGAGAAATCATACGCAGAGAACACAAAAATTTAACGTGATTACCCATACAATGTATGAGGACTACATCCATGGCTACAGCAGATCGAAATTTCACTATCTCAGAAAGGAAAATTGATTACATAGAGAGTTCTCAAAAAAACTGAATGATACAAAACCCTAAGATAGGAGAAATTTATATAAAACTCCTAAAACAGAATTGTAGAGTCCTATTCCAATTCAAACAACAGTAGTCAAAGAGTCTTACACCAACTATACAGGTCACAGAGTCCTACAAGAGCTATAATTGTGAGTAAGTCCCATAATGTGGACAGACTTCATAACTGATTAGGATTCAAAGCTCCCAACAGACTGATAACAAGTGGGTTGACAAGGATGGGCAAGGCCTAGAGGGAGGTAAGGGGCAAGGGCAAACCAGGAGGTGGGCTTAAGGGAGATAGATCAGTGGGCCCAGAATCCGTGAGGCCAAACCCAAAAGATGAGGAAGTAACGAAAGAAGAAGGGAAGAAGGATTGGGGCTATGAAGGAATTGGGTAAGTAAAGGGTTTATAGGAGGAACCGAGACACCATGCTAATGTGAGGATAGGATAATGGGTACATAGGAGGCAAATGAAGATGAACTAGCCAAGGATAACTCGCACCAATGACTGGAACCTTTAGGTTAGTATAGGTAGCAAATGGTGATTGCGTGTAGTAGGAGAATTGGGGTGACGATCTTGTCGCTTCAATAGCGATGGTATTTGGGCGTGGTCGAGAGGGAGAACAAGAGGTGTGAGGAGAGTAGGGAGGAAAAGGTGGAGAAGGAAAGGGGAGCCTGGAGGCAGACATGAGGAAACGAACTAGGTTGGAGAGGGGAAACACACACTAGGTGGAGAATAAAATCACGCCAGAAAGCATATAAGAATTAAGGGAATAGTTTTCTTGATTATACTCACGGGAAGAAATTAGGGAGTAGATTAGCATTTGGTAACTTGACAAACAAAAGTGCTTCCGAAACAGAAAAACCAACGGGTAATTTTTTTTTGCACTCTCAAAAATGCTCACTAAGCTTGTTTTGAATCAAAATACTCTCTATAAGTAAAAACAGACCAACCTGCCAAACATAGACTCATTTAATTTGCAACATAAGAGAACTAAGGCACACTTGGAGAACCCTCCCCATACTGGCCCGCTTAGAAATTCCACTCCCAAATACTTTAGGAATCCCTTGTAAAGAAACTTATCTATGTTGTTTAATTTCTCAGACTGTAATGATATATCTTGGAATTTTTCATTATGAATATTATTATAAATAACATGATAATTGCTAAAATTCAAAGATATCATAAGAAACGAAACAAGAGACTAAGTCTTTGTAAAGATATTTCTATTACTTCAATTCTGATTATAGGGATTTTGGCTGGTTGAACTATGATTTTGAGAAAATAAATATTCTAAGAAATCATCAAAAGAAGAAAAATAAATAAATAAATAAACAAACTAAGGCTATGTTTGATATGCAATATGTTCTAAGTCAAGAATACATCCTGAAATGACAAAAATATGTTGATATTATCATAAAATGTGTTAAGAAAATGTGGTATTTTCATTTTTTTCATTATACATTATCGGTCAAGAACGGAAATACTTTACATTTTATCCTGTTCTTATTCTACACTTGGAATATATTCTCTATTTTAAGAATGCATTTTTAGAATACATATCAAATACAGTTGAAACTATTATATATCAATAGCAATGGCAAACCTAGTCTTCTTAATTACAAAATCAAAACCAAATAAAAAATCCCGAGAGGATCTCTGATTTCCTTATTCATCCAATTGTAACGGACATTATTGATATGGTTAAATCCTTCAAGAGGTTCTTTTTTGTTTTATTCCAAGGGAAGCCAATAATGTTGAGCATTCCCTTGTCTAGGAGGCCATGAACATTTCAGGGGTGCTTGAATGGCCAATGTCCACTCTTTGATTAAATGACCTTTGTATCATTGAAGCCTCGTGAAATCCTTGTTTACCAAAACAAAAAACCAAATTGAGTGGTTATAAAAACCAATGATTTTCAGAAAACCACTCAGCAGGGTATATATATACTTCGAATCCAAAATGGGATCAAATTCTAAGAAAAAGATTCTCTGTAGTGAGGTCACCCTTGTAACGAGGATCCCACCGATTCAAAATGGATTGATACACACTCAAAATAGATCTATACGTATCAATCCATTTTGAATGAGTAAGATCCTCCTTAGAAGGATAGGCTCACTACAAAGGATCCCAAATCCAAAATTCTATCTCGTTTACTTGACTCACGTGTTTGAAAAGGTTATGAAAGCTAAGGGCTTTATATAAAGCTAGCTAGGGTGGGGAGATTGGCCAAAGGAAACTGAGAGAATGGTTAGGGATGGGGCCCACATGCCAACGTGGACGAAGGAGCCGCTGCGAACATGAGTTTTCATCCTACTTTCGTCCATGTGATGGATACATTTAAATGAAGCAAGTTTATTGGGAAGTGGGACTCAGGGATTTGATGAAACAGCCGGGATCCACGTTGGCTTGGCCCCAAATAAGTAATAATTGTGAGGTTCTGGAATAATTCGGATATACTTGACGATTCGGAGTCGAATATGTTAAATTGATGCTGATCCCTTTGTTTACCTGAACTATGGATTAATTATATTTATCATCTATTAATTTCTGATAATTACATATAGAGCCCTAATTTGAGAAACCTATAACAAAAAGATCCATTCCTTCAACATTGTTAAATCTAAATTTTAAAAAACAATTTTACACTTGTTGAGTTTACAAAAGAAACTACCATAGCAGCATGGGAAATCTTCTCTTTTTTTTTTCAAATTGACTAGAACGGAATAAAGAGATGAAATTGACTCGATTACGTGATCATCCATTAACAGAATAGACCTTTTTTGTTATATGTTTCTAAAATTAGGAGTGGTATGTATAATTGTTAGAAACTAATAGATGATATATATAATTAGTCCATAGTTCAAGGATAAGGATAGTACATGTAGATAAGGTTACAAGACTACATTATAAATGTTTTTTTTTTTAAGTTTTAAAATTTCATTTCTCTTTCCTTTAATTCCCCTTACAGCCAATCAAAGTCATAGCATTGGTGTAAATAAGGTTACAAAAGTAACCTCAATTCATTCTGATTGGTGAAAACATGTCAAAATGTCAAATATTGATGTCGGTTTGAAATGAATCCATCTCTGATTAATGGAAAGGAACCCTTCTATGTGAAGAACATGAGGGCTCAACCACTATGGTATCAAACAAAAAATAAGTCAAGGGCTTAGACTTGACGAAGATTGGGATGGCTTTAGTACATGGACCGTGTATGTGCATCAGTGGTTCTTCTAGTAGTATCAGCTTTGGGATAACATTCTTTCCTTTTTTGTCATAGCCGATGGTTGAAAGTATGAAGATGCACTCTATATGACCCATGAATAAAAAAATTGTCCAAGTTCAAACCTTGAAAAAGATTAAGATGGTTTTCGTATATGGACAGTGCATGAACATAGTTAGGGCATCTGCCCGTTCATCTAGTACAAGCAGTTTTTCCACTCTGGCACTAGATGACAAATATCCACCCCCGTTATTTACAAATTTCTATAATACCTCCTCCCATCATGGTTTTAATAATCGATATCCAATCAATCGTTTTGGTTTGGACCACGATCGATAATTTTAATCATACCCAGAACATGTTACTCAACTATTGTCTGTACCACCAATCTGTATCAATATCAGATCGATTTTCGCATCAACCAATACCAATACCATATACCTTGAACCTTACCTCCTATCTCTGCAACTTTGGATTTCTCCAATCTTCAGACCATAGAACCTCTTCAATATACATTGGTTCGCGAATAATATACAATTCTTAAAAACATAGGAACAGAAACAAGTCTCCACAAAGATATTTCTATTACTTTAATTCTGATTTTAGGGACCTTTTGGCTGGTTAAACCATGATTTTGAGAAAATATAAATAAATATTCTGAGAAGTCAAGAAAAGGAAAAAAAATAAATAAATAAACTAAGTTGCGTCTGATATGTATTCTTAGAATGCGTTCTAAGTCAAGAACACATTCTGAAATATCAAAAATAGTGTTGATATTATCATAAAAAAGTATTAAGAAAACGTGGTTTTATTCTACATTTTCAGTCGAGAACGAAAATACCTTACACTTTACCCCATTCTTACTCTATAATAGGAAGACATTCTCTAATTTAAGAATGCATTCTTAAAAACAACATACCAAATGCAATCAAAACTATAATATATCAATAGCATTGGCAAACCTAGTGTTCTTACAAAATTAAACCAAATCAAGTGGTTTTAAAAAACCAATGGTTTTCAGAAAACTACCCAGTTTGATTCTGGTTTTTGAGCAGGGTATATGGTTCGAATTCAGAAAGGGGTGAAATTCTATCTGGTTCTAACTATTCTGGTTTTAAAAACTATGAATGGAGCCTTGAAAAAAAAAAAATTTGAGGTTAACATCATTCAAAATTATCTTGAGTCAGTCAGTCAGTCATAAAACTTGTGGTATTTTTTTATTTTTTTTTTGGGAAAAAATAAATAAATGTACTCATGAGGCTTTGTGAATTTTGTCTTCATTGTGGTTCTGACACTACTTTGCCATGTGCCCAAACTTGGATGGTTGTGGGTGGTCCATGTGAAAGATGGTTTCAAGCTCATAATACTTTTCAAGTTTTCCCGGGAAATTAACAAACAAGAATGCATGTCTATTTGTTTTTACTCAAAGCTTGACATGTTGTGGGGCCCCTCATTACATGGATCCATTTATATTTGCCAAGTGGATGATTAGAAGATAAAGTCACAAACCCTTGTGACATCTAATATACCTCATGTACTAGTGAGGTTTGTATATCCTAATTCCCTTGTTATGTTATTGTTTGGAATTGATATCACTGCAGGTAGAAGTTTTTCAAGATCAGTATATCAAGTTTTACCACTTGGAAGGGTGTTATGATAATTTAATCATATAGATAATTAAGATATTATAATATTATTAATGGTCCATTTTCTTAAAAAAAAAATTCATTTTCTTCACTTGATTTTAGAAATTTAATTTACCATTTAATTATTTTGTTTTTTTGGCAAAAACTTGACATGTGAACACATATATATGTGCCAATCTAAAATTATCCTCTAAACTTGCTAGGCCACAAAAACTTGTCCCTGGTATCATTTTGAATTTGGATAGGTTTAGATTGATTGCAAGTGGAGTTAAAAGGAAGGAAATGAAAATTTTCAAACCTAAAAAGAATATTTTTATAATTATAACACAACAATATCGTATGTGATTAGATGTAAAATTTATTTTATTTTTCAAAAACAAGGGATTTAAACGCAAAGTATAAATTAATAACAAAATATGTATGATAATATATTACAAATGTTTTCTTTTTAATTTAAAATTTTTGCTTCTTATCCCTTTAATTCTCCTTGTAAGCAATGAAAACCATAACATTAATGTAGATAAGGTTACAAGAGTAATCTCAATTCATTGGGATTGATGGAAATAAGTCAAAATATCAAATGTTTATGTCGATTTGAAATGAATCTATCAGTGATGAATAGAAAGGAACCCTTCTAATTGAAGAACATGCAGGCTCAACCACCACGGTATCAAACAAAAAATGAGTCCATGGCTTAGACATGAAGATTGGGATGGTTTTCGTACATGGATCATGTATATGCATTAGTCGTTCTTCTAGTAGTATCAGTTTTGGAATAACATTCTTTTCCTTTTTGTCTCATCCGATGATTGAAAGTATGAAGATGCACTCTATATGACGCATAAATATAAAAAATAAATAAATAGTCCAAGTTCTAGCCTTAGAAGATTAAGATAGTTTTTGTACATGGACAGTGTATGTGCATAGGTAAAGCATCTGCCCGTTCATCCAGTACAAGAGTATGTTTTCCCGTTCTCTCATTCAATGACAAATACTCACTCTCTTTATTTACGAATTCGGATAATACTTCATCCCATCATGGTTTTAGTAATCAGTATGTGATCAATCGTATCGGTTTGGACCAAGGCCGATACCGCTCTAATACCGTTTTGTTATTACTTTTTTAATCATACCCAGCTATTGTCTGAACCACTAATCTGTATCAATATCGAATCGATTTTCGCATCAACCAATACCGATACAATATACCTTGAACCTTGCCTCCTATCTCTGCAACTATTGATTCCTTAGAACCTCTTCAGTATACATTGGTTGGCCAATAACAATAATATACAATTCTTATAAACATATAAGAACACAAACCAGTCTCAAACACCAACCCCCAAAACACCACCCAAAAAAAATTGAAAAAAAAAAAAAAAAAAAACAAAAGATGATCCACAAAACTTTCTTCGTAAATCCTGATCAGCAATCACACCACTGCAACAGCCTTGGGTTGTAAACTGGGAAGTTTCTCAAGCAAATCAAATGTTAACATGGAAGCCCTAGCAGGTTTAGTTGGCCGGTCGGAAAATGCCGTGGAGAAGAACGGTGCCGGAGCTATCCTCTCACAGGTGCCAAACCACTTTGCTTGCATATACTTGTGTTTTCTCCATGGACCCATATGCATCTTGTTGTCCTTCATACATTTCTTAGCAGCCGAACACAGTATCTTTACCAAGCTCCGAAACCTCTCACTTTTTCCGACCAGAACTTCCGGCAGCCGGTTAATTAACCGGTTGTATTCCTCGCTAGCTCTTGCCATCTCAAACTCAGCCCTGAAATTCAATTCAATCAAGACCCTAACCTCTCCTTTCTTCGATGATTTCTCCACCACATCGATGTAAGTATGTTCTCCTGTAATGAACCAGAATATCAGAATTTGGGTAAAAGGGATTTTAGGTCAGTAAGAATTGAAAAAAAAAAAAAATTGGTAGGGTTTTATACCAGAAGGGATCTCCGGTGAACTTCTCCACTTTGATTTACAAATAGCACAATTGAACCCAGCATTCCGAAGACGTTCAGAAATATCTCTGCGCAAACAGTTCCGGCATCCACCGGCGGCAGGATTCCGGCAGACACAAACGTTCCCTGCCATATGGGATTCTCTTAAAGCCTCTTTTGTGGCTTGTCTGATTCTTGATTCCACAGAACTAGTCCTTATCAAGATCGCCTGTAAAATTGGAGCAAAACCCAGTTAATTAATCCTTGTCTCTGCAATTTCAATTCTGATGAAAGGAGGAATCTACATTAATGTTGGAGTTTGGGCATAATCGGAAAACAGAGGTGATGAATGGTAGATTCCGGAGTAAAAACTTACATTCAAAAGCTGATGTTGCGTTTCCCAGAAAGCTTTTCTCTCTTCAGCGCTGCTACCATTCTCATCTTGTTCTTCATCGTCACCGTCACCGTCACCGGCATCATCACTGTATCTACCGCCTGAATCGTTACTGCAAGACGATTCCGACGACTCTTCTATTTCTTCTAGAAACCCAAAAAACATATCGTGAAGACTCGCTTTTTCGCCGGGAAATTTTCCCGACTGATTAGCAACCATCAGAACCCGATCAAATGCCGGAATTCTCGCCGTTACTCCGGTCATGTTCTCCGTATTCGAGTTTCCTTGACTCACGTGTTTGAAAAGGTATGAAAGCTAAGGGGCTTTATATAACCCTGTCTAGGTGGGGAGATTGGCTTTAGGAAGTGAGAGAATGGTTAGGGATGGGCCCACATGCCAACGTGGACGAACGAGCCGCCGCGAATCTGAGTTTTTATCCTGCTGTCGTCTACGTGGCGGATTAGAATTGGTGGTACATTTAAAGGAAGCATATTTCTTGGGAAGTGGGACCCAGGGATTTGATGAAACAGCTGGGATCCACGTTGGTTTGGCCCCACAATAAGTAATAATTGTGAGGTTCTGGAATAATTCGGAACTCAGACTATTTGGAGTCGAATATGTTAAATTGATGCTGATCCCTTTGTTTCCGTCTCAATTTCTATTTTTTGTATAGAAAATATTATATGTATTACCCCTCAATTATAGATTAATTACATTTAATATTCATTAGTTTCTAACAATTACATATACATCCCTAATTTTTTAAATATGTACCAAAAAATCTATTCCATTAACAAATGGTCAAGTAACCGAATCAATTCTATTTCTTTATCCGGTTCTAATCAATTTACAAACAAGGGAAAAGGTTTTCCTCATTGCTATAGCAGTTTTTCTCATAAACCCAAAAAATGCAAAGTTGTCTCTTAAAATTTAGATTTAACACGGTAGATGGAATGAATATTTTTATTACACGTTTTTTAAATAAATATGATATTTATAATTGTTAGGAACTAGTAAATGGTAGAAAAGAATACATATAATTTACCATTTTTATAAAAAATTTAGAGATAAATATTCTTATACTAGCAGTGTGGGATATTTTTTCATATGGAGTAGGAGATGCTGTTATAATATTTTAATGAAAAGGAAAAGAGTTTATCCATAGGAGATTCTTAGAATCTTATATTATCAATGAGGATAATCCCTTGGAGGGTATTTTTGGAATTTAAAATTGTGCATCTGATTACGTTTAATTGGATGGTTGTATAAATAAATTTTGGGTGGCTTATCCAGATGATTTCTAAGATGGAACCCCACCATCAAATCAATTATCATATCCGCGTCTCCAAGTGGCCTCATCTCATGGAGTTGTAGTCTTGGCTTATCCAAAGATGGTGAGGCCTACCCACTTGTTTCCAACTTTTTTTGTTTTGGAGTGCACTTTGTTACCAACTTTAATAAAATATCTAAAAGCAACTTTAATCACACTTTAAAGATGATTAAAAACAAATTATAGAATGATTGCTGATAGAACAAGTGGGACCCACAGAGCACCACTGCCCAGCAAGGTGGCGGGAATGTCACATTGTTGAATATGACAGTAAAACACCGGGAGGTTGAGTGTTCGACTCTCTTATTCTCCCTTCGACACATATATCATTCTTCACTCATTTGGATCTACCATATCTCTTTCTCTCTCTTTAGAAAGCTTCACCAGACTTCATCGCCATTTATGGATGTGAGTCAGCTAAAAGAGGGTTATTATCATCTTCAATGTATTGATAGGCACGAGTTAAAGAAAGACCATTGGATCATCGATTGAAGGATTCAGCAATTGAAGAAGATAATGACTCGCTTAAAGATACGACTTGCTTTGAGGTCTAAAACATTAAAAAGAAAAAGAGTAAAATATCATTTTCATCCCTTGTAGTATGTTTAATCCCATCCATTTACCTATTATATATCATTAACACAACCTGCAAACACTCAAACATTATTGAGACTAACAGAATAATTAAAAGGATTATTTTATCCTAATATTATTCAATTTGTTTTATATATTTTCTCTTTTCCTTTTTACATTTACCTTTAAAACGAAAAATAGAAGAAAAAGGAAAGGAGACTTCGAGAAATCTGAATGAAATATATTTTCAAAAATAGAGAATATTAATAATATTATTACAAAAAAAGGCAAATGGATGAAATTAAACCATACTACAAGGGATTCACATCGTCTCCTCCCAATGATTTTGGGAGGACATGGCAACCTATCTCGGATGACTGCCACATGACTTTTGGGTGAATCTGAGATCCACGTCTGAGCCGACAACCCCTGTCGGCTCGGCTTGTCGGCCCGGGTGTCGGCTCAGACGTGGGTCTCAGATTCACCCGAGAGCCATGTGGCAGTCATCCGAGATAGGTTGCCATGTCCTCCCAAAATCATTGGGAGGAGACGATGTGAATACTACTACAAGGTGCCAATGTAACCCATATATTCTCTAAAAAAAATACCTTTTTTTATTTGTTGGAAAGTGGAAGGGCATTTTAGTCATTTGGAGTGATGCCAGGAGAAAGATGCGGTGTAGGGCAGTTAGGGACACTGTGGATAAGACAATACCGTGGGCTGTTTTTCCGTGTCCCCTTAATCTGTACTGATCCGATACAGCTTCCACGTATGAATGACTTAATACATGGAATAAACTTTGACAAGTCAAATCAGTTGGATTAAATACAGAGGGTGAGTGGGCCCAAGACGGCAACACACTACCACCGTTACTGCAAGTCAAATCTAAGACTAAATCACACAAAATACACGTTTTTGAACTAAAACAGTTGGTTTTTATTGTATTCCATGATGTGATTAACGGTACTGATCACTTGAAAAGTTTGACTTCTTGACCAGTTCCTTCCTTCAGTGTCCCTTTCTTTAAGCAGTTGGATTAATCCACAGGTGGGTCCACGGGTGGGCCCCACACGGCAAAAACTAAACGACCCAAAATACACGTTTCTGAACTAAAACAATGGTCTTATATAGTATATGTATTTGTTACCCAAAAAAATTATATATATTATATTATATCCCATGTACTTATCCTAGAAAAAAACCATGTAGAATGATGTGATTCATGGTGATTATCACCGTATCACTTTTGACTTCTTGACCAATTCTTACTAGAATAAGTTGATAGGATAAAAACTTTAGATGTGGTTCATCTAGAGTCTCAGACATGGTTTAAAATCCGGTATCAGCCTCCAATCGGATCAGAATCGAGAATCGGCCTTAATGGTCAAAACCCTAAAAAAAGAATACATATAGTTCAAGTAATTGATATCGGGTTGCAAGTCTGATTCAGAACAATTTTGTAGTATCAAGTCCTATAATAAAGGGATGATGCAATGGCAAATCTAGATGGTGATGTTTTTATTGCTGCATGGCTTGCTCAGCTTATCCATGATCTACATTCAACAGTCTAAAGAGGAGGTTTAACAAATAAAAAAATATTTTACAATGGAGAAAAGATATGGCCTAATCACATAAGATCTTGCTTTGTGCATTACTTCTAATTGAATAGTTTATCTTAAGACATACACTTTAGGCTGATGCCTCATCATCTTCTAGGAAAAAGTACAGAACAAACCCTATTAAACAAATAAAAATAAAATAAAAAAACAAATAATATATTGGTTCTCATGAAGGCTATAATATTTCCATCTCTCAGGTTACCACTTGCAGCACAAAAAGCTCATGGAAAAAAAAAACAACTTCAGTTTAAAAAGGGAAAAAAAAAATCTAAAGATTGAAAATATCAAAGCAATTAACCCTAAAGACTTGTTAGGCAACTTTCTTGGTTCATTTGACTTTCAGTCATCATCAAGCTGATTTTTTTTTTTTTTTTTTTTTTTTTTTTTTGGTAAAACAGTCATCATCAAGTTAGATAGCTATAATAACATTATCTTCCTAATAAATCCAACGACTCACCATAATATGAACATGTTAGATGACATGTGATAATTAGTGACAAATCACAATATTTTAAAATATCACCTCAAATTATAAATTATGATGGTTATACAAGAGGCATTATCTGACATACAATAAATATGACTTCTTCTTTCATTTCTATACCTAATGTGTCCTCTTCTCCACACTACACTAGATAAAATTCAGCTCCCCCACTACCCTAGGGGTTCCTTTCAACTACCATAAACAAAATGCATCATTGGTATCTCCATCATCTGGATATCAGGTCAAATCTATGTTTCAGATTTTTAGGATTCGATGTTTGTTCTTTTTTACACGGATTTGAATCCTCTCATGCCTCTTATGTTGGCATGACATGTAAGATATTTTATGGATTAAATTAATTATAAGGTTAGTTGGATCAGTAAGAGTCTAGTTACAGGTAGATCGATTTAAGTATGATTAGAGATGAACCAATCTGGTCTACTGTGGGACTAGTCCAGGATTGAGAGTGGTATTATAAATATCAATGGTTAGGGTCCCCACAGTCACAGTGTTATTTTCTTCTCCTGTTTTCATATGCAAAGAGAAGATCAAGGGATCTCAACAGGCTGTGAAAGACTCTGATTCAAGCATTCAAAGCAAAAAAAAATGATCGAAAATCAATCTACAGCAAAAAATATTTGTCTTATCATTTTTTTTCAATACCCATTGTATTCTATTAATCTGTATAATGTATTCGTTAGTGCTCATGAGAAATCTCATGAAAAAAATCTAAAAGAGATCTAAAAAATATTACATGAACAAATCCAGTGAATGTAATTTCCTATATATGTTAATACGTATACATGCAGTGGGTAACAGCCATAGAATTTTCTACACCAACATGAGGGTTATGAGAGGATTTACAATTTGTCCTTTTATTTCCGAGACTCTCAGCACCCGTCCTTTTTCTCTGCTCCCTTACCCCCTTGATGGGATGTTTTTAATGATTTCTCATAGATAACAATCAAACCATCTCCAACCATCTCCAGTAGTTTGATATTCCCAGTGGAATTAATAGCAACAAGCATGGAGGTCTGACAACGCCAACAGGCGGACGAAATGAATTGGGTGACATCATCAACTTCGTGGCCAGAAAATGGGTCCTTATTACTGAATTTGAATAACAACACTGGTATGGGGAAAGCTTTGTGGTAGATGAAAATCTGTTGCACAAAAGATGAGAACTATATAGCAACGAATAAAATGGAAAGAAAATGAGACTGGTAAAAGTAAACATCAGATAGAGTAATACACTGTCTTCTTTCAATTATTATAATCGTAATCTGGTTTCCAATTTAAGTTTATAAATAAGATTACCAAATATTTAATGCATAGCTAACGCAAAGAGAGCCAAATGGAGTCAGCAACAAAAGATTGAAAAGTGGAAAAAAAAAAAAAAAAAAAAAATTTCTACATTCATTTTTTTTCCAATCAGTGACTTTCAAATCTATATTTGATCCTAATCCAAAAATATACATGTTTTTCTTTACCATTTCTTCTAGGATCATATTAGGCTTATTGCTGGATCTTTTAGCACTCTCAATCTAAATTAAATTACCCCTCTCTACTGAAACATTCAAAGGCATCAGTTACATACGTCCATGCCACCTCAAAACAATTTTCTAGCCACATATCATGTATCAGAGCTACTCCTAAATTAGTTCTAATTTGTTATTCTTTATTTTATGTTTTTTAATTTTACCATTCATCCATCTCAACATCCTTATTTCAGTTATACTAAGTTTGTTTACATGAGATAGGTGGCCAACACTGTTGGGTTTGGTGTCTTGTATTCTATGGGCTGCACACGGTTACTAGATTGTAGAGTTTGGGTCTACTATATGTACGAGATAAAATGGTAATTGTATAAGGATTAGGGTTTTTAGGTTTGCTTATATATTGTCTCTGTATGGAAAAACCTAGAAAAGTCTGACAGAGGAGGAGATTCTGTCAGGTAGAGAATTTTATAAACTGATCTTAGAAATAAAATAAGTTGATCTTTTCTCTGGTGGATGTAGGTATCCCACGATGGGGTGTTGAACCATGTTTATTTTTTTTTCCTCAATTCTGTTTTTGCTTTTAAAGAAAAAAAAAGAAGATACTATTCCAATATGGGGCCTAAAACGCCAGGTCATGAGAGAGATGTTTAACTGTTACAAGGGGGACTATATACAGGGGACTCTGGTGTCAAAAAAGATACTATTCCATCAGTATGTATCATTGAGTGGGAGACTGTGAAACCAGAAATCAGTACTCCAACAAAGACGCACCAAGATACAATGAGAACTGGACGGCAGCAATGGCATCGAACACAGCCGCCATGGCTCAGTCACTCTTCGTCGGACAAGGCATAAGGTGTATGTTTGATTTCCAATATTGTTTAGCATTTGGTATCAAAGCCTGATCGTTTGCCTAACCAATCAGTCCTATAATGCTGCGAATGAAAAGTTTGTTTCTCCTTTATTTTGTGCAACTTGCCGTTACCATTGTGGAATTCTAACAGCATCCATCTATAAAAAAATTATCCATAATCAACTTCTATATAAAAAAAATTTTAGTAGGCAATTATGCAAGTCTCAATTCAAGAAATCAAGCAGACAAATTAATTAAGCAGCAAGCTGCATAATCAGATTGAACGATTGAAAAACTGAGATGTAAGTATCCAACAAAGAAATACCTCTTCCGTATTTTATCTTTTACAATTTTAACATTTTATTGCCAAAAAATAAGGCACACCATGCCATTGCCATCCAATCAAAAAGCATACATGTTTACTTTTTTGTTTCTTTATCCTCAAACTCCAACTCCAATGTTAATAATGTCTTTCTGAAATTATCTGGTGAGACAAATCTAAATAGAGCATTACTACAAAACGACTATAAGCATGTAGTAAAGTAGACCCAAAAATCAAAAATATGATCAAATGAAAATAAATAGATTAGTGAATGAGTGGATTAACTAACACATGCATACATGATATAAAAGGTGGCCAGAATAAAACCATCATGTATACTTTCATTGGCAGTACATCTTGGTCAAGGTTAAACATTTTTGAAAATAATTCCACTAAAATATTTTTAAGTAGCTTGAAATATTTATTATTCCCTATAGAGAAACATGTATTTTCTGAACACATGCTAAATTGTTGGTCTTATCAAAATTTTGCCTCTGCAGGTCCTCTAGGGATTCACATCGTCTCCTCCCAGTCATTCTGGGAGGACGGTGGCAACCTTCCTCAGATGGTTGCCATGTGGCTCTCGGTGAATCCGAGACCCACGTCTGAGCCGACACCCCCCTGTCGGCTTGACTTGTCGGCTGGGTGTCGGCTCGAACGTGGGTCTCGGATTCACCGAGAACCACGTGGTAACCATCAAAATAAGGTTGCCACTGTCTTCCCACACCACTGGGAGGAGACGATGCAGATCCGGTCCTCTAGTGATCCATTACCCCTATAAAAGCTGGATAACAATACTTACATACAATACAATGAAGTGATCGTAGATGAACAACAATTAGGGAACTAAATAAAGGGTGGCCAGAATAATAAGGTATACCATTCAGGAATATGACAATAATACAGAATAAAAAGTATACGAAAAAATTTCATCTACACCCCATCAAGGATTGTTATCATCTACACCCACAAGATTGCAGAAACATCACCTAGGTCCACTTAACTGACGGAAATCACTAAAATTGTTGAAATATAGTTTTACCCCTCTCTTCTTCTTCCTCTCATTTCCCTTCTCTTCTTCTTCCTCACATTCTGCACTTGTGAGTAACCCCTCCCTTCTTCTTCTTCTTATCACTCACGATACTGCACTTGTAGTAAGCCCTGAGAAATCCCATAAGCAACCAACCAGAATAAGAACACCAGCAAACAGTCACAAATGGGGAAGAAGACGAAAGAACAGGATGCTAATCATAGTAAATTAGAGATCTAAGATTTATATTTCGTGTATCGAGTGCCACCGCAACTCAAAAGGAACACTAAAACAGAGGACGAAAGAGTGATTTGAGCAGAAGATTTTACAAACCTTGGATGTGGGGATCCTTTAATTGGTTTATGTCCGTACTTCCTCCATGAGTACTCGTTGATTGGGATATCGGCCATCTTCAAGCTGATTGCAGGGACTCTGACCACTCTCTTTACCCTCGATTTTCTGTTTTATCAGATTGTAACAGATTTAGCCCATTTCTTTCATGGTTTTACAAATTTTCTACAGTAACCCATAAGATCACAAAAGAGAAAGGAGAAAACAAACCTCCGCTTCGAGCAATGGCAACGGCCAGAAGAGGTTCCGCATTTACCAGCAACGTCGTCGGAGGAGCTGCACTTCCTCTTCAACGAAGAAGAACTCAGAGGAGGCCGACCAGCAGAGGAAACCTGAGAGAGATTCGTAATCTGAAACGTCGAGGATGAGCGAGCTGGGGCAGGCTCCCTACAAGATAGTTATCTTGAAACTCGACCTGAGCGAGCTGGGGCAGGCCGAAGAACCCTTTTGGAGTTCGATTGGTTTCATTTTCCCCCAAACAATAACGGAAATCGTTTGATGGAGTGCAATCTATCTTAGTGGAGCTGATCATCTGTTGGAGCCATGCCAGCTCCCCTAATTTTCCCCCAAACCAGCTCCTGCCATATGAATCTGACTATGGAGAAGAGCAGAAGAGGAAAGAAGAAGAAGGGTAAAATGGTATTTTATCTTTACTCTAAGGGCAGTATTGTCCATGAAAATTTGTATTGCAGCTGACGTTAGCATCTAACTGGAATCAACTGACGGAGTGGACTTCTTTGATTACCACAGCCAAAGTTTTGGGACCTAGGTGATGTTTCTGCATTCTTGTGGGTGTAGATGATGTTAACAATCTTTGATGGGGTGTAGATGAAATTTTTTCAAAATATACACTTCATCAATATGAAAATAAATACAACCAGGGAGAAGGGGCATAAGAACTGACGGACTGAATCTTGAGTAAACGGCATCAAAGAATCGGAAGACGATGCAGAGCTGAGAATCGGGAAAATTTTTAAAAACGGTATTTCAAATTGAAGGTTGTTTTCATGTTTAAAATATTACCGTCCTTTACTCAGAGTAGTTAAGTGACTGATGGTGAATCTGTAAAATTAAGGTTCTGACGAAACGACGAAAACGTGCCCCATAGGACTGGGGGACCACTATGGGGCTTAAAACGCCAGGTCATGAGAGATGTTTGATTGTTACGTGGGGGATTCAAATCGTCTCCTCCCTGTACTTCAGGGAGGAGGGAGATCCCCATCGGATGGTCGACAAGTGATTTTCTGAAAAATTCAAGTCTCACGTCCAACTCGATATCCCTTGTCGACTCTGCTTGTCAGCTAGGTGTAGGCTCGAACATGGGGCTAGGATTTTTCAGAGAACCACGTGTCGACCATCCAACAGGGACGTCTCCCTCCTCCCTGAAGTACAAGGAGGAGACGATTCGGATCCGTTATGATGGACCTATATGTATGGCACTTTGGTTTCCAAAAAAATATTATTCCATCAATACGTATCATTGAATGGGAGACTCTGAAACTAGAAATCAGTCCTCAAACAGAGACGCACCAAGACTCAACGAGAACTTGACAACAACAAATACCATCGAACAGATCCGCCTTGGCTCAGTAGTTCACAAAGATGTGTTCGATTTTTGAAGATTTTGCCACCAGTACACGACTAAATGATTATTTATAACCAATCCTATTTAATTAGGATAAGACTAAATTAAGTTGACTTGTACCTATCCTTACCTACCTTTTCTTTCTTTCTTTTTTTTTTCATTTTTTAATCTCCCATGGCAGTTTTTTCATTCAAATTCAGTGATAAGGACCCATTTTCTGGCCACGAAGTTGATGATGCCACCCAATTCATTTCATCCGTGTGATGGCGTGGTCAGACCTGGTCAGACCTCCATGCTTGTTGCTGCTAATTCCACTGGGAATATCAAACTATTGGAGATGGTTTAATTGTTATCTATGGAAATCATTCAAAACATCCCATCAAGGGGGTGAGGGAGTAGAGAAAAAGGACTCGGGTGCTGAGAGTCTCCGGAAATAAAAGGACAATGTGTAAATCCTCCCCTTTATGCTGTGAGTAAAAAATGCTATAATGCTGTGAGTAGAAAGTTTATTTATCCTTTATTTTGTGCAACCTGCCGTTACCACCGTGGAATTGTATTGGAGATGTTTAAAATTTTTTAACATAAACAAGTAAAAATATTTTGGCAAAAGCCTTACTTTCCAATCCAATTTTTCGGTGAGATTCGAGCAGCAACAGAAGGAAATTCCGAGCCTTTTGATATGGCATGAACAGCCATTTAGTCACATACTGGTGGTAAAATGTTCAAAATTCAAACACATCTTTGTAACGATCTCTACTTGAATAGTACTGATGAATTGTTTGAAGTTCTAGGCTTCCATTGAGAGGGAGGCGGGGGTGAATCAGTGTCTACTTAAATTTTCTCAAATGCTAACTGTTGATGGAGCTGTTACAAGAGTCCTGTAAATACACAAGCGTATGTACAGTCACCTCACAACTACTGTGTGGCTAGGCCAATCGACATGTGCATACCCATCCTGTAAAACCACAGCACTTCCACAAACATCCACATTCACAAGCAAACAATACAAAAGTTACGTGGTTTACCTCCACATTATGTGAGGGCTACGTCTACGGAGTAATGCCCCTCTTAGGCTTCGTATTTACTTGATACTCTCCTTGTTTAAGTTGCTACAACAACTAAGGTGTCACAACACCTACTTCTACCCTTGATAGTACAAAGGCTTGGGTTACAACCCCTTTGCGAACAAGTCTCAACTTGTCGGAGATTACATTTAAAAGTTTGATAAGAAAATTACAACTCCCTCCCAACAATGTAAGTAATGGCCTCTAACAAAACTTTTCACAAACACTTATTCCACTAGTTATTCTCAATAATGGGAGTTTTGATAGAAATATTACATCAACAATGGGAGTTTTGATGGAAATGTTACCTTTGAAGCGTGGCTCAAAGAATGTAGTCAACTTTGCCACCAATGTGTCACTAACACTGCTCTTTTATCCCCTTTCAAACGTCCAACTCCATTGAGGACTTTTTACAACCACTTGGTGTGTGTTTTCCATTCACTAGGTTTCCCACAAGGCCTTCTCTTCTATTTTTTAGCTCATTTTCATGCACACAAGCCAAATGAGGCTTCAAAACCCCTTTATATGAGTTTAGAAGGCTCAAATTAATCAAGGCCAGTCAATCCAATGGCTGAATTTCAAATTAGATGAAATATGATGACATGTGGCATTTCACTATTTAAAGTGGTGACATGCGGCATGTCACTCAAGGTCAGCTGCCATATTAGCCATTAGATCAACCTCAAAAGTGCGGGAGAGATTATGTCCACCCAATCTATGACGTTATGAAATGCTTAATGGGAGAGATGTTGACCATTGAAAAGGAATCTGAAAACAGTCATACATGCATGAGCGCAACACCGAATCATCCAATTACTTCAATGCAAGAAGAACTATGATATAAACTTGCAACGCCCAATAGAATCAGTCGTGGGTGGATCTGATATGAATATGTGTCAACGCCTTTCTTGTGCATCGATCCGGACCATCAAATCAGCATATATGTAATAAAACCTCTTTTACACCATTGATTTCGGATCTGATTTTTCTCTAATACCCAAATGGCGTCTGTAACTTTTATTTGAGCACAAAACTGTTAACAGAGGCACACTTCTAGTAGCCTCTTCTCTCTCCTAAAATTTAGTCGAACACATGGTGACATAGTCGACACTTGAACGATTTTCTGAAAATCTCAAGTCTCGGCCATCAATGTGGGGTGCGGTGCAACATGCCATGGTCCTTGTGGCATGACACCATGAGTTGCTGGCCCTTGCGGCAAGTGCAGGCCAAGGCATGCCTTGCTACCTTGTGGCATGGTGTAAGGCCATGTGGTGGCATACTTTGCTGCCCTGTGGCATGCCATGTGGCACCATGTGCCACCTCATGACTTTCTCTCTCTTCAGTTTCTCTCTCTTAAGTTTCTCTCTCCTCCTTCTCTCTCTAATTTTCTCTCTCTTTCTTTTCTCTCATTATTTTCTCTTTCCTTCTTTCTCCACATCATCACAATGTATGCTGTCCACTTCATCAGTGGGACTCTCACTCACACTCACACTCATCTTTCTCTCTCTACATTTTCTTTCTCATCATAGTTAGTTCATTTGCCAACAATTACAATATATAGTCCAACATTGTCCACCATTCCATCACAGAATCGTCCATTGAATGTATTCTCGTGCTTCGCTTCGAAATGGTACTAGAAAACGAGAGATGGAATGGTATTAGAGACTCATAGGACAAATTCAATTATGGATTATTGACCTGAAACGGAAGAAATAGAAGCCGGTTTAACATCATATAAATAGAGAAGGCAAAACAGGGGAAGAACAAATAAATCTAACCAGAAAAGAAAAGACAATGTGGAGATAGTTTAACTTCATAAACAAGCGAACAAAGCTATTGGTGGCTATATGGCATGGTGTTTTAATCACTATTGTTTAACTTCATATACCTGGATTCATGAGTTATGACCACATAGCTAATGGAATGACAATTTGTAATGGCCAATTAGAGCGATGATATATTCATGTCATAACATTTCTTCACTGTATCCAATACACCAACTAAAAAACAGAGGAGACCCTATTGGGATCAAACAACCCTAAAAACAAAGGAGACACACCTAAACAACTTAAAAACAGAAACAGAGGAGAGAACCTAAACAACCTAAAAACTCCAACACTTTCTGATTCACAGAAGCAACACTCCTCATTCATTATATGTCTCATTCATCATATTTGTTAGGATTGGAAGCACGCAAACAAGAAGAAAACATAAGAATTAATATGGTTCAGTATCCCATCGTAAGATGCCTATCAGAGGAGAATCCTCTGACAGCCCTTACAGTCTTTACCTAGGTTTTCCCATACAGAGACAATTTATAAGGAAACCTAGAAATCTTAATCCCATCACAATTATAAGTTTACCCCATACATGTAATAGACTCATACCCTAATACAAATACTACCCTCATAATTACGTAGACTCCATAGAATACAATACATCAACCCAACAAATCTCTACCTGGCTTGGATTTTACAAATCGCCTTGAAGAAAATCCATTGATGTTAATTTTGTAAACCCGTCTCTGTCAAACCGCTACACCCAAATCAGCATAGCCCACACCCCCGTCCGGATGTCCCGTACAGCTCACCACCGTATGATGTGTTGTGACTCCATCTCTCCCACTACTACAGCATCACCAAAAAGATCACATTCACTCATAGCCCTCCTGCAATTCCAGTTGCACCTGGAACCCGAGCCTCTCACCACCGCACCTCCAATGCAGACCTTGAGAACCGACTCCTTATCCCAGCCCTTTGCAACTCCAATAGCACTTGGAACCCAAGCCTCTCACCTCTGCACCTCCAATGCAGACCTAGAGATCTGACTCATTGTCCCAGTCCGCCAGTACACTTTTGCCCCACAGTGCGACATAAACTGGCCATTATGTACATCGTATAGGAATTTAAACCCGTCATCCTATCCAATACCCCATCCGACCAAGTCCACCAGGCCACTGATATCCATTGACGCCGCACCTGAGTCGAACTCTTCAAATCTCGCTTCATGATCCCTGCTAGCACATGCGATGACAGGAAGAATCATCTTTCTAGCCTGAGATTCCCTTCCATCTCTTCTTGATGGCACCCTTTTTTTTTTCTCAAAAGATAACCGTGGAAACAAAAAAAACTTAAAAAAACCACACAAGTGTAATCATTACACTTTTTTTTTTCTTCTATGTTTTCAAACTCATCTTCTTCTTTTTTTTTTTTCACACCACCATAATCATGATCTTGAAAACTGTAGATCAAGAAAAAGTTTAAAAAAACTCAACCCTATTTTTTATTTTTTATTTTTGCTAATTCCTTTACATTTCCAAAGGAATATCAGAGAAAAAAACGAAAAAAAAAAAACTCACCCTTTTTTTCTTTTTCTTCTTCTTCTTCTTCATACTTTCCACGCACCTCCCTCATTCTCTTAGATCACTAACCGATCTACCGAACCTGAGGTCTAATACCACTTGTTAGGATTGGGAGCACGCAAACAAGAAGAAAACATAAGAATTAACGTGGTTCAGCACCTCATCGTGGGATGTCTATGTCCACCAGAGAAAAGAGAAATTTTTTATTCCTAAAAAACTTCTATAGCTCTCTACCTGACAAGCATATCTCATCTGTCAGTCTTAAACGCCTTCAGCTCTCCACTGTCAGAGGAGAATCTTTTGACAGCCCTTACAGTATTTACCTAGATTTTTTCATACAGAAACAGTTTATAAGGAAACTTATAAATCTTAATCCCACCACAATTATAAGTTTACCTCATACATGTAATAGACTCATATCCTAATATAAATACTACTCTCATAATTACATGAATCCCACAAAATAAAAGACACTAACACAACAATATTCACATCACCAACATTACTTTTTCTAGCACCAACATTATTAGTTTTTCCAGCATCAGCAGCAACAATAGTTCCCTTCTCAACGGGGACACTAGTTCCACCAGTCCTCATCATCCCAATGGAATCATATATTTCATATATCTTCGCCAGCTATTGATTCTGAGTCAAATTATATCAATTCTGTCTATTCATATTTGATTTTCAAAACTTGTTTAGGCTGGCATCCATGCAGACATTTTTTTTTTTGTCAAGTCTGTCCAGTCATAAGTCTGATGGGTCCCACATTTTGGGGTGGACCACCCATAAAGTTTCAGCCTACTGGAATTGGGAACATGGTAGACTACATATAGATAACTTTTGAAATCGACAAAAGTGGAGAATTTTGAGTAAACAATTGAGTTTAGGACATGTGATCAATTTATATGATATCTTATCGGGAGAATGAACCTGACATCGTTAATGTGGGGATTCTTTTTCATGCTTTCTCACATAAATAATTGGAAAGATTTTCATCAGTACGTATCATTGAGTGGGAGACTGTGAAACCATGGATCAGCCCTCCAATAGAGACGCACCAAGATGCAGCGAGAACTTGATGGCAACAATGGCATCAAACAAATCTGTCGTGGCTCAGTTTTTCTTCATTGGACAGGGCACAGGAGCTATGTTTGATCTCCAATATTGTTTAATATTTAGTATCAAAGCTTGATCGTTTACCTAGTTAATCAGTGCTATAATGCTGCGAATAGAAAATTTCTTTGTCCTTTATGTGCAACCTGTCGTCACCATTGTGGAATTGTGATGGCATCAATCTGCAAAAAAGTTGTTCATAATCAATTTCTATACTAAAAAAATTTTGTAGGCAAATATGCATGCCTCAATTCAAGAAATTAAGCAGACAAATTAATTAAGCAGCAAGCTGTATAATTAGATTGAACGACGAAAAAACTAAGATGCAAGTATCCAACTAAGAAATACTTCTTCCTTGTTTTATCTTTTACAAGTTTAATATTTTATTGCCAAAAAAAAAAGGCACATCATTCCATTGCCATCCAACCAAAAAGCATTCATTTATATTTTTTGTCCCTTTATCCTTAAACTCTAACTCGAATGTAAGGAATGTCAGGTTGAAATTGTTTGGTGGGACAAATCTAAGTAGAACATTATCACAAAACAATTATAAGTCTGTAATAAAGTAGACCCAAAAATCAAAAATACGATCAAATGAAAATAAATAGATTAGCGAATGAGTGGATTAACTAACACATGCATACATGATAAAAAGGGTGGCCAGAATAAAACCATCACGTATACTTTCATGGGCAGTACGTCTTGGTCAAGGTTAAATATTTTCAAAAATAGTTTCACTAAAATATTTTTAAGTTGGTTGAATTATTTATACCCCACAGAGAAATATGCATTTTCTGACTACTCTGTATTTCATAGTTAGTCCAGTTCAGGGTGAATTATATTGATTGCATACGTGGATGATATCATGATTACTGTAGATGATACAACGAGTATTACCATTTGAAGTTTTTTCTTTAACAGGAATTCCAAACTAAGGATTTCAGAAAGTTGAAGTATTTCTTGGGTGTTGAGGTAGCTTAATCAAGGAAAGGAATCTTTTTATCTAAAAGCAATATGTCCTTGATTTTCTTACAAAGAATAGGATGTTGGGAGCAAAATCACTTGATACTCCAATGGATCCCGATTTGATGCTTACTGCTGATGAAGGAGATGTCATTGATGATGAGAAGTATCGAATGTTGGTTGAAAGCTAAATTATTTAACAATTACTCGACCAGTCATTGCTTTTCCAGTCGGTGTAGTGAGCCAATTTCAGCACCTCGTACATCACAGCGGGGTGCAGTTTTTGTTATTTTGAGATATCTAAAAGAGTCACCGGAATGCAGTTTGATATATTCTTACCATGGTTATGTAGAGTAAAAAGCTTCTCTGATGCCAATTGGGTTGGATCTCCAACTGATAGGAGGTCAACTTGGAGATCTACCACTGATTACTGTGTTTTTGTTGGAGGTAATCTAGTTTCCTGAAACAGTACGAAGTAGATTGTTGTGGCACATTCTAGTGCAATGTCACACCCCAATTTTGGTCGAACCAGAAGTGTGATTGAACCTCTTATCGAACCAACGGTTCATACCAGGATCTCAAATAGACCATGTCAACACACAAACCATACATGTAACCATAATCAGAATATATATAAAATAGCAATGGAAGACTTTATTAAATGAACTGAGTATCTAATGATAAATAAATAATGTAATCCAAACTATCTCAAGGTAACCAAAACATAATTTAAATAATCTTATTACAAGTCTTATAATCCAAACTCAGGAAATAAATAAATCCTAGATATACACGCAGAAGTGGCACTCGCATAAATAACTGGAAAGATTTCCATCAGTACGTATCATTGAGTGGGAGACTGTGAAACCATGGATCAGCCCTCCAATAGAGACGCATCAAGATGCAGCGAGAACTTGATGGCAAGAATGGCATCAAACAAATTTGTCGTGGCTCAGTTGTTCTTCATTGGACAGGGCACAGGAGCTATGTTTGATCTCCAATATTGTTTAATATTTAGTATCAAAGCTTGATCGTTTGCCTAGTTGATCAGTGCTATAATGTTGTGAATAGAAAGTTTCTTTGTCCTTTATGTGCAACCTGCCGTCACCATTGTGGAATTGTGATGGCATCAATCTGCAAAAAAGTTGTTCATAATTAATCAACTTCTATACTAAAAAAATTTTGTAGGCAAATATGCATGCCTCAATTCAAGAAATTAAGCAGACCAATTAATTAAGCAGCAAGCTGTATAATTAGATTGAACGACGAAAAAACTGAGATGCAAGTATCCAACTAAGAAATACTTCTTCCTTATTTTATCTTTTACAAGTTTAATATTTTATTGTAAAACAGTAAGGCACATCATTCCATTGCCATCTAACCAAAAAGCATTCATTTATATTTTTTGTCCCTTTATCCTTAAACTCTAACTCGAATGCAAGGAATGTCAGGTTGAAATTGTTTGGTGGGACAAATCTAAGTAGAACATTATCACAAAACAATTATAAGACTGTAATAAAGTAGACCCAAAAATCAAAAATACGATCAAATGAAAATAAATAGATTAGCGAATGAGTGGATTAACTAACACATGCATACATGATAAAAAGGGTGGCCAGAATAAAACCATCACGTATACTTTTATGGGCAGTACGTCTTGGTCAAGGTTAAATATTTTTGAAAATAGTTTCACTAAAATATTTTTAAGTTGCTTGAATTATTTATACCCAATAGAGAAATATGCATTTTCTGACTACTCTGTATTCCATAGTCAGTCCAGTTCAGGGTGAATTATATTGGTTGCATAGGTGGATGATATCATGATTACTATAGATGATACAACGAGTATTACCATGTTGAAGCTTTTTCTTTAACAGAAATTCCAAACTAAGGATTTCAGAAAGTTGAAGTATTTCTTGAGTGTTGAGGTAGCTTAATCAAGGAAATGAATCTTTTTATCTTAAAGCAATATGTCCTTGATTTTCTTACAAAGAATAGGATGTTGGGAGCAAAACCACTTGATACTCCAATGGATCCCGATTTGATGCTTACTGCTGATGAGGGAGATGTCATTGATGATGAGAAGTATCGAATGTTGGTTATAAGCTAAATTATTTAACAATTACTCGACCAGTCATTGCTTTTCCAGTCGGTATAGTGAGCCAATTTCAGCACCTCGTACATCACAGCGGGGTGCAGTTTTTGTTATTTTGAGATATCTAAAAGAGTCACCGGAATGCAGTTTGATATATTCTTACCATGGTTATGTAGAGTAAAAAGCTTCTCTGATGCCAATTGGGTTGGATCTCCAACTGATAGGAGGTCAACTTGGAGATCTACCATTGATTATTGTGTTTTTGTTGGAGGTAATCTAGTTTCCTGAAAGAGTACGAAGTAGATTGTTGTGGTACATTCTAGTGCAATGTCACACCCCAATTTTGGTCGAACCAGAAGTGTGATTGAACATCTTATCGAACCAACGGTTCATACCAGGATCTCAAATAGACCATGTCAACACACAAACCATACATGTAACCATAATCAGAATATAGATAAAATAGCAATGGAAGACTTTATTAAATGAACTGAGTATCTAATGATAAATAAATAATGTAATCCAAATTATCTCAAGATAACCAAAACAAAATTTAAATAATCTTATTACAAGTCTTATAGTCCAAACTCAGGAAATAAATAAATCATAGATATACACGCAGAAGTGGCACTCGCATGATGGGGCAGAAGTGACACTCGCATGACAGGTTATACTCGTTCCCCCCTGCTTGTACATCCCCCCTGCTTGTACATCCAAAGCAGCAACACTTCCATAAGCTAGAGCTCCAACGAAATCTTCAACAGTGTATCTTGCATCATCATCTAAAAAGGAATATATATTCTAAGGGTGAGCTTAAAACTTAGTTTAGTAAGAAAATAAGACAATACACTAGGAAAATGCATGAGATAACATTCAACATTAGGTCCGGTAGGTATAATTTACACTATGCTATGGTAAGGATAGGTTGCAACCATACCTCCATGCACGAGAGTGTGGGAAAACCCAACAGTCAGGCCATAATCCACACTACTGTCGTTGCCTCACATCACTCACTCAGGAATAGAGATAGAGCTAGAGTCTGACGGTCAGGCCACAATCCACACTACCCCCCGTCCTTCCCTGATACTCTAACCCTTACCAATACGTACACCCCTATTGGTAAGGGCTTGCAGACTTGGGTTCTATTACTAATCATTCTTACATGTCATCACAATGTATCCAAGGCCCTACCTCAACATAGTTCCTTACGAAATAGAGATAGAGCTAGGTCTAATGGTCAGGCTACAATCCATATTACCACCAGCACCTTCCCTAATACTCTACTTATACCAAGCAAGTTAAGATAGATGGCGATATGAAAAGTGTCAGCGTGGGGAAAGGTCCAAGGCTCCAACCCCTTCCCAATCTTCACACCAACGAAAACACACACACATGCCTAACATCACAACATAGCAATAGTAAGATGCATGAACAAGTAATAACATAATAAGAGATGACATGTTAAATGCACAAACATCACACCAGAGCAATAGGTAGAGTGGTTTACTGTTATTAATTATTTAGTTTTGGTCTTGTCCTTTACCTGATGAGTGATAGTAGGTTTGCTCTGAGCCGTAGAGCCTAACCTTGCTGCTCACAAGTCCTACATGACAATAGGGTTCGATTAGAGTTAATTTTATAAGTTTCCAATTGATCAGATCCAAGTTTTGACTGATAGAAAAATCTCGCAGGTGTTGTCCGATAGCACTTTATGGTGCCAAACTGTCCAATCGGACAGTCGAACCGGACAACTCTCTAAGACTTCCCGAACAGGTCTGGAGGCTTGTCCAGTCACACTGCCACTTGACACTCCAACCAGATAAAGTCCGAGTATCCTTGGTCTGACCTTCTTTTAAGTCGATCTTCGACTTGGTTCCTAGGGTTTCTCTTAAACCATTATAAGGTCAATCTTCAACAAAATTTGGCCGTCATTAACGCCCTAATAAATCAAGCTTCCTTTACAGGGGATTCAACCATCGGCAGCTCAAGGTGGAAACCCTTGATCCGACAATGCATTGATCATTAGTCAAACTTGACCATGTTCTCAATCCCTTGTATTACATAGCCCATTCTTTACAAGGAGAATAGTCTTACCATAGGTTTTGTGTAGCGTTGACGGAACTATGACGAGCACCTTCGTCAAATGGTTACTTCTCCCCACAGTCTCTTCTTCTTCTTCTTTACAACTCTCTCTCAACTCTCACTCAATCCTCTAGGGTTTAGGGTTGATCAAAGAATGAGAAATTCTGGAGAAAAATAAGTTTTATAGTAAGGTTAACTTAGTATTATGGACTCCTACTCGGTTAGGGAAGGAGTCCTCTCAAGATAGGAAACTTTTCCTATTTTCGGAGGCTAAATTGGCCTGTCCGATGGCACAACCCGTGCGACCGGACATGTTCAACCAACCAGATCAGACAATTTGAGACATTTCCATTTTCGTACCTGAACTCGTGGTTCGTCATCCAACCGTCTCTTTTGGCCTGGTTATGATTGGAAGACCTATTAAGACAAGAAAACCTAAGTTAGATTAGGTTCGCGGAGTGCAAGTTTTACATGCAGAGTCCAAGTATGATGTTATGGCCCATACTACTAGTGAGTTAGAGTGGGTGCAACAGTTATTGACTGAGCTTGGCTTCAAGGACTCCTTTCCTATGAAATTATGGTGTGATAAACAAGCAGTTGTACATATTCCTTTGAATGCAGTTCTTCATGAGAAGACAAAACATATTGAAGTAAATTGTTACTTTGTTCGAGAGAAGATGCAGTCTGGTGTTATTGTTGTTGGTCATGCAAGGACAGGAGAGCAACTTGTAGACATCACCAAGTCTCTTGGGAGTGGGCGCATCAAGTACATTTGTAATAAGCTGGGCATTATAGAGCTTGAGAGGGAAGTGTTATATATGTGTGTACACGTGTTACTGTTCACATGAACAATGCTCGTGATTCTTTGTAAGAGCAGTTTAGTCCCTATCATCATATTATATAAATAATAGAGATTGTGGTTGCTGATCAAATTGACTGACAGTCCCCTTAATTGCGGCCGTGTTCATCTTTTCTTTTCTCCCTATCTCTATTCTTCTCTTCTCTGATTACTCTGTTAACAATTAACATTGGGAACAAATCACACCATAAGAGTGAGGCTGGTTGCCTTACGAACCTCAATTGGTTGTTGTTATGTTTCAACCCTGCCAAAACTGAAGCAAAGATATTCTGTCAGAGCACTAAAAAGAATGATGTTGTTTTTTTTTTTTGTTTTTTTTTATTTTTTTTTATTGATTGTTTATTAAGTAATTGATATATTCTATCCCTATAGTTTACATTTATTCTATACCCCCAAAAGTTTTTTAACCGAACAATTTACCCGCTTTTATCCTTTGGAACAATATTACATGTTTCTTGAAATGACAAAACTATCATTTCCAAAGGATGAAGACGGTGGCATCGAGATTCTTCAACCATAAAGATAGACGCGTTCTCTTCGGATCCCTAAATCCTCGAATATCACATTCCCTCTGGAGCTCTGGAGCTCTGGAGCTCAGAGTCTCGAACTCAAAAGCGTTGCTTCTGCGAGAGTTGTTAGTAGGAGAGAAGCCTTAGCAATGGCGAGGAGTTGCACGGTTTGCTCCACCGCAAGAACTTCCGTCTTATTATTGTTGTACTTGTTCCTGCTCGCAACGATTGCTCATTCTTACAGGCCTGGAGATATCGTCCCCGTGAACAAGATGGATCAATACCATTCCGTATGAGCAAAGAAAGGGTAATTCGTTTTTCGAAAATTTTCAGTCTTCATAGCTGCCGTGTTGGTATTTTCGTGAATATTTATCTTACAAATTAATGTCATTTCTTTCACTAATTGCGGTGGAGCAAACCGTGGACACAACAAATTTGTTTGGATTTCCCCGTGGATCTGTTGAGAAGTGAAAACAAAATTAGATCACTGCCATAATTGTTGGAATCACTTATGGTTTGGAGGATTTTTTATCCCATTTGGAATAGAGGAAGAACTCAAGATTTCTTCCTGCAATAAAAGCTTGAACACCATCAAATTCTGTAACAAAAGGGACAAAACCATAAGATCCAATTAGATTCAGAAACTTAAAAAATCAAGATTCATAATATCCTTGAAAAGGGGAAACTAGTAATCAAGATCAGACCAAAAATAGAGACTATTAAACAACAGAATAAGAAATTGCAATGAAACCCAAAATGTTGGAAAAAGAGAAAGAAGGTTCAGTTCAGTCTCCTTGCTCAGTTTGTGGGTATGAGGGAATTAGGGTTTAGTAAGTGGTTACTATCTGCTTCATTGTCTGAAAGGAAATAAGTGCTTCGGAACTACCAGAGACACAAAGAGAAGTTGAACAATAGCTGAAGAGAGAAATACCTCATTTCCACTTGTATAGATTCAAACATACTTGATGTGCTTTCAGTGTACAAAGTTGTATTACAAAAGATTACTTTGGCGATTTTCCTTGTTAAATCTTATTGCAAAGGCCTTAGGAATGGGTTAAAATGTTGGAACTGTAATGCTCACAGGTGCTTTTGTGAATTGCTTAAGTTTGATGATCTGTATATTACCACAAAATCATCATCATCATCATCATCATCATCATCATGAGCTAATTACAACCATGGTTCAATGAGGCCAAATGGCCAAGAGGATCGGCCTTCAATGATTCTGATTCTGATCCAAATGGAATCAGCCAAAACAACCTAGGATCATCAAATCGGCTCGGTCAACCGATCTGCTCCCAATTCCTTGAAAGAATTTTCAAACTGTTGACACTGTTGAAATTGTTGGCAAAATTGACCAACTTTGATAGCGAAAAAGAGGAGAGAGAAGGTGTGTGGGTCCCATTGGTGATGTGGATAGTTAGTCGTGTGACGACGATGTGGTGACGGCCAAATGAGGAAAGTGAATATGAAGAGAGAAAATGAAGTGAGAGAAATGAGGAGAGAGAAAGAGGAGAGTGTTGAGCTAAGGTGGCATGGTGATGTGCAATGTAATGGTGATGAGGAAAGAGAAAATGTGGGAGAGCTAACATCGAGTTGGCAGGGTTTGCACTGAGTTGATCAGGTTTGGTCGGTGAGTTAATGGTGATGTGCTATGGCATGGTGATGTGCATTTGATGTTAGTATAGACAAAGTTATAGTATGTATGGAAGGTAAGAAAAAGAAAAAAATAAAATAATAATAATAATAAACCTCTTGGTTTAATAATTTTTGTCTTACGCTGTATCGATGCGGATACCTAATTGATACAATATTGTTTTGCTGAATTAGTATGGGGAATGATACCATAAAGATACCTAACCTATAGGAGCCAATATGGACTGATATTGAAAGACACGTGATCGATACATGCCAGTTTCAATCGATACCTAATTGATACCAAAAATGTATGTTATATTAGCATATAGCCTATACTTGATTAATATTGATATCTGATTCCAGTATTAATATCCATTTTAATACCATGAATTAAATCCATGATCTTATTATGTCTTTCTTTCTTTTTAAACTCTCATTAGCTTTCAATTTTTGTCTTCATACGTTTTTTGGGAAAATTTCACCCACCCCCCTCCCCCCTCATTTGTTAAACGTAGACTTGTTGAGTGATAATGAGGCATGATCTATAATTTTGTAATGGCAAAACTACCTTTCAAATTTATTAAGTACTATCTTACCCTCACCCAAACCATTAGTAAATGACATATTTAATCTCTTAAACACTCATCTTCTTTTTCCTTCGATCGGATTCCCAAATTGTTATTTGATTATCAAGTTATTAGGGAAGGTAACTGGGGAATTCTTTATTTCCTATTAATCAATTTAACAGCAAGGGATGCATGTGAAATTAATCATAAAATTAGGGTTGGATAACTTAAAAACAAAGTATAAGGGTAGGTGAAATTTTCCCTACTTTTTTTTCTTATATTTTTATCCATTTTTTCTCTTCCACACCCATAGTGGGAAAAATATCTCTGGGCATGCAACGCAGGATATAAATTCTCACAAAAAAAAATTATTAATTCTTTTGTAAAGACTTCATGAATGATGTACGTTATCCTTCTTATTCAAACAACCTTTTCTCTTAATTTTTTTTTATTTAATTATTTCCATTTCTTAGGGGCGTGTTTAAACGGGCTAAAGGTACCTGTGCTGAAAATGGTAGACGCCGTTGCAGAATGATGTGATTCACGGTGATGATAACCGGATCAGTTAGGACTTGTTGACCAATTCTTTCTAGAACAGGTTGATAGAATAAAAAGCTTTAGATGTGGTTCATCTGGAGTCTCAGAGATGGTTTAAAATCCGGTATAATCCCCACCGGATCAGAATAGAGACTTGACCTTAATAGTCGAAACCTAAAATAAATAAAAAAATATAGTTCAAGTAATCGATATCAGATCAGCCGGACCAATTGTGAACAATTTTGCGGTATAAAGTCCTACAATATAGGGATGATGCAATGGCAAATCTAGATGGAGATGCTTTTATTGCTGCATGGCTTGCTCAGCTTTAGCCATGATCTACATTCTACAGTCTAAAGGATGTTTAGCAAATAAAAAAATATTCTACAATGGAGAAAAGATCTGACCTAATCCCATAAGATCTTGCTTTCTTCATTACTTCTAATTAAATAGTTTATCCTAAGACATACAATTTAGGCTGATGCCTCATCTTCTTGGAAAAAGTACAGAACAAATCCTATTAAAGAAATAAAAAAAATAATAAATAAATATATATACACCTTGGTTCCCATAAAGGCTAATATTTCCATCTCTCAAGCTACCACTTGCAGCACACAAAGCTCAAGGAGAAAAAACAAACTACAGTTTAAAAAGGGAAAAAAATATCTAAGATTGAAAATATCAAAGAAATAAACCCTAAAGACTTGTTAAGCAACTTTCTTGGTTTATTGACTTTCAGTCATCATCAAGTTAGATAGCTGTAATAACATCATGTTCCTAATAAATCCAACTCACCGTAATATGAACATGTTAGATGACATATGATAATTAGTGACACATGAACCAAAATATTTTAAAATATCACCTCAAATTATAAATTATGATGGTTACACAAGCATTACCTGATATACAATAAATGACTTCCTCTCTTTCATTTCTATACCTAATGTATCCTCTTCTTCCACACTACACTAGATAAAATTCAGCTCCCCCCTACCCTGGGGGTTTCCTTTCAACTACCATAAACAAAATGCATCATTGGGTCTCTCCATCATCTGGATATCGAGCCAAATCCATGTTTCAAACTCTTAGGATTCCATGTTTGTTCTTCTTTACATTTCGTCCTTTTATTTCCGGAGACTCTCAGCACCCCCAGTCCTTTTCCTCTGCTCCCTCACCCCCTTGATGGAATGTTCTGAATGATTCCCACAGATAACAATCAAACCATCTCCAATAATTTGATATTCCCAGTGGAATTAGCAGCAACAAGCATGGAGGTCTGACCACGCCAACACACGGACGAAATGAATTGGGTGGCATCATCGACTTCATGGCCAGAAAATGGGTCCTTATTACTGAATTTGAATGACAACACTGGCATGGGGAAAGCTTTGTGGTAGATGAAAATCTGTTGCACAAAATATGAGAACTGCATGACAATGAATAAAATGGATAGAAAATGAGACTGGCAAAAGTATCCATCAGATAGAGTAATAGACTGTCTACTATCGAATAGTGTAATAGACTGTCTCCTTTCAATAATTATAATCATAATCTAGTTTCCAATTTAAGTTTATAAAGAAAGATTACCAAATGTTTAATGCATGGCCAACACAAAGGGAGCCAAATGGAGTCAGTAACAAGAGATTGAAAAGTATTAAAAAAATAAAAGGTAGGCAGGGATAGGTACAACTCAACTCAACTCAGTCTTATCCCAAGTAAATGGGATCGGCTACATGGATCATTTTTCTCCAATCAGTTCTATTCAAAGCCATACTTGTTTCTAGTCCTAACTATGCATGTCTTTCCATACCACTTCTTCTAGAATCATGTTAGCTTACCACTAGCTCTTTTAGCTCCCTCAATGTAAATTAAATGACCCCTCTGTACTGAAGCATTCAAAGGCATCAGTTACATACGTCCATGCCACCTCAAAACAATTTTCTAGCCACTTATCATGTATCAGAGCTACTCCTAAATTAGTTCTAATTTGTTATTCCTTAATTTAAGTTTTCTAGTTTTACCACTCATCCATCTCGACACCTTATTTCAGCTATACCAAGTTTGTTTACATGAGATAGGTGGTCAACACTAACTTACTGATATATTAACAGAACAATCACCACTATAAGTGGGCTAGAACAGTGTTAGGATTCTAGTCAAAGTTACTAATAAATGTGTCCAGTCATCATCTAGAGAGAACTAAGCTGCATCAATTTGGGGAGACATCAATTATTCCAATAACCAGTGCAGAATCACATAGCTTCAACCAAATTTTGGACACAACTAGAGCAATCAGTAAAGCATGTTCTAGTCATTCATTTGACACACTCAAATAAGACCCCAATCTGACCAAGGTTGTCATGGCAACAAGGCAACCCAAGGCATTGGAGGGTCATTGGACGCCCAAGGCGCCCACCTAGGCACCCTCATTTCCACGCCGACTATAACACATCTGGACAGCGACACCTTGACACCTTCGTTGAACGTACAATTTCTTTTTCTAACTTCTACCAAACTCAAGTAACAAACGGTAGATACCTTCTACGAAATCATAAGCATCACAGAATTCTATAGAACCACCAAGATTTGAACCTAAGTTGTGCTTTGGATGGGTAAAAATTTAAGAAGTGTTGAATCAGAGATGGGTAATAAATGAGTGAGATGATTTTCTCCCTCACCTAGCTTTCTTATTTATAATCAAACATTGGTAACCAAATTACAACTATGTCCCTCCTTAGCCGTCACTTAGAATAGGTCGGCTAACGTGGACTCATAATGATAAAACCCTAATGATAATAAAGAAGGGAAAAATACAAGATTACCCCTGAATCCTAAATCAACTATGGATTACAACAGGAAGGGATGAAAACAAGGCACCAAATTTCATTTGTGTTCTTGAGATATCCAAATCTTAGCTGTAAACTTCATTCTCGCTGACCATTTCGGTCCAGGGAGTGAAATGAAAAGTGTGGATCCTTCATTCATTATTTATTTTAACGACGGGAGAATGAACCCAATCCCACCAAGGTCCATTCCTATCGTGATTAACCAACTAATATGCACTCCTATCGTGACTAAACAACTAGTGCAGGTCGTGAGCAGATGCAGTTTGACTTTTTCCTTGTTTACTCTTATTCTACTTCTAGTCTTGTGATGTAACTAGGACTCATCCTTACTCTTTGTCTTTACTTCTATTTCTCTATTGTAACTACAACTCCTCTAATAATGTTGACATGTGGCAGTCCTATCTCTTTAAGCTTTGTCTTTACTTCTCTTTAAATAAATGGTGCAAGGGAGGAGAACATACACATCGATTCCCTCTACCTCTTCTCCATTCTCTTTATTTTGTTAAATGTAATCAGAGCTCCAGGTTCCTCATTATGGTTACCCAAAAAGGACCATGGCCACCCAAAAATGGGACCACATTCTCCACGTGTACTGTCACCTAAAAGATGGGCAACATGTGAGGGGGAGTGTTGGGAATAGTCCCACATCGCTTCAGTCTGGAACCTTGGGTGCCTTATATATGTGAGAGTCCCTTCACTTACAAGTTCGAACTTTAATACTCCAACTTGGAACAACAAGAACAAATATGAACCTGTTAACTATTGCTGCCATTGATTCTGATCTGTTATTGATTGCAATCACACATCACTTACTGCAATGCCTGATCTTAAATCTGATTACTTGATCTCCTGCAATCTGATTATTAAATCTAGTTGTGAATCTGTTTTGATTGCTAGCTATCTAATTCTGTTTTTACTGCTTCTGAATCTACTGCTTGTCCCACGTAGTTTCTATTTTGTTTTATTGACTGATTAGTGCAATTAAATTCTGGGAATGTTGTTTCTCTAAGCATCGACCTCAGGTTATTTCAGTTCCACCAATTACCATTATTCCTGGTATCTAGGCTACTGCAATCAAAAAGTCAAACCTGAGATCGATGCTAAGAGGTTTGATTGCAGTCACAATGTAAACTATGCCAAGAAGATCAAGGGAGGTGCCACCAGATTGAAGAGGCATCCTGCTAGTGGTAACAGAGATGTGACCGGTTGTCCCATGGCACCAAGCAAAGTGAAGAAGGCCATGGCAACTATGATGAAAAGTGATATAGATAAAAGAAATAAAAAGAACGCAGTAAGGGATGAATTTGAAGATGCTTTTTTGCAAATCACGCCCTATAGTTGTCAAGGCACCAAGGCGAACCAAGCAGTTGGAGGCCTGACCAGGTGCCTAGGCAACAAAGGCGCCCGATTTTCCAAGGTGTTACGAGGGCACCTGGATGCCTAGGCGACGCCTTGACAACTATGATTTAGGGGAAGAAGATTATGACCAAGTGATAAGTTAAAATTCAGATGTGACAAAGGCAAAGGCTCAACAGATGAAGAGAACCAAGATAGCCAATAGAATGGCACATGGCGAAGAGGTCCAAGAGCGACAAAGGCAGTTGTAGATGGCCAGAGGAGCTGGGTCATCCAGACAGGCTTCAACAGACTAAGATGTAGGGCCACAAGGGAGGAGGACGAGGCTGAGACATGGGAGTGAGGCAGAGTTACCTTTCAGGAGGACTCAGAGTGTGAAGGGCTAAGCACCACCACCACTCCGGGATCCAAATGTTGACGTCCTTCAGAGGGACCCTTCTGTATTTCCCAGAAAAGACCGGTCACAAAAGAAGCTAAAAAATTTGTAGACTGATGTGAAAACTAGAATAGGAAATGCTGTCTCTAAGTGGATGTTTTACAATAGCATACTAGCAAATGCCACTACAGAGCCATATTATTAGAGTATGTTGGATGAGGTAGGTAGGGCAGGTCCAGGAGTTAAAGCGCCCACAACTTGGGAGTTATACAATACCTACCTACCTAAATAGAAGAAAGGCATTCAAGAACATGTAGATAGATTGAAGCCACATTGGGAGGCATATGGGGTCACTGTGATGGGTGATGGGTGGATTAAACCCACCAGACAATTCCTCATCAATTTCATAGTGAATTGTTATGTCTTTCATGTCCAAATGGAATTCCGTGTGACCAAATTGGGAAATTTTCTGATTCTTATCAGATCTTGTCCTTATACTTTGATTTATTCCAAATCTTGTACTCTCAGTCCAATCCCTTTATTTTCAGCCCATGATGCTCTTTACTTACCCATGATTGGTTTTCTTATTTCCAAAACGAGTCAAATCAGCACACATTTTTTTTTTTTGGATAAATAGATATTTTATTAAACCCTGAAGATAGAACACAAACAAGCCAAACCATCAAAAGATGGCAGAAAAATAGAAACATACAAAACAAGAGCCAACACAGAGCCGACCCAAACAAGAACAAATAAGGTGGCCCAAACAAACTACAAGGCAGATCACCCAAGGAAGCACACCAACAAACCAAGGGGAAAACCCAACTACATAAAAGGGAGATCGCCCCGAAATGTAAAAGAAACCACAAACTTACTCACATTCAAGAAGTTCGGGGGGCCTTAGAATCTAGGTGCTCTTTTTATAGGACACAGTGGTTTTAATCATGGAATAAAATCTCGGCGAGATCTCGGCCCAAGATCTCGCCAGTTTCGCCAATTTCGCAAGTAACCGAGACGAAAACAGGGTCGATAACCCTTTTCGTCTCGGCATATACATGTTCTTGCCGAGATCTCGGTAAATCTCGCGAGATCTCGCAAGATCTCGGCGAGAAATTGCTTTTTACTGTTTTTTTTTTCTCTTTATAAAAGAGAGAAGGGGCTGTTCTCGGTCAAGAACTCGACCGAGACTGCTGCTTCCTCTTTTTTCTTATTTTTTTGAAGGTTTTTTCATTTCTTCCCCCATTCTTTCTTTGTTTGGACTTTTAACTTGCAATGGGTGGTGCTTCGGAGTGTGGGGATTGCTGTAAGAGCTTCATATCAACTGTTGAAAGTAAGTTTCTTGTCGAAAAATGAAATTTTTACATGAGACTATGAGGGAGAAAAAAAAAATTTCTAGAATGTGATGAAATTTTTATATGTTAGATACGTGAGCCCGATCTACTAGCTCACGGTTTCAGATTTCGATTTTGATTGTTGTAGGTTTTTTTTTCAATTACTTGCATTTAAAAATTAATTTTCAGCAATTAAAAATTAAACTAATTATTATTTATACTTATTTGATGATGATGACCTATTTATATGTTAATCACCATTAGCCGATCTACTGTCCTACAGTTTCATATTTCGATTTTGGTTGTTGTTGGTATTTTTTTCAATTATTTGCATTTAAAAATGAATTTTCAGCAATTAAAATTTAAAATAATTATTATTATTACTCATTTAAGGATGATGACCTATTTATATGTTAATCACCGTTGGCCGATCTACTATCCTACGATTTCAGATTTCAGATTTCGATTTCGGTTGTTGTATGTTTTTTTTTAATTATTTATATTAAAAAAATAATTTCCAGTAATTAAAAATTAATTTAAAAATGATTAAAAATGCTATAAAATAGGAAAAATATTTTGATCGCATTTAAAATATGAGAAAAATTTTGAAATGTAATTTCTGTTGTGTTCAAGTTTGTAAGGTTATTGAAGTTTGTGTTTTCTATGAAACAGTGCTTGGAAATTATGTCGAGACCAAGTTATGGGGCAGGCGATGGGGGCGACGGTACCGGTTCCCGAACTAACCCTGCATGGAAGTATGCGACTGCCCTTCAGGGTGATAGGAAGAAGACCCAGTGTCATTTTTGTGCGAAGAAGCTTCAGTCTGGCGGCATCACAAGACTGAAGCAACACTTGAGTGGATTGGGCAAAAGATGTTTCCAAATGCCCGCAGTATCCTGTGGAGATATCCAGGGCCATAGGTGAACAGTTGAGGGGAGGGAGGCAGAGGAGGGCAGCAATGGAAAGAGAAAAACAACATTTTGAGAAGGCAGTTCGAGGCACCATACCAGAATCCAGTGAGGAATATGAGACTGAGGGATGGGATGTAGAAGATATGATAGAGGCAGAGGCAAAACAGATGCGTCATGCGGCAATGGCTAGTAGAGAAACCCTTAGATCAGATGCAGAAAGGATCAGATGCTGGGTATTCTTACTTCCCAATTCTTCTTCTGGCCTAGAATCCAGTCTTGTAATTTTTTTTTATGTTGAGGCAAATAATGAATCATTAGCTCATATTGATTTGGCCCTCTAATCCCTGTACCTGCCTCAGCAACTGCATTTAGCATGCTCTGAAAGAAAGGGTCTGTGGTGGCGTTTGCTGGGATGCCATGATAAAACGACCACTTAGAGTAAGAATACCTTACCGAAAACGCCACTACAGGCCCTTTCTTACTCTAAGTGGTCGTTTTATTTAAGTGTTTCTCTACTGCATCTGATCTAAGGGTTTCTCTACTAGCCATTGTCGCATGACGCATCTATCTTGCCTCTGCCTCTTGTCATATCTTCTACATCCCATCCCTCAGCCTCATGTTCCTCACTGGATTCTGGTATGGTGCCTCGAACTGCCTCCCCAAAATGTTATTTTCTCTTTCCATTGCTGCCCTCCTCTGCCTCCCTCCCCTCAATTGTTCACCTATGGCCCTGGATATCTCCACAGGACACTGCGGGCATTTGGAAACATCTTTGCTCAATCCACTCAAGTGTTGTTTCAGTCTTGTGATGCCGCCAGACTGAAGCTTCTTCCCACAAAAATTACACTGGGTCTTCTTCCTATCACCCTGAAGGGCAGTCGCATACTACCATGCAGGGTCAGTTCGGGAACCGGTACCGTCGCCCCCATCGCCTACCCCAAAACTTGGTCTCGACATAATTTCCAAGCACTGTTTCATAGAAAACACAAACTTTAATAACCTTACAAACTTGAACACAGCAGAAATTACATTTCAAAATTTTTTTTCATATTTTAAATGCGATCAGAACATTTTTCCTTATTTTTTCCTATTTTATAGCATTTTTAATCATTTTTAAATTAATTTTTAATTGCTGGAAATTATTTTTTTAATATAAATAATTCAAAAAAGAAAAAACATACAACCAAAATCGAAATCTGAAATCGTAGGACAGTAGATCAGCCAACGGTAATTAACATATAAATAGGTCATCATCATCAAATGAGTAATAATAATAATTATTTTAAATTTTAATTGCTGAAAATTTATTTTTAAATACAAATAATTGAAAAAATACCAACAACCGAAATATGAAACTGTAGGATAGTAGATCGGCCAATGGTGATTAACATATAAATAGGTCATCATCATCAAATAAGTATAAATAATAATTAGTTTAATTTTCAATTACTGAAAATTAATTTTTAAATGCAAATAATTGAAAAAAAAACCTACAACAATCAAAATCGAAATCTGAAACCGTGAGCTTGTAGATCGGGCTCACGTATCTAACATATAAAAATTTCATCACATTCTAGAAAAAAAAAAATTTCTCCCTCATAGTCTCATGTAAAAATCTCATTTTTCGGCAAGAAACTTACCTTCAACAGTTGATATGAAGCTCTTACAGCAATCCCCGCAGTCCAGCACCACCCGTTGCAAGTTAAAAATCCAAACAAAGAAAGAATGGGGGGAGAAATGAAAAAACCTTCAAAAAAATAAGAAAAAAGAGGAAGCAGCAGTCTCGGTCGAGAACCCTCGACCGAGAACAGTCCCTTCTCTCTTTTATAAAGAGAAAAAAAACAGTAAAAAGCAATTTCTCGCCAAGATCTTGCGAGATCTCGCGAGATTTACCGAGATTTACCGAGTACCGAGATCTCGGCAAGAACATGTATATGCCGAGACGAAAAGGGTTATCGACCCTGTTTTCGTCTCGGTTACTTGCGAAATTGGCGAAACTGGCGAGATCTCGTCGCCGAGATTTTATTCCATGGGTTAGTCAGTACATTTCTACAACTCTATCCCAGTAAAAATTTATGAAATATAAACTATTCCTTCTGATTTCCACAAACTTTTATAAATAGCAGATCATGAAATGAATTCAACTCCATTGCAAACATTGCCTTAATATTATTGGAACCAACTCATGACACATGTTCTTGTTCTTGCTCTTTTTCTTTTTCTTATTCCTTTTTTATTATTTTCTTCTTTTGAAACATGTTTTTAACAACCATTATATTCAAGAGAAAAGGGAACATAAATAGAACGCCAGCCCATTTCAAATAACAACCTGATCAAATGGCAGGTATAAACCACTATTGCATAAATGTAAATTAGGTTCACAGATAAATTACCTCATTTGTTTCTGAGCCCGTAGCAATGTACCCATCAGATATAGAAAGGCCCACAAAATTCTAGAACCAAATGGAAATATATCAGCAACAAATGGAATTAATTCACATAAAAATCAACAGAATTTGGCAGCTGAAATTAATAGTATAGGACAAAAACCACCTCAGTAAATAGAATATTGAATAAGCAAGCAACAGAAGTTTACCAAAACTCATGAAAATATGAATTCGACTTTTGGCATTCCACTTTTTTGTTCTTGTCAATCTATGACCCATATTTGCAAAAACAAAATGGGCTCCCATCAGGCCACCTGTTGCTCTACATCACAAAACCTATTCTTTTTTCATCTTCAATGGAGGATGGGATTGCTTCCTCAATTAATTTGGAATTGAATTATGGTCTGCAAGTTGAAGGAGATGATAGCTGGGTGATCTGTTATAACATTTTCCATGAAGAAATTCAAAGCACTATATAGCTTCCCCCTTTTTTCCCTTTATTAGGTTCTTGGTTTAAACAAATACATGTCAAGTTCAAAATGAAAAAGAAAATTAAAGAAGAAAATAATTGTTAAAGCCTATTCTTCATACACTAGATATGTACTACCTCTATCCCACAAAGACTATATTTTGGAGTTTTCTTTCTCAATAAAGTTGTCCATTTCAATCTTAGTTATAAATTTCATTTTATTTTGGCCAAAATCCCAACACTTCTTGTTGATTGGGTGGCCAAACTGAAACAGAAGATTCAATGAAATTTTTGGTTTTATGCTTCTGTTATTTTGATCCATTCTAGTCCATTTCGTCTATTTTCGGTGATTTCAGCCGAGACAAATAGAAGACATAGATTTGAAATCATTTTTTAGGTGAAATATGGTGGTTTTAATTGGGCCAAAATGATCCATTTATAGCTAAGCTTCAAAATACCCATTTTGTAGCCTATTTCAAGGGTTTCTCAATGTCCATCCAATATTATTTTATAAATGTTGTGCATTCATGTTATAATTTTTTTATTTAGTTTATATTAGTTTTTAATTAATTATATAGTTATTATTTAAATATTTATATTAACCAAAAAATTTCATCGAAACTACAGGAAATTTCTATTTTGGAACCAAATTGAAATGGCCACTGGAATGACATTTGCAGCTAAGATTACAACAATAAATAGAAGGGAGACAGCCACGTGTGAAGAGATGAAAACTTTTGAGAAAAATTGGTACTTGTGAGTTGGTTGACCTATACGAAGGACGAATCCAGTGGGCTGGAGATGGGTTTTCTCAGTTAAACATTACTTTGATGGCACAATTGAGGGATATAAGGATAGGCTGTACTAAAAGACATGGCTAAGTGTATGGAGTTGATTATCAGTAGACATTTGCCTCAATGGCAAAACTCAATTCAATAAGAGTTCTAATATCCTCGGCAGCAAATCAAGATTGGCCCTTGTATCAACTTTGATGTAAGGAATGCCTTCCTTCATATTGCTCTGGAAGAGGAAGTATATATGTAAGTTCCTCCTGGCTTCAAATTTCCCACAGCTGAGGACAAGGTGTGCCAGCTTAGTAAGGCCCTCTATGGCCTAAAATAGTCCCCAAATGAATGGCTTGAAAGATTTAGACAAGCAAGGAATCGATTTATTCAGAGTCAAGCAGATCACACTGTTTATAAAAATGGGTGATGATAAGATTACAAACTAATTGTTTATGTTGATGATATGGTAGTGACTCAGAATGATTAAGAAGTTAAGAGGCTCAAAGTCTGTTTAGCTCAACAATTTGTAATCAAGGTTCTAGGTACTTCGAAGTATTTCTTAAGCATTGAAGTATCAAGATCAAGAAAGGGAATTCATATCTGTCAAAGGAAGTATGTATTGGATCTCTTGAAAGAAACAAGGCAGTTAGGGTGTCAAACTGTAAACACTCCCTTTGATCCAAATCATAAGCTGGGGGAAGATAGTGTTTTGATTGATGCAAGGTATTAAAGGCTGGTGGAAAAGCTAATCTACCTCTCTTACCCATCAAGATATTTCTTATACTATTGTGGTGGTCAGCCAGCTTATGCATGCCACTAAAAGCTGTCATATGGATGTTGTATACTGCATTCTTAGATACTTGAAGTCCAATCCACGAAAGGGACTGTTGTATATCAAGCATAATCACTTAATTGAGTCCTATACTGTGTTGATTGGACTGGTTCCGTGACTGATCAGAGGTCTACATCAGGGTATTGCACCTTTGTATGTGGGAACTTAGTTACTTAAAGAAGCAAAAAGCAGTCAGTAGTCGCCAAGTCAAGTGCTGAAGCAGAATTTAGAGCCACCACAGCACACGAAGTTTATGAACTTCTATGGTTGAAAAAATTACTTCAAGTACTAGGATTCATGTCCAATGGTTCCATGGGACTATATTGTGAAAAAAAACTTCGATCAGCCATAGATTTAAATCTCACTGAGATCTCGGCTTTCTCGAAAATTTCGACTTGGTCGAGACTAGATCTGGTACGAAACCAAGTTTCGACCAAATCTCAACTGGAACTTCAATGGTTTCAGTTGGACCAAGAACCAAAAAGGGTTATAAAAGACCTTTTTTCGATGGTCTCAGTCGAAATTTCGATTGAGACACATCATTTCTCTCCTGTTTCTCTCCTCTAAAGAAAAATACCACTAAATAGGTGGTTTTTTGCCAAATCATCAATCCACTTTCCTAGAGGAGCTTGCTAAAAGTGCAGAGATGAATACTTGGTAATTGAGCATCAAATTTTCATATGTTAGACACGTAAGCCGATGTACGAGCTCACGGTGTGTGTGTGTGTATATATATATATATATATATATATATATATATATATATATATATATATATATATATATATATATATATATATTCATTTTCTAGTTGCAAAAATACATTCTCCAGCAATTGAAATTTGAAAAAAAATAGGGTCATAGTAATCAGTTGTTGACCACTATTTTATAAGTTGAACACCGTTGGTCAATCTACAGTTCCTCAGTGTTGGATTTTTTTTTTCCAAAGAAATATTTTTATTTTCTGAAATTAAGAAAATATTTAAATATTTCTACAAAATAGGGGAAAATATTATGTTTTCTTTTGAAAAAATTGAAGTTTTAAGTCGTATTTAGTGCTTTTATGTTAATAATTTTCGGTTTTGTTGTATTAGCCTACTGTATATTCAAAAAAAATCCAAAAAATTAATTTTAGTCTCTGTTGATGTATGTAAAGTAATTTAAGGTATTTATTCTATGCAACAGTGCTAGGGAGAGATAATGGCTACAGGACTCGGGCTACGGGAGGAGATGACAGACGTACAAACATGGCATGGCAGTATGCGGTGGCGATTGGAGGTGATAGAAAGAAAACCCAATATAATTTCTGTGGGAAGAAGTTTATGTCAGGTAGGATCACAAGAATTAAGCAACAATTAAGTGAGACAAGTACAGATGAGGCTAAATACCCAATGCTTCCTGTGGAGATTGATAAGGCCATAGACAAATAAATACATGGAGGACAACAGAGGAAAGCAGATAAGGAGAAGGCTAGGGTGTAGTTTGAGGAGGCAATTCGAGACACCCCGAGAGAAGGAGAAGATATTGATGATTCTGATGATTCCGATGATGATATTGGTGGTGATATCACAAAGGCAGAGGCTGGAGATGTGCAACGGGCTAAAATGGCTAGTAGAGCTACTTATGATATGGAACAGGATTAGGCAAGGGAGTTCAAGGGAAGAGCATGTTCATCTAGAGCAGGTGCAAGTGGTAGTGGATCAGCTTAACCATAATCACGGGGCCGAGGGTTGGCAACCATGTTCAGAAGATCACAGAGACAGAGTACAAGGGCACCACCTGAGCCGCAGCCACGGGATGAGGAGTATGTTGACATGCTACATCAACTCGTCAAGATCCTAGAATTTTCAGGAAGTCAAGCAACAAGCAAAAAAAAAAAAACTAAAGCAAATGTGGGGGAGAACGAAGGAGATGGTAGGGATGCTATGGCTAAGTGGAAGTTCTACCACAGCATCCCAACAAAGGCCACTACAAGTACTATATCAGACTATGCTGGAACTGGATGCAATTGTTAGGGCCGGTCCTAGGGTTAAAGACCACAATGCATATGAGATTATGAATGTATATTTGCCTAAACACAAGAAATAATTAATAGATTGGATAGGCAGTTTGAAGAGGACCTAGAGAACATATGGAGTGACTACTATGTGTGATGGTTGGACTGGCCCCACCAGAAAATCCATCAACTTCATGATCTATTGTGATCGGAGGACAGTGTTCCTCAAGTCTATGGATGCATCATCCGAGAGGAAAGATGCAAATTATATTTATGGCCTATTGAGGAAAGTGGTGGTTGATGTTGGGATGGAAACCGTTGTCCATATTGTGATGAACAACGGAAGTAATTATAAAAAGGCAAGGGAGATGATTAACAACAGTAGATATAGTCTCTTTTGAACTCCATATGCCGCTCACTGCATTGATATGATGTTCAAGGACATGGGCTAACTTCCCAAAGTAAAGAAAGTGGTGAAGCAAGCTAGACAGGTGACAACATTTATCTACAACCATGACTATTCGTTGCAGTTGCTTTGGGAGAGATATGGAGGAAACTTGGCAAATTCAGCATCACCAGATTCACCACAAACTATATAGCATTGAAGAGCTTCGAAACAGAGATGGTAGGATTCAAATTGATGTTTGCATCTGAGGAACTAGTTTCATTAGAGGGAGTTGGGCTCCCCTGGTGGAGTGGAAGCAAACTTGAAGGTGGTAGTCAGAGTTTTGGAGCAAGTAGTGAAGGTGCTGAAACTGGTAGATACTACATTCAATCCCACTATGCCACTACCATATGCTATTGTGGACTTATTGAAAGAACATGTTTCTATTGTGCTACACGTGGTAGCAAAAACTTCATCAAGATTATCAAGAATCGATGGGAGATCCAACTAACGCATCCATTACATAAGGCTGGTGAGTAAATTTGATAATGTACTTAATTTCGTTCAAATTATATACAGACCAATTGTTAGAATCTAATTTTAATCATGTGTCTATTGTCACAATTTGCAGCATACTATTTAAACCCGAGTACTAATATTTGCATGTATTTGGGTTGAATTCTGACCTTATTGATGCTGTAAAGCACGTCGTTGCAAAGTTAGCCAAGTTCGACATTTCAATATTTTACAAACTTGGAGGTGAGTTGTATGGTTTAATTGCTGGAAAGAAAGTAATAATAGCCCGATCGAGCTCGCCGACATCTTCCAGTCAGAGATAAGAAAGATCCCTTAGTAGAGTGAGTGCGGGACAGAGCAGTACCAGTGATGGATGAGATTGCGGGGAGGCCCAACTCCAGTTTGGCCAATCAATTGGGTGTTGATTTTCACCAGGTTTGGCCTCGAAGGAGGGTCACATACATACACTGTCACCTCCACCATTTTACCACCCTGCTAGCACTAGTAGAGATGATGTTGAGGATCCTAATTGGTCTGGTATCGGTACTCACACACCATCTGATGGCAATGATGACGGGTTTGATCATGATGGTGGCAATGGAACTAAAGCCACATTTGAACAGTATGATATCTCTAAGAAGCGAGATCCGGAGCCGGAACCGTAGCTACCACCTATTAAATACATTGGGGGGGGAACCTAGTATACTCATGCCACATAGGATACAGACCACGGTGGACGTCCATCCTCATTATGTAAAAGGTATACGCGAGGGCCTCGTCATTTTCAACCCGATGAGGAGGCCAACTATGGAGGCATGAAAGGCAATGAAGTTGATAGCTTGTCTACTAGCATTGGAGGAATGAGTGATGGGGACAGAAATGGGGTGCCCCATCTTTTCCCGCACCTGGATATAGCACAGGGTCGAAGTACAGTTCATATGGTGATGGTGGTTACCCCTCGTTCCCAGTGCCTATGGTTCCTCCATTGACGCCCATTCATAGACTGGATCCAACTTTGTGGACAACCTCTTTTCCTTCCCAATCGCCAAACATACACGCCGCAGCAACCAAAAACACCATTTACTCATAGAGGATCTTTGACGGCTATACTTTAGAGTTCGGTGGAATGTACCCAAGGTTAGGTGCCTTTCCACACATTGATGAGGCCAATATTTAGGACACATGTGGAAGACTACGAGCGATTCTTCTGCTCTAAAATGTCGTGGACCACATTTGTTGCTCAATTTGAGGAAAATTGGCGTCGGCAAGTTTACGAGCTGCATGAGATAGATCCTCCACGACACTCTACGTGAAATTAGACTTTGGGATGGGGTCATGGGGAGTTGGGAGCATCAGTGTCTTAGTAGTTTTTAATTCTTAGTTTCAAGTTTGAAGTATGATCGTTTCAAGTTTGAAGTATGATCGTATGGTCTACTTATTGGGTTGTTTGACAATTAAGTGCTATTATGTTTTTCCTTCTCCTAATACATAATTTTATTCTCATTTAGCCTTTCTTGATCTTCTACTAAGGTAACATTGTATAGAATAGCCAATATAACCTAGGTTAACAATAGGGTTCAACATATACTGTCAAACATTGGTGTAAACCCAAACAACCACAATGTGTGATCATTTTGCAATTTTATAATTTAAATGTGTTTGTGTATGTTAAAAGAGAGTTTCCTCGGAATATCAGGCCTTAAATGACCACTTGAGTTCAGAGACACATTTTTAACTTTAGTGGGAAAAAAGCAGAGTTTCAGCGAGATCTCGAAAATATCGGTTTTCGACAAGGTCGAGACCTAGTCGAGAACCAAGATTTTGAACTATGCGATCAGCATTGTGCACAACCCCCGTGCAACATGATCAAGCAAAGCTTATTAAGGTGGATCGCCACTTCATAAAGGAGAAGAGATTGACTCCAATGGTATATGCACCCCATTTGTGAAGACTAGGGATCAATTGGCTGATGTGTTCACCAAGTAGACAAATGCTCCATTGTTCCATCCCTTTTTGAGCAAGCTAGGAATGTATGATTATCTACTCCCCAGCCTAAGGGAAAGTGTAGGAATACAGCTACGAGGGTATTATGGAATACTATGAAATATGAGTAATATAGTAACACTTTTGTGTATGAAGAGGCATATTTCTAGTACTTTCACCCAATATCTCTCCTCTTCATCTTCTTTCTTCTTTCTTCCTTCTTCATCTTCTTTTCCTTCCTTTATTCATGTTCTTGTCCTGATCTAATCTAACCAACAGCAATCTCAACTCTAATAATGTTGTTTTCAAGCCAGACTAGAACAGGATTTCTATCTTATCCATTCTTTTTCTTCTTTTTTCTTTTTTAATTAACCAAAAAATATATATAAATGTTTCAACACAAGACAGTTACACTTACACTAGATGACGTAAACCACAAAAAAGAAAAAAGAAAAAGGCAAAAAGAAACCAAATAAGAAAAGAGAGAAATATGCCAAGCATAAAAACCCACCACTTTCACCACCCTCTCCACCAACAAACCAGCTTCCTGATACCCTTGATCCCCTTCTCATCAAGACCAGACAAAAAGGAACTAGAACTTATCACAGACCACATTAAAGCAATTATATCTACATTTTCCTTAAGCAAAGACAACTAAAAAATTTGACAGATCCTTAATACTTTTCACGACATAGTATTTACACCCAAAGTTCTAAATCTCGGATCTCAACCCAGTCTCGGTGAGGTCCTAGATTTTGAGCTCAAAAATCTCACTGAGACTGCATTTTTTTAACACATAAAGTCAAGTTTTCTGAGATTTTGGAGATTTTGAGATCTCGAGAAGGTCGAGATTTCACCAAGATCTCACCGAGATTTGGAAGTATGTTTGCACCCCTCCCCAAATTTCTTCTTTCGTTTGAATGGGGAATACAAATAAATAACCAAATGAGGCTGATAGTAGCAAATTGAAAGTCGCTAAATTCAAGAATTATTTTGCAAGGATCTAGCGAACAAAATTTGTATTTCTGTTTTTCTTTTTCCTTTTCAGAGATATGCACACATCGGGGAGGGGTCTAACTAATAAATATACTAACTTATGCATCAAAAAGAATATTCCAATAAAATGAGAAAATGCACCTTTTCATTTGTGTGCCCTGTGAAGGTTTGGAGAGGATGATCAACCACCCGAGACGTGCACGTTGATAAATCCCAAAGCTTCAGTGTGTTATCCGTGGATGCAGAAACAAGAGTTTTCGAATCTACAAATTTCACATAGCTCACTGTCTTACTGTGACCAACTAATGTGTACAGAGGTACTCTTATGCTACGAAGGTCATAGCAATAGATATTATGATCTGCTGAACCTACTGCAAGCAAACGTGCAGAATCAGGAGGAAACTGAACACAACAGACATTGGCCTTTTCTTTAATGGTACTGACACTTCCTCTCTGCAGCAGAAACCCATGTAAGAGAAGCAACTCATTATACATCCAGATTAAAAAATATGGTAAAAATAACAGATGACAACAGTACGTTTAGTTTCAAAGCTGACATCCACCAAGTGGACAAAATAGAATTGCCTGATTGATATTCCATAGCTTAACAGCACCATCATCACTTCCACTAGCCAACTTTGTTGGATCTGCTAAAGAATAGTCTACAGACCATACACGTTTCTCATGCTCCCTCATTTCCATAAATACTTGCCCTCTGGTAACATCCCAAACCTGACCAAATTGCAAGAAAGCCCAGTGTTACCACACAGTACAAACAAAGAGCAAAAAATGATACGAATAAAAGGTCTGATGTGTACCTGCACGATTCCTTCGAAGTCACTTGAAGCAATCTGGCTTTTGATATAACTATTCCAACATATACTGCTAAGTTTTGATCTATTAGCCATCTCAATAACAGGATAGTGAATGTCACGGTCTTCATTTAGAATCATGTCACATTCAAAAATTTTTATTTTCCTATTTACACCAGCTGTAGCAAAAAATTCTCCATCACGATCAAAGCTCAAAGAGCACACGAGGTTGGAAGAATTTAGCAGATCCCCTTGCTTCAGGTCAGCTCTCACTTTTAACTTGCTGAATGTTAGATACTTGCACAACCCATCAAGGAATGGATTTATCCATCCACTTTTTCTACCATCACCAAAACCCTCCTTAGAGGCCACATTATCAACAGAACTTCCTTCTGTTACCACAATCGAACCTCTGCCACTACTGATAGGTGAGCACCTAGTAGGTGGTTTCCTAGTTGGTTTCATAAGCCTGCATCTTGTTAAAAAATAAGCAGCCTCCAGTTTTTTAAAGTTCTTCATCAATCGAGAACTTCTGGACAGAATACCGTCAAGATTTTCTGGCTTCTGAGCATCACATTGGTTCTCATTAAGTTCCTCTTCATCAGAAACCCGAATTCCTGGTCTGCAACGTTTCCTGGATCCCAAGGCAGCAGACCCCTCGTCTATTGCAAGATTCAATGATGGGAGATCCACCTTTTCCAATGCTGAATTATCATCTTCGTTCGGTTCCAGGTACAAGCCCCCCTTTTTCTTTAGGATGCTTTGTTGCTTCAGAACTTCGTCAATATCAGAGGATAGACAACAAATGGTATGGTGCAATTTTTCAGCAGCTTCTTGTTTTCTTTGTTGCATCTGCAACAGGAATTCCAATAGCAACTCCTGCTCTTCTATTTTCTCGTTGAGACTTATGGCTGCCTGACGTTCTTCCAAACTGTCCCTTGGCTCATTGAGGAAGTTACTTTGTAACAAGTCACTGATATTATTACAACAGAAGGTACAGTTAGCATCCAATACAATTCCATTGACTACAAATGACAAAAAGCTGCTTAAAATATGTCAGATGCCATCTTGTTAACCATTCCCAGATGAAGACCCGAAGATATTGTCAGTTAAACAGTGTGTGAAATGGGCAGGGGATGGTTAGATGTAAAACATTGATGGCAAGGAAGGAAACAGGTGCTCCATCTGCCACCCAAAGGTAATGAAGAATGTACGGAGTCAGGATAGGCTAAGCACCTACCAACAACTTCAATTACTATTTTGATCAAGCAAGAAACAAGAATCCCACTTGTAATCGTTGAAACTCCTTGCCCTAAAAGCTTGAACTTGTAAGTAAGGGGCTCAAACAATGTATATTCTCAACACTCCCCCGCACGTGCAGCCTACACAAAGGACTTGCATGTGACAGCGAGAGAAGAAAATGTGGGGACATTCCCTTTTTTCCATATCTCAGGGTAACACTCGACCACCCCTGCTCTGATACCATGTTGAAACCGCTTACCCTATAAGCTCGAACTTGTAAGTAAGGACCCAAACAATGTACATACTCAACAGTAATTAATTATGGGCAATAAAAGGGAGATAAACATATAACTTCTAATACCCTACAGCATTGAAACAAAGTAATTAATCACTTATCACTCTTAACAGAAATTAGAGAATGTTGGGTTAGGTATGCAATGGTTCAATTATGACCGTTTGCCTCACTAATGCAAGGCTATACTCTCCCTGAGCTTAATGACAAGCTTCATCCACCAATGGAAGTCTAGTTCCATGCCTATCTAATTGAAATACATCAACAACAATGAGGTAAATAAACAAGACAGAAAACATAAACACAGTAAGATTAATGCCGTCCGCTAATGTGCTAACATCAACTCGATAAGATGGTGATTTTCAACAAGAATATAAATCAAAAGAAACTTCTTAAACTCAAGTAATCAACTCCAGCCAACATCATAAATAAAGTTTATTTTATGAAACATACATGGCCACAATCTAGCCTGTAAGTTCTCATTCACAGATGTTGGACTGTTTGCTGTTTTTCTCATGTTTGCAAGTTGTTGCAGTTCACAAGAGGAATACCAGAACAGAAACCGTGAATGAGAAAAAGAAAAAGAAGAAGAAAAGAAGAAGGAGAGGATGAACCCTACAGATAATAGGGAATCCGATTGTATTCACCTTGTCCTATGGTCCCTTTATTTATAACAAAGACAAAACAATACAACTTAGGAAATAAATCCCTCCTTACAGCCAATAAAGAAGAAACCTAAAATAGCCAATCTCCTAGATCATAAAATACTAAACTGGGACAATATTCCTATAGCGATACAGTGCTACAGGATATTGCCAGCGCTAACACAAGTCAATCAGAATCATAAATTGATGTTGCTAGCCTATAAATCCATAAGACCTTTGATCTTCAGCCCCACCCATGGGAAGATAAAGAGGAGATATTGTCACATACTTGAAAAGCAAGAAGCAGGATGTAACCACTCATCTCTTGCCTCTAAACAAATAATTCAGCCAGGCTGATGGGCTGAAACAAATTGCAATATGCTCAACAGAAAATCTACATAATGGGAAAAGAACTTCCCCCCTTCCCCACGCTCTCAGTGTGGGGATCCATTCTCACACCATCTCCTATTCTCTCCTCTAACAATCTCTCTCCTCCCTGACCAGGTGGACCCCTTATTGACAATACTGCTTCCTGCAGCCCACTGGTGAGGTGTGGAAGATACCCCCCCCCCCCCAAAAAAAAAAAAAAAAAAACACTGGTGTTGTGGGAAACCCTCTCCCTAATCTTATTTTGATTTCGCAAGTTTCCGAAAAACAGATCCCTCAGTTGAGGGGGTGTTTTCAAACAAAGATGCTTAGATAAAAAAAAAAAATTTGCTCACTGTCGGTTGGTGAATCTGGCAAGGAGCAAAATGCCAGCTTCTTACAGAAACCGTTTTCTTTTTTCTTTTCTTTTTTTCCAACATTTACTTATTGATACATTTCTACTGCACAGATGGTAGTGGAGAGGATTAGCATTAGACTGGCTCACTGGGCAGCAGTACAGCAACTATTTTTTTTCTAGCACTGCTCATGCAGCTCTTGTTTCAGGATTGGTCACAGATCATTTCGTCAATCCCCACAGGGAATCAGATTAAGCCTTTTTGAATTCCCACCCCTGGTAGCATTTTATCAAATTAAATTCTGATTGGAGTTCATTGAGAAATCTGGGTCTCTCAGGTGTCATGGTTGTGCTCAGAGAACATTTTCAGGAGGATGAGTGAAGTTGTAAGGCAACAATTTGAACTTTATTTAGTGAATGCTTAGCTAAATGCAGTGTACCAGAACATACATCCATCATTCAGGATAGTGTTCTATATTACCCAAGCAAACTCCCAACATCAATTTTAAAGAAAAGAAAAACATTTTCTACAGTATAGCGCACATGCTAATAATTACGTATATCAAGGTTATTTTTCCAAAATGAGGTATTATCAAACAATATCTTTCAAAGATGAGGTATAATCAAACAAATCCATTTTTTGCGATTCCATGTGGATTTTTCTACTCAAATCGAAAGTCAGTAAGCGGCCTGTACTGTCACTATAAGAAGTGGTAGGAACAATTTATTATATCATGCAAGAAAGGAAGTTGAGGCACAAATCAAGATGAACTGATGCATATAAGATCTGCTGCACCCACCTCATTTTTGGCCTAGTACTTGGCTGAGGATGCAATAACCACAGACAAAATGAAGCTTCTTTCGGCCATTTCAACAGCAACTGAGGGGGCAGAACACGATGTCTGAGATTGGACATTATTCTGAGCTTTTCTTCCATTGAGCTAAACGGACAGAATAACTGCTCATAAATAAGGCAGCTATATTGGTTTAAAATTATACTGCGATAATAACAGACCATAAATTTCACCATCCGGCAGTAAATATTCATCAATGACAAGCTATAGCGAATACAAACCTCAAAAAGGACAACCCCCAATCGATAAATATCTGAAGAAAAAGAAATTGAAGCTCCAGCAACTTCTTCTGGACTGTTGTACCAGTTGGCCTCCATGAGTAATATCTGCTTTAATGGAAATGTTTTCTTATTTTCTTCAGCATCTTCAACTTTCCTGCTACCATCAATTTTATTTTCCTCTTTCTCTTCAATTGATGATAGACGTGCCGGATGGGCGGAAGCAGACCGTAAAAAACTAGTCTCTGATGCCCCATAAGAAGCACCCGAACGAAATATATCATGCAGCGAAACTTCAACACCGACCCCGCTTCCCCCACAAGGCAAGTCATGGGGTGATGGTGAGGAACAATTCTGCCCCTCTACTGTTTGGTTGTTTCCGGCATCACCAAATGAATCAGAACCTGAACTCGAACATGAAGCAGACTCAATGAAGGAGACTCTGTTAAATGACGACATGATGAAACAGGATGGCCGCACATTATAAACAACAACGCCTTGTGCATGTGCCAGGTTCACAATTTCCACAATCTGCCTAAACAAGTGCAGGCACTCCGAGAGATCAACAGATCGGTCTGGGCTATCCAGCCACTGTCTCAAGCTAACATCACCCCGTTCTACTGCATGAGCAACAGCTCCTACGGCCTCCGCATCCCCACAGAGGCCAGAAGATCCAACCTGGTTGTCGAAGTGATCAGAGTGGGGCATAAAAACCCGATCGCTCTCTTTCTCCCACGGCGTACACTTCGCAGAACTGGCATTATTCGAGGCATCACCTGAGATGTTGACGTTAACCCCAAGGCTCCCGCTGGATACCACACAAGCATTCAGTTCCCTACAACTATCAGACTTCTCCCAATGAGACTCCGATGAACCCTCCATCATTAACCACCTATGGCAGCTCCAAGACCAGAGGGAACGCCATGAATGAACCAAATAATGCTCCAACTTCTAACGCAAATTCTTACTTCTACAATCATTTTCAAGAGAAAACCCTACACTTGAGGATCACAACCCAAACTCCAACATTGAATCACTCCAGGTAGAAGAAAACCATACACAGTTCCTGAACTCAAACATAGTCATCTCCTGCGCACAATGATAAACAAATACGCATCTACCCAAAAAAACCCACTTCCAGAAGGCGGCAATTATTCCAGCATTAGCCAAAGAATACAAATTCCAATAGTATGAGCAAGAACTGAACAATAAAACGATCCAGTTGAATCACGCATGCCCAGTTTAAGAATTTAGAAAGACAGAAAGAGAGCAAGACGTAGGGAGAGGAAAGCGATCGAACGAGGAGGAACCATGAGAGGATCTGCTGGTACTAGTTCACAGCTTCTCCAACATGAGAAAACAGAACCACACATTCCCAACTGTTGATTGCATTCTGCTTTTCCCGATAGAGCTTCTAAACCTCACAAAATCCCAACATCTTTTGTTTCTTCCATTTCCTACCCGGGGGAAAAACACATAAATCTCTTCCAAATGAAAATCCAGAACGTCTGTAAATAGAATAATAATATTTCAAATATGCAATAAATAAAATAGTACAAATCTTCAGAATCCCTAATTTTTGGTTGGTTCGCTCTTGTTACTTTATTGTTTCTTTTCGAGTCACTAGCGGCCCTCGCTATCTTCTCCCCAATCGTTACCGCTTTACTCCAGGTGAAGTACGTGGCACAACTACATCCTCTAACACTTGTGTGGAGCACGTTTTTGCTAAATAATCTTTCACTTTTCCACTGATGGGACTCATCATCTGCCAAATTACCTGCAAAAACCTACTAAAAAGATGAATCAGAGTAAATGTTTCGATCAGCGAACTTCGTTATAAAACCTCTTGCAATGCAAGGATCACGAACCTTTTTTCAGTCAAAATACAAGAATCTTCAACAGAGAGAACAACAAAAACACAAACGAAGGACAAATCAGAACTCCAACCCTAATATTTCTTCAAAAAGAATCAAATTTACTGCAAACCATATGTTCAAACGAATCTGAAAACAATTCAGTATCCATCCATCACACGATTCACTTGCAATTAGTATATCATAAATCGTCCGGACTCCGAAGACGTGGCAAGATCAGGGAAGAATAAAGTAAAAATCAAATTTCACAATTGGCGGAGCTGAGTCAGATGTGGGAATGGGTTCGTCTGCTGTACTCATAAGTGCAGCATAGTATGCTGCATCCATTGGATAAATGCCACATGAATAAGGTCGTATCTAATGTACAAAAGCAAAAACAAGTAATATAACCATATAGGAGGAGAAGCAGCGGGAACACCGCCTTTCTTCCCCAGCTTAAAATACCAACTACGACCCTCTTTTGGTATATTCCCTGGGCTTCTTGCTTTTTTTTCATTTTCATTTTCTGTTAAATTTTTTGTTTTTGATGGTGATGCTCCAAATTCCCTGGGGAGGGTATCAGAGGATTAATCTCACTCCCACTACTAGAAGCTTAAAAAAATTAAAGAAGAAAATGGAATATCTTCGAGGTCTCTACTTCGACTAATCTTTTTCCCATAAATTCTGTAAAGCTCTACGACTTGACACAGAGCCACTCACCCCCAAAAAAAAAAGAGAGAGAAAAAAAATGACACTGAGCCAGAGAGAACCTCGACGACATTAGAGTATAAACGGATAAAATCCGAAATACATGTGACCAAAGCTAGTTTCTCTCCCTCAATCTGCTCCCATTTTCTCTGCCTCTTACCAAGTTTCTGGGGCTTCCGCTCCTGATGCTTTACCTTCTTTTGGAACTAGAATTGTAGCATTAAAGAAATCAGAGGAAACAGATCTGAAGTCAGACAAGAAGCAAAAAAAAGAACAAAATGGAACAGCAGATTACCAAGAACCAAATCCAACTTAAAATGAGAATACAGAAAAGAGAGCAGTTTAAGATCAGGTGACTTGCTGGTTCACAGAAAACTCATTATCTTTGGCTTAATTCAAAGACTGCTTCTCTCAAGTGTGGTATCCTAATTCTCCTTTCTTCCCCTTCCGTTGCTGAGTCGGATTTCTGCAAAATGAAAATGAAAGAACGTAGAAGAGGAAGTATTGATCTCCTATTTTTCCTCCTACATGGTTATATTACTTGTTTTTGTTTTTGTACGTTAGATGCAGTCTTACTCATGTGGCATTCATCCAATGGATGCAGCATACTATGCTGCAATTATGAATGCAGCAGACGAACCCGTCGTCTCCTCCCAATGATTTTGGGAGGACATGGCAACCTATCTCGGATGACTGCCACATGGCTTTCGGGTGAATCTGAGACCCACGTCTGAGCCGACAACCCCTGTCGGCTCGGCTTGTCGACTGGGTGTCGGCTCAGACGTGGGTCTCAGATTCACCCGAGAGCCATGTGGCAGTCATCCGAGATAGGTTGCCATGTCCTCCCAAAATCATTGGGAGGAGACGATGTGAATACTCCTCAGACGAGTACTGTCCACCTCGTGGTTACCAACTACCAACAAGCCTAATCTCCGTAATCGATAATTTAATAATATTTTATGAAGACTGAGACATGCTAATTATAGTAATTAAGAATATAATATTACTTTACTATCTTGAGAATGCTATCTAATTTCATCACCCAATCATCATCGTTCAAATCAACAATATAATCAAAAGGATAGTTAAGTTAAAATATTATATGATTGGTGTAAAGAAGCATATTTTAAGTTCAAGGTATCGAAGGAGGTATCAATCACTCCGAAAACTGATAGAATCGGATACGTTTTAATATATATATCAGCTCGACACCTTTAAAACAGCGAATACCTAAATCAAATAATCGTTCTGGTATCACCTAATTTTAAAATCAATTTTTATGTTTAAAAAATAATTTATTGTTAGTTGTCACAGACATTCTTTCTTACCTATGGGTGAAATTCTATAAAAATAGTAATACTGATCTTGACCATTGAAAATGTATCGAACACATATTCAGATGCACTCTAAATGGTCAGGATCAATATTGCTATACCGGAGTGCTACAAAATATCCTGAACCTGAAATTCTAAGGTTTACCGTAGTATGTTAAAACAGAAACGACAAAAAAAAAAAAAAAAAACGAGACGAAACGGGTTTTAAAATGAGCAAAACAAGAAAGGTACGTTCAATAAACGGTCAAACATTCTGAGAATGGCAAAAAAATAAAACAAATGGTACGGGTTCTAAACGGATCAGATATAATACGGTACAATGAAAAAACGACAATATAGTCCCATAAATTGAAGAATTATACCTATAATCAATGACAAGAGATGACATTTATGATGTGTCTAGTCATAAAATAGTGAGAATTCTCATCTTTGGTCAAATAGTTAATTTATGGTTTATGTTTGTCCAAGAGTCAAAGCATGAATCCATATGGAGAGAGAGAGAGAGAAGCTCTATAATGGTCTACAATACACATTTGTTAATTATGACCCACAACCCCACCACAACGGGTAATAAAGTAATGAGTTTAAAAGCAATTATGAGGAATTGACCAGCTTGACCAGCTTTTAATTCTATATCGGTTACATGTAGAAGGCAATAAGAATATTAAACAATATGGGATTAATCAACTCATTACTCATGGAAAGTGCAAGTTAAAATATGGATATGGTACGATACATATATGAAAAGTTTTTTAAATGGAAAGGCTTAAGAGTATGGAATATTTTACCTTATTTATTAGGTCAATACGAAAATACGCGTACTAAACGACTGAGTACGGTACACATTTTAAAGGAGTTTTAACTAACAGTTGACCCGTTGATCAAATTCACCTAGGTAATGCCACTTACGTTAGGTATTAAAAAAAAATTATTTTTTTGACTTCTTAATCTACTAGCATCATAGGCAACTTTTTCATAACGGAGAAAAAATCAGAATGCGAAAAAAGATTCATGTCTGGCAACACGTGTACTTATGTGAAACAAATAAGGGGTGAAATGACTACCCCACCTCCTAGTTAAATGTTTATGCATGCATTCACATTGGTTTTGGAGTTAATGCGGGAGTCACACTACCAAATAGAAAACTCGTCCCCAATCAAAATTAACATTAGCTTTAGACTATTGGCACCCAAAAACTCCATAACCACCGGTGTTGACGAAATCTCCTATACCTAACTAATGGAGACAAGGGAAACAAGGACCGGGATCCTCTGTAGCAATTGTCAAGCAATAGTGAAATCTTGACCGCTCATAGTGAATCGACACGTGTCCCGATATACCATAAGCCATCGAAATCCTCACTGCCAGGCAGTAGCCAGTCAAAGAATCCTTACACAAGAAAAGTATCACCAATGGGGTTCATTTGGTGGGAAAGAAAGAAAAAAAATATCAAAATATGAAAAGGCAAGGGAAGTGATCCTCACATGAGGACCAGTGAAATGAACCAGCCGCAAATTGAACCGGGGTCTACCGTGGCAGGTATTCCACCACTAGACTGCTGGTACTGTTTGTCAGATTTATCATATTAAAAACTGGAAACTTCCAAAATGGAGAAGATTTCTTCCAAGTGTGTGACATTGGCCTGAATGAACCATGTTCATTTCGGATTCAAATCCTCTCCTCCCAGAGATTCAGGAGGAGGGGTAGCGGCCTGGATGGATGGCCGACACCTGGGGCTCAGGTGAATCCAAGATCTCCATCTGAGCTGACATCGAGTCAACAAATTGAGCCGACAGGGGGTGTCGGCTCAGATGGAGGGCTTAGATTCACCCAAGCCTCACGTGTCGACCATCCAACGGGGGCGTCTCCCTCCTCCCGAATCATTGGGAGGAGAGGATGTGAATCCGTTCATTTCATAGGTGATGGTCCAACGAAAGCAAGGATGATGTCACTTAAATGATCATTATTCATAAGCGTGTGTAGTAGTTGATAAACATGCAATTTTAACGTGTTTTAAGAAACTTGTATACCTAACCTTTGATGTATTTTGTTTGGCTTATTTAAATCAAGTTAATCAAGATAAGACAAAATTCCATTTTTACCCAATCCTCCATCCTTTTTTTCTTTTCCTGTCACTTCCTTCTAATGATGTAAATGGATAGTCGAAAATCTGGATCCGAATCAAATTCACATCCGTTTAGGAGAATCTGAATTCGAACAATAAGATTTGGGTTCGAATTACGATAGCAGTAGTAAGATTCAGATGCGGATTCAAATATTAGTCAAAATAGCCAAGACTATATCTGCTCCGTTTATGCTAGTGTTAAGACACATATCACGTTAGTTTTTAGAATATTAAGATGCATATAGCCTTAATGTTTATATAGCCATTTAAGGTTTCGTATCTTATTTTCTTATGGTAAGCAATATATTTGTTTTCAACTGGTGTTTTCTCTCGTTTTCCTTGCAATTTGTATTCTAATTCCATTTTCTAGATTCGAATTGGATTTTAACTAGATATTCGGTTAAATTTTGTATTCAGATTCGAATTTTGTTTTATTACATCCGTCAGATATTCGAATTAGGATTCGGATAGTGGTATATCTGATTCGAATTCGATTCATTTACATCTCTACTCCCTTCCCTTACCTCTAGAGGTGACAATCGATTAGTCTCGATCAAGCCTAATTTATCACCACCAATTGTGTAAGACCCGCACTCCTTGAATCCGATCTAAACCACCTTTCATTCATGTCGTAACAGGTCTTCCAATCATCACCGGGCCAGACGGGACGAGCGGATGACAACCAGGTACGAAAATGGACCTAAAAGTATGATAATTTTCATATCGATCGATGGTACCGGTCGACCGGTATGGCCTGCGCAGCAGACCACTTAGATCCGGAAACAGATCTCTGCGGGTCCCACTTTTCAAATTTCAAATCCTAGGACTTTCCTAATGTTAGGAGGCTTCCTAAACTCAACCCTAGCCTATATAAGGACTCCTAAACCTCCTAAAATCCCTTTCATTGATACTCACAAACCCTAGAGAGGAGAAAGAGATTGAAGAAGGAGAAGAAACTAGGAAGGAGAGGGAAGAGCCGCCATCGCTGTTGGACAAAGAACACTCTATCGCGAACCAACGGTAAATGCTTAAACATTTTTCTACGTTAAGCATTCTAGAATGGTTAGTCATGATTGGATCAATACCATGCAAATCGAGGTATTGATCTAAACTATGTTTTGCCGTCAAACCCTAATCTAGTCGGTAAACCCTAGATTCAAGTTCTAGGTTGAAGATCATCGAAACTAGGACTTGAATGGAGTTGGAAACAACTCCAACTCAGTGCTCAGACCTAGAATGTGTAGGAGAAACCCTAGAATCAATAGGGGGTGACCGACGGAAGGCGAGAACCGGATGTATGGTCTTCCGGAGACATACCAGTCAACCATATCGGTCCCACCCTATGCGACCAATACCTGCGACCGATATCTCCCGGAGGCTGGTCTGTGGGGACCGGTCGACCATACCGGTCGCACCTTTCCCCACAGTGCCGCGGCCGGTACCTACGACCGTACCTACGATCGGTCTGCTCTGTGAGGAGTGTTTTTGACCTTGTTGGTTTTTCGACCAACGTAAACCCTAAGAAAATTATTCTAACTTAACCCTAACATCGTGTAGGACCTTGTGTTAGCAAGTTTGGATTCTGTGACGCAGAGCAAGCTATCAAACAAGCGTCAGGTAAGGGAATCGGACCTAAACCCTAATAATTTAATAACAGTAAAACGTTGTTAATAATTATGATTCTGTGGACTGATGTTTGTGCATACTCGCATGTCATCTTTACTTTCAGTTATTATTATTGTTCATACATACTCATTATGCTAGAATGTGACTGTTAGGCATGTGATTATTTTCGTTGGTGTGTGGAATGGGAAGGGCCTGGGGTCTGGGATCATTCCTCACACTAGCACCTTTTCGTATCGTTATGTCTTAGCATGCTTGGTGCGGGTAGGGTATCAGGGGGAGAAAGTGGCACTGTGGTCTCCGGCCTGGCCACTAGACTCTAGCTCTATCTCTATGCCGTAGGAGGCTATGCTGGGATAGGGCCTACTATGATGACATATAGGATTGGTTAGTTGCGACCCCAGTTTGTAAGCCCTCGTCAATAGGGGCTTACGTGTTAGTATGGGTAAGGAATCAGGGAAAGTGTTGGCGGTGTTTGATCCGGACGCTTTAGCTCTATCTCTATGCCATGGTGGGTGCATATGGGACGACAGTGGTGCTTGATCCATTGGGCGGCTTCACACACTCGTGTATAGAGGTGCGGTGGCCGCCAATCCTTTCTATAGGATATTACAAACTTAAACCAGACCATAATGTGAATGTTACTAATGCATATATTTGTTGCATTGTCTGATTGTCTTACTGAGCTAAGTTGTGAACTCACCCTTGTGTACACACTATTTTTTAGATGTTGATGCAGGTTATACTGTGGAGGACTATATGGATGCTCCGGCGTATGGAGGTGTTGCTGCTTTAGAAGTGCAAGCAGGAGAGGACGAGCATGACGCTTCATGCGAGTGCCCTTTCTGCGTGCACCTCTAGGATTTGTTTAGTTTATTTATTTATTTTCAGTTGGAGATACAATTGATGTAAGGATATTATTTACGTTTCGGTATTTAAGTAATCGGATATTTTATTAAATTTATCAATAGATTACTCAGTTCATTTTATTTAAGACTTCCGCTGTATATTATTATATTCTGATTATGGTTATGTGCAATGGTTTATACGAGTGGACACGGTCTTATTGAGATCTTGGTGTGAACCGTTGGTTTAGTGACGGTTCACTCACATTTCTGGTTCAGTCGGAATTAGAGTGTGACAAATTGAATACCTTAAATCGTGACTGGCATTTTAACTAATCCATCCTCATTCGCAAGACATGCATGGACACGTTTATGTTCGGTCTGATCAGTCTTAGTCCATAATCGATCTTATATTAATCGATCTAATCGGTCTATTAACAGGCTTCAATGATGCAAACCAACCAATCCATCAATTATGCTATTTAGTCCTTTGGTAATCATCCTAATAAGTGATCAATTTCAGTTGAAAAATGTCTTCTTTTTCCCATTCATTTGGTACCCTAATTATATAATATAGACTCTTCTTCTGGGGTGTTCGATATGGATATACCTCATCTGAGAGGGATTTTTTAATATTAATTATTTAGTCATTTTGCTATGAGAATCTATCAATGGAATAACCATTAGATTTAAAATAGGAAGTAGTACTGGACTGGACATAATAGTCAAACGGGAAATGGGAATTTTTTAATACTAATTACTAGGTCATTTTGCTGTGAGAATCTATCAATGGATTAACCATTAGAGAATTTAAAATGGGAAGTGGACCAGACATAATAGTCCAAGGAGAAATGAGTTACTTGGTCATTTTGCTATGAGAATCTATCAATGGATAACCATTAGAGAATTTAAAATGGTAAGTAGTATTGGATGTAATAGTCCAAGGGTAAAAGGGCATGAGGTTTTTGTCTGGTAGATTGGAATTGAAGGGAATAGAGGTTTGACTAAATCATGGCCAATCAAGGTCAACCCGGTCCGGCCTTGCCCAGTCCAGGTCAATTAAGGTAGGGTTGGGCTAGGTTGAACCTAGCCAGGGTAGGGTTAGGGTTGCAGATTTTCTGACCTTGGCAAGGTTGGGTTGGATTAGAGTTATGTTTAAGGCACTCAGGGTATGGCTAGGGTTTTAAAAATCCCGGCCTAACCAAGACTTGTTGCAGCCCTACCTATCCTCTATCTTGTAACCCTTCCCGCTGGCTATCCCTTCCTAGATCTATTGTGGTGCTAAATCACCACCCAACATCCATGGCGTCGCTCCCTCCCTCCTCCCGGTGGCAAAACCTCTGGAAGCTCTTCACCACCATCGCTACCATGGCCTCTTCCCAAATCCCAGCCACTTCCACCTCCTACTTCGGTAAAACGAATTTTTTTTTACAGTCAAGTTGAATTAAGGGTGTTAAACGGTGCGGTTTGGGGTTCGCGGTTCCATTTCGGTTCGGTTCAGTGCGTAAGGTTAATACCAAAATCAAACCATTTAATAAACGGTTTGAAAGTCTCTATTGAAACCGTTTAATAATCGATTTCGCTTTATCAATTCTTAAAAGGTTTTTCGGGTTAACAGGTTAAATGGTTTCGGTTAGTGGTTTTTAAACGGTTTTCGAGTTAACGGTTTAAAAATGAGAAACAAGACAAAAGAAAATGAAAAAATAATTAAAAAATATAAAAAAGAACAAAATAATAAAACTTACCTTTTACCAACTAGTCCCATCTTGTAGACCACACTCCATTGTGAACAACCAAAGGCACAAGTCAAGGCTCAAGGCTCAAGCATAGGAAACTAAGAGAGTTTTAATTTTATAATTTCTTTAAGTTTTAACTTCTTACCTATCCAAAAAAAAAAAAAAAACTTTAGCATTGCTATCTTTTATTATCTTTAGTCTTTTAGTCTAGACAAGTGGTAATTTTCAAATTCAAAACTAAAAAGCCAATTCAAGTATTTTTTTTTTTTTGGTAGGTAGAGCCCCAATTCAAATATGTTACTTGTGCACTGTGTGTAACCGTACTCCAGTCTTAGGAAATGGAAAAGTCAAGTGTCATATGGTTTTAATAAGGATAATTGGATTATAAACAATTTGATTAAACGGTTTACAAACGGTTTGGTTAAAAGGTTTTAACTGGATTCGCACCGTTGGTTAATTAGTTTAAAACTGAACCGACCCGTTTATACAAAATGTGTCAAATTGTAAACCAAAACCGAACCATTTAAAAAACGGTTTGTCGATTACGATTTAAACAATTCGGTTTGGTTTCATTCTTGACACCCTCAAGTCGAATACCATAATCCATTGAAAGCTCAAGCATGTCACATTCAAGCTCTTCCAACTTAGTGCCTAGATCTGTATATAATGGATCATCTTGAATTTTTACAAAATCAGAATTTTTACAAAATCATCTATTAATTCAAATAGTTCTATTCTTGTAGAAACACCCATTTGCTTTCACTAGAAAAAATGGGGAAAAAAATGTCATTTGCGTAATGATATGGAAACATTTGCCTATCTCATTCAATTAGCGATCTAGGAAGAAAGTCAAGAACTTAAACCCATTCTGATTCTGCAATAGAAAGAGTGTTGTTTTAAAAGTCAAACAATCTAAAGTTTCAAAAAGATTTCAAAATCAAAATTCAAATTTCATTTTCATTTTGGTGGGAAAATTTTTGACTTTGTTTTGAGTTGATTAAGCTAGCAGGGATTTTTAGTCCGACATTGTTTAGGGACAAAGGAGAGTAGAGATCTATATGTAAGTGGTGTCCCAATACATCTTCAGCCTTTAAAAAGAAGTCTCCCTCTTGAGGGAGATGTCCGATGGTTCCAGGTTGTCTTTAACTCGCGCGTGCATGCCGAGCCGTGCCGTACTAGGCGTGATTGCCGATGTCAACACGTACCCCTACGCATGTACCTTTTGGAAGGGAAGTATTATATACTATTTAAAGGATAGAGATACACCTATACATATAGGAATATATTTGGTCTCCCTACCCTTTCGTACATGTACCTATACATAGGGAGGTATCCCTATGTATAAAGAGGTTCAATTTGAACCATTGATCAAAGTAACTCTTGGATCAAACCCATCCAGAATGTCCATCCAATGGACATACCCCTACAAGGTGACCCTTTGGAAATGCATCTATCCTCTATAAATAGAGGACGTTGCCATTGCCAAAATTCATCCAGAATTCAGTACTTCTCTCTCTCTCTCTCTCTCTCTCTCTCTCTCTCTCTCTCTCTTATTTTGTATTGACGACATCAAGCCCATTCTGTTTTTCAAGACTTTTGATCTCAACCATTGGTTCTTCTGATGAGGTTCAATTGTTTGTGTGCACATCACTGGAAGGGCCTTAAGGGGCCGTTTTATCTTGTCTGGTGTGGATAAAGTGTCTCGTTCGAACTGAGCTTTTACGAACCCTCCACTGAACTAGAGGCATTGTTGAAGGAGTCATTGAACATTGTATACCTTGACTATTTCACAGGAGCGCAATTTGATAGAGGTTGATTCACAAAAACCCGTTGCTCCATAGGGGGTGAATACAATCTTAAGGAGAGTGTTATTTACGACTCAACCCATCTGTTTTCCTAATCCGTTTTTCATTTATGAGTACCAAAAACGGATATTATTATTTCTACTATATGTGATGCTTTTTCACATAATCGTATGATAAAAAATTAGTTATTTGCATCAATTTTGTCATCAAAGATTAAGTCTTAAACCATATTTATTATTGTTTTTCCTACAAAGAACGAGAAAAAAAATGATAGAAACCCAATAATGTCTTTAGGGTTTGCAAATAAAATTCTCTACTTCTTAACTTACTTCTCCTCCAAAAAAAATTAGATTTTCAGTATCTTAGAGTGTGGGAGCTTGAGATTGCTCCTTGTAGATTTGTGAAACATTCGTTCTCTTACGGGATCAAGGGAAGGTACTACTTGCATTCTATGAATTTTTTAGGCCTTGTGTTCTGGCTCGAAACCTCTAATTCCTTGCCTCTGAGTTTAGCGAGGCAGTAAATTCGTGCATCTTGGAGCACTGCAAATGGGTATCTCGCCTTTCACTCATAAAGGTTTAAAGAAGCAAATGCTACCTTGCATGTGTTCATCTTGAGATATGTTGTAATCTGAGACCATTAGACCCACACGATATATGACGATCAATTTAAGAAGACTATACAATCTATTTATTGAAATGATCGACCAATGATTGAACCCTAGAGTTTCACTTTCTTCTCCCATGAGGAAGAGAAGAAGAAGAAACGATAAAGATCTACTGCGACGGAGCAGGTTATGTGGCGGCCCAATAATGGCTATGATCACCTACAAGTACCCCTTCATCCAAGTTGTCATTCTCGGCATCTTTGTTAACAACATTTGTAGACACCTCATTTCGTCACATTGGGACATGTGCAGCAATGAAGAATTAACTCTTGGATACAGAGATGTCCAAGATCTGGTGAAGAACCTTAGGTGTAAAGGTCCTGACTCTCTCTTATTAGAAAAAACATCCTAGATGAATCTCAATGTTACTGTTAACCTCATACCAAAGATGAAAACTTATCACGAATATCATGTCACTTGTTTAATCTAACAAATTAAGAAGAGTGCCATACCTTTTTTGATAATTTGAAATATCTTTTGTTAAAGCACTCTACCTTTGATGAAAAACTCTTTCTTTTGTTGAAGAACCTTTGATGATTATACAAACAAAGTCACTTGATGTCCAAGGATCTCACAAGCAATCAGGGTGCTCACCCCAGCTAGACAGGTATACCATATCTTGGTATTTTGAGTTTTTTCCTCCCATTACCCGTGTGACCTTGAGATGTTTTATATCTCTAGGGTGGAGATGACCAGTCATAAAGTCCAACCCTAAGTGAGATGCTAGCCTCCTAATGCCATATCCAGATTGTCTTTTGGCATACTTTGACAATTACCACAAGTGTCCCTAAATAATAAATAGGGACACAAAATACAAAACTGTCATTTTTTATAAAACCAAAAATATTTTGCAAAGAAAAATAAAAATAAATAATATTTTATATTTATAAATAAATAAATATTTGACGCAAAATCAAACACGATAACATTATTCAAATTGGCAGTTTGTAGGTACGCGTACACTCTTATAATTGTCAAGTCACTGGCAATGAACATTAGACACTAAGGTCACCACTCAACGTACACGTGGTTTTATCATGAAGGACTTCATAGATTATATGTGCACTGACCGTCGAGTGACTAGTCCCCATGTCTCCCATAGTCTGAGCAATTTGACTTGCACCTCTCAAATCTATCATGGTTCAATCAATGTCTATGTAAGCACATAACGCATCATGATAGGTGCGGTCAAGCCAAAGACTACAAAGTGGTTCATTTGAATAATCATCTGCAAAACCAGTCTATTAATACAATAGACAAAAAACAATGATACCATATAATAAATTTATAAGCCACAAAACATGTAAGCCACATGTCACATATATATACCTCAAAATAGAGATAGAGATGCTCAAAGAGAATACATAAAAATAACATAGTAAACCTATGTTGGGCCACACAAATCCAACATCTCTAAAGATAAGGCACCTTAAAGCTAAGTGGGTGTTTAATGTTAACTAAGTTCCTTTGGTTTCAAGGGATTCTTCCCATTGGAGCTTAGGCCTTCGTGGTGTTCAATGTTGTTTTGTTTGTTGCTTCTTGGCTCCCTTTCAGGATGCTTACCTTTTCTTGGGCAATATTTACCCCCTCCTTCCCCTCCCCCGCCCCACCTCCACCCCAAAAAATAAAGAAAAAAAAAGAAAAAAAAAAGAACTCTCTTGGATAAATGTGTTGGGTGCATTTTGTTGTTTGGAGGCCTGCTTGATTCCTAGCTAACGTTTTCACTGGGAAGGTCAAATAGGTCAAAGTCCAATCACAAGACCTTGAAATCAGAGCAAGCAGGTGGCCCCGATGTTGACCTAGGGGAGTTCCACTTTTAACTAGGAATTTTGCCTACCTATTGGTCAAAATGGTTTCTTATTTCCATACCTTAGATGATGTTTGGCTAGAGCTTCGAAATGACATCTTACAAGTCCGATTTGGACTTACGGTACGAAAGTTACAGCATTTTTAAGATTTCAAGGCAATTCATCCGGTTCGAGCCAGACCTAACCCGGTGGGAGTCCAAACCGGTCTGGATCTTGACAAGGCAGTTGACGTCGTGGATGAGTCATGGATTGACGCGTCTTCGATGTCGATGAGGCTCACTGGGCGTCGAAACCATGGGCTATTGTGAGGAGGCCCTAGTGATGTGTATTTTCGAGCTCAAGTTGGACTGATGGACTCTATGACTTCCTCTTTGAGTATTCGAGGCTACCGTGGTGTCCCGATCAAGATGCCCCAAAGGGAATTAATGTCAAATGGACCTTAACGTTGACTGATTGAATAGAAAAACAGAAAGAAAGAATAGGATGTAATATACTCTTTTTTTTTTTTTGTAAAAATATTATATACTTGTTGACTAGGAAAGAAAGTGAGGAACCAAAATTCCCAAAGCAATGTGAGATCCACATTCTCTTTTTCCAGTGGTTTTGGAAGGAAGAGGATGCCCCCGTCGGATGGCAGACAAGTGGGTCTTGGGTGAATCTGAACCTCAAGTCCAAACCGAAACCCCTGTAGGCTTAGCTCGTTGACTCAAACGTGGGGCTCAGATTCACCTGAGATTCACGATTGGTCATTCGACGAGGGCGTCCCCGTCCTCCCAGAACTACTGTGAAAAGAGGATTTGAATACAACAATGTGGGTATTTGTGGACCCACGTGATTATTATTATTATATTAACACGCATTAACTAATATATTAATATCTACAGTTATTAAAATATAGAATTTATTCACTAATTCATCATCGTTTTCAAACGTCAAACCAATAATATAATCAGAAGGATATTGTTTCTTTGATGGCTCTTTAACTTAGTTTTTCTTCCCCTGCACAATAGAGAATGGGAGAGGCTTTTATAAGAAAGAAAAAAGAAATTATAATTTATTGACTTCTCAAAAGTGCCAAGCCTCACTTAAATCCAGATTTTTTTTTTTTTTTTAGGGGGTTAAGTAAATCCAAGTGTTAGATACGACATCAGTCATGTTTAAAACCAATCCAATTTGGTATGGATCCAATGGAAAACTAATATATGATTGATATCATATATAATATTAATATTAAAATAGGATCTGATTAGAGATCAAATTGGGGATTTGTTAGATTCAAAATTGATACGAATCGACCGAACAAATACTGATTACTTGAACCATTTATCTAGTGGTGGAGTGGTAGGCGACTTTCTTGATCATGAACCAATGCTAGAGTGAAACTCACCTCAGCTAAGTCAGAAGTATATAAGTGTGTAAAATTGATCCACTACATATGTGAGGGCCCTTTGCTTGGTTCTAAATATCGATATTGGTTTTGTAGATTCTGCATCCACATCAGTCGAGACCGATACCAATCTGATATCAATTCTAATTATTATTTTGGGATTGATCCCAAGATCAGCTAATTGGGCCCAAATGGAAAATCGAGCCAGCCGAATTCGGTGTGGCAAAACCTAATTCTATTGGGCTGCGTTTTAGAGCTCGTGAAAAATCGAAAACAGACCGGATCGATTAATGATCTTGAACCAAACTGACTCAATGAGCCCAAACTAGAACCAAAACTGAATCACTCAATAATGGACAAGTTTCCACATAAGAGACCCTAAGCAAGTTAATTGATAATTACCCAATAAAGCCCATTAAACCAACATTTTACTAAATATACATATATGAACCGATAATAGATCGATAACAGCCCATTAAACCAGCCTAAGAAGAATTAAAAAATTGAACCAGATCAAAATGAATTTTTCTTAACGGTTTAGTATTGAGCTTGAGTGTACAGGACTGAAACTATGGCACAGACCAAATCAGTTGATTGACAACACTTCACTAGATTTAAGGGGAGGGGTATTCAAGTCGGATCCAAATCGTCTCATCCCAGTAATTCGGGAGGAGGGGTGGCGATTCCAGTGGATAGTCGTCGCGTGGGGGTCGGATGAATCCGACCCCTCCGTTCGAGCCAATAAACCGAGCCGACAAGGGAGTGTCGACTCGAACGGAGGAGTCGGATTCACACGCGGCAACCATCTACTGGGGTCACCGCCCCTCCTCCCTGAAGTAGGAGGAGACAATTTGAATCCATTCAAGCCACCAATGTGAGAGAAATCTCCCATGTTACACCAATGATGATAAAAAAAAAGATTATCATTCACATGAGGTTAGATATAACCATGAGAAAAGAGGAGAGAGAAAATAATAATAAAAAACCATGTGAAATAATATGGTATTATAATAGCATGGGAAAGGCCTGTAAAAGTCACGTGTTAAAATCAAGTTTGCGGAAGTTATATATATATATATATATATATATATATTAAAACAGCTCATGAGTCATGATTACATGATTATGAATTTGACGTAAGTCCAAAGAAGTTGAGTGTTCAATTCCTTTATCCTCGTCTGGTATTATGCCATTTATTTTTTCCACTTTCTATCCTGCCATAGTCTTATCTGGAGGTGTCTACAAGTCAATTTTGGTCTAGGTCCGGTCTCGGATTTTTTAGGAATATCTCGAAACATGTTCAATAAGATATTCGGGTTGAAGTAGGCTGCATTGTACATGTTAGTTGATTAGTCATTCTGGAGTCCGTTTGTTATAACTTGGCTTATGGACTTTTATCGGTCCGCATTCAGTTTGATTTTAGTTTCCTATATATATAAGAAAAAAGACTTGGATTAATGGACTTTATTAGGCCATTATCAAGCTGGTTCGATTTTGATATTAATTTCCTATATGTATATTTAATAAAATGTTGGTTTAATGAGACTCTTATCAGTCCATTATCGAGTCAATTCAGTTTCGATTTGATTCGAACTTATCAATTGGTCCGGTTTGATCTTAATTTTCCATTGGACTCTAAAAATACAACTTAAATACTGTCTAACAAAGTTCCATTTCGATTTAATTCGGACCGATCAATTTGGTTCCACTTTGATTTTCAGTTTGGACCGAATTTGAACACCCTTAGTTTTACCCCTTCCCCTAGCCTCCATTGGTCATTAATCATCTAATCCCTCTCCGGGCCATCATTGTGATAGCCCACCTTGGCCGGATCCACATCGTCTCTTCCCTGAGATTCGGGAGGAGGGGTGGCGGCCTAGATGGATGGCCGCCACTTGGCTCTCGGGTGAATCGGAACCATCCATCCGAGCGGACACCTTTGTCGGCTCAGCTTGTCAACTGGGGTGTCGGCTCGGATTCAACCGAGAGCCAGGTGACGGCCATTCATCCAGACCACCATCCCTCCTTTGAATCTGAGGGAGGAGTCGATTTGAATCCACCTTGGCCCCCCAAAAAAAAAAAAAAAAAAAAAAAAAAAAACTCAAATCAACATGCCACGTGGTAAAAAATAAGGGCTCAACTTCCCAATCAAAATGTGTTTGGACTGAAATTTCACACATCACTAGAGGCAGAAACCTATTTCAGTTGTCATGTGGCAAAAGGAAAATCCATCTCCCCATTTTTTTTACTTTAAATCTGGAATAGTGATATCATGGGCCTAAAGGGCTGCGGGACTGAGAACTGAGGTAATATTATTAAAAAGTAAAAAGAACACTGAATGCGGTGAGCGTGGATCGAACACGCGACCTTCAGATCAAGAAAATCCATCTCCCCATTTTTTTTACTTTAAATCTGGAATAGTGATATCATGGGCCTAAAGGCTGCGGGACTGACAACTGAGGTAATATTATTAAAAAGTAAAAAGAAAACTGAATGCGGTGAGCGTGGATCGAACACGCGACCTTCAGATCTTCAGTCTGACGCTCTCCCAACTGAGCTATCCCCGCAGAAATGCACCAGCCGGGAATCGAACCCGGGTCTGTACCGTGGCAGGGTACTATTCTACCACTAGACCACTGGTGCTTGTTGGACAAGTTTAATTTGCATTATATATAAGTGAACAATACAAAAAACAGTTGGAAAGAAGGCAATGGCATTTTTTTTTTGGGATAGGTAAAGAGAGATTAGTTATTGAGTATAAAATCCTCTCCATTTGTCCTGCTAAACATCAAACGGAAGGGATTACATCAGAATTTGTGCCCAATGTATCCCAGCCATCCAATGTTCGGCTGGATGGATGGAGAAGATTTCTATCCAGTTATAGATGGATTGTTTAGTTGCGTGTTAACAGGAAGAAAACTTTTTTATTTATATAAACTATTTAAAATTCTTTATCGTATTTGATAATTGGGAGAAGGACCTTTATCGAGTTGCATGTACTTGCGTCTTCTCTAATCACCTTAGCTTCCCTCATTAACTTCGCTGTCCAATGTTTTTAGAGTCCGATGAAAAATTGAAATCAGATTGGACAAATTGATAATCTCCAACCAAACCGGACCTATAAGACCAAAACCGAACCAATCCGATAATGGACCAATAAGAGTCCATTAAGTCAATACTTTATTAAATATATATATATAGAAAACCAACATCGAAATCAAACCGGCCCGATAATTGCCGAAAGAGCCCATTAATCCAACTTTTTTACTACATATACATATAGTAAACTGAGACCAAAACCATAATGGACTGATAAAAGTCCATCAAGCAAGCCTGATAACAGACTGACACTAGACTAACCCGTTAACTAATGTGTACAGTGCAGCTCACGCCAACTCGAATCTCTTATTGAACATGTTTCTGGCTGCCCTTAAAAATCCGAGACCAACTTGGCTAGGCCCAAACTGGCGCTTTGACACCCCTAATTTTCCTTTCGACCAAACGCAGCATTCCAATTTAATGAAAAAAATAATATATGGAAGAATAAGAAACATGTGTATCACAAGACCCCCATCTCTTTGCTCATTACTTGCATTTCATATAAATTTTCGAGGAGGTCATCCATCCTAATAATTATCCTAATTCTAGATTAACCGATAATCATCTCCCGTCTATGATTACATCAGAGCTAGAAAGCGACATCACTGACGACGAATGCGATTGCCAGATTTCTTCAAAGGTATGGTGTGTTGCAAGGTTTCTACCATAACTCCTATAACTAGAACACATAGTTGTAGACTTCATCTTCTCAAGTAAAAACACATCAACTCCTTCCCTTTCATGTTCAAGATCATCAAACTTTCCCTCAAACACTTTCACTACTCCAATAAGTTGATGATAGCACCCTTTGTAGACGTGGTTCTCTGTGTTCCAAAAGTTGTAGTAGCTAGGATCCATATATGTTTTTCTCTCTCTTTCTCTCTCTCTCTCTCTCTCTCTCTCTCTCTCTCTCTCTCTCTATTTTTCACAAGATCTTGTTCTTTCTTTGCATGGGATGTATCAGAAACTAATGAATGATAAAGAGCTTTCAATTTTTCAAGTCATAGAACCACTACTCCAACAAGTTGATGATAGTGGAATGGAAACAAATCCTCTCCTGCGGCTGATCCAAGGGATGAGGATCAATCGGGCCGCCTACCAATACATGGGGAGGTGGGCCAGCTGCAATCCCGCCCTTGGCAGGCGGCAGGTCGGCAAGAGAGGATTTCTATCCGATGATAGCACCCTTTGTAGACGTTCTCTGCGTTCCAAAAGTTGTAGTAGCTAGGATCCATATATGATAGCACCCTTTGTTCCAAAAGTAGGGACTATATAAATTTCTTTTTTAGATTGTATTTCTTGGATAAAAACAAAGTTTGACAGTCATTTCATCATTGAGTTTGTATACAGATTGCTTTATATTGTTTAAGTGTTGGTAGGTTACATATAATTTTCTTTTTTTATTTTACTATTACCCAAGACCAAGGTAATTTTACCTTTCTTTTCTTTGTTTTTTCTTCTTTCGCATTTTCAACTGAATATGGATGTATGTGATCATTTGCTGATAATTTATTTGACTCAAATAACAAGATATCTTAAACTGGAGGACACGAGGAAGATAGAAATTTGGATACACAAAACTATATATAGACCATAGAAGTTCAACATCCATGCATCAATGATATCAAACACAGGTGCGAGATAGTAATGTTGTATTGTTTGTTAAGCTTGCCCTTACTGTAAAATGGTAGAAATGATCAAACTTTTGTTTTTTTTTTTAATTCCCTAATATTCTATGATCACATGGGTTTCATTTCTATTGAAGTTTTGCATAGTTCATGCTTCTCTTTTGCCATTTTTTTTGTCACCCATTGATATGAATTTTTTTAGGGAAAAATATTGTTTCCTCCCCTGTATTATGTCTTAAGGACAAATGCCTTCAAAAGTTTCTGAAAAAGACAACCGTCCCATTTTTTTAACGGAGTTAAAGTTATTTTTTTCATTAACAATTTTATCCCTAACGTTTTTTTACATAAAAAATTAGTTCTATACACAATTTCTTATTGTTGACGGAGGAGAAGTACAAACAATCGAAGCTGAAACCCGCCCTAAAGTAAGCCAAGAGAGCGCAACACCTCCATCCCCATCTCCACAGCATCTCAGAATTGGTCACCGCCTTGGACGTTCTCCACATCGCCTCCTGGCCCTCCTCATCTAACAAGTCTACCACCACCCCCTCCGACCACCACTCTCTTGCCCTTCTTGACTGGTACAAGATTCTACAAGTAGAGTCAGTCACCCTTGTAAAAGGTTAATTTGATCATTAAAATAAAATTGACCTTTCACTGTCTACTTGTATTTTAATAGTACTTCTAGGGGAGGCATTGTCTTTTCCACAAACTTTTGAGGGCATTTGTCCTTTAGAAATACTACAGGGAAGGAAACAATATTTTTCTCACTCTTTTTTATTATTTTATTTTATCGATGAACTAGTATGAAACTTGTTAATCTTCGTCAATCCTTTTTTTTTTTTTTTTTTTAACATCTTAAATCCAGTGGTACTTCAATGTGCTTGGTACAAGAATTGGATGTAATATTTTTACTTAGATCAATGACATTGTAGCTGTTTAAGAATTTTTTATTTTATTATTATTTTATTATTATTATTATTATTCTTATTTTTGCTTCTAGCCTAACTCAACGGGAAAAGGCTTCAACAGTTGCATTTGTTTACAAGAGCTTGTTACAACCATGTGCTTCTATGTTTAATAATGCAATACATTTTTGCAATTTTAATTGCCAAGAAATGACTTCCTTACAAAGTAATTAAGTAATCTGAAGTAAACTTTCTTCTATCAAGATCTTTTGTTGTATCTACAATTTTATAGCTCTCCACCATGACTTGTAACTTGTGAATCCCATCTTATATATGCCTTTTTAACTAGTCCTGGTGGTTTTGGTTCCAACAGGTTCCTAATTAATCTTTTGGTTCCGAAACCATTCGAAAATTTGTCTCAGAACTAACGTTCTATCCAATTTATTAATTGATTTCAAAATCAGATCCCAAACTCTCCCATTCATTACTGGGATGGTCCAATTCTGGGTATTAGTGGGTTGATTCCATGACAGTTTCCTGTTCTAATCCCAAATTGAACCCTACTTTTGTTGCAGTCGTTCCAAAGTATACATTCATTCTCTCGTGGGTGATGGCTATTCTTCACAATCCTCTGGTTCAAGAAACACTCCCACCTCATGACAATGTAGTGGAAATGCTTCAAATCTCCAATGGTTTTAGTAATTGGTATTGGATTGACTTGGTTTGTATCAGTTTTGATAGAAACCAATACTTGACCCATGCATACTGGTTTTTTATTTTATTTTTTAATTGTATCAATCACATGGCACTCAACCATTGACTGTACCATCGAGGTAGAACCATTTTCCTTCAACCACCTAAAGCTTGATTTAACTATTCATTGTTTGTTAGTCTCCCTTGAATAACATTAAGAGTCTTTCTATTGTTTTCAAAAATTTTCTTGTCTACTACAGTGAGAGCATTCGTATCATGATGAGTGTAGTCATTCTCAATAGATGCCCATACATCAAACCCAAAAGACCCTATGTAGATCTCCATTCTTCTTTTCCAAAATACATAATCTGTCCCATCAAACAACGAGGGTTTGTAAGAACCTTCCCCTGGTGCCATAACTGTATTCTGATCTCTCAGTTGCGGATTAAGTTGTCACTGAGCCTAATGCTCTGATACCAATTGATGAACTTGATATGACACTGAGAGGGGGGTGAATCAGTGTCTGAAAATTCTTCTTAATTATTTACTGTTGCCCAGAGCTGATGGAGACCTAACTTTTCACACACACATAAGCGCATGCAAATCTACCTCGCTACCACTCAGTGGTCAGGTCTACCAGATTTGTACACCCATCCTGCAAGCCATTCCATGCACTCTAAAATATAACAGAAAGCAAAACAATGAACACAGAGATATTACGTGGTTCACCAACACAGTGTGTGATGGCTAGTCCACGGAGTAATGGCCAACAGGCTCCGTATTTACTCAACACTCAACTTTTAGTCTCTAACAAGACAAGGATATTAACCATAGGTTTTCCTAGCATAAAACTGAGAGGGCGCACCAACGCCAAGATTCAGGCTTAACAGCCAGTGTCCAGCACCCACTAAACACACCACGCTTAACCCACACCCACGGGAAGCAAATAACAATTTTTTTAGGTTTATAAAATTTCCTTACAATTTTACCCCACTAGCTAGGTATTCAATAATTTTCACCTATGCTAGCATATAATATATTGAAAGCATAAATAGATAAGAGACTTGAAAAATCTCATAAAGAATGCTTTCTAATGACCAACAATATCTCTGAAGCTTCACACTACCCTTAAGTACTCTTCAATAGCCTTCAATGATGATAGAGATCGATTCATAGAGCACATCTCATCCACAGGCTTCCAATCTCTTTCACAAAACCCATAATCACCATGAATGTAAACATAAACGCTCTACTGACCTCTCATAGGGATTTAGCACTCGACTGATGCACAGAGAAGAGGTAGTTGGTGATTTATCACTCTCACATGGCACAAAATACTAGAAAACCTTCTTTCTACCTTCAAAATGCTCTTTTTAATTTTTATCTTTGTTTTTTTTATGACTCCCAACGGTGCTCAATGTATAGAGCATCCGAAAATATGAAAACTGCAACTTGAACGGACCGATTTGAAGCTCGAATGAAGAAGTTATGGCAGTTTGAAGTTCGGCCAGTAACAAATAAGGAAAGAGAATCTTTCCAAGCCATACGTGCACCCGCGCTGCACCGTAGCCGCGCCACCGCTGCGCTATCGAGATCTGATTCGCTGGACCGAGAATCTTTTTTGGTGACATCGGATCTCTAATAAAAAGGCGGGATCTATCGTGGTTCGTTGGATCCGCATAATTCACGTCTGGCGCGATCGGCTTCATTCTAGGCCTTTAGATCAGGATCCTCGTGCCGCTGTACTGAAAGCGCGCCACATAGAAACAAGGACCGTTCTTCATACGACGTGACACACCCCTTTAAGTTGCGCGCGGCCAATCATATTTCTCACGATGGAATCTTAACGCGACAAGCGAGATATACATTAGCCCGCCATTTTCAGATCCATCCGATCTGGATCTTACGACGTGGCTCAAATCCAGAAGTCCAATCAGTTTCTTTTCTCATTTACAATAATTACAGAATTAATCTTCAATTTTTGATAATTACAAATAAGCCCCTGAACTCTTTCAAAATACTACTGTTTTCCCTGTACCAAAACAACTCACTGAAAGCTTGATTTTTTGGCCATTTTTGAGCGATCCGACGAGAACCGCGATAACTCCCTCATCCAAAGTCTAAATTGAGCGATTCAAGTTGCGTTGGAAAGCTAACTCGACGCTATACATCTTTCCAATGCTGGATCTCCATGAACCTACTGTGGGACCCACCAAAAATAGGCCCAAAGTTAAAACTCTATCAAACCTTGGAATTTAAACCCGAAACTTTGCATGCATGCATGCCAAGTGCCGTGGACTGTCATGTTGGCATATCACCTTGCCACCACACCCGTGGGTCCCACCCACAGTCTCTTTCCTCTTTCTCTTCCTAGTTTCTTCTTTATTTATTTCATGCTTGAAGATGTCTGCCGCAACACTGCCAAGAAGCGCCGTCATATATCAGAAACTCTGCCACTTCATCAAGAGACACTGTCACATCATCAGTAACACTGCCAGACCTTTAGAAGCACTGTCAGATCAATGGAAACACTGTCACACTATCAATGGGGCCCACAGTCAGTCTCTCTCTCATCAAATTCAGTGTAGAATACCATTTAACTCGCTACAAGTCATCTGAAACACATGTAGAACATTGTAGAGCACACAAACGTAGTTGCCACATCTGTGCCACTGCACTGATACTCTCTCTCCTTATTTCTCTGACTGAATACTCACAAACACTGTCACATCAACCAAATTGCCAACAATGATAACACAAAGTCCAACAATAGCTAAATGCATTCCAAGTATTGCTATTGCAAAATAAAAAAAATAATTCAATTCTTTTGTAATTTTATCCTAGTAATTCTTTCTCCTAATGTAATCTTTATGTATTTGTTAAAATAAATGATTTGTCTTTCTGAATTGAATGAATATTGCCACTCAGGTTTTTGGAGTGGGTTCATTACAGGCCATCACTGTATAACATCTTGTTTTCTTGGTGGATCCAACAACCATTGCAGCCCATTCTGATTCATAGATTCGAAGGATACCTTTCATTCCAAAATACTGTAAAACTAAGTTGAGATATTTGTTTTGGTGGTCTGTTTTACTTCAATTCATAACCTCATATAATACTTAATCACCTGATACAGATGCCTCTATTTTAACATTAGATATCTTTTTTTCCTTTCACAATGATCCCAAAGATTAAGGTATCCATGTAGTCCATCTCATTTAGTTAAGATAAGATTTTATTGTTACTGTTGTTATAATAACCCCCAAAAATGACTTCTTTATATCCTCTCCAACTCCTCATCCACAAATGTTGGGATAGTGAACAATCATATGATGTTGCAGCAGGAGATTATTTGACCTTATTTAGATAGGTTACCCTTCTTCCTTATTGTGATATCTCTCAGATGTGGTGGAAAGCAACTGCAATTAACATTCTGCAAGTGCTGAGGTGCAAAAAAAAAAAAAAAAAAGCATCCCAATGTATGAGGTTACTGCTATTATAAGAATTGGGGGAGGGACGATAAAATGTATGCTCAAGTGCAAAAGATTGTCTTTTTTCTTTTGTATTTATGGAATAATTTAGACTTTGATATTGATGTCTTTTAAATTTTCAATTATTATAATTCGCAGTCAATTTATTTTACTCTTGGACATATCTTAAACCCTTTTGGTATGTATTATAGAATTAATTATATAATACATAATGACATATATAATTGTTTAATATAATTTATAATATTTATTTATATTTAAAATAAATTAATATTTAAAATTATGATAAGAAATAAATTAATATTTAAAATTATGACAATTTTTATCATAATTTATAATCATGGAAATATGGTGGCCACAAGTCAGTGGATGTCATATAAGAAGGATATTGGATGGTTAAGCTTGAATTACTATTTATTTTTGGATCCGGCTCCTCTCTTGTGGCGGCTTTAACAAGGGCCTTCCCTCAATGCTTGACACATGGACATTCTAAGATCAAAGGATAAAAATGAAAATGGAGCAGATTAAGCTAGGGACAAATAACATATCAAAAATTCCAAATTTAAGATGCCAGTTAGTGGAAGGAACCGTTGAAACCCCAAGTTTCTTCCCCATATTGGCAGAAACACAATGAACTGATTTCTTCCTCCAAAGCTGAAAGACAAACACAAAAAAGGGTTTGTTTGGATTTAAACATTCCTCAACCAGTCGCTTCCTTTCTCAAATCTTTTTCTCCAACTTCAGTTTTGTTCCGGCTAGCTTTGACGCAGCTTCTCGAATCCTCTGGGAGATAAACAATAACTTTTTCATTTTTCTGGGTGAAGAGGAATCAAATAGTGAAACTCTAACATTATTAAAGTTGATAAACAAGACCAATTTGAGATAATCTGTGGAACACATGCCACCCCAAGGAACACAATCGAATTTATCTAAAGTCATGGACTGCAAGACAGCAAAAGAGGCCTGGGATAGATTGATTAACATATTTGATAGTAATGATGAAGATGACAACAATGACAGTTACAAGGCCAAGAGCTTCAAGAAGAACAAACTTTATTTTCAAGAGGAATAGTGACACTTCAGATGATGACTCAGATAATATTTCAGAGGGTGAGTCTAGTGAGGATTTATTCATGGTTTTCATTGAAGATCAGAAGGAGAACAAAAATAAAGAATTTACCTCAAATAGCATTGAAGAAGATGAGAATGAAGAATCAAGCTCAAGCTGTGATGAAGAAGGTGAAATAAATTTTGAGGCAGAATTTCTAGCAGCTATGAAGGAACTTAACAAGGAACAAAAAAACAACAAGTTTGTCTCAAAAGAAGTTAAAAAGCAAAAACAGTTGATTCAAGAACTGAAAGTACAAGATGAAGAGTCTAAGAAAATTATTGACAATCTCAAGACTCAACTTGGACAGGTATCTACAGACCACTCAAAAGTAATGACTGAGAATACAGATTTGAGAGTTCAACTTGAAATACAAGCCCCTGTAATGAGTAAATTTGAAGAGCTTGAGAAGGAATTTATTCTGTTAAAAACAAAAGTGACTAAGTATAAAGAAGAAGAGCTTGAGAGACGATAAAAATTAACTCAACCTGATGAGTCAAGTAACACTACAGTGCACCCTAGTAGCAGCAAGCTAGATGGCATTATAAATTCTCAAAGACCTTCCAATGTAAAATTTGATCTTGGTTTTGATAAGGGATAGACTTCTAATAGTGCCAACTCAAAGAGGAAAAGTCTCATTTTTTTTGTGAAAGAGAGTGAAAAGGGCAAAGCTCCTATGGTTTATGTTCAAGAAGAAAATCAAGTTCATATTCCATAGACTAACAATGCAAAGCAAGGCAGACGAGTGGAGCAGAGTAACTTCTATGGAAGATATTATCCTAGTGCACCACAGAGACAGATGAGATATATGATACTTTCTAGGCCAAAATTTTATTTTCAGGGATATTGTTTTAAATGCAATGCCTATGAACATAAAATAGCCACCTGCAAATTCAACATGAGAGAAGTTAGATTTGAAAGCAGAAATCAATTTGCTTCCCTTGAAGAAAATTTTGTTGAGTGCTACAATTGTCATAACTATGGGCATATTGCAAGAGAGTGCAGAATAATTTTTTCATTCATGCCACCTCAGAAAAAAGTGACACAACAAAGGGAGAATGGTCAAAGAAAGGCTAAGTAGAGAGTGAACAAAAAGACTCCACCAGTTGTTAGAAAAGTGTGAAAAAAAAATCATTGCAGATTTTGTAGAAGGAGAAAGTGATGGTGTTGCATGCTTCGAGACAAGGCTTAAGACACAAAACAAGCCATCTCCATGGATTCTTGACAGTGGATATTCTAGTCACATGATAGGCGACAAGAAAATATTTCAGGAGCTTTAGCAGTATGAGGGAGGTACAGTGAAGTTTGGAAACAATGAAGGGGCCAAGGTAACTGGAAAGGGTTCTATCAGCATCAACAATGGAAATATGAAACTTCATGATGTGTTTTATGTGTCAGGACTCAAGCACAACGTTCTCAGCATCAGTCAGATTTGTGACAGAGGGCATGAAGTGATCTTCAACAAACAAGGATGTGAGATCAGAAGAGTAGACATTGGCAAGACTGTGGCTTGAGAACAGAGAACTTTAAGGAATTTATACACTCTGACAGAGAGTGTCGAAGATTCATGCATGACCATGCTCACCAAGAAATGAGGTGCTTGGCGTGAGGGGGAGCAGTGCTTGTTTGTTATATCCTTTTGCTCCTGATGATGGACTTAGGGGGAGTCCTTAGGTATTTATATGTTGAATGGTATATGCTAGTTATTCTTCCTCTCCTTATATTGGACTCAGGGGGAGTCCTGTGATGTTTTTATATGTTAATATAATGGTTTATTATTTTTTTTGGGCCCATAGGATTGGAAAGATACGGTGGACACTCTTATGTGGCATGTCCCTTTGTATTTGTTGTCAAAGGGGAGAAAGATCTCATGTGCAAAGTGAGTTGCCAACAATTCCAAAGGAGGAGATTGTTGGACTTTGTGTTGTCATTGTTGGCAACTTGGCTTATGTGACAGTGTTTGTGAGCATTCAGTCAGAGAAATAAGGAGAGAGAGTATCAGTATAGGAGAGAGAGTGTCAAAATAATGATACAGATGTGGTAACTATATTTGTGTGTTCTACAGTGTTCTATATGTGTTTCAGATGACTTGTAGCGAGTTGAATGGTATTCTACATTGAATTTGATGAGAGAGAGACTGACTGTGGGCCCCACAGGTAGTGTGGCAGTGTTTTCATTGGTCTGCCAGTGTTTCTAAAGGTCTGGTAGTGTTATTGATGATGTGACAGTGTCTCTGATGAAGTGGCAGAGTTTCTTATATATGACGGCGCTTCTTGGCAGTGTTGTGGCAGACATCTTCAAGCATGAAATAAAGAAAGAAGAAACTAGGAAGAGAAAGAGGAAAGAGACTATGGGTGGGACCCACGGGTGTGGTGGCAAGGTGATATGCCAACACGGCAGCCCACGGCACTTGGCATGCATGCACGCAAAGTTTCAGGTTCAAATTCCAAGGTTTGACAGAGTTTTAACTTTGGGCCTATTTTTGGTGGGTCCCGTGGTAGGTTCATGGAGATTCGGCATTGGAAAGATGTAGAGCGTCGAGTTAACTTTCCAACGCAACTTAAATTGCTCAATTCTAACTTCGGATGAGGGAGTTATCGCGATTCTCGTCGGATCGCTCAAAAATGGCCAAAAAATAAAGCTTTTGGTGAGTTGTTTTGGTACAGAGAAAACAATAGTATTTTGAAAGAGTTCAGGGGCTTATTTGTAATTATCAGAAGTTGAAGATTAATGCTGTAATTATCGTAAATGAGAAAAGAAACCGAATGGATTTTTGGATTTGAGCCACGTCGTCAAGATCCAGATCGGATGGATCTGAAAATGGCGGGCTAATGTATATCTCGCTCATTGCGTTAAGATTCCATCACGAGAAATATGATTGGCCGTGTGCAACTTAAAGGGGTGTGTCACGTCGCATGAAGAACGGTCCTTGTTTCTATGTGGTGCCCTTTCGGTACAGTGGCGCGAGGATCCTGATCTAAAGGCCTAGAATGAAGCCGATCGCACCAGACGTGAATTATGCGGATCCAACGAACCACGATAGATCCCGCTTTTTTATTAGAGATCCGATGATCACTAAAGAAGATTCTCGGTCCAGAGAATCAGATCTCGACAGCGTAGCGGCGGCGCGGCTACGGTGCGGCACGGGTGCACGTATGGCTTGAAAAAAGTTCTCTTTCCTTATTTGTTACTAGCCAAACTTCAAACTGCCATAGCTTCTTCATCCGAGCTCCAAATCGGTCCGTTCAAGTTGCAGTTTCTATATTTTTGGATGCTCTATACATTGGGTGCCGTTGGGAGTCCCAAAAAACAAAGAGAAAAATAAAAAAGAGTGTTTTAAAGGTAGAAAGAAGGTTTTCTAAGGTTTTGTGCCCTGTGGGAGTGATAAATCACCAACTACCTCTTCTCTGTGCATCAATGGAGTGCTAAATCCCTATGAGAGTTCAGTAGAGCATTTATGTTTACATTCATGGTGATTATGGGTTGTGTGGAAGAGATTGGAAGCTTGTGGATGAGGTGTGCTCTATGAATCGATCTCTATCATCATTGAAGGCTGTTGAAGAGTACGTGAGGGCAGTGTAAAGCTTCAGAGATATTGTTGGCCATTCGAAAGCATTCTTTGTGAGATTTTTTAAGTCCCTTATCTATTTATGCTTTCAATATATTGTATGTTAGCGTAGGTGAAAATTATTGAATACCTAGCTAGTGAGGGAAAATTGTAAGGCAAATTTATAAGCCTAAAAAAATTGTTATTTGTTTTTCGTGGGTGCGGATTAAGCGTGGTGTGTTCAGCGGGTGCTGGACACTGGCTGTTAAGCCTGAATCTTGGCGTTGGTGCGCCCTTTCAGTTTTATGCTGGGAAAACCTAGGGTTAATATCCTTGTCTTGTTAGAGACTAAAAGTTGAGTATTGAGTAAATACAGAGCCTGTTGGGCATTACTCCGTGGACTAGTCATCACACACTGTGTTGGTTAACCACGTAATATCTCTGTGTTCATTGTTTTGCTTTCTGTTATATTTTGGAGTGTGTGGAATGGCTTGCAAGATGGGTGTACAAATCTGGTAGATCTGACCACTGAGTGGTAACGAGGTAGATTTGCATGCGCTTATGTGTGTGTGAAAAGTTAGGTCTCCATCAGCTCTGAGCAGTAGTAAATAATTAAGGAGAATTTTTAGACACTGATTCACCCCACTCTCAGTGTCATATCAAGTTCATCAGCTATTCCCTCAAAGAATTGGTGGAAAGCCAAGACTGCAACTGAGGTTTTCAGAAGCATGCAATTCAGTTCCAACGATGACAGAGTTTAAGACAATTCCCAACTCTAAAATCTACCACATTCACAATTAATTAAACACTTTTAATTGACAATGTCTATCTCAACTAAATGAGTTTCAGATAAGGTTTTGTTGTTGTTGTGTATGTCAATTCATGAGTGTTTAATTAATTGTGAATCTAGTTGGTTTTAATTACTACAACGACTACCGGGATTATTACAATCCTTACCAGTGCTCGAATGAAAGTGAGATTGCATAATCATGCCTCTTACACCTAGAGGAGTGGACGTAGTTTGGGTAGTAGTGGACCGTTTGACCTAGACGGCCAAATTCATATCAGCATGACTGTAAGCACCCCATTTTTGCTTGGACAGCCATACTGGAATGTAAATAGCAAGAAATGAGGCGAGTGAAACTCTTTCAAACTGGCAGTCAATTAGTCCCTGTGTGTTCTCTATGGTGTTCTGAGTGGAGCCAAAGTGCCCCAGTGTGCAAGAGTTTTTGGTAAATGGATTCGAAAAGATTGCGGGTCAATTCAAGGTTTGGACACTAAGCGATGATTTCAAGGCTGATGTTGGCGGGCCCTACAACAAGGTCATGAAAATACCTTCGAAATGATACCAGAATCACTCAATTTCGATATCAAACGAAGAAGACGTTACGATTTAGTCAGAGTGAAATTGGCTTATTAAATCCAAGGGCTTTTCTGTAAATTATCATAAATTAAGGATTTATTGGGCAAATTATCATGATTAAAATCGATCGGACTTCATTCGACCATATCTTGATCGTCCGACATCCAAAACCGACGATTCAAGTGCCACTACGCTCCATTGTCTGTCCTCTTCAAAATGGACGTAAAGAATTTTGGGCAGAAGCCGTCAGCGGGTCCCATGCAAAGTTACCGGTAGGATTATCGTCGAAACTCCAATTCTTCATATCTTGATTATCCAAAGTCCGAATCAGACGATTCAAGTGCCACTGTGCTCATTGCCTGTCCTCTTCAAAGTGGACGTAAATAATTTTGGGCAGAAGCCGCCAGTGGGTCCCATGCAAAGTTGCTGGTCAAATTATCGTCCAAGCTCCAATTCTTCATATTTTGTTCATCTGACGTCCGAATCAGGCGATTTGAGTACCAGTGTGCTCCTTTGTCCGTCCTCTTCAAAGTGGACGTAAAGAATTTTGGGCAGAAGCCGCCAGTGGGTCCCATGCAAAGTTGCTGGCCAAATTATCGTCCAAGCTCCAATTCTTCATATTTTGTTCATCTGAAGTCCGAATCAGGCGATTCGAGTACCAGTGTGCTCCTTTGTCCGTCCTCTTCAAAGTGGACGTAAAGAATTTTGGGCAGAAGCCGTCAGCAGGTCCCATGCAAAGTTACTGGCCGAATTATCGTCAAAGCTCCAATTCTTCATATTTTGTTCATCGAACGTCCGAATCAGGTGATTCAAGTACCAGTGTGCTCCTTTGTCCGTCCTCTTCAAAGTGGACGTAAAGAATTTTGGGCAGAAGCCGTCAGCGGGTCCCATGCAAAGTTACTGGCCGAATTATCGTCAAAGCTCCAATTCTTCATATTTTGTTCATCGCATGTCCGAATCAGGCGATTCAAGTACCAGTGTGCTCCTTTGTCCGTCCTCTTCAAAGTGGATGTGGAAAATCTGAGACAGAGGCCATCAAAAATTTTCATGCGGAATTGCAAGCTAAGAGGACTCATAATAGGGAGAAATCAACCCAGTCCATACTTACTCAGCCCACCAAGCTCAAGCCCAATTTAGTCCAACCCCGTCAAACTCAATCAGTCCAGCCTGACCCAACCCAGACCGGCCCAGATCGAGTCGGGTCGAACCATGTGTATGTACTTGTTATATATGTACATTTATATATTATATAATATATGTTTTATATATGTTATATTATATATATATTTTTATATATATATTATATTATTATACTATTTATACTATATTATATTTTATATATATATATATATATTCGGGGTGAGCTCACAACTTAGCTTAGTAAGAAAACTAGACAATGCAACAACAATATGCATGAGTAACATTCACATTTGGTTTGGTCTATTTGCACAATACTATGGTAAGGATAAGTTGCACTCTACACCTCTGTGTACGAGACTGTGAACATGCCCAATGGATCACACACTACTGTCGCCCCACATCACTCACTCCAGTATAGAGGTAGAGCCAAAGTCTGGTGGGCAGGCGGTGCCACAATCCTATGTCCTCCCCCTGATACCTTACATTGTACCAATACCTACACCCCTATTGGCAAGGACTTGCAAGGGGTTCGTCACTAGCTAATCCTACATGTCATCACAGTATCAATGCCCTATCTCAGCACAACTCCCTAGGGCATGCCAGGCCATAGACCACAATACCACATCTTTCCCCTGATACCCTACCATACCAAGCATGCTAAGATAGTAGCGATACGAAAAATGCTAGTGTAAGGAATGATCCAAAACCCCAAGCCCTTCCCATTCCATACACCAATGAAAACATTCATATGCCTAACACACAATCCTAGCATAGCGAGTATGCATGAACAATTATAATAATAGAAATAAATATGACACATTAATATGCACAATCATCATGCCATAGATAAAGGAATAATTAACAACGTTTTACTGTTATTAGTTAATTAGGGTTTAGGTCTGATTCCCTTACCTAACCCTTGATTGCAACCTTACTTTACGTCATAGTGTCACACCCCAATTCTGGATTAACCAGAATAGTGTGATGAACTATCAATAAATCAACGGTTCAACCAGGATCTCCGTTAGGTAGTACCCACCATATCAACCACACACACATTCCACAGTAATAATCAGAGATAATAAATAAATAAGCTGAAGTCTTTATAAATAATGAACTGAGCATCTAACCATGATAAATAGTTATTTAATCCAATTATCTTCAAAACACAAGACATAAAAGTAATTAATTCATTACATGTTCTAATAATCAAATATAGTTAAACTAATAAAAAATACACTGATTGCACTCGCATGAAGGATCATGTGTATCTTCTACAGCTTCAACATCCATGGCTGCAATGTGTCCATATGTCGACGCATTCACGTACTCTTCTACAGTAGGATCTACATCATCAACTAAAAATATTCGACGTCGAAAGGATGAGCACACATCATGGCTCAGTGAGCAAAACAAAACAATCCAACAAACATATGCATGCATTCAATTCATATCTTTGGTCTGGTTTATAAGTTTGTAATATGCTATAAAAAGGATTGGCGATCACCGTACCTCTATACATGAGTGTGTGAATCCGTCCAATGGATCAAACATCATTGTCATCCCACATGCACCCACCATGGAATAAAGATAAAGCTAAAGTGTCCAGATCAAACATTGTCAATACTTTCCCTGATGCCCTACCCATACCAACATGTAAGCCCTTATTGGCGAGGGCTTGCAAACTGGGCTTGCAACTTACTAATCCTAAATGTCAACCAGTGTATCCAAGGCCTCACCCTAGCATCCCTCAATACGTCCATATAGATAGAGCTAAGGCCCCCCGACAGAGTCAAACACTACACGGTCTGAGACCACCTCCCCTGATGCCCTACGACGTAGTAGTTCTACTAAGGTAATGGTGATACAAAGATATCAGTGAACAAGACTTAAGTAGAGATAGAGCTAGAGTCTAGTGACCAGGATGAACCACAATACCACGTCCTCCTCTTGATGCCCCACTCGCATCAAGCATACTAACCACACACAATCACATGCTTATTCTTATCTTCATCATTCAACATGGTAGCAAATAGACAAAAGTAAATATGCATGAGCAGTAATAACAGTAATATTGGATGACATGTGAGATGCACATTATAAGCATACAATCATAGAATCAAGCATGGCATTGGACTCAATAAAATAACAGTTTATTATTATCCAATTAATTTAGGGGTTGTTCCCTCACCTGTTAGCAAAGCTCGATCTCCTTCCAAGCCCTGTAACTCTCTTTAAATCACTTTAATAACCTAAAAATTATATAGATTTAAGTTAGGATCCCTATGTAACATGTTACAGTAGTCAAAAATAAAAAATAGATCATCGATAGGTGTCTGATTAGTCCTATGGTCTCATTGTGTGTCGACCTTACTGCCTATGGTCGATACCTTACGGTCGCACCATATGCGACCATACCTACGACCGTATGATTTTTGAATACTTACTGAATGCCTATGGTCGATCCTCTGGTCAAGATATGGTTGACCGTAGTTGCGACCTTAAGATTTCTGATCACAGACTACATTCAATCCGAATACTTCCTCTTGGCTCTTCAATAGGGTCCTCCCTAATGATCATTCTAAGACTATATTTCTTAGTTTTACCAATTAATCACTCTAACCCTTTCTCCATGATTCCCCTTTAAGACTTGCTTAGCAAATCACATGGTTGAATCCTTACGTTGGTTTTGGTATCTCAATTTATATTAGAAACTTTTACTCTTAGTGTTCTAAAGCTACAGAGACAAGGTTTATACCTTACTTATTGCAGAGAGTCTATAGAACTCTTCTCTCAGTCTCCTCCTTAGTCTTCTCTTCTTCTACTTCTCTTCCTTCTCTTTCCTTCTCTTTCTCTAGGGTTTACCAATGTTCTAAAAGAGTGAAAAAGGCTTGAGGGACATCCTTTATATAGAGAAAAACTCTCCATATAGAGTTCTCTAATAATAGGAAAGAAATCCTCCTCAAATTAGAAAAGTTTCCAAACTCGGAATCTAATCTAGGGTCTTACGGTCGATGGCCTATTGTCGCAAAACCAGTTGACCATAGGGTCAAAAACATCGACCGTAGGGTCATTGATCAGTGACCATTGTTTCTTACTATATGGTCGATCGTACCTACCCAGGTATGCGACCCCATATATACTTTTAATGTTTTTAACTCAATTCTCATACTTGGTTTGTGATCCTACTTCACACGATCGATCTGCTTGGTCCAGCAATGATGAGAAGACCTGACACGACATAGTTAAACTAGGTTAGTGGAGTATGGGTCTTACACATAGAGTCCAACCTTGGTGTCTAAAGGTCCTACATATCGTTAGGGTTTAGTTAGAATTAGATTCATAAGTTTATGTTGGTCGGAACCCAACTAGGGTCTAAAAACACCCCATTCTGGACATACTGATCGTACATACCGGTCGCAGGTTACTATATAGTAGTACCACCGGTATGGTGGATCGGACAACCTTGGCAGGCTTCCCAAGAGGGTACCGATCGCACCTAATGCCATTGGTATGGTCGACCGGTATACCTCTGTAAGACTACCAACAAGGTGTTCGTCTTTTGTCGATCTTCCAACTTGACTTCTAAGGTTCCTCCTATGCATTCTAGGCCTGAGGAATGTATTGGGGTTTGTTTTATCTTCCATTCAAGTCCTACGTCCTAATGAACCCTAGTTTCGAATTCATATCTAAAGTTCTTCAAACGAATTAGGGTTTAATGATAAATTAAGGTTTTGGATCAATATCTAGTCTTGCATGGTATTGATCAACATCTAAAACAACCTAAAATTAGAGAGAGGTATAGCACTTACCGTTAGTCTATGAACTATGGCATTCTTCTTACAATGGAGTCTCCTCTACAACCTTCCTTAGCTCCTTTCTCCTCTTTAGATCTCCTTCTCGTCTCTAGGGTTTGTGAGAGTCAACAAAGAAGATCTAAGGAGATTTAAGAGTCATTATATAGACTAGGGTAGGTTTTAGGAGAGTTTTCTACATAAGGTAAGTCTCTAAGATTGATATTTCGAAGGCGAGACCCACTAAGATCCGTTTCCAAATCTAACTAGTCTGCCCGTGCCGATATACCGGTCGATCGGTATGGTAGACCGGTGTCATGAGACCGGTATGTCCCATGACAATTCCCATCTGGTCTGTTTTGATTATTTCGTACCTAAAATTCATGGTTTGTCATCCGCTCGTCTAGTCTAATTTGGTTATGATTGGAAAACCTTTTATGACACGAAATATAGGCTTAAATCGGATTTGTGGAGTGCGGGTCTTACAACTCCCCTACCCTTAAAAGAATTTCATCCCCGAAATTACATGTAGGTCTTACACCCTTTCTTTTCACTTTCTGTCAAACTGATATGATGCCATGCTTGTATGCTTGTTTGTGCATTTCACATATCATCCAATATTTGTTATATATATCTGTTTATGCATATTTTATTAATGTTCTTATTTGGCATGATGATGATGATAGGAATAGGAATGTGCTTGTGTGTGATCGATGTGTTGGATTAGGTAGAGTATCAGGGGGAGTGTAACTGTCTGTGATCTTTGAGGCTCTAGCCCTATCTCTATTATGTTCTTTACATTGACATCGTTGTATTGCTGTTACTTTAGGGGAACAAGTACGTTGTGGGGCATCAGGGGAGGTGTACGAGTTGTGTGGCTATAAGCTCTGCCAGTCAGCCTTAGCTCTATCTCTATGGGTGTATTGAGGAATACTGGGATAAGGCTTTGGATACAAACCATTGATGACATCTAGGATTGGTTAGTCACGAACCCAGTTTGCATGTTAACCTCTATTGCTGAGCACTATCTCTATTTTGGATCGAGTACCTGCATAGCCCCTATGGGTTACAAAGGGTTCTTTTCCTCTTTTGAAAGGTTTCTTTATTGCTTTGGAAAACCCTAATAATTAGCTCAATGGTTATAGCATAATCGATGACATTCTTGTATTAAGCGGTGAACTACAGGCTCTAGCAACTAGGTTTCACTGGGCTCCTACACAGGACTTGAACAGTTCATCTACTGTCAGGTAGGTTGGTATGCTCTCATGATATGTCATTCTATTTGTTGATTCTCGCATCATATTCTAAATCATCCACTATTTCACTTTTTCTTTACAAATCTGATAAGTGATAAATTTCTGTTGAAAAATGTCTTCTTTTTCCCATTCATTTGGTATCCTAATTGTATAATATAGACTCTTCTTTTTGGATGTTTAGTATGGATATACCTCATTTGAGAGGGATTTTTTTAATATTAATTACTTAGTCATTTTGCTGTTAGAATCTATCAATGGATTAACCATTAGAGAATTGAAAACAAGAAGTAGTACTGGACTGGACGAAATAGTCCAAGGGAAAATGACTGGACGTAATAATCCAGGGGGAAATGAAAGGGATTTTTTAATATTAATTACTTGGTCATTTTGCTGTGAGAATCTATCAAATGGATTAACCATTAGAGAATTTAAAATGGGAAGTAGACTGGATGTAATAGTCCAAGGAGAAATGAGAGGGGTTTTTTAATATAATTACTTGGTCATTTTGCTATGAGAATCTATCAATGGATAACCATTAGAGAATTTAAAATGGTAAGTAGTACTGGATGTAATAGTCCAAGGTTAAAAGGGCATGAGGTTTTTATTTGGTAGATTGGAATTGAAGGGAGTAGAGGTTGGATTAAATCATGGCCAATCAGGGTCAACCCGGTCCAGCCTGGCCCAGTCAGGATCAATCAAGGTAGGGTTGGGTTGGGCTAAACCATGCCAGGGTAGGGTTAGGGTTAAGGTTGCAGATTTTCTGACCTTGGCAGGGTTGGGCTTGGTTAGGGTTATGTTTAAGGCACTCAGGGTATGGTTAGGGTTTTAAAAATCCCGGCCCAACCAGCCCTGTTGCAGCCCTACCTATCCTCTATCCCATAACCCCTCCCACTGGTTGTCTCCTCCTAGATTTTATTGTGGTGCTGAATCACCACCCAACATCCATGGCGTGGCTCCCTTCCTTCTCCTGTTTGCGGTTCGGTTCGGTGCGCAAAGGGTAATACCAAAATCGAACCCTTTAACAAACAGCTTGAAAGTCTCTATCGAAACCATTTAATAATCAATTTCAGTTTATCAATTCTTAAAACGTTTTTTAGGTTAACAGGTTAAACGGTTTCGGTTATCGATTTTTTAAACGGTTTTTGAGTTAATGGTTTAAAAATGGGAAACAAGACAAAAGAAAATGAAAAAATATTTAAAAAAAATGTAAAAAAGAACAAAAGAATAAAAACTTACCTCTTACCAACTAGTTGCATCTTGCAGACCACACTCCACTATGAACAACCAAAGGCACAAGTCAAGGCTCAAGGCTCAAGCATAGGAAACTAGGAAAGAAACGAAAGCGAGAGAGAGAGAGAGAGAGAGAGAGAGAGAGAGAGAGAGAGAGAGAGAGAGAATAGAAGATGAAAGGGTTTTAATTTTATAATTTATTTAAGTTTTAACTTTAACATTGTTACCTAACCCCCCCCCCCCCAAAAAAAAAAAAAAAAAAAAAAAAAGCCTTTAGCAACATTGTTGTCTTTTATTATCTTTAGTCTTTTAGTCTAGAGAAGTAACTTTATAAATTCAAAACTGAAAAGCCAATTCAAATATGTTTTTTTTTAGGTAGGTAGAGCCCCAATTCAAATATGTTACTTGTGTATTGTGTGGAACCGTAATCCAGTCATGGAAAATGGAAAAGTCAAGTGCCGTATGGTTTAATAAGAAAAATTGGTTTATAAATGATTTGATTAAAAAGTTTATAAACGATTTGATTAAACGATTTACAAACGATTTGGTTAAAATGTTTTAACTGGGTTCACACCGTTGGTTAATCAGTTTAAAACTGAACCGAACTGTTTATATAAACGGTGTCAAATTGTAAACCAAAACTGAACCATTTGAAAAATGGTTTGCCGGTTAAAATTTAAATGATTCGGTTCGGTATACGGTTTGGTTTCATTTTTTACACCCTCAACTCAAATACCATAATCCATTGAAAGCTCAAGCATGTCACATTCAAGCTCTTCCAACTTAGTGCCAAGATTTATATCTAATGGATCATCTTGAATTTTTACAAAATCAGAATTTTTACAAAATCATCTATTAATTCAAATAAAAAAGTCATTTGCATAATGATATGGAAACATTTGCCTCCCTCGTTCAATTAGCAATCTAGGAAGAAAGTCAAGAACTTAAACCCATCCTGATTCTGCAATAGAAAGAGTGTTGTTTTAAAAGTCAAACAAACTAAAGTTTCAAAAAGATTTCAAAATTAAAATTCAAATTTCATTTTCATTTTGGCGGGAAATTTTTTTGATTTTGTTTTGAGTTGATTAAGCTAGCTGGGATTTTTAGTCCCACATTGTTTAGGGACAAAGGAGAGTAGAGATCTATATGTAAGTGGTGTCCCAATACATCTTTAGCCTTTAAAAAGAAGTCTCCCTCTTGAGGGAGATGTCCGATGGTTCCAGGTTGTCTTTAACTCTCGCGTGCATGCCGAGCCGTGCCGTACTAGGCGTGATTGCCGATGTCAACACGTACCCCTACGCATGTACCTTTTGGAAGGGAAGTATTATATACTATTTAAAGGATAGAGATACACCTATACATATAGGAATATATTTGGTCTCCCTACCCTTTCGTACATGTACCTATACATAGGGAGGTATCCCTATGTATAAAGAGGTTCAATTTGAACCATTGATCCAAGTAACTCTTGGATCAAACCCATCTAGAATGTCCATCCAATGGACATACCCCTACAAGATGACCCTTTGGAAATGCATCTATCCTCTATAAATAGAGGACGTTGCCATTGCCAAAATTCATCTAGAATTCAGTACTTTTTTTTCTCTCTCTCTCTCTCTCTCTCTCTCTCTTATTTTGTATTGACGACATCAAGCCCATTTCATTTTTCAAGACTTTTGATCTCAACCATCAATTCTTCTGGTTCACTCACCCTTCCAGCTGAACCAAAAGTATGAGTGAACCGTCACTGAACCAACGGTTCATACCAGGATCTCAATAAGACCGTGCCACTCATACAAACCATTGCACATAACCATAATAAGAATATAATAAAATACAGCAAAAGTCTTAAATTAAATGAGTTTAATTCTCTATTGATTATTTAAATAAAATATCTAATTTTTCCTTTACACCAAAACGTAAATAAATATCCTTACATCAATTGTAAATCCAACTGAAAATAAATAAATAAACTAAACAAATCCTAGAGGTACACGCAGAAAGGGCACTCGCATGAAGCGTCATGCTCGTCCTCTCTTGCTTGCACTTCCAAAGCAGCAACACCTCCATACGCCGGAGCATCCATATAGTCATCCATAGTATAACCTGCATCAACATCTAAAAATAGTGTGTACACAAGGGTGTGCTCACAACTTAGCTCAGTAAGACAATCAGACAATGCAACACACATATACATGAGTAACATTCACATTATGGTCTGGTTTTAAGTTTGCAATGTGCTATAGAAAGGATTGGTGGCCACCGCACCTCTATACACGAGTGTGTGAAGCCACCTAATGGATCAAACACCACTGTCGTCTCACATGCACCCACCATGGAATAGAGATAGAGCTAAAGCGTTCGGATCATACACCGCCAACACTTCCCCTGATACCCTACCCATACCAACACGTAAGTCCCTATTGGCGAGGGCTTGCAAACTAGGTTCTCAACTAACCAATCATATATGTCATCACAGTAGGCCCTATCCCAGCACAGCTCCCTACGGTATAGAGATAGAACTAGAGTCTAGTAGCCAGGCCGGAGACCACAATGCCATTTTCTCCCCCTGATATCCTACCCGCACCAAGCATGCTAAGACAAAACGATATGAAAAGGTACGAGTGTGAGGAATGATCCCAGACCCCAGGCCCTTCCCATTCCACACACCAATGAAAACAATCACATGCCTAATAGTCACATCCTAGCATAGTGAGTATGCATGAACAATAATAATAAATGAAAGTAAAGATGAGATGCGAGTATGCACAAACATCAGTCCATAGAATCATAATTATTAACAACGTTTTATTATTATTAATTTATTAGGGTTTAGGTCTGATTCCCTTACCTGACGCTTGTTTGATAACTTGCTCCTCGTCACAGAATCCAAACTTTGTATCACAAGGTCCTACACGATGTTAGGGTTGAGTTAGAATATTTTTTTTAGGGTTTACGTCGGTCAGAAAATCAACAAGATCAAAACACTCCTCACAGAGCAGACCGATCGCGGGTACCGGTCATAGGTATCGACAGCAGCACTGTGGGGAAAGGTGTGACCGGTATGGTCGACCGGTCCCCATAGACCAGTCTCCTGGAGATACCGATCGTAGGTACCGATCGCATAGAGTGCGAGCGGTATGTCTTCGAAAGACCATACACCCGGTTCTCGCCTTCCGTCGATCACCCCCTATAGATTCTAGGATTTCTCCTATACATTCTAGGTCCAAGCAATGAGTTAGAGTTGTTTCCAACACCATTCAAGTCCTAGTTTCGATGATCTTCAACTTAGAACTTGAATCTAGGGTTTACTGACTGGATTAGGGTTTGACGGCAAAATATGGTTTAGATCAATACCTCGCCTTGCATGGTATTGATCCAATCATGACTAACCATTCTAGAACGCTTAATGTAGAGGAAGGTTTAAGCACTTACCATTGGTTCGCGGTAATGTGTTCTTCGTCCAACGGCAATGGCGGCTCTTCCCTCTCCTTCCTTAGCTCATTCTCCTTCTTCAATCTCTTTCTCCTCTTTAGGGTTTGTGAGGATCAATGAAAGGGATTTAAGGAGGTTTAAGGGTCCTTATATAGACTAGGGTTGAGTTTAGGAAGCCCCCTAACATTATAAAAGTCCTTCGATTCGAAATTTAGAAAGTGGGACCCGCAGAGATCCGTTTCCGAATCTAAGTGGTCTGCCTGCGCAGGCATACTGGTCGATTGGTACCATCGACCGGTATGAAAAATATCATTTAGTCTGATCCATTTTCATACCTGGTTGTCATCCGCTCATCATGTCTGCCCCGGTGATGATTGGAAGACCTGTTACGACATGAATTAAAGGTTTAGTTCGGATTCATGGAGTGCGGGTCTTACAGCCTAAGTAGGAAGTGAGAACTACCAAGACTAACCAATATAGAATAGATATGCTCGAACAAAGTTGAATGGCTAATCGGTACGAATTTTGACAAGACAAAAGATTTCTAAAAGCATATCTAAAAGTGGATACACGGATGAAGTCGAAAATCATGGTATTGATAGTATTCGGATTAGTATAATGATTATTGAGTTATTCCCATTGTCGAGTGAGATGATTAAGTAAAAGACCAAAAGTGAGTTTGTTGGAATTAATAAGAATATAAGCATATACTCTAATACTTATAGGTAGACTTGGGATATATAGAGAGTAACCAAGCAAAATATGCTTTTCAGGATATATGGAAGAGAGATCAGGGTAAAACAGCAGTGATAAGAGAGATGTAAGCTACTGAGTGTAATATGAGATTATTGACGATAGTCTTTGAAAAACTAAGAGATAAAAAAGAGCTAGATGTGCTCTTAAAATCTTTATACCAGATTTTACTAGTTTAAGCCTTTTTGGACTAGATGGTATTAGATGAGTGTTATGAACAATGTCCGATTCGTATGGATGAACAGAATTTGAATGCAACCTAATTTGACTTGAGATGACAAACTTTGACGCCATCTTGGGGATGGATTGGTTGTCTCAAAACTCTACAAAACTGTTATGTGCATAGAAGAGGTTGTCATTCAAGAGCAAAGATGGCACAAAATTTAATTTTATTAGAAGCATTGCCTAGGAAGTGAAAGTGTGAGGACAAATATCCACCCACGCTGAAATGGATGGTGAATGATTTAGATTCGCCACCTAGATTAAGGTCTAGGACCTAAAATGTAGTCTCATCTTGAGATAAGACTTTTATTGACTCATGACCCAACATATCGGTTTTGGTCTATCAGAGAACGAGTAAGCATTCAAGGTACAGTTTGGGAAGGTGTTAGGCATCCAAAGCTGCCCGATCATAAAATCAGTCTCCTATATGATTCTACTTTCCTTAGACTCTATGGTTTTGACTGTTCATGGTCAATGAATGATGACTATAGCTCATGGGGGATCCTATGCTAAGTTGCTAAATTCTTCTAACCTAAGTTCAGCCAAACATGTTCTCAAAGTAAATAAACAAACAAAATAATATCCAGTGAACCGAACTAAAGATGGTTCGATAATGGACTGAATCTGAGATGTCCAGAACATCTCAAGTTGCTTACGTATTCTAATCTTGGAAATTAAGTCAAAAACGTAGTTTGAAACAGAAGGTGATTAAAGTTTATGGATGTGGATTATGATTAAGCTTTCTTAGATTCAATTGTTCAAGTTTAAATTTATGTTTGATGATGATTGAGATTGAATCTAGAAATAGCCTAATGTGGAATGAAGTGAATATGGGTATGGATATGGATATGGATATGGATGACCTAAGAAGACTAAGGTGTGGTACCGTACTTGGAGAGTCCTCTAAGTTACCTACATATTCCAGAGGTCCTGGAAATCAGGTACAACGTAGTTCATTGCTGGGTGGATTGGATAGCCTCAGGGACTAAGATATGCAAGCACTTTCAGGGAGTAAAGTATGTGTACTCTCAGGGAATAGGTACGTCTCTCAAGGAGTAGGTATGTCTCTCAGGGAGGAAAGGTTTGTCTCTCAGGGAGTAATGTGTCTCTCAGGGAGTAGGTATGTCTCTCAAGGAGGAAACGTTTGTCTCTCAGGGAGTAGAATGTGTCTCTCAAGGAGTAGGTATGTCTCTCAAGGAGTAGGTATGTCTCTCAGGGAGTAGGTGTGTCTCTCAGGGAGTAGAGTGTATGTCTCTCAGGGAGTAGGGTGTGCCTCTCAGGGAGTAGGGTGTGTGAGGGTATATTGATTGAGGTGTGGAATCGTATCTGGGAGTTCCCCAGACTACCTATGTATCTTAGGGTTTGCCTTAAGAATCAGGATCCACGTAGTTCGAAACGATGTTCATTGGCCGACCCGCTTGGATCGGAATATGGGTGGTCCAGCTGGACCAAATAATGATCCTAAATGATCTATGGTTGGATTCACATCACACCTATTTAGGTTTTTGCACCTTAGAGGAATGAGTTGAAGGGTAGGGATCTTCCTAAAGTAACCCTTATAACCTAAACCCTAATTTTGGAATTGTTGGGCTAGGCTTCATGATTCTTGATTAAGACTTTTATCTTTTTCGCTTTTACCCTTCTCTGAATGTGGGTGCCTACATGCACGTTCCCACACCTAGGAATGTCTTCTATCAGTGTACATGTATGAACAGTTCGACTAGGGTGTAGCAGAAAGTAAGTTCTTTGTCGACAACAGATATCATTCAAGCATGACATTAACAAGCATGTCAAACATGATAGTATGCACAAAGCTAGCAGTGTAAGCATTTTAAACATGGTAGTGCACAATATGGCAGTATAATCAAGTGAACATGGTAGATGTGTGGTATAACAATGTAGACAATATCAGATCCTCAATCTAACGGTTATATCTCTTCAAAAATCGATAATCGTGGTCAACACTTAGATTTCATCAAAATAGCTAAGATCAATGGCTTAGATCTCACAAAATGATAATCTAACGATTCAAATCACTCAAAATCATAATACAACCATTCAGATTCATTTAAATCATTCCTAGCGGTTTATATCGCTCATCATGATAATTGAATCGCTCAGATTGATTAAAGTCACTTATCAAGACAATCCGATGGTTCAAATTGCTTAACATCACATCTAAAGACCATATTAAAATTCACATTAAAAAATTATGATCAAGGATTTATTTTAATTACATCAAAATTCTAAATCAATGGTCATGATCAACTCATTAAAATCCCATCATATGGTCGTGATCAATTCTTAAAAAATTCAGATCATGTTGTTGGATCAACCAACATTAAAATTTCAATCAAATGGTCGGACCAATCACATTAAATCCCATCAAATGGTCAGACCAATCATATTAAAATTCCCATCACATGGTCGGACCAATTACAATTCCCATCATATGGTCGGACCAATCACATTAAAATTCCCATCACATGGTTGGACCAATTACAATTTCCATCATATGGTCGGACCAATCACATTAAAATTTCCATTATATGGTCAGACCAATCACATTAAACTTCTCATCACATGGTCGGACCAATTACAATTCCCATTACATGGTCAGACCAATCACATTAAAATTTCCATTATATGGTCAGACCAATTACATGAAATTCTCAATCATATGGTCAGATCAATTTCCATCACATAAAATTTCCATGATATGGTCGGACCAATCACATGAAATTCGCAATCATATGGTCAGATCAATTTCCATCACATAAACTTTCCATGATCATAGATGGTTCTCAATGAGCATTAGATAGACATGATCAAAGGCCAATATTAAAACACGTCAACTTGCAAAGAATCAATGGACGATATCTACAAGCATGTAATGATATCAGACAAAAATATACAAAGTTCAAAAAAGAAAAAAATTAATAATGTATATGCATGAAAAAACCATACAGCAATAAAGCATGCATAACTACGAACTACGAAGAACGTGTATATGCAAATCAGAAGTTTGAAACCACACACAAATGAGCATGGGGTTCACTGTAAACCGAAAAGGGAGGAAAACCTACCTGGTAATGTTGCCGGTGGTGGTAAAGATTATGAATAGTGGGTGCTGATCGTCGGGCGATGGCGGTAGTGGCAACACGATGTTTGCGTGAGTGCCCGATGATGATCATGGTCGATGTCGGTGAGTTGCAGCAAACTGTTGGAGGGTGAATAAGGGTGGCTCAGTAGATGGATTCCAAAGCTTTGGTTCAGTTGGAGTTATGCAGGGAAAGAGTTGTAGCTTAAGGACCCCTCCTTTTTTTTTTTTTTTTTTGCAGGAGGTTCAGATAAAATGTTCTACAGATTGTGAATCCTCAAGCTCCCCAAAAAGCTCTCCTCTCCCCCCTCCTCCCTCTGGTTCGGTGGTCTGTGGGGTTCTTTATAGGAGAAGATCCTCAAACAGTGGTGGCTACGGTTGGAGTTTAATGGGAGATTGATCAGATGGGAGCGAGACTCGATGGAGATTGTAGCAGATTTTGGGGGGGAAGTAGATGAGAGAGAAGTGGTTGGGCAGGTCTCATCGACAGGTGAGGTGGTGGTGCTCTTACGGCAGGGTGGTATGGGTTGGTGCAGAATATGGGTCGGTGGAGAGATTTCAGGGAAGTGGGTTGGTGATGGCGGGTTAAGCTCAAGAAGCATGGGATGAGAGGCATGGTGGTGGATAGGTAGGTGGCGGTGGGCTGCTCAAAATGGAGGTGGCGGTGGTGGATTAAATGAGCATGGGAGAGGTGGATGTGGCAGCACCTCCATCTTTCCCTCCACCAAATTCTCTTTCTCTCTCTCTCATCAGGTTCTCTCTCTCCCTTCCTCTCTCACTCTCTCTTCTCTCTCCTCCTCTTGACCGAATATATATATATATATATATATATATATATATATATATATATATATATATATATATAAAATAATATAATATATATTAATATATATAATATAATATGTAGAAATAATATATAATATATAAATATATATAATATATATCATATAAACATATATGTATAACATAAATACAAAAAATACATGCACATGGGTTGAACCGACTTGGTCCGGACTAGCCTGGGCTGGGTAAGGATGGACTGGTCGAGTTTGACGGGGTTGGACTAAATTGGGCTTGAGCTGGGTTGGGCTGAGTTGGGTTTGAACTTGTTTGGACTTAATTGGGTTTGAGTTGGGTCGGATTGAGTTAGGTTTGACCGGCTTCTCTCTCTCTTTTGTGGGTCATTTTAACTTGCTTCTGCATGGGGTCATTCAGAAACCTTTGTCCCCTATTTACCACATCTACTTTGAAGAGGACGGACAATGGAGCACACTGGTGCTCGAATCACCTGATTCTGACGTCAGATGACCAAAATATGAAGTATTGAAGTTTTGACGATAATCCTACTGGCAACTTTGCATGGGACCCACTGGTGGCCTCTGCCCAGAATTTTCTACATCCACTTTAAAGAGGACGGACAATTGAGGGCACTGGTGCTTGAATCGCCTGATTCGGACTTCAGATGACCAAAATATGAAGAATTGAAGTTTTGATGATAATCCTACTGTCAACTTTGCGTGGGACCCGCTAGCGGCCTTTACCCAAAATTTTCTACGTCCACTTTGAAGAGGACGGACAATGGAGTACACTGGTGTTTGAATCACCGGATTTGGACATCGGATGATCAAGATATGAGGGCGTGAAGTTTAATTAATTAAACTCATGATAATTTGCATGCAGGCCCTTGGACAATTTATTATAATTTTTCAGAAAAAAAACCCTTGTACTTATTTCCGGTTTGAAATTACCATATCTGCTTCCTTTGACATCAGAATTGAGTGATTCTGGTCTCATTTGGAAGGTATTTCCAAGACCTATACATCCATGTAGATTACAACCTATGACCTTGCTGTGGGGCTCGTCGAAATCAGCCTCGAAGTCGTCACTTAACGTCTAAACCTTGAATTGACCCGTAGCCCTTTCTGAATGCATTCACCGAAACTCTTGCACACTGGGGCACTTTGGTCAGCTCAAAACACCATAAAGGGCACACAAAGATTGATTAAAATGTCAGTTTGAGAGTTTCACTTGCCTCTCCTGTATTTATTTTTCTTCTTTTTTATTTATTTTTAATTTTCAGTTTTCTCCCCTCTCTTGCTATCTATACACCAGTAAAGCTTTGTGTAAACACCCCATTTTTGCTACCCTCAGCATAAGTGAACCCATATGATAGGTTTTCGACTTTTAACCCAAAGGTTTGTGATTCTCTAATGAACCCCACAGCAAAGTCATAGGCTATTACCTACTTAGATGTAGAGGTCGTGAAATTATCATCAAAATGAGACCGAAATCATCAAATTCTGACATCAAACAAGGAAGATAACACAGTCTGAAAGTACAAGGGCATTTACGTAATTATTGTATGATGCATGCATTATCATTTAAATTTCAAATCATCATATCTTGGTCACATGATATCGGAATCAGATGATTCAAATGCCAATATTCCTTATTTTCAGTCCTCTTCAAAGTGAACGTGAAAAATCCCGGGTAGAAGTCACCGATGGGCCCCATGCAAGCTTTCATGCAAAATTATCGATAAAATTTCAAAGCTTCATATCTTTGCCGTTCTACGTCAGATTCAGATGATTCAAAGACCATTATTCTTCATTTGTGATGTTCTACAAAGTGAACGTGAAAAATTCGGTACAGAAGTCTCCGAAGGGTCCCATGCAAAATTACACATGAAAATGGTCATTTAATCTTTGAAAATTCATATTTTGATCACCCCACATCTAAATCAGGTGATTTCAGTTTCAATATGTTTCATTTTTAGTACTCTACAAAGTGGACGTAAAGGATTTTCGGTAGAAGTCTTCGAAGGATCCCATGCAGAATGGTTAGCTAGATTATCGAAAATTAGCTTGCTTAAACTTCAGAAATTCATAAATTGGTCATTTTATTTCCAAATGAGGTGATTCAAGCTCTAGTATTTCTCATTTTTAGTGTTCTACAAAGTGAAAGTAGAAAATTTAGGGTAGAGGCTATCAGAAAATTCCATGCAGAATGACTGTAGAAATGACCAATTAAATGATAGAAAAAACCAATCTTGGCCCAAACCCAGTCAATCCAGTCCGACCCAGCTCGACCCAAACTGAACTAAACCATTCTATCCTAGTCCAGCCCGACCCAACTCAAGTCGATCGGACCAAGTCAGTGTTGCCCGTGTATATATATATATATATATATATATATATATATATATATATATATAAGAACCGTACTTTGAAAACCCGGTCTAATCCATGGTTATATATGATGACAGGTCTCCCAATCATAACCGGACCGGAAGGCGAAGCCAGGTGACGAACCACTCAATTTTCAGGTAAGAGAACCTGTGAAAAATGTCTAAATCTCATACCGGTCTGACTATACCGGTTGCGGTCAGTGCAACCGGTATGTGCAATCGGTATGGGTATACCGGTCGGACTATACCGGTTGCGGTCACTCCGACCGATATGTGCGATCGATATGCTTAATTTCGGCTGGAGACAGACTCCAGCGGGTCCCTCACTCCGAATGGAAACTTGGAAAGTTTTCAATCATGGAAAACCTTCCCAAGAATGGCTCTCTTCTATTTATAGGGATGATCCCACTCCATTGATTTTTTCTCAAACCCTAGCCATCTGGAGAAGAGTTGAGAAGGAGCAAGGAGGAAAAGGCCGCCCAGGAAGGAGACTTCAGTGGAGGAGCATGCCGCCAACCGACGAACGTCGCCGGAAAGTGCTCTATACTATTAGTAATATTAGGATGACGGATCGAATCCGCAAAGCGGCGCAGTGATCCAAAAAGCCTAGGATTTCCATTAGTTTTCTCATTCGGATCTAATCTAGACTTGATACGGCATTCTAGTCAAAATCAAAAGACCAACATAGTATTTGAACCTTTGAATGGGTTAGGAGAAACCCTATAAAACTTAGCCGATACCAACAAGGACGGGAGATCCGAGACCTTGCTCTCGGATCCAGACCACGGACTATACCGGTAGGACACAAGGTCTGACGGTATGGGTCTGCGGTGTATACTGGAGGCACATACCGGCTTCACCTATGTGCAATCGATATATACCACAATCGAAATACATATTGGTGGCACATACCGGTCTCACTATACTGAGACCGGTACCTGCAACCGGTATGCTTCCCGAGCTTGATTTGCTTGGCCAAACCTGGTTCTGACCTCTGAAACCTTAATAAATAGATTTTAACATTTGAATATGATTATGTAGGACCTGTAGACAACATGAGTGAACCCTGTGACACAAAACGGGATTATTATCCCGCGTCAGGTAAGGGACAAGACCCCAAACTCTAATTAATTAAAGAACAGTAAACCTTGTGAATAATTTTATGTTATCTGATTGCTTGATGTTTGTGCATCTCACATGCGATGTAGTTGTCTCTTTTATTATTATTTACTCATGCATTTCATATGTTAGGATTGTTGGATGTTAGGCATGTGTATGTTTTAGTTAGTGTGTGGAATGTGAAGGGGGTGTGTCTTGGATATATCCACAGCTAACACTTTTCTCGTATCGTCTTCTACCTTAGCAAACTCAGTGCGAATAGGGTATCAGGGGGAGGACGTGAGATTGTGGTTCTTCCTGCCCACCAGACTCGAGTCCTAACCCTATGTCGTAGGAAGTTGTGCTGGGGTAGGGTCATATAGCCTTTTACTTTAGCAGACTTGGTGCGAATAGGGTATCAGGGGGAGGACGTAGGATTGTGGTTCTTCCTGCCCACCAGACTTGAGCCCTATCTCTATATCGTAGGGAGCCGTGCTAGGGTAGGGCCATTGATACTGTATTGCCATTTAGGACTGGTTAGAAATAGAACCCACTTGCAAGCCCTTGCCAGTAGGGATTTAGATATTGGTACGGTGTGGGGTATCAGGGGAAGAACGTGGGATTGTGGTTCTTCCTGCCCGCCAAACTCGAGTCCTATCTCCATACTGGAGTGAGTGATGTGGGGCAATAGCAGTAGTGTGGTATGTGCCTGACTGTTGGGTGTGCTCATACTCTCGTGCATGGAGGTGCGGTGGCCGCCAAACCTTACCATAGCATATTTGCAAGTTATACCTGACCCAATTGTAATGTTATTCCATGCATATTGTTTGTCGCATTGGTCTTGTACTTTACTGAGCTAAGTTGTGAGCTCACCCAAATATATATATATATATATATATATATTTTTATATATATATAATTTTTTTTTGTCTTGATGCGGGGTATACGGTGGAGGACTTTATGATTGCTCCAACCCTTACGAGACGGTGGCTGCCCTGGACTCCCAGACAATGGAGGACGAGCATGATGCGTCATGCGAGTGCTCGTTTTGTGTCTTCTCTCAGTGATTGATTTATTTTCTGTTAACAACTTTGTAATAATTATTACTTAAATTTTATGAATGATGGAATAATTGGAGTATTTATTTTAATTATAATATAGAGTTCAGTTCATTTATATATTTTAATCCGCTGCTATGTATTACTTTTGATTAAGTTAGACTGCTTGTGAATGATTGGTTGACACTGTCTATTGAGATCCTGGTGTGAACCATGGTTTAGAGCTGATTCATATATATATATATATATATATATATATATATATATATATATATATATCATGTATATATTTTATATATATTAAAGCATATTATATTATATAATATTTATAACATATATATATTATAGTATTATGTATATATTAAAATGATGTCATGCATAGTCATGAGGACTCTGAAAAGGAGGAGACAAGTGCTAGCCGTAGGCTAGTTTTAAGAAAAGAAATTGGTGATGAGGTGTCACCATGGATAGAAAGAAACAAAAGAGGTGTTGTAAGATTTGGATTAGGAAAAGAATAAAGAAAGAATGGCATATGGATTTCTTGCTAAAAGAGGCTAGTCGGTGGGATCAACTTAGAATAGGAAGGTGATTCGATGGGATCAGCTCAAGATAGGAAGTTGAGCTTGGTGGGACTTTGAAAAAGGAAAAGTGAGGCTCGTGGCTAGTAAATAGGATAGAAGAGAAAAGGAAAGTGGGAAAGATGGAAAGGAGGGAGAAAATTCGAACAAAATAAAGGGAGAGCCGTGAGAGAAGAGAAGAAGGAAACAAAAAAAGAAAAAAAAAGAGAAAAGGAGAAGAAGTCGAGAGAAGAAAGAAAAAAAAAATTGAGAGAGAGACGGACAAACGGAGAGGGAGAAGATGGAAAGAAAAAAAAACAAACAAAAAAAGAAGAAATTGAGAGAGAGCAGAGGGAAACGGAAAGAAGAAAAGGAAAGAGAAGAAAAGGAGAGAAGATATTGGAGAGAGATTGAGATATCTAAAAGAGAGGAAAGAAAATCTGTTGAAAAAGGGAGGGACTGACTGGCCGAGAAGGAGGGCTGGAAGAAAAGAGCATTGAGAGGGCTGAGTCAAGGAGATTGAGAAAGCAGCAGAAGAAGAAGAATAGGGAGAGAAGACGATAGAGGTGAAGAAGAAGAGAGGTAAGAGCTTTATTTACCTGCTAATAACTTGCTGTTCATCAATCCTCATCACCAAACTTGTTACAGACTTACTTCCTGCGGCCTAAAACCCAATCCCTCAAACCTTAAACCAATCCCTACCACCGACCTGGAACCCACTTTCAATACCTTACCACTCACCAACCTTGCATAGCCACACCTGGCTCACTCTCCATTCACTCCATCAACCAACTCCAGATCGTCACCTATATCTATCCTCAAAACACCTGCTGGTCATTCCCATGCAATAAATCCCAACCACCTACTTTGAATTTAAGGTGATGAAATTGATTTAATTATGCTTGAATTTAATATGATAAAATTGATCCGATCATGCTGGAATTTCATGTGAGTTAATTAATCCGATATGCTTTGAATTGAATGTGATTAAAATTGGTTCACATGATTTTAATTTTTCATGAAATTGATCCCATCGATATCCTTGAAATTTTTATAAAATTGATCCACATGAATGGAATTGTTATGAGATTGATCCCATCGATATTCTTGGAATTTTTATAAAATTGATCCACATGAATGAAATTGTTATGAGATTGATCCCATCGATATTCTTGGAATTTTTATAAAATTGATCCACATGAATGAAATTGTTATGAGATTGATCCCATCGATATGTTTAGAATTTTTATTAAATTGATCTCATCGGATGCTTAGAATTTCTAGGTGAATTAAATGGACCATTGATGTAGAATTTTGTAGTGATTTAAATACGTCCATTGATCATAATTGTGATTGATGTTGAATGATAATTTAATCTAATGTGGACCATTGATGTTGAATGAGTTTGATCAATTATGATTAATTTTGAATGTTAATTTGATCAATTATGGACCATTGGTGTGGAATGAGTTTTAATTTGATTAATTGAGGGCACATTGATCTTGAAATTTGGATGGCATGGAATTTGGATATTTGATTGAATTTTGATGTGATTAATTTCTATCAATTGATGATGAAACTTTGATGAAAATTATTGGTAATTGATCTTGAAATTTTAAGTGATTTAACATTGGCCATTGATCTTAGATGTATTGATGCTTGAATCTGAACCATTAGATTTTGATCATGGGTGTTTTAGAGGAATTTGAACCATTAGATCTTGACTATGAGTGTCTTAGAGAAATCTGAGCCAAGATTTTGATCATGGGTGTCTTCAAGAAATTTGAGTGGTTAGATCTTGATCATAAGTGATTTAAATGAATCTGAACGGTTAGATTGTGATTTTGAATGATTTGAACCGTTGGATTGTTATCAAGATTGATTTAAATGGATATAAACAATTAGATTTTCGTCATAAGTGTTTTGAGTGAATTTTAACCATTGGATCTCAATTTGAACATGATATACATTATCTAAGCCAATAGTTGTGCATTTTATGATGTTTATATTGCTATATTTTGCATGCATTACCATGTTTCGATAGAATATTTTATTTTTAACAATAATTTAATTTATGCAACACCCTAGTTGAACTGTCATGTATGCACATTTCTAGAAGACAATCTAGGCGTGGGGACGTGTATTTAGGCACCCACATTCTTGGGAAGGGTATAATGAAAAATAATAAAAATTTTAACAAAGAAAGAAAATGCTTTGCCAAACCTTTCAAAATTAGAGCTTAGGATGAAAAGGGTAATTCAGAACGATTTTGTCCCTCAGCATATCCTAAACCTAGAATAGGTTATAAATCCTAAACCTAGAATAGGTTCTCAATTCTTAACCTAGATCAGATTATTTCAGATCGTTTTTGAACTACGCAGATTCTGATTCCTAGGGCAAACCCTAGGATACGTAGGTGTTACGGTTGGAAATTGCCCGTCGATCTGTGATCCGAGTAACCTGCAATCACAGAGATGAGACAAGGGAGTTGGGCTGTAAGACCCGTACACCGTAAACCCGGTCTAAACCTTGGTTTTATGAGTGACAGGTCTTTCGATCATCACCGGGCCAGACGGGACGAGCGGATGACAATCAGGTATGAAATCGGACCAAAGACGATCGAATCAACATGATTTTATGTTGACCGGTCGACCGGTACCAAGACTGGTACCGGTCGACCGGTCAGGTCTGCGCAGCTAAGTGTGAAAATCTAGAAATTAACTTCTGAGGGTCCCACTTTTCTGATTTCGAATCCTAAGACTTTCCTAATCCTAATAGGTTACTAAACCCTAATTCTAGCCTATAAATACACCCTTAAACCTCCTCAAATCCTTTCCATTGTCTCTAGCAAACCCTAGAGAAGAAAAGTTAGAAAGGAGGAGCTAAGAAGAAGAAGAAGTGCCACCATTGTCGTTCGACGAAGCTCACTCTACGCCAGTCAACGGTAAGTGTTTGAATCAATCTTCTTACCCTATGTTAGTTGTGTGGGTGGATCAATACCATGCAAAGTAGGTATTGATCTAAAATCCTATTTTGGCCAATAAACCCTAAGTTGTCATCAAACCCTAGATTCGAGTTTCGAGATGATATTCATCGGAACGAGACTTGAATGAGTTGGGGATAACTCTAACTCCAAGATTAGACGTAGAATGGATAGGAGAAACCTTGGAAATCCAGGGAGGATGATCAACGACAGTCGAAAAACCCATGTATGGTCTTCCGGAGACATACCGATCGACTATACCGGTTGCACATAGTGAGACCGGTATGTTGCCACCGGTATCCCTCGGGAGGCTGGTCTGTGGGGGACCGACTGACCATACCAGTCGCCAGTCTTCCCCACAGAGCTGCGACCGGTACATGCCACCGGTCAGCTCTGTGAGGGTATTTTGTAACCTTGTTGGTTTCCGACCAACATGAAACCCTAAGCAATGTATTCTAATGAAACCCTAATAATATTGTAGGACTTTGTGACTTTTCGTTTGGATCTTGCGACTTGGAGCAAGCTAACAAACGAGCGTCAGGTAAGGGAATCTGACCTAAACCTAATAATTAATGGACAGTAAGTTGTTGTTAATCACCTGAATATATATGATGTGATGTTTGTGCATATTCACATGCCATCCTTTACTTTCAGTTATTATTATTGTTCATGCATTGATAGGATGCGATTGTTAAGCATGTGATTGTTTTCGTTAGTGTGTGGAGTGGGGCATGGAACTGGGATCGCTCCTCACACTAGCACCTTTTGTAGTATTCTGTCTTAACATGCTTGGTACGGGTGGGGCATCAGGGGAAGGTCGTGGTACGGTGGTCTCCGATATTGATGTTGGCCTGGCCATGGTTATGTGGCACTGTGGTCTCCGAGTCAACGCTGGCTTGTCCACAATGCTTTAGCTCTATCTTTACGCCATAGGGAGTTATGTTGGGATAGGGTCTACCTGCGTATTGTTTCTATCCTAGTGGGTTAGTTGCGGATAGGGCATCAGGGGAGGTGTGGGAATGCCTTAGCTCTATCTCTATGCCGTAGACGGCTGTGCTGGGATAGAGCGTACATTGATGACATATATGATTGGTTAGTTGCGAGTCCAGTTTGTGAGCCCTGGCCAGTAAGGGCTTAGGTACTGGTATGGGTAGAGCATCAGGGGAGGTATGGGGGTATCTTAGCTCTATCTCTATTCCATGATGGGTGCATGTGGGCCAATGGGGGTGTAATCCATGAGGTGCCAGACACTCGTGTATAGAGGTGCGGGGGCCACCAAATCTTTCTATAGCACATTGCAAACTTAAAACGAGACCACAGCATAAAATGATTGTTACTCATGTATAATATTGTGAAACTGTCTGATTGTCTTACTGAGCTAAGTTGTGAGCTCACCCTTTGTATATATACATGTTTTAGATGTTGATGCAGGTTACACTGTGGATGACTACATGAATGCTCCAGCTTATGGTGGTGTTGCTGCGTTGGATGTACTGGCAGGAGAGGACGAGCATGGCGCTTCATGCGAGTGCCCTTTCTGCGTGTACCTTTGATTGGTTTATTTATTTATTTTCGTTAATTTCGATTGGATTAAAGAGATGTAATGATATTATATTATTTGTTTGGATTTGAATAATTTGGTATTTTATTTAAAGTTATCAATAGATTCTCAGTTCATTATATTTAAAAGACTTCCGCTGTACTATTATATTCTGATTGTGGTTATGTGTGATGGTTTGTATGAGTGGAGACGGCCTATTCGAGATCCTGCTGTAAACCGTTGGTTCGATGACGGTTCACTCACACCATTCTGGTTGGATCAGAATTGGGGTGTGACATGGGCGACTAAGCCCCGGGTACACTCCGATGCCTAAGTCAGATTCCCAATATAAGCAGTCAAGAGATAGTAGAAAGCTATCTCCAGTTTAAAGAGAGTGGGATGATGAAAGAGTTTGAGCGTGCGAGAATGAGAGAGATTGTCAATAGTGAGATGAGATTACCTTGAGGGATCGTCCCCTACTTATAGAGATTGGGAAGAAGCATGGAGGCACCAGGACTCAGAGAAGTAGATCGCCAGTAGGACTGCCAGGTGTCGCTCTGAGGAGCACCCAAGTCATAGACTCCGAGCAGGAGTAGGAGACCGTAGCCAAGGAAGCTAAGGCGATCAACCACAGGAATGACACGTGTCGTGATAGGTGGTCGTAGGGCCGTGATAGTCGACGTCGTATCATACAAGGAAAAGGACTCATCTGTCGTGACATAGTCGCATTAGGACACTAACCTCCGATCGGGAAACATGACCAGACAGGTATGCAACTCCGACCGCTTCACCACCATGAACGGATGGTGACCTCTGAGCGGCATAAGCCGAGTGCAACATAGAAATAGCGGTCAACTCCGGAGAAGGGCTTGACAGTGTAAGATTTTAAATGGATGGGATTTTTCTCACATAACAGATGCCCCTTGCGCTGTCGGATTCAACGAATTCGACAGTGCAATCGTGTCGAATAAAAGTATCAAAACTCAGCTCGGACACAGTGAGAGTTCGGTTGGCCGCAAGTTGGTGCCACACACACACCCTCCGAGGATTGTCCACCACAATCGGAACCGCTGCTTGAGTGGGAGAAAACTGCTACCAACCGTCTGCACGATCAGTCGTTGCGTGGGGCTCGAGGCCTTTAACTCGGGATCCACAATCCCGCTTGACCGTATATATCCAGCAAGTCGAAACGCCGTGTGCATCCTACGGCCAGAAAGCAATCGATGCGCCTCAGAACGAGGCACAATAAATAGCCGCCGCACTGCCAACGGTCAGCTCAATCCGACGGTGCAGATTGAATCCGATCGTCTCGAGAAATGGCGCCATAATATCTCGCCATCATTGTAGGTGACGTCAGCCTGTCACGTCGCGTCGGGCACGGCAGGCAATGACCAATACTATTCTGCCACGTGGTCGGAGTTCGAAGAGCCGATTTTCAAACTCGACGCCTATAAATACCACTCCAGCACTTTTATTCGACCATTTGCTTCAATTGAGATCGGAGTCCTTTCTGCGCGGTCGGAGTCTCGAAAAGCTTTTAAGTATTCGTACTTCTTCCATCGATTCTAACCAGTAAGTTCACTTTGCTCTGTCCTTCCTTTCCGTTTTTCTTCCATTTCGTGATTAGTAGCTCCCATTCGTCCCTTCAGCTTTCGATCCGGCCTCTAAGGAGGAACTTGAGCAGAGTTCCTCCAATGCTACCGAGTGCAGTCGCCCTGCTGGCACTTCCGCTCGACGGGCTCCCCGCTAGAGGAGCAGTCGTCCCATTATTCCTCCTCTCGACAAACTCACTGCATGGAGGGTGCCGAGCAAGGTCGTCTCTGAGAACGCCTTGTCCCAGATCCGCAGAACATATCAGTTGGAGGAGCCCATGACCGACGTCTCGGTCTGGCTCCCATCATCCGACGAGAGGGCCTGTAGCCTGAACGTCGCAGAGCTCTGTGTGTATGAGCATGCGCTGAAGTCCGGCCTCCACTTTCCCCTTCATCCCCTCGTAGTCGATATTTTGAAGGAGTACCGCATCGCCCCCTCCCAGTTGACTCCGAACGGGTGGCGATGCATTTATGCCTTCATCATGTTCGTCCTCTGACTGCGGGAAACTCCGACCATGAACCTGTTTTGGTCCCTCTTTCAATTCTCCAGTCTGACCGAGACCCGTTCCATGAGCGGGTGGTACTACTTCAGCCAGAGGAGCGCGAAGAAGCTCTCGGCGATCTCTCAAAAGCCTTCTTCCATTTACGAGTGGAAGGAGAAGTTCTTTTTCGTGGGCCCTCCAGTGGGTGGCCCTGCTCTTCCTCTGTCGAACATGTGGCTGGTAGTTGACGCTACTGGGTTCAACAAGGTCCCTTTCTTGACCACGGAGGAAAGACGGGCCCAATGCAAGGTGCTGGGGGGCCAGACAGTCCGCTATGCTGACCTGGCGGGTCTCGTGAAATTGGCCGAGCACGGCCTACTAGGTGAGTTTCGATCCTAGCTGTTAAACTTCGATCATTACTGTTATTATTGTTGCTAACCATTTGCTTGCTTGTCTCAGTGAACTTCTCCAACGATCGGATCGTTAACCAGATTTTACGGAAGCGGGCTGCCAAGACCGGTAGAGCCAATGATCAGGCTGTCGCTCCGACGGCACCCGATATCACAGAGGACATCAAGGGCAAAAAGCCCATGGTGGAGGGCCCACCTAAGAAGAAGATCCGATCGGCGCAAGATCTGCAAGCCGACTACCACAAAACAAGACCGGCTGTCCAACTCGGTCGGTCAGACGAGTAGAAGAAGGGGGCTGCAACGAAGGAAGTCCAGCCTCCTCATGGAGCCAAGGTGGTCGACCTGACCAAGGGCCGCAGACGCCGAAAAGAAGGAGAAGGAGCCCGCGCATCCGGCCGAGGGGGCCCGAGAAAAGAAGACGGGGACGATGGCGTTTTCAACGGCGCTCGGCTTGAAGCCGTCAGACTCCATCTTTAAGAGCTCAAGGGTGGTTAGGGTCATCCTCACCGAGGGTCGTCTCCCGGAGGACGTGACCCTCACTTCTTCGATGGAGAATGATGACCTGTTCTAGAGGATGTTCCTCGCGAGCACTCAGGTAAATTCCTTTTCATTGCTTCAGTCTGTTTGCTAACTTAACTTTTCGATTTTTTGATCCACAGGCCAACAACCTCTTGGCCGAGGTCTGTCAACAGGTTGTGACCTCGATGATGGAGGTCGAGGAGAAGGAGGAGCTGGAAACCTCCTTGCGGGCGGCCCTGGAGGCGACCAAAGGAAAGCTGAAGGATAAAACAGCTGAAGGATAAAACCGCCGAGGCCGAAGGCCTCGTTTTGGAGAAGACGAACCTTCAGACGTCTTTGGACAAGGCCAAGGATGCTCTTTCGGAGGAGCACAAAAGGGTTCACCAGGCCGAGGAGAAGCTGCGGGCAGTGGAGGACGGCGCCAGGATTGCCAAAGAGGCACTGGCTAAGGCTGAGGAGCTCTGCAAGGAATCCTCCGATCGAGCGGTGGCGGAGTATCAATCGTCCACCCAGTATGAGGAGGACGTGGAGAAGGCCGTCAGCGGGTTCTTCCAGAAGGGGGTTGCGTATCTGAAGGAATAGCTCATCGGTATGGGCATCATCGTCAACTGGTCAGACATTTCGATCCTTGCTGAAGATTTTGTGGTGGCACCAACGGCGCTTATGGAGGCTGACAATATGCTGGAGGACGATCTACCTCCCTACGAAGTGCCCCAAATGCCGATCGTGGAGCTTCCGGACGTGCCACTGCCTTGCGAAGCACCTACGGGCCTGGCTGCCGAGGAAGACTAACCTTGAGACCCCTTCCGTCCTCTGGAAAGCTGAAGGAGTATGGCTTGGTGCTCACTCCTGAGCCATTAGTCTGGCAAAGGAGGGAGAAACTTTTCCAATTCCATCTAAGAAGCCGTACTGGATACCCAATTCCATCTGAGAAGCCGCACTGGATACTTGTAAATTTTAACCCCTATCGGACGGTTTGTAATTGTCCCTTCATGGGTATTGTATCATTGCCCTTTGCGGGCCTTTATAAATGAAAATCCATTTTTATCATTCCTTTTGCATTCTGTTTCTTTTTGTTGTTCGTCTTCGGAGTTGAGTGTTCGGTAATGCATCCACCTCGGAAGTGTTGTCGGCTTGACGGCTGAACAGGCCGAGAACACTTAATTCTTCTTAAAATGGCTAAGTCATTAGAATAGTCGGACATCCCTCTGAGCAGCTGGGTGCGGGTTTCTTTAAAAACTGTTAAGTATTGAATTTACCAAGGTCTGCTTGTGGACCTGTGTATGTAGATTCAAGTAAATTCTGCATGCTACCGAGGTCTTCTTGTGGACCAGGATAGGTAGATTCAAGTATGGTCTGCATGCTACCGAGGTCTGTTTGTGGACCTGGGTAGGCAGATTCAAGTATGGTCTACATGCTACCGAGGTTTGTTTGTGGACCATGGTAGGCAGATTCAAGTATGGTCTGCATGCTACCGAGGTCTGCTTGTGTACCGGGGTAGGAAGATTCAAGTATGGTCTGCATGCTACCGAGGTCTGCTTATGGACCTGGGTAGGCATATTCAAGTATGATCTACATGCTACCGAGGTCTGCTTGTGGACCGTGTTAGGCAGATTTGACTATGGTCTGCATGCTACCGAGGTCTGCTTGTGGACCGGGGTAGACAGATTAAAGTGTGCTCTGCATGCTACCGAGGTCTGCTTGTGGACCGTGGTAGGCATATTCGAGTATGGTATGCATGCTACCGAGGTCAGCTTGTGAACCGGGGTAGGCAGATTCAAGTGTGGTCTGCATGCTACCGAGGTCTGCTTGTGGACCGGGGTAGGCAGATTCAATTGTGGTCTGCATGCTACCGAGGTTTGCTTGTGGATCGGGATAGACAGATTCAAGTACGGTCTGCATGCTACCCTTACCAGTTTGTGGGTAAGGGTAGGTGGACCTGCCAAAGGTCGACGCCCGGCTCGGGCTTGCCTGAGATCGGCTGAGTCGAAAGGAATGGCTATGCGGAGAACCACGAAAAATAGTTGCTGTAAGTTGTCGTCTGTTGGTACGCAGTCATCCAGAATGCTGTTGATTCTCGCACATCTTCTAGGTTGTCCAGATTCGTCCGAAGATCTTCAGAGTTGGTATCTTCATTGAAGTTTAGCATCCTAAAGGTAGGGTGGAATACCTCGACGGGGACAACGACCTCTGTGCCAAAGGCGAGCATGAAGGACGTTTCGCCGGTTGGTGTTCGGCTGGTCGTCCTGTACAACCAGACAATGCTCGGTAACATGTCCACCCATTTTTCTTTCTGGTCTGTTACCATCTTCTTCAGACCATACAATATTGTTTGTTTGTGGCTTCGGTCTGTCCACTTGATTGTGGGTGACCGACCGAACCAAATCTATTGTCGATCCGAAACTCCGCACAGAAGTTTGCAAACGATGCACTCCCGAACTGAGTGTCGTTGTCTGTCACCAATACTCTGGGCACTCCAAACCTGTAGACAACCAAATGTCTGAAGAACTGTTCCACTTTGGCTGCGTCAATTTTTGCCACGGCCTTGACTTCGATCCATTTTGTGAAGTATTTAATGGCTACAATGACATACTGCCGCTGATATGTTGCCTTGGGGAAGGGCCCCATGATGTCCATGCCCCAGATGGCAAAGGGGAGAGGACTTGTGATTGACTGCAAAGGGGCGGCCGGAGCATGTGGCACTGGTGCGTAGAAGTGGCACTTGTTGCACTTGTGCATTAGCTCGATGCAGTCGTCATGCATTTTTGACCAATGATAGCCTTGTTGGAGGCCTCCCTGGTGCCGACCACAGATACCTTCGTGGACTTCTTTCATCACCTGCTCAACTTCGTCTAATCTGAGGCACCAGAGCAGTGGCATGGTGTAGGATCTCCTGTACAGCACATCGTTGTGAATGGTGTACTGCCTGGACTTGGCTTGGATACGCCGAGCTATTTTCCTGTCCTTAGAAAGTGCACCGGTCTGGAGGTATTGGTATATGTCGTCATACCAGCTGGATACGACTCCGACTGGGGCAACTTCTTCTGCAGAGTTGCTGGCGTGTTCCAAGAATTCCACGTATACGGCAGAGTCCATCGCGTTGATGTCTTTCAAGGACAACATAGACAGCTCGTCTGCCTCGGTGTTCTCTTCGCGACCGGCGTATTGCAGTTCGACACTTCGAAAGGCCGTGATGGCCGAGTTCACCCTGTCGAGGTACTTTTGCATCTCGGGTTGTCTGGCCTCGTAGTCTCCCTGTACCTGACGGACGACCAGTTGTGAGTCGCCTTGGACCAGTAGCCGATGGACGGCTAGGCCCTTTGCGAGTCTGAGTCCGGCCAGCAAGGCCTCGTACTCGGCTTCATTGTTCGTTGCGCGGAATCTGAACCTTATGGCTGATCGGATCTTAAATCCTTCTAGACTTGTTAAAATCACGCCCGCCCTGCTCGGCCATTCATGGAGGATCCGTCCACTTACAGTGTCCACGTGGCCTCGGCTGGCTCTGGAACCTTTATGGCTTGAGGTTCAGCCAACTCTTCTTCTGGTAGTGTACTCTCGACAATAAAGTTCGCCAATGCTTGTGCTTTGATGGCGGTCCTGGGGACGTATTTTATGTCGAACTCACCGAGCTCCACCGACCAATTTATGAGCCGACCAAACACATCGAGTTTTGAAAACACCTTCTTCAAAGGCGTGTTGGTGAGCACAACAATGGGGTATGCTTGGAAGTACGATCGGAGCTTCCGCGCGGCTATAACCAAGGCAAACGCCAACTTTTCGATCGGCTTATACCTGGTCTCGGTGTCCAACAGCACTTTGCTGATATAGTATATAGGCCGTTGGACTTTGTCTTCTTCTTTGAGCAGCACAAAGCTTACCGCCCGGTCGGAGACTCCTAGATAAAGTTGTAGTTCGTCTCTGGGGCTAGGTTTTACTAGCAGAGGTGGTGAGGATAAATAGGCCTTGAGTTCCTCAAAAGCCTTCTGCCATTCCTCGGTTCATTTAAACTTTTCAGATCCTTTCAGTGTTTTGAAGAATGGCAGACAGCGTTCGGCCGATTTGGACATGAATCGACCGAGGGCGGCTATTCGGCCATTCAATTCCTGCACATGCTTGGTTCTCGTCGGCGCAGCCATTTAGTATGGCCGTGATCTTTGAGGGGTTGGCTTCAATTCCTCGCTGCGAGACCATAAAACCTAAGAACTTGCCAGACGCAACCCCGAAAGCACACTTTGTTGGATTCTACTTCATGCTATGCCTTCAGAGAACTTGGAACATTTCGTTGAGGTCGGCCAGATGATGATCGGCCCGCTAGCTTTTGACAAGAAAGTCGTCGACATACACTTCCATGTTTCAACCGATCTGACCCCTGAATATTTTATTCACCAACCTCTGGTAGGTGGCTCCTACGTTCTTTAGGCCAAAAGGCATAACCGTGTAGTAGAAGAGCCCCTGGTTGGTGACAAAACAGGTGCACTCCTCGTCCGTTCTTCTCATTTTGATTTGGTTATACCTGGAATATATGTCGAGGAAGCTGAGTAGCTCGTGCCCAGCTGTAGCATCTATTAGTTGGTCGATGCGCGGCAGTGGGTAGCTGTCTTTTGGGTAGGCCTTATTGAGATCTGTGAAATCTATGCAAATTCGCCACTTCCCATTTGCCTTGGGCACCATGACCACGTTGGCGAGCCAGTCTGGGTAATCCACCTCTCTGATGAAGCCGACCGTAAGTAATTTCTGGACCTCCTCATCTATCACAGACTGTCGGGCGGGTGCGAAGCACCTCTTCCTCTGTCTGACAGGTCTGTGTTGGGGGTCGACCGCGAGGTGATGTTCGATTACTTCTCTGGGGATTCCCGGCATTTCAGAGGCCAACCATGCAAATACATCCAGGTTCTGCCTTAAAAACTCTATTAGCTCTTCTCTTTTATTCTCAGGCAGCAGGGAGCCGACTTGGAATGTCTTTTCTGGCTGATCTTCTGTCACAGGTACTTGCAACAGCTCTTCGATGGGTTCTCCCCTGCTCAGAGGGTCGATGTCCCAAGCCTTTATGGCGTTCACCTGCACTATTTTCAGAGCTCTCTGACTATTCTTCAGCTCAGTGGCGTACCATCTTCTTGATGTCCCTTGATCCATTCGGCATTTTCCGACTCCGTCCTCTGTCGGGAACTTCATCACCAGATAGTACGTGGACATACACGCTTTGAGCTTGTTCAGCGAGGGATGACCGAGGATAATATTATGGGCGGATGGCCGATCAACCACCATAAATTCGACCATCACCCTCTTTTGCCTGGGTTTGTGGCCGAGGATTACAAGTAACTGGATGCCTCCTTTTACCGTGACCAGGTCTCCGAAAAGCTGATCAGGTCGAATGTGATCGGCTGGAGCTGGTCGTCCTCTAGCTGCATTCTTTGGTATGCGTGGTAGAATATGATGCCTACTGAGCTTCCTGTGTCTACCAAGCACTTGGCGACATCGCAGTGTCCGATCCCGGTTGTGAAGAAGATGGCATCTTCGTGAGGGACCACGACGTTGATGAGGTCTTCGTCACTGAAATTGATTATTTTTGCTGTTCGAGCTTTTTTGGATGGCCACTCTGTCTTTGCTATTAGACGTGAGTAAGCCTTGGCCGACCGGTTGGAAGTGTTTCCGGTCGCAGGTCCTCCTATTATCGTGAGGACTGTCTTTCCTTTGGCTTCGGGTCCCCTGGTGATGGCATAGACGCCGTTGTCACCAGGGATGCGCAGGCCCAATGAAGTGTGCGGTCGGTCCTTGGGTTGGGGGCTGCCCACGAACCTCCGCTCGGCTTTTCTTCTCTTCGACGTCGGGTGAGACTTCTTCCTTCTTCTGCCTCTGCTTTCCGGTTCTGACCAGGACGGGATGGACCCGAACGGGATATGCTGCCAACCGCCGACCCTTTCCTTTACCGGTATTCTGTCCTACTTTGCTCCAGACGGGCTTCCGATTGACCCGAACTGGATGGCGCCGACCCATTGTTTGGGGGCGGCATGACCTCCATTCGGGTCTCTGTCATCTCTCCGAGCGGCGTTTTGATTTTCGCCGGCATCGACTCGGTAGTTGTTTGGTGGCGGGGGTGGCAATCCATGCTCTCGCGGGGGCGGAGGTGGTAACCCACTCTCTCGCCGAGCGGGAGCTGGTCCTCTGCCAGCATCTCTAACAAAGTTGTCGTAGTATCCACGTCGGATGAGATCCTCGATTTCTCCTTTGAGGTATTTGCACTCCTTCGTCTCGTGGCCATAGTCGCGATGGAAGCGACAGAACCTGGAGTGATCTTTATTCCTTCCGTTGACCAATGGTTTTGGCGGTGGTCGGAGGTTCCGATCATTCTTGGGATCTCTGCGATCGAGGCATTGAGCGGAGTATAGTACTCGAAGGTCTTGTACGGGTGCCGGTATGTTTGTTCTTTGTCGGACTTTTGCTTCTTAGGGTCAGTCGAGTTAGGCGTCTGGTCGGCCGACTCAGACCACTTCTTGTCTGCAGGCTTTTGCTCAGCCTTCAAGTTGTTCACCGCATTATTTTTTTGGGCCTTCGTCGTCTCGTCTGCGAAGGCATACTTCTCACACCTGGCAAGCAGGTCGTCCAAGTTCTTCGGGGGCTTTTTGGAAAGGGACCAACAAAGCTCTTTGTCAGTTACTCCAGCTTACAAGCTGGACATGTGCACTGCGGGCTCGACGTCCTTGATCTCTAGCACTTTGGTATTGAAGCGCTTGATGAAGTCCTGCAGGGACTCGTCCTTCTGTTGCTTGACAGTCAACAGATGGTATGATGTCTTCTTGCGCACTCAGTTGGCTTGGAAGTGCGTCAAGAATTTGTTCGACAGTTGTTTGAAACGATGTAATGCTCCTCGGGGGGAGGTTGTTGAACCAAGTATGAGCGGCGCCCCTGAGCGTTGAAGGAAACACTCTACAGATAAGGCTGTCGCTGAGGGGGTAGAAAAGCGTTGTGGAGACGAACGCGTCCAGATGCTGCTCGGGATCGATGCTTCCATTGTACGAGTCCAGGACAGGCATCTTGAAGTTGTCAGGAGGGGGGGCCTTCATAATCTCGTCAGAGAGTGCGGTGACGGCAGTATAGGCCGTCCTCGGCAGAGCGACACGGCTCTGCTCCACCTGCTGGAGTCGAGTGGTTAATTCCAACAAAAGTCGCTCGACCTCGGACTATGGGGTGTCCGGAGGCGGTGCTGCGATCGTTGCCGGTGTTTCCAGGTTAATCCTCTCCGGACAGAGGGCGTCGAGGAAGGACCTTGTGCCTCTCGCCGGAGGGGGCGGCCCCACCGGTGCCTGGTGTTGATCAGCTGGCTGATGCCGAGCGGCTGACCCAGCCAAGCTCCGTGCGGGCTGGTGATATCCCATGGGGGGATTGCTCGGTGTGGCTCTCGTGGATACTGTCCGTGCGGGCTGCGGAGGAGCTTCTTGGGGCGCATTTGGTGTAGAGGCCTGCTGAGGGTTTTCCCTTGCCCCTGCGGCTGAATTACTCGCTCGAGCACCTCCTAAGACTCTGACCAGCTGTTCGATCTACTGCTTCAACTCGTCGAACTGCTGACGAGTAACATATTGAGGAGGCGGTTGTTGTGTCGTCGTCGTTGGTGTCGGGACGGGCGTCGGGACTGGAGTCGGCTCTGTTATCGGGACCGGCGTCGATACGCGGTTTGCCCCTGTTGTACTTTCGTTGCTGTCTACGTGCACCTACACAGATGGATTAGACAGGCGATTAGATGCTTGGGCCCGAGTTCTTCTTTGTGCCATTGAAACTTGAGAGCTCGGGCGCTAATCGTCAAACTCAGTCAAAAGGGCCCCACGGTGGGCGCCAAACTGTTACGGTTGGAAATCGTCTGTCGGTCTACGATCCGAGTAACCTGCAATCACAGAGATGAGACAAGGGAGTTGGGCGACTAAGCCCTGGGTACACTCCGATGCCTAAGTCAGATTCCCAATATAAGTAGTCAAGAGATAGTAGAAAGCTATCTCCAGTTTAAAGAGAGTGGGACGATGAAAGAGTTTGACCGTGCGAGAATGAGAGAGATTGTCAATAGTGAGATGAAATTACCTTGAGGGATCGTCCCCTACTTATAGAGAATGGAAAGAAGCATGGAGGCACCAGGACTCAGAGAAGTAGATCGCCAGTAGGACTACCAGGTGTCGCTCTGAGGAGCACCCAAGTCATAGACTCCGAGTAGGAGTAGGAGACCGTAGCCAAGGAAGCTAAGTCGGTCAACCACAGGAATGACACGTGTCGTGATAGGTGGTCGTAGGGCCGTGATAGTCGGCGTCATATCATACAAGGAGAAGGACTCCTCTGCCGTGACATAGTCGCATTAGGACACTAACCTCCGATCGGGAAACGTGACCAGACAGGTATGCAACTCCGATCGCTTCACCGCCATGAACGGAAGGTGACCTCCGAGCGGCATAAGCCGAGCGCAACATAGAAATAGCGGTTGGCTCCAGAGAAGGGCTTGACACGTGTAAGATTTTAAATGGAAGTGATTTTTCCCACATAACAGTAGGCTATTTGGGAAAATCCCAAATTTGGATCCACACCTTAGTCCACTCGGACTATCCATAGATCCACTAGGATATCCATTCATATTTCAACCCAGAATGGATTATCTATATTTTGACCCAGAAAGGATTATCCATATTTTGACCCATAAAGGGTTATCCATATTTCAACCCAAAAAGGGTTATCCACATTTTGACCCAAATAGGGTTATCCACATTCAAACCTAGAAAGGGTTATTCATTCTTAGATCCACTAGACTATCTATCAGTTCGTATGGACTATCTAGATCCTAACGAATAGGGTTTCTCATCATCAAGCATAAACTTCAACTTGAACAATGAACTTAATCATGCACAAGCATAAATTACAATCATAAACTTTAATCACACCTGAACTACGATGGTGAACTTGATTTTCAAAATAAGTCTATAATACGTAAGCAATCTGATGGATACAGATTCGGTTAAATGATATCAAACCACTTGGTTTGGTTCGGTTTAATAGATAGATTCTAGCATAGGAAAGGTATATGAGACTGATTTCGATCGAGCGGTTTGGATGCCTAACCCCTTCCCATAACCATAACCTGAAGCTTATCCAATCTCTGATGGATCAGAAATCCAATCTAAGGGTCATGAGTCAATCGAAGTTTTACCTTAGGGTGAGATTTCACATTTCTAAGGTCCTAGACCTTAATCTAGGTGGCGACTTCCAAAAAGATTATGATCTTTATCCTCACACTTTGTCTGACCGAGGATGACAAAAATGGGGTGCTTACAGAAAGATTATCCTCTCTGCACTAAAAGCAAGGAGATGTCTTGAAAAAGGAAGTTGGATATATGGTATATGTGGTAGATGTTAATAATGAAGCACCACAGATGAAAGATATTGAGGTGATACGAAATTTTTTTGATATATTTCCTAAAGATTTACCAGGATTGCCACCAGGTCGTGTAACCGAGTTTGTTATCGATTTGTTACCAGGGTCGGCACTAGTGTTAAGGGCACCTTATAGAACAGCTCCCACAGAGTTGAAGGAATTAAATACTCAACTATAGGAGTTATTAGACAAAGGTTCTAATCAGTCAAGTATTTCATCACGGGGAGCGCCAATGCTATTCATGAAGAAAAAAGATGGTAGTGTTCGACTATGTATAGACTACTGAGAATTGAACAAGCTCATTATTAAGAACTGATATCCACTACCTCAGATCGATGACTTGTTTAAACAGCTACAAGGTGCAAAGGTATTTTCTAAGATTGATCTTCGGTCAAGATGTCATCAATTGAAGAATTTGGACAATGATATTCTGAAGATAGCTTTTAAAACTAGGAATGAGCATTATAAGTTTCTGGTTATGTCTTTGGTTTGACCAATGCACCTGCATATTTATAGAACTTACGAACCGGGTATTCCATGACGTATTGGACACTTCGGTCATAGCTTTTATCGACGATATTTTGGTCTATTCCAAAGATGAAAGAAAGTCTTGTAACGGATCTTAGAGCAGACTTACAATGGATAATAAGGGAGAAGCTTTATGCTAAATTTAATAAATATGAGTTCTGGTTGAATGAATTACAATTCTTAGGTCACATAATATCCTCAGAAGGAATAAAGGTGGACCCTAGCTAGATAGAAGATATTGTGGGGTGAGAAGTGTCTAAGAACATTACAGAGATTAAAAGTTCCTTGGATTTAGCTAGTTATTACAGACGATTCATGGAGGACCACTCTAAGATCACAATACCTTTTACCAAGCTAATCAGGAAGGGAGAAGAGTTTATTTGGACTGACAAGTGTGAAGAATATTTTCAAACTCTAAAAACAAGGTTGATATCAGCTCCCATCTTGATCGTTTTGGGACCAGGTAAACCTTTTACCCTACACACTGATGCTTCTGGATTGGGTTTAGGATGCGGGTTGATGTAAGGTGAATAAACAATTGCATATGCTTTAAGACAACTGAAGGAGCATGAGAAGAGTTCCCCTACTCATGACTTGGAATTAACGACTGTGATTATGCAATCGAGACATGAAAACATTATCTATATGGAGAAAATTTCAAATTAAATAGAATTACAAGAGTTTTATTTATCTCCTCACCGAGAAAACGTTGAACATGAGGCAACGAAAATGGTTGGAACACCTGAAGGATTAAGATTACGATATTCAATGCCACTCGAGCAAGGCTAATGTGGTAGTTGAGGCCTTGAGAAAAAAGGGCAATATGAAGTCTGAGGAAGGACCCAGTATAAATGTTGTCTTGTGTTCCACAGCAATATATTTAGATTTAGAAAAAAATAATATATAATAGAAACTCATGATGATTCAATTAAGCGAGAACTTATGGATGAACTTATAGAGCAATAGTTTCTTGCTTGATTCACAGCGTTAAAGATCATCTCTGATTTGATGGATGAAGCAATCGTAACATTTTTGTTAGATTCGTATTTGAGAGTGGTAGAAGAAAATTTAGAGAAAGAAAAATCTAACCCTGACTTACTTTGGATGCAGAGAAGGTCTTGAGATACAGAGGATGATTACGCATACCTGAAAGTGAAAAACTCAGATCTAGATACAAAATAATGCTAGAAGCTCATTTCACATCGTATTCGATACATCTTGGTGGTACAAAAAACATACCAATACGTATCATTACCTGAAGAGATTGTACTAGTAAAGAGGAATGATAAGAGATGTGGCTTAGTGCGTATTCCAGTGTCTGAACTATCGATAAGTAAAGGCTGAAAGACAAAAACCAACATGCTTACTACAACCACTATCGGAGCCAGTTTAGAAGTGAAACTGGATTCCAATGGACTATGTCATCGATTTACCACCGACTCCCAAATCAGTTGACGCAGTTTGGGTGATTGTTGATCGCCTTATGAAGACAGCTCGTTTCATTGCTATACGACCTTGGTATGCTTTGGAATGGGTAGCTAAGCTATATGTGGATAATATTATCTGATTGAATACTATGTCTGAGAGCATGGTGTTGGATAGAGGGTCAAGTTTTACCTCAAAGTTTTGGGAGAGACTACAGAAAGCGATGGGAACAAAGTTAAAGTTTAGTACCGCATTTCACCCTCAAACCGACGGATAGTCGGAGTGGACTACATAGATCCTAGGGGGTATTCTCTGAGCCTGTAAGATTGATTTTAAAGGAGCTTGAGTTGAGAAATTATCGTTGATTGATTTTGCCACCAAGCTACCATACAAATGTCACTTATGAAGCATGGTACGGTAGAAATGTCAAACTTCTCTGTTTTGGAATGAAGTCAGAGAACGAGGAATTGTAAGACTTGAGTCTGTTGAAGAAACCTGTTGAGTGGCAAACAAGATAAAAAGGAAAGGGCTAAAACAGCTCAAGGTTGTCAGAAGAGACGTCAATACCTCGAGTTTGCCATAAGTGACGAAGTGTTCTTGAAGATATCACTTATGCGTGATTTGAAACGGTTTGGCAATAAGGAAAAGTTATGTTCTATATATGTTTTGGACCTTATAAAATTTTAGAGAAACGTGAAAAAAAATTGTATATCAACTAGCGTTACCACTGCCCATGTCTAGTATGCACGACAGATTTCACGTGTCTTTACCAAAGGAGTATGTTGGAGATCCATCACGGACATTGACTGTGGATCTCTCGGAATTGATAGAAGACTTAACTTTTGAAGTGGTACCAGCCTAAATCACCAGTTAGAAGGTACAACATCTTTGGAGCCAGAATATTGATTATGTGAAAGTAATCTGGCGAAGCTAAGACGTCAAAAAGATTACATGGGAAGAAGAAGATGCAATGCGGAAGCAGTATTCCTACCCATTCGACTCCAAAGTACTTTCAAATTTCAAGGGCGGAATTTCTTTTAAGGATGGGGGAGTTGTAAGATCCGTACGTATAAATTTTGAGGACAAAAGTTTTTTTAAGGGTGGTGGAGTTGTAAGACCCGCACGTCACGAACCCGGTCTAACCTTACATTCTTGTGTCGTGACCTGTCTTCCCATCATAACCGACTCAAGTGAACCAATTGTATGAAGAAACTACAAGATAAGATAAGCAACAAGTCAAATTTAGTTGGTGTGATTGATTGGTTAAGTTGTATGGAAGCATCCAGTCAAAAACTAAAAATCAGTAAATTTTGGACGTGTGGTGGCAGTTTTGAGGGGTGTGATCGATACGAGTGGTCGCACATGGGACCACACAACATGATACCACATGCATGATACCACATGACGTATGGTTGCATATTTTAGACGTGTGGTCGATAGATTCTGCGACCATACGTGCGACAACACGATACTGAATCAACTCCGTGTTTAGGAACTTTCCTAATTTGAGGAAAACTTTTTCCTAATTAGACGTGGAGGTTTTTCTCTATATAAAGGACGTCCTTTAACCTCTCTCACTCTTCTAGAACCCAAATTGAAACTCTAAACCTAAGAGAAAAAGAGAAAGGAAGAGAATAAGAAGAAGAAGAAGAGAAGGAGAGAAAAGCTTGAAGGAGGTTTTACAGAGAAGAATTCAATCTCTACAGCAAGGTTAAGGTATATACTTGACTCTGTAAGGTAGATCAGATAAAATAGGTTCTTTTCAAGTTGATGTGTGGAACCTAATACAATGATTCGGTTATAGGATTTCCATGGAAAATCATAAAGAATAGGTTAAGGATAATGGATGAGGGAAAAACTACGATTAGAGACCATAGAATGATCTTAGGGTGAATCCCATTAATGAGCCATGAAAAAGAACTCGTATGAGAAGTAAAATCAACCAAAACTTCGTATGGTTGCAGCTATGGTCGACCACAGGGTGACCAGAGGATCGACCACAACTATTCGAAAAGTTCCCAGGAAAGGTGTGGTCCCATAAAATGCGACCACAGGGTTTCAACCACACAGTGTGTGGTCTCATATATTGCGACCACAGGTTCGACCACAAGTGCGACCACATGATAACAACAAGCATATTTTTGAGACCAAACAAGGTTTCTAACTACTGTAACTTGGGCTCTCTTTGGTTTGTATTATATAATGTATTATGTAATACATTATGAAATTTGTGATTATTTGGCATGATTTATAATGTCTATTTATAATTAAAATAAATAGATATAATGCATAATCTACAAATAGATTATTAGTTGTTTATCATTATAATCTATTTCTCATTATATAATGTATTATGTTTAGTGGTACCAAACGGTCATTATTTATTACTCATAATCTATTATCATAATTGATTTGTCACAAATAGCTCATAATACATTATATAATACAAACCAAAGAGAGCCTTGGTAAACTTGAACCCTAACTTAAATACATTAATTATTTAGGTTCTTAATAGATTCAAAGTGACTTCCAAAGCTTGGGAGAGGAACAAACATTGATCAAATGTGAGGAAACATGACCTAAACTAATTGGCTAATAACAAGCTATTTATTTTATTAAGTCCAATGCCATGATTGATTATATGCTTGTAATGTGCATCTCACATGTCATCCAATATTATTTTTGTTACTGTTCATGCATATTTATTCTGTCTATTTGCTACCATGTTGATTGATGATGCTAGGACTAGGCATGTGATTGTGTGTGTGTGGTTTGTGTGTTGGATACCAGTGGAGCATCAGGGGTGGATGTGGCATTGTGGTCTCTGACCTGGTCACCAGACTCTAGCTCTATCTCTACTCAAGTCTTGTCCACTGACATCGTCGTATCCCCATTAGCTTAGCAGAACTATTACGTTGCACGACATCAGGGGAGGTGGTCTCGGACCATGTGGTCTTTGACTCTGTCGGGGGGGCCTTGGCTCTATCTCTATGGATGTATTGAGGGATACTGGCATGAGGCCTTGGATACATTAGATGGCATTAGGATTGGTTAGTTGCGAGCCTAGTTTGTAAGCCCTCGCCAATAGGAGCTTACGTGTTGGTATGGGTAAGGCATCAGGGAAAGTGTTGGCGGTGTTTGATCCGGACACTTTAGCTCTATCTCTATTCCATGGTGGATGCATGTGGGACGAAAATGGTGTTTGATCCATTGGAAGGATTCACACACTCGTGTATAGAGGTGCGATGGCCGCCAATCCTTTCTATAGCATATTGCAAACTTAAGAACTAGAACAAAGATATGAATTGAATGCATGCATATGTTTGTTGCATTGTTTTGTTTTCTCACTGAGCTAAGTTATGAGCTCACCCCACTGTACCGTTTTCTTTTAGTTTCTAATGATGCAAGTAATACCTTTGAAGACTATATGAATGCGCCAATATATAGACACGTGGCGGTTATGGATGTGCAAGCTGTGGATAATGAATATGACTTGTCAAGCGAGTGTTTCAACAATGATTACGCTTAGTGTTTAACTTTCGTATTTAGTATTTGTAATAGTTTGATATATTTATGTTTTGGTTACTTTGAGATAACTAGATTATTTCATGTTTTTATCATGTTGGACCTTAGTTCATTTTTAATAAGACTTCCGCTATTTACTTTATTATCTCTGATTAATGTGGAATGTATTTTAGTTTAACATGGTTGGCATAGCCTGTACGAGATCCTGGTTTGAACCATTGGTTCTTATGATGGTTCATCACACCACTGGTTAGTCCAGAATTGGAGTGTGACATTTGCAACCCTAAACACCAAAGGTATGAGAGAGAGGAGAGAGAGGAGAGAGAGAGAGAGAGAGAGAGAGAGAAATAATATACATACCTGGAATGAAACAGAGGGTTCGCAACCTTGGGTAAAGACCTTTGTTTTCAAATCCTCGAGAGGCGAAGATAGCCTTGGAGTAGGAGCAAACCTAGATGAAGATGAAGATGAAGATGAAGAAATTGCAGAGTGGAGAAATCCACTGTCGAGCGGCGAAGAGAAAGGGGAGGTGAAGATAAAGAAGTTGCATTGATGAGCTCGTGCATAGATGAAGATGAAGAAGTTGCAGAGATGATAATGAAGAAATTGCGGAGTGGAGAAATCCCTTCGTTTGCTCTTTTTGGAGGACTTCCCTTGATTTCAAAAACAAAGACTTCTTTCGGTGAGACGCAAGTGTAACCTATTTGAGGTGAGATGATTTGATCATGACCGTTGGATTTCTTTCATCCACTTGTCATGATTTGAAGCTAGGTTGCCGTTATCCTCCCAGAATAGCTGGGAGGAGAGGATGCGAATCCGTAACATTCCCCCCCCCCGGTTAACCGCAAGGCGGAGAGAAATGCAGCCTAAGCTTGCCAAGTAACACTTTGAAACCCCCAAGCACTTGTGCCAACTTCAAGAGGTTTCTCCAATCACAGTTGCCTGCATTGTGTAGACGGGTGGACTTCGTATCTGGCACTGAACGTAGCCCTATTCCGTTGTGTGCTGGTCTGATCACAAACGCAAATTGACTCCAGTGATATCACTTTGTTCCGCAATGATCTGGTGATGTGGTCTGATCACAACGCAAATTGACTCCAGTGATATCACTTTGTTACCGGCGGTATGATGATACTGGTGAATGTGGTCTGATCACAAACGCAAATTGACTCCAGTGATATCACTTTGTTACCAGCGGTATGATGATACTGGTGATACATTCTAAACTTGCTCTTTGAGACATTGGAGGATCTTGTTGTATAAAGACAAATAACATTTGGATGTCTGTTGAGAAATTTCATCATCGAGATCTCTTTCATAACCAACCCCAGGGATTCCACATCACTACATTTGGATGCTCACCATCTTGTTCGGAATTTACAACCTCTCCTACCCACTGAACCATGGATGCACTGTCCGCCAAGTATGAGAAGATGAAGGAAGGCCAAATTTACTAAAATCCATGATACAGGAAAAATGCTTTCACCCATTGCTATTGGATTGATGATCTGAATAAAGCTCGAGTAGAGTAGGTTGTAGCAAGCCGAAATACAAATATAGACAAATAGGAATGAAGATTTGAGCGCCATATTTGTCAACGAACCGAGAAGGACGAAGAAATAGATGAAGAACCAGTAACTAAGCAGATCTTGCCGAAAAATTCAAGAACTGAAAAACATTGATAGAAGAAATACGAATGAAGAAAAATTTTAACTAATCGTTCGCATAATCAAACGATTGAAGATGATACAAAGAAATTTGACGAAATGGTTTGTCGGAACAAATGAAACAGCGGAAGAAAGACAGAAACAATATGTAGGGGAACAAACAAATATTTCCAGATCTAAATCATAAACTCAGCAAAGAACATCAAGAATTTCTCACATCTAAAAAAAAATTATACAGAGGAACAGGCAAAGAAACACGATACCTCAGATCTAAACAGTAAGTTTAGATCTGGTTGTAAAAATAAAAACGGAGAACGAGGTGATAATCTGGATGGAACAGTTGAAGCAGACTTTGAACTAACTGTCAATAACCATTGAAACAGGGACTCAAAAATCCCAAGAACAGAGAATTAATACCAGAAAGTAAAATTCAAAAGTTGTTGAAAACTGAAGCCAATGATGGAACTTTCAAGAATGAATGATAATGACAAACAAAGAAACTCAAGAAAATTGAATGAGAATTGTCAAGGAAATGCAGCAGGAAAGACATCTGCCAAAAAAAAAATCTCAAGATCTAAGAAAGGAATAACAAAGAACTCTGAGCAACAAACCTTACCAGGAATGAACGTTTGGAACAGATTTGTCGAAACTGAAATCGGCAAGCAGAAATGATTGTCTGCTCTGCTCAATGAGAAACTGACTGCAGTCACCAGAGGAGAAAATCTTGTCGGAAACTAACCTGAATCACGGCAACTGATTCAGCCGGAGAAGAACAGAGCATTAGCAGGAATACATCTGTTGGGACGATGATGGCATCGCATTACAAGAACTGATTGAAGAAAATACTGAGAACAGAGAGAAAATTTCAAATCTAGACAACAGTAGTAGATCTGGAAGAGATCAATGAACTATGAGCAAGGAACTCAAAACCGTCAAGAAAATGGAGATTGCAAGAAACTTCAAGAAACTCACATCACAAAATATGAACCAGAAATCGATGCAACAGAGCAACGAGAGATCCTCTTGGCAACGAGAGATCCTCTTGGCAACAAGAGCAGAACAATCAAATGAAACAGATCTTAAGAAACAAATTTGACCAAGAAACCAGATCTGAAAAACGAAAGAAGAAATGTGTTGAAACACAAGAACGAACCGTCGACGATAATCACCGACGAAGGAAATATTGAACAAGAACAGGCAAACAGATGCAGATCTCCAACGAGAAACGAACGGAAGGAATAACAGAGGCGGACCGAACCGCTCTGATACAATGTTAAATTTCAGAGAATATTACATTATATTCAATTGTTTCTACAGTATTACACAGGTGTCTTTATATACAAACTAGATTCAATAACAAAAACGAACACTGTCTGGACACGTCACTACATGACGTGTAACAGTCAGGAATTATGCCATTTATTTTTTCCATTTTCTATCCCACTATATTCTTACCTGGAGGTGTCAACAAGTCAATTTTTAGGGATATCCCGAAACATGTTCAATAAGATATTCGGGTTGAGGTGGGCTGCATTGTACATGTTAGTTGATTGGTTGTTCTGGAGTCCATTTGTTATAAGCTGGCTTATGGATTTTTATCGGTCCGCATTCAGTTTGGTTTTGGTTTCTTATATGTATATATAGGAAAAAAGACTTGGATTAATGGACTTTATCAGGCCATTATCGAGCTGGTTCGGTTTTGATATTAATTTTCTATATGTATATTTAATAAAATGTTGGTTTAATGGGACTCTTATCGGTCCATTATCGGGTTAATTCAATTTCGATTTGATTTGATTCGAACTTATCAATTGGTCCGATCTGATCTTAATTTTTCATCGGACTCTAAAAATACAACTTAAATACTGTCTAACAAAGTTCGGTTTCGATTTAATTCGAACCGAATCAATTTGGTTCCACTTTGATTTTCAGTTTAGACCGAATTTGAACACCCTTAGTTTTTTACCCATCCCCCTGGCCTCCATTGGTAATTAATCATCTAATCTCTCTCTGGGCCATCATTGTGCCAGCCCACCTTGGCCCCCCCCCAAAAAAAAAAAAGACAAAAAAAAGAAAACTCAAGTCAACATGCAACATGCCACGTGGTAAAAAATAAGGGCTCAAATTCCCAATCAAAATGTGTTTGGACCGAAATTTGCCACATCACTAGAGGCAGAAACCTATTTCAGTTGCCAAGTGGCAAAAAGAAAATCCATCTCCCCATTTATTTTTACTTTAAATCTGGAATAGTGATATCATGGGCCTAAAGGGCTGCGGGACTGAGAACTGAGGTAATATTATTAAAAAGTAAAAAGAACACTGAATGCGGTGAGCGTGGATCGAACACGCGACCTTCAGATCTTCAGTCTGACGCTCTCCCAACTGAGCTATCCCCGCAGACATGCACCAGCCGGGAATCGAACCCGGGTCTGTACCGTGGCAGGGTACTATTCTACCACTAGACCACTGGTGCTTGTTGCACATGTTTAATTTGCATTACATATAAGGGAACAATAAAAAAAAAAGTTGGAAAGAGGGAGGAAGCATTTTTATTTTTTTATTTTTTATTTTTTTGAGAATAGGCAAAGAGAGACTAGTTATTAAGTATAAAAATCATCTCCATCTATTCAGCCAAACATCGGACAGTAAGGATTATATTGGAATGTGTGCCCAATGTATCCTAGTCGTCCAATGTTCGACTGGATGGATGGAGAGTATATTTATCCAATTATTGATGGATTATTTGGTTGCATGTTAACGAGAAGAAATTTTTTTTATTCATATAAACTATTTAAAATTCTTTATCGTATTTGATAATTGGTAGAAGGACCTTTATCGAGTTGCATGTACTTGCGTCCTCTCTAATCACCTTAGCTTCCCTCATTAACTTCGCTGTCCAATGTTTTTAGAGCCCAATGAAAAATCGAAATCAGATTGGACAAATTGATAATCTCTAACCAAACCGGACCAATAAGACCAATACCGAACCGGCCCGATAATTTCCCGAAAGAGCCCATTAATCCAATTTTTTTACTACATATACATATAGTAAACCAAAACCAAAACCATAATGGACTGATAAAAGTCCATCAAGCCAGCCTAATAACAAACTGACACTAGACTAGCCCGTTAACTAACGTGTATAGTGCAGCTCACGCCAACCCGAATATCTTATTGAACATGTTTCGGGCTGCCCCTAAAAATCCGAGACCAACTTGGCTAGGCCCATACTGGAGCTTTGACACCCCTAATTTTCCTTTCGGCCAAACGCAACATTCCAGTTTAATGAAAAAAATAATATATGGAAGAATAAGAAACATGTGTATCACAAGACCCCCATCTCTTTGCTCATCACTTGCATTTCATGTAAATTTCCGAGGAGGTCATCCATCCTAATAACTATCCTAATTCTAGATTAACCGACAATCATCTCCCGTCTATGATTACATCAGAGCTAGAAAGCGACATCACTGAGGACGAATGCGACTGCTGAATTTCTTCAAAGGTAGGGTGTGTTGCAAGGTTACTACCATAACTCCTATAACTAGAACACATAGTTGTAGACTTCATTTTCTCAAGTAAATACACATCAACTCCTTCCCTTTCATCTTCAAGATCATCAATCTTTCCCTCAAACACCTTCACTACTTGTCTCATAGTGGGCCGGGCTTGTGGATCAGGGTGAGCACAAAGCAAGCCCATATGAATCACTTTCTCCACCAACTCATCATCATCAAGCTCATCAAGCCCACCATTTTGGTTCTTCAACCTTTCATCCACAGCACACAAGAGCTCTCCACGCTCAAGCATCTCCCAAACCCAATCAACCAAACCTGGTTTCCCTTCTTCAACTGGTCTTCTTCCACAAATCACTTCCAGAATCAAAATCCCAAATCCGAACACATCCGTCTCTGCTGAAGCTTTACCTGTACGAATCACTTCAGGAGCTAAGTAACCTACAGTACCAACAACACTGGTTGTGGTTTTTGTTGCTTCGCCATGACTGTAAATTCGAGCTGATCCGAAATCACCTAATCTTCCATTCATCTCTCTATCAAGCAATACATTGCTTGCTTTAATGTCTCTATGAAGAACTCGAGCCTCCCAGCCTTCATGCAGGTATAAAACACCAGAAGCTACATCTCTGAGAATTCTCAAACGATCTTGCAACCCTAACATCACATTTTCATCGCATTCAAAAACCCTTTTGTCTAAGCTTCCGTTCTCCATGTAATCGTAGATTAGGGTTAAGTTGCAGTTGTCTCTCTTGCACCATCCTCTCAATCCAACCAGATTCCTGTGTTTCAATCGGCCCAGACTTGACACTTCAGCCAAGAACTCTCTGGTTCCACCTTCGGTTCCATGGGAAATGAGCTTCACAGCGATCTCAGCTCCTCCCAAGAGAATCCCTTTGTAGACCTTTGCGTTCCCTCCGATTCCAATTAGATTTTCATCTGAGAAACCCTTGGTAGCTCTGTTAATCTCCTGGTAACTAATCCTGTGTGGCCAATACTCCAATTCCCAATCTTCCATGGGTTCTCTGTTCCTCTCTTTCCTCCGTTTCCTCTTAATCAAGAACAGAGTAATCACCGCAGTAGAGCTCAGTACCACAATGGATGCTACGGTAATCCCAGCGATGAACCCTTTGGATCGGAAAAAAGATCTCTTCTGGGGAACAAAAGATGGCAAATTCCGTGTTTCCAGTGCATCTCCAATGGAGAAATTCGAATTACTGAAGCTCCAAGCTAGAATCCTATGGTATTCAACTAGAACTCCTGTAGCAGCAGTGAATCCAACATACATTTCATCGAGAAGAACATCAGAGAGATCGAGGGAAGTAGTAATGAGAGGCTGTCTAGGTCTTTTTGTTCCAGCAAGAGCCATGGTGACATTGAGCTGTGAATCGGAGTAATCAATCCAGATTTGATAATTTACACCGTTGTTCAAGGTGAGGCGTTTGAAGGAATCGTCGTCCCAGTAACCGGCGGTTTTTGCAGTGGTGGATCTGAGAGAGTTAAGGTCGATGCCGACATGGTTGTTGTCGATGTCGCTGAACTCTTGGTTCTGAAAGAGATCGAATTCGATACCGAAGAGGTGGTTGTTGGGGTCGCCATCGTTGGTACGGTTGAAGAGACCGAGGTGTTGGGAAGAGCTGACACCATAGATGCCGGTGTGAGGGGTGAAGATGAAGACGAGACCATGACCAGGTTGGTAATTAGGGACAGGAGCGATGGAGAAGATGAAGGATGTGAAGAAGGGGAAGAGGAGAGAGGAATTGGGATTTTTTCTGGTTGGGATCTTGAAAGGGAAGAGAGCTCGGCCAACAGAGAGATTGGAGGCTTTGGTGAGGGTGAGGATGCTGGAATCCAGAGTAGCGTTGCCATAGATCAAAAGATCTGAAAAATCGAAGCCATTAAAGATGAACTCGACTGCAGACACCGATATTAGGAGCTGAATTACTGTGAAAAGAAGGGTTACTGCTGATACATGAAGATGATGGCGAATCGCCATTTTCGAGAACTGCTAGCTCCTGACAGGTGTAGCAGACAAGATAAGATCTCATGAAATCATGGCCTTAAAAATTCTTTGTTGGCATCTGCAATCTGTGAAAAGCTCCGAAATTGTTCTAGACGCAATAAGATGCTGTGATTTTGACATTTGAAGTTGAAAATGAGTAACAACTGCAACTGTTTCTGTAAATATCACAGTATTACTACTACATGCATCTTCCTGTCGCCTAAATCCTTTTTTTTTTTATTTGATTACGGTAACTTCCTGGAAACGCTCCAAGTTTTTCAAATTCAATTTGAGTTTCTTCATCGTTCTATAGTCAAAAATCTAAATTCAATTCTCATGTTTTAGAGTTTAGACTTTAAAGGTATATGTATCCAGGGGTATTCATATTTGAATTTGGATAATCTAGAAAAGAAATTATGAAGATTTGACAGGTGAAGAAATGAAAACGAAAACGAATAATATCTAATATGGGAGAAAGCTTGGGGTGGGGTTACATAAGTCTGGATTGTTGAAAATGCGAATTCGATTCGCATTTGTATCCGTTTAGAGATTTCTGAGTCTAGGCAGGAGATGTATTCAAACCCAATCATTTGGATCTGTATCTCGTCTGTTTAGTAATCAGTATCGGATTAGTTGTATCGGTTTCCACAACCCATATCCTGATCCGACAATTTTTGTAACTTTTTTATGATGTGTAACTACCCTATTGGCTGGACTGTTGATTCGTATCGATGTCGTATCGGTTTCAACATAGACCGATACCTTGTATCCAGCAGGATAGATGAAGGTGGGAAGCCAACAACCCAATAAGAACTCTTCTTAGTTCTTTACAATAAAAAGGAGAAAAATGTTTTTACATGACATGCAAGTGAGAGTATCAAAGAGGTGGTCCTGGTGTTAGACCAGTACGGATATACCCTTTTGAAGGGAGAGAGAGAGAGAGAGGATGCTGATCCATGATCCTCAACCCTTGCCACGGTAGTCAAGAAAGAGTTACAGAGAGAACCAAGGAGGACCATTCTTAGTTAGAGAAACTAGATATGTCTATATGATGTTACTACAACAGCTATCATCATAACTAACTAATGCATTTTCAACCCCACCTACCCACTCTCTATCGCTCGTTTATGTTAGCTACTGACTTTTGAGGAACTTGTCCCACTTGAGGTTGCCAAAAGAATAAGAAAGTTTCTCATACATTTACAAGAATGACCAGACTGCATTCAGATTTCAGATTCAGGCATTCAGGGTTTGCTGATTCATTATACATGAAAAACACCCCCCTCTCCCCCTAAGATAGAGCAAAGACTACTACTAATCAGTAATGCAAATTAACCTCAACATACACATTGATGATGGAAGGGGCTTTGATTTGTGGGTGCAGCTAGTTTCCTTTTGTATAGTTGTCCAGCCATTCATTGGAAGGTTTGAACTGCATCAACATGCCTTGCCAACCAGTGCAGCTCATTCGAGATGGACGGCTGGATCAACTGGACTACAGTAGACGAGCCCTGTCCCTGATTTGCACTCCCTGGGTTCTAAGCCCTGTCCTGTATGGGTTTCTCGGAAAAAGATCGTCTCCAGTCCGTCCAGCCGTCCAGTCGTGGACGGACGGACTGGATTTAAAGGACACGCCCCCCCATGTATTGGTATGCGTGTCCTTTTAATCCAGTCCGCCCAGTCCACGACTGGACGACTGGACAGACTGGAGACGATCCAGGTCCGGGTTTCCCTCTCTTTTTCTGATCACTTTCTCAATGAATCTATTTTCTCAGAATATTCTTTGATACCTCATATCATTATGTCATTATTACCTTTGTCTTATGCCATTTTTCTTTTCTTTTCTTTTCTTTTCTATTCTAGAGATCCAAACATACCCTTATATTATATAAACTTCCGTACAAACTGAATAATTGACAACAACAACAAAAAAAAAAAGCCATTTTGATGACTTTGAGAATCAAATTCAAACGCCTTGCTTGAAGAATTAGAGAGAACTTAGAAGCCCAAGAAGAATGGCAAGAGATAACATTAGATACCCATTGAATATCCCAATGTAAACACATGAGAACTCTCTTTCCTTCATTCTTCACTTTTCCCAAGTCAAACTGTCGATATAAAAACCTAACTACTGACAATTCCATTCTCAATCACTCTCTGAATCAAACAATCGAACAGGTTATGCTAAGTCCAGGCTGATTTACACCTCTAATCAGTCTTTTGGGAAGCTGAATCTATGAACTGTCTTCTTCACACAAACAGTGACAACCACCTCCACCACCACCCTAATCTCATCCACCTACAACCAAGACAAAAATCTTCATCAAATCCCACACTTTCTCAGATTATCATTTTGACGTTTCCAACCCGATTCGCAATGCTATGAAGAGCTTGTTGCTATCAGTTTTTGAAACTCAGTTTCAAACTCAATCATGATTCATGAGTACCTATGAAGGAGATGCGAGAATACTCAAACAAAATTTCTTCCACCTGTATATTTGACATAATTGTCTCTTGAACCCCTGGGAAGAGACGATTTGAATTCAACCATTCGAACCGATGCAGCGCTCAATAGTTCGTGTTCTTGTTCTCCCTAAATCAGATCCATAGTGTAAGTCTCCCATGAATGCTAGCAGTTTGTATGTTGTTGAAGCGTACAGATTAAGGGCTACGTACTGAGTATTGACATGCTCAGTTAAAAACAAGGTTTAAAACCCTGAATCGGACATGGGTTGACTCCCTCGGAATCAATCAAGCATCAGGAATCGGCCGAAACCCCTAAAAAAAGATTCTTGCAAATATTTCTATAATTCTTTGATATATATATATATATATATATATATATATATATATATATATATATATATATATATATATATATTGTACGAAATTCTTATAGATTTAGCTACAATATGTAAGTTTCATGGATTCCAAAATGAGCATTAGGTCGGGTAGCATGCTCCTAGTGTATTCATAAAAATTTATTTTCAGAATGGAGAATGCATAATGGGTTGTGTTCTCTAACACATTCTATCTAAGACCAATAATGCATACCGATGTTAATAAATACTATCGACCAGTCTATGATCGACACATGGCAAAGGATGTGTCATCCTCCTTGTTTGGGGACATAACTGTCCTTCAATAACACACAAATCGGGGCAGATTGGACTCTCTTCTTGCGCTTGATTGGTTTTCAGGCCAGGTCAACGCTCAGTTGATGTTCAATGACATTTCATTGGATCTCAGACAAATTAACATTGTTTTTGCTTTCTCAGAATATGTTCTTGACCTAAAATGCATTTCAATGGTGCATATGGTAATTCTCCCGAAAAACAGTTCTTCTGTTTTTCCATTTTGGCTGAACAACTTTTTTGGCATTTGGTAAATTTGGTCTGTTTTTCCGTTCTTAAAGAACGAATCAGATGATAGAACATCCTAGAACACAATTCGTAGAACATGTTTTACATGATCCATAGTTCAGGAGCACTTTTTTTTTTTTTTTTTTTTTGGGGGGGGGGTGGTGGGGGGGGGGGGGGGGTTGTGCCCAATAAAATAAAAATTAAACCCTGTAGGTAATACAATGCAGTGATCCCACAAAGCCCAAATCTAGTTAGGCCCAATAAATGCTAGACTGGGCCAGCCTCAACAACCCTGATCTACATGGTAAACAATTGGAGAGGAGATGCCTCACAAGTCGCAGCTTAGACAGAGGCAAAATTAGGTGATTCATGGTGTTGTGGTCATAAATCATCCCGCTGATTTGCAACGAGGATGACTTACAATCACATATGAAAATTACAAGGGAGTGGACAAATTGAAATATGTGAACATCAAAAAGAAAGGGAGAAGTTTATCCCTTTAAATTAGAAAAAATTAAAAAAAAAAAAGATATTTTCTAGTTTTAAGGGTAATATTGTAATAAATTTATAAGTGATGATATTTCTCATAATCAAATGAATTGAGAAGGGTTATTTTGAAAAGTAGGGGAGGTGGTAGACATTATGGGTCAAGACGGTGGGTGGTTGATTTAAAATCTCCTCGCCGACTGCTTTTCAAATATCCCCCTTGTTAAAGATTACAAATCATATTTCAAATTCAAAAGAGTTGTTGGGAGTTTTTAAGTAACATGTCGGTTACAAATCATATTTCAAGTTCAAAACAGCTGTTGGGAGTTTTAAGTTCCAGCTCAAGTATGTCGGTCAATGTATTTGAATTTGAATTTAAAATGCAATAGCTGTAATCTAAATCATTGTAAAATAGGTAGAGTTTAAATTATGTAATAAATTCTATCTTATCACATTTGTAAACAAAATCAATATAAATACAAAGTTGTAGCCCATGATAAGGGCAAGGTGATTCAATCTAAAATTCTTATCTCCATTCACTTTTACATGGTATCAGATATCACGTTCTGTTTTCTGGTTGAAATATGACTTCTGCTGCTACTACTTCTCTACTTTCCACCTCCACTCAATTTCCCTCTCCAAATGTCCATCACCATCTCACTCTCAAACTATCTCTAGACAATTATTTACTTTGGAAAACCCAACTTCTGCCGTTATTGCGCAGCTACAACTTGGTTGGTTATATTGATCGTACTAAACCATGTCCTTCCACGACTGTGCCCAACACCATTGAGTCGTCACCTACTATTTCGAATCCTAATTACAGTGAATGGATTCGCAAGGACCAAATGGTCCTCAGTTGGCTGATTTCCTTTCTTACTGCTGAAGTTCTTCCCTACGTCGTCGGACTCAATACTGCTGCTGAAGTTTGGTCCGCTCTGCAATCGGCCTTTAGAACTCTATCGCATACCAGCATCCTCCAACTTCACGTGCAGCTTCAGAATACCTCTAAAGGTTTGAAATCCATCTCTGAATATTTACGGGAAGTGAAGTATATTTCGGATCAATTAGCAGCCTCTAATAAACCTATCTCGATGGAGGAACTCAATGCCATTGTGTTTCGTAACTTGGGGGCAGATTATAGTGATATTATCGCGGCTCTTGCAACCAAATCAGAAGCACTATTTCCATTCTCTTCATCGTATTCTCCTCAGCCATGAGATGAGATTACAAACAACTCAATCTGTTATCACGGCTAACATGAGTACAATCACACCTACACAGTTTCATGGTTATTACTCTGCCAAACCAGGTATGCAACAGTTGCGTCCCCCTCGTTCCTATCCTTCTTCACAAGGACTGCCACTATTCTAAGGGATGCCATCTTCACACGGGCTACCACCATCATTTACTGAGCGTCCCACTTACCACAAAAATGGTAGAAAAGATCGCTGCCAAATCTGCTCCAAATCAAATCACTCGGCCAAAGACATGTTATTTCCGTTACAATGGAAATACCTTGAGTACACCTACTACCCCTACTGCCAATTATAGTGGTTTGCAACCAACACCAACTATGCCGAAATGGTTTCCAGACACAGCAGCAACACATCACATTACACTGGACATTGATAATTTGACCTCAGCTGCTCCATATAATGGTACTGACCCTCTCCATGTAGGTAATGGTGTGGGTCTAAATATTTGCAACATTGGTTCATCTAAATTTTCATCATCCTCTTCCTCCTTCAAATTTAATAATATCCTCCATGTCCCTACAATAACAAAGAACCTACTCTTTGTTTGTCAATTTCCAGTTGATAATAGATGCTTTTTTTATTTCATCCTAATTCATTTCTTGTTAAGGATCAGGTGACCCGAAAGGCACTACACAAAGGGCCTTTTAAAGATGGTTTATATTAGATGTCTGGTCTTCACAAGTCTTTCCAACCTTCAGCTCATACCGCTCACACCTCTTCACCAACAAATAATACATGGCATGCCACACTGGGTCATCCTCAACCTCGTACGGTGCACCAAGTGATGTCTTTAAATTCTCTTCCTTCTTTTTCTTCTCATTTAAATAAATGTCCCGCATGTTATATGGGCAAGGCTCATAAAATTTCACTTCCTCCTACAGGAACAATCAGTACCCAACCCCTTCAATTAATTTTCACTGATGTATGGGGTCCAGCTCCAACCATCTCCACTACCAATAATCTATATTTTGTTATCTTTATTGATGATTTTTCCAAATATACATGGTATTTTCCCTTGCATAAAAGATCATCAGTTCTTCTAATTTTTTAACAATTTCAAAAGCTTGTGGAAAAACAATTCTCCACTCCAATTAAAGCTCTACAATCAGATTGGGGTGGGGAATACCAAAAACTTCACCATCATCTTCAATCGTGTGGCATTGTACATCGTGTGGCTTGTCCTCATACCCACGAGCAGAATGGTGTTGTTGAACGTAAAATTCGCCATATTGTTGGCACTGGCTTATCTTTACTGGCTCATGCTTCATTACCTCTCACCTATTGGGATTATGCATTTCAAACCACTTGTTTCCTCATCAACAGACTCCCTACGCCATCGTTACATAATGACAATCCATTTCAAGCATTATACCATCAACCGCCAGACTATAAATTCCTTAGAGTCTTTGGGTGTACTGCTTTCCCTCTTCTCCGTCCCTATAATTCAAACAAATTTAATTTTTGAACTATACCATATCTCTTCCTTGGATATAGTCTGAATCATTTGGGATATTGGTGTCTTGACCTTAAAACAACTAGAATGTATGTGGCGCGGCATGTTCAATTTATTGAGGATTCATTTCCCTATTCTACAAATGTTAAAACCAGTCCATCACTTTCACTTGATTCTAGTCCTTGGCTTATGGTTGCACCAGTTTTTGATAATTCATCATCTAATGGAGGTCCAAGAGTAGTACCAACCGTTGCTTCCCCACCCACTATGCCACTGCCCATTAACCATGTGGAGGTACACCCTCCAGTCGCATCCCAAGCTCATGCACTACCTTTACCACATGATGACAATGTTGCAATATCACCACCTACACCACTTACTAACATGGATTGTTTAGTGCCCACTGATGTTGCTTGTGCAGATGATACATCTCCAGCACCGCAACCAACTGAACATGTGGCTGGATGCACTCACCATATGCAGCTCATACCTCATCCGAAGCCATCCACTCGGTATCCCATTCCATCTGCTGATTTATGCCACATCGAGGTAGAGCCTTCTTGTTTTTCGGAGGCCTCAAAGCATGCTCATTGGCGCATAGCTATGATGGACGAATTTAATGTACTATTACGAAATAACACTTGGACTCTAGTTCCCCCATCATCAAAGCATAATATTGTGGGGTCTAAGTGGGTTTTTCGCATCAAACGCAAAGCCGATGGCAGTATCGATCGATACAAGGCTAGACTGGTAGCCAAAGGATACCACCAACAAGAAGGTATAGACTACACTGACACCTTTAGTCTGGTAGTCAAACCAACAACCGTTCGTACGGTCCTTGCCATTGCTACTTGTAACAATTGGGCCCTTAGACAATTGGATGTCAGCAATGTTTTTCTACATGGCCATCTAAATGAGGATGTTTATATGTCATAACCCATTGGCTTTGTAGATGCTAACCGGCATCACCATGTGTGCAAACTTCAGAAATCCTTATATGGCCTCAAGCAAGCGCCACGAGCATGGTTTCACAAACTGAGTACATTCTTGATCACGTTGGGGTTTGAAGGTTCCAAAACTGATACTTCCTTATTTATTTTAAAGGATGATACTAGGTGCACCTACATCCTAATTTATGTGGATGAAATCATGATCACTGGGTCAGATCTCAAGTTCATTAATCAAGTAATTCTTTGTTTGGGCAAGGAATTTTCCATTAGAGATATGGGCGATCTGCATTACTTTCTTGGACTTGAAGTAATCCCTACACCCATGGGAATTATCATATCCCAGCAAAAGTATATTCTGGATCTTCTTCAAAAGACCAACATGGACGGTGCCAAGCCAGTTCACACACCGATGAATTCCACTGATCGCCTATCAATTGCCCCTGGTTCAGTTTTACCTGATGCTACATTTTACCGTAGCACCGTTGGTGCATTGCAATATGCAACACTAATACGGCCTGATATCTCGTACTTTGTAAACAAGGTATGTCAATTTTTAAAGGCGCCCACAGATGAACACTGGCAGACTGTCAAAAGAATACTTTGCTAACTCAAGGAGACTTATTCTCATGGGTTGCATCTCTCTCGTGGATCATGTCGCCAACTAAATGCATATAGTGATGCTGACTGAGCCGGGTGCGTTGATGACCGTCGATCTACAAGAGGATTTGCAATCTTTGTTGGGCCCAATCTAGTTTCATGGTCGGCCCGTAAACAACCAACAATCGCACGATCATCTACTAAGGCAGAATATCGTATACTGGCCAACACAACTGCTGAGATGCAATGGCTCACATCCTTATTACAAGAGCTTGGCATCAAGCTTCTTCAATCACCAATACTATGGTGCGACAATCTAGGCGCAACATATCTCACCGCCAATCCTATTTTTCACGCCTGGACCAAACACATTGAGGTCAAATTTCATTTTATTCGACATCTCGTCAGTCAAAAACTCCTAGATGTTCGTTTTTTGTCAACTCATGATCAAGTGGCGGATATTTTCATGAAACCCTTATCTCATTGTCGATTCAAGTTACTACGTGACAAGTTGAAGATTCTCTCACGACCCTCTTCCACTTGAGGGGGGATGTTAAAGATTACAAATCATATTTCAAATTGAAAAGAGCTGTTGGGAGTTTTTAAGTAACATGTCGGTTACAAATCATATTTCAAATTCAAAACAGCTGTTGGGAGTTTTAAGTTCCAGCTCAAGTATGTCGGTCAATGTATTTGAATTTGAATTTAAAATGCAATAGCTGTAATCTAAATCATTGTAAAATAGGTAGAGTTTAAATTCTGTAATAAATTCTATCTTATCACATTTGTAAACAAAATCAATATAAATACAAAGTTGTAGCCCACGATAAGGGCAAGGTGATTCAATCTAAAATTCTTATCTCCATTCACTTTTACACCCCTAACCTTGGGTACAATGTTATCCGTTGCATGGGATGTATCATAAACTAATGAATGATAAAGACCTTTCAGCCTGTCAATTCACAAAACCACTACTCCAACAAGTTGATGATAGCACCCTTTGCAAACGTTGTTGTCTGTGTTCCAAAAGTTGTAATAGCTAGGATCCATATATGTTTTTTTCTCTTTCTCTCTCTCTTTCTCTCGCAAGAACTCGCTCTTTCTTTGCATGGGATGTATCATATGCTAATGAATTATAAAGACCCTTCAGCCTGTCAATTCACAGAACCACTACTCCAACAAGTTCATGATAGCACCCTTTGTAGGCGTTGTTCTTTGTGTTCCAAAAGTTGTAGTAGCTAGGATCCATATATGTTTTTCTCTCTCTTTCTCTCGCAAGATCTTGCTCTTTCTTTGCATGGGATGTATCATAAGATAATGAATGATAAAGACCTTTTAGCTTGTCAATTCACAGAACCACTACTCCAACAAGTTGATGATAGCGCACCATTTGTAAACGTTGTTCTCTGTGTTCCAAAAGTTGTAGTAGCTAGGATCCATATATGTTTTGGGTAATTTACTCATACCACCCCTAGAATCCAAACTTACTACACAGCAACCTATAAGTTGACTATATTTACTCATATTATCCCTATTTTTCAAAACTTATTACACTAAGACCCAAAAATGATGATGTCATCAAGGTTAAATTCTTTTAATGACTAAACAACCCTTATGGATAAGGTGAAATGACAAAAATAGATCTCCTTTAGTAAAGCCTGATTAAAGCCAAAGTATTAGGATAAAAAACTTCTTTTGTGCACGGCGACGGCGATGGTCAAACCAGATCTTCTGTTCTTTTTCTTTTTATTTATTTATTTATTTTTGTTGTCATTTTTCCATTCTTCAGGTGCGATCAGAGCTTTGTCTACTGGAATTTCAGAGATCTGATTCACACTAAAATTTGCACTTCCAACTTCAGAATTAAGATTATATCAACTTCAGCTTGAGATTTATCCAAATCGCATCTTCTGATGAACTTGATATTTGGCACTTTGAGACAAATTTTGTCAATCTTTAAATCCCCTGATGTCGATCATACTTTTGACAGTCGGAACTTTCGGATTTGAATCATTCTCTGGCAGTCTGAAAATGTAAGAACATAAAACGATTAAATGTCCCCGAATACAATATTCAAATAAATAAATATCAGCGCCGGAATATTAGCGCCAGATATTCAATATTTAAATCCCCTGATGTCGATCATACTTTTTTCTTTTTTTCTAATCGTTGATTTATCTCTTACGACTTAACCAGCTGTTTCTCGACGACAACAAACGAAATATCAGAGCCAGAAAAGCTATGGGACTTGGAACTGTTCTGGTAATATGTTCTCCTTTTGAAAAATTAGGGTTAATTCAACCTTGAAGAACTGTTTTTTCTTTTGAAAAGGGCAAAAATGACTTTTGAATTTTCTGTTGGAAAATGGACTAAGGGTATAATGGTCCACAGACGTTTAGGGGGTAGTATGAGTAATATTATCAACTTATAGGTTGCTTTGTAATAAGTTTGGATTCTAGAGGTGGTATGAGTAAATTACCCATGTGTTTTCTCTCTCTTTCTCTCTCTCTTTCTTTCGTAAGATCTCGCTCTTTTTTTGCTGTCTTTTATTTCTTTTTTAGATGTACTCCTACAACAAGAAGTAGGGACAATATAAATTTCTTTTTTAGATTATATTTCTTGGATAAAAACAAAGTTTGACAATCATTTCATCATTGAGTTTGTATACAGATTGCTTTATATTGTTTAAGTGTTGGTAAGTTACATATAATTTTCCTTTTTTTTATTTTACTATTACCCAAGGCCAAGGTAATGTTACCTTTGTTTTCTTTGTTTTTAATTCTTTCGCATTTTCAACTGAATATGGATGTATGTGATCATTCGCTAATAATGTATTTGACTCAAATAACAAGATATCTTAAACTCGAGGATAAGAGGATGATAGAAATTTGGATACACAAAACTATATATAGAGACCATAGAGGTTCAACATCCATGCATCCAGGATATCAAATACATGCACAGATAGTAATGTTGTATTGCTTGTTAGGCTTGCCCTCACTGCAATATGGTAGAAATGATCAAACTTTTGTTTTTTTAGTTCCCTAATATTTTATGATCACATGGGTTTCATTTCTTTGTCATCCATTGAGATAAAGTTTTTTTAGGGAAAAATTTGTTTCCTCCCCTGCAATATGTCTAAAGGACAAATACCTTCAAAAGTTTAGGAAAAAGACAATCGTCCCTTTTTTTTTAACGGAGTTAAAATCAATTTTTTCATTAACGATTTTATCCCTAACGTTTTCTTATATAAAAAATTACTTTTATATACAATTTTTTATTACTGACGGAGGAGAAGTACAAACAATCGAAGCTGAAACCCGCCCTAAAGTACGCCAAGAGAGCGCAACACCTCCATCCCCTTCTCCACAGCATCTCGGAATTGGTTGTTGGTTTTGTGTGGCCCAATACAGGTTTACTATGTTATTTTTATATTCTCTTTGGGCATTTCTATCTCTATTTTGAGGTATATATATGTGACATGTGGCTTACATGTTTTGTGACTTATAAATTTGTTATATGGTACCATTGTTTTTGTCTATTGTATTAATAGATTGATTCTGCAGATGATTATTCAAATGAACCACTTTGTAGTCCTTGGCTTGACCGCACCCATCATGATGCGCTATGTGCTTACATAGGCATTGATTGGACCATGATAGGTTTGGGGGGTGCAAGTCAAAATTGCTCAGACTATGGGAGACATGGGGACTAGTCTCTCGACGGTCAGTGCACATATGGTCTGTGAAGTCCTTCATGGTAAGACCACGTGTACGTTGAGTGGTGACCTTAGTTCCTAATGTTCATTGCCAGTGACTTGACAATTATAAGAGTGTACGCGTACCTACAAACTGTCAATTTGAATAATGTTATCATGTTTGATTTTGCATCAAATATTTTTTTTATTTATAAATATAAAATATTATTTATTTTTATTTTTTTTTGCAAAATCTTTTTGGTTTTATAAAAAATGGTAGTTTTGTATTTTGTGTCCCTATTTAGTATTTAGGGCACTTGTGGTAATTGTCAAGGTATGCCAAAAGACAATCTGGATATGACATTAGGAGGCTAGCATCTCACTTAGGGTTGGACTTTATGGCTGGTCATCTCCACCCTAGAGATATAAAAAAACATCTCAAGATCACACAGGCAAGGGGAGAAAAAAGTTCAAAATACCAAGATATGGTATACCTGTCCAGCTGGGGTGAATGAGCACCCTGATTGCTTGTGAGATCCTTGAAAATCAAGTAGCTTTGTTTGTCTAATCATCAAAGGTTCTTCAACAAAAGAAAGAGTTCTTCATCAAAGGTAGAGTGCTTCAACAAAATATATTTTCAAATCGTCAAACAAAATGTATGACACTCTTCTTAATTTCTTAGATTAAATAACAATTGACATGATATTCGTGATATGTTTTCATTTTTGGTATGAGGTTAACAGTAACATTGAGAATCATCTAGGATGTTTTTCCTTATAGCACAGCATGACGGTTCTGTTAAAATTCTCCTTGTCTAAGATTCATATCCTAGAATTGTCTCTGTTTCTCATATATGTGTTTGATTATATCAACGAGTAGTGGTTGTTTTCTTTTTGTTTTTCTTCTTATGGCAAATTGTGACGTCTTCATAGTAATTTTAGTTGATTGTGTTAAACATGGTTTGTGTTTCTCTAAAGCTTTCTCCCAAAATAAGAAATGGAAGATGAACAGTCTAATAATTTTTGTTTAATAGCTATGATGAATTTATCATCATTAATGCTGAATATCCCATAAATTAGAAATGAAGAGTCTTATTGGGACTTGAAATTTTTTTTTTAAATAAAAAGAAATTTTATTAGAAACTTTATGAGGAAGATAAAAGGATGCGTTGACACTTCATCTTAAAATTGATAAACCATCATGGAATTTAAAAAGACTTATCTTATGATTTACCTTGTCATAATGGAGGGATGGAGAATTAATACTATCATGAAATTTAAAAAGACTTATCTTTTGATTTACCTTGTCATAATGGAGGGATAGAGAATTAATACCATTATGGAATTTAAAAAGACTTATCTTTTGATTTACCTTGTCATAATGGAGGGATAGAGAATTAATACCATTATGGAATTTAAAAAGACTTATCTTTTGATTTACCTTGTCATAATGGAGGGATGGAGAATTAATACCATCATGAAATTTAAAAAGACTTATCTTTTGATTTACCTTGTCATAATGGAGGAATATAGAATTAATACCATCATGGAATTTAAAAAGACTTATCTTTTGATTTACCTTGTCATAATAGAGGGATGGATAATTAATACTCACATTTTGGGATGTTGGAAGATGAAAATTCTAAGAAGACATAAAGTCATTATTATTTAGTCATCAAGCCACTTAGTCATTAAGCCATTAAATCATCAAGCTATCAAGCCAAGTGCGTAATAATGGTACATGTGGTAATGTCATGTTTGTTTTTCAAGCTATATTGTGCCTACTAATTGGGTCTTCAATTTTAAGCTGAATTCATATGTAATCTAATATATATTTATTTTTATGTAATCCCAATTTCAGTGGGAGTTAGTTTGAATATCTTATGTAAATTGAGTTTGGGATTGTTTCATTCATAGTTTCGATGCTTAGACATGTTGACACCCATCGGTTAATCACATGGATGAGATAAGACTGTGGATGGACATGTAAACCCCTTGTGTCACTGCTCATCGAATAGACACGGTGATAGGTTAAATTCTTTCCTACGCCCATCGGATACGGGACGAATTTAACATATCTTTATATTAAAGTTCAATTAATTCTTTATGAGCCTTGATCTATTGGATTCTTCCCTACGCCCATCGGATACGGGAGGGATTCGAGAAATCATAGGTCTCTTTGTTGTTTTGTTATTATCCCATCAAATGATCAATGTTGCATTGTGTTTATGCAAATGGAATGGGCTTTTCTCCAAGCTTATTATGCATATTGCATGCTTATGACAGATGGCAGGATCGTCTAGCTCTTTGAACATGTCTGATATTATGAAAAATTGCATCTTGACTGGACCCAATTATGCTGAATGGAAGCGTAGAATTGACTTGTTCATTGGCTTTCATAATTTTTCTCTTTGTATTCAAGAGGAATGTCCTCCTGTGCCTGATGTGCATTCTACCAAATCTGCTAAGGTTGTCTATCAAAAATGGAGAGAGGCAGATAATAAAGTGAAATATTTAATGTTGGGATACATGGTAGATTTTCTTATGGTTGGCTATATGAATAGTGTCTCTGCCAAAGTCATTCTTGATAGTCTTGAATTGAAATTTGATAAAAAATCTGGTCAGCATATTGAAGGCTTATGGAAAAAATTTATCAGAACTAAATTGTCAAAAGGAGGGGATGCCAGAGAGCATGTAAACAACATGATTGTCATTGCTGATGAGTTAGGCTTGCAAGGAAGGTCTGTTGATGAGAAAACTAAGATATCCACTATTTTATCTTCTTTGCCTGATTCTTATGAAACTGTAAGGCAAATTTATTTTGTGTCTGGTTTGGATTGGACTGTTGATGATCTCTTATCTAAAGTCACTGGTCATGAAGATGCTAAGTTAAGAAAGAATAATTTTGTGGTCAATGCTATTGATGGGAATACAGATAAGCCAACACATGAAATGAAATATCAGAAGAAGAAAAAGTTTGTAAAGAAAAAACAAGATTGACAAAAGAAGAAGGGCATCAAAGTAAGACAAAATGTTGAATTTAAATCCAGACAGATAGTTTGTTATTTTTGTAAGAAGTCGGGACATAAGAAGGCTCAATGCTATTCTTTCTTAAAGTCTGGTGGAAAGCAAGGCCAAGGTATGTTTGCCACATTGATTCTTGATGAGATAAATACTACCATTATTAAGTCTGGATCTTGGTGGGCTGATTCTGGAGCTACTGTGCATGTTTCTAATACCTTGCAGGGGTTCAAGGAACTCAAGAGAATAAGTGATAGTACCAGTTTCATTTACATGGGAAATGATGATAAGGCGCATATTGAAGGAGTTGGAGTTTTTGAATTGAAACTGAATGATGAAACAAATTTTGATTTAGTTGAATGTTTGTATGCACCTAGTCTTAGAAGAAACTTGTTATCTGTTTCAATGTTGGAAAAGCTTGGATATGAATTTTATTTTGGTAATGGAAGGTTTTTAATGAAGCAAAATGATAAAATTGTGTTGCATGGTTTTAGAAATAATAATATGTATCAAGTGCAATTATGTGGTAATGTTATATGCAATGTTGAACTTGATATAAAAGATAATGCTACTTATCTTTGGCATTTGAGGTTGGGACATATCAATATAAATAGAATTGGCAGATTGATTAATTCTGACGTTTTGACTGGAGTGACTCTAGAAAAGTTTCCCACTTGTGAAAGTTGTATTTGATGAACTTGATATGACACTGAGAGGGGGGGGGGGTGAATCAGTGTCTGAAACTTTTCTCTGATTATTTACTGCTACCCAGAGCTGATGGAGATATATTCTTTTACACACACACAAGCGTATGCAAATCTACCTCGCTACCACTCAGTGGCCAGGTTTACCAGATTTGCACACCCATCCTGTAAGTCATTCCACGCACTCCAAAATATAATAGAAAGTAAACACAATGAACACAGAGATATTACGTGGTTCACCAACACAGTGTGTGATGGCTACTCCACGGAGTAATGCCCAACGGGCTCCGTATTTACTCAACACTCAGCTTTTAGTCTCTAACAAGACAAGGATATTAACCCTAGGTTTTCCCAAAGATAAAACCGAGAGGGCGCACCAACGCCAAGATTCAGGCTTAACGACCAGGTTCCAAAGACCCACCGAACACACCACGCTTAACTCGCACCCACGAGAAGCAAGTCACAATTTTTTAGGCTTATAATTATGCCTTACAATTTTTCCCCCACTAGCTAGGTATTCAATAATTTTCACCTACGCTAGCATACAATATATTGAAAGCAACAAATAGATAGTGAATTGAAAAACCTTACAACTGCTTCCGAATGATCATCAATATCTCTGAAGCTTCACACTGCCCTTAGGTACTCTCTAACAGTCTTCAATGATGATAGAGATCGATTCACAGAGCACACCTCATCGACAGGGTTTCAATCTCTTCCACACAACCCATAATCACCATGAATGTGAAAATAAAAGCTCTACTGACCTCTCATAGGGATTTAGCACTCCATTGATGCACAAAGAAGAGGTAGTTGGTGATTGATCACTCCCACAGGGCACGAAACCCTAGAAAACCTTCTCTCTGCCTTCAAAACGCTCTTTTTAATTTTTCTCTAGGTTTTCACGACTCCCAACGGCGCCCAATAGATAGGGCATCGAAAAATATGAATGCTGCAACTTGAACGGACTGATTTGGAGCTCGGATGAAGAAGTTATGGCAGTTTGAAGTTCGGCCAACCAAAACACTCGAAAAGGAATCTTTCCTTTTATAATCACGCACCCGCGCTGCACCGTAGCCGCGCCGCCGATGCGCTGTCATTCTCTGATTGGTCCTCTGAGAATCTTTAATATCGACCTTTCGATATCCTTAAAATGGCGGGATCGACCATAGACCGTTAGATCTGAACAAATCACGCCTCCGAGAATCGGAGTAGCGCGCGGCCACACGATTAGAATCTGAAGCGCCGCCATATGATGGATGCGCCACACCGAATAAGCTTCTGATTCCATGAAACACGAACCACTTTTTAAAACTGCCTCCGTCCAATCAGAAGCCTCCCGATGGAATCTAAACGGAATCTTCGCATCACACCTTAGCCCGCAAGTTTGAAGGCCGTCCATTTAGAATCTAGCCTACGTGGCTTCATTTGGGCGGCCGATATCGGATCTTCTTCTTTTTTCTTGACGAATTTACCCCTTAACAACTTGTGAAATGCCGAAATTGCCCCTAAACAATTTGTGAAATGACTTTTTCGAGCGATCCGACAGAAACTGCGATATCTCGCTCATCCGACGTCGGAATTGAGTGATTCAAGTTGCGTTGGAAAGATAACTCGACGCTCTACATCTTTCCACTGCCGGATTTCCATGAACCTGCTGCGGGACCCACCAAAAATAGACCCAAAGTTAAAACTCTGTCAAACCTTGGAATTTGAACCCGAAACTTTGTGTGCATGCACGCCAAGTGCCGTGGGCTGCCGTGTTGGCATGTCACCTTGCCACCATACCTGTGGGTCCCACTCACATTTTTTCTCTCTCCTCTTTCTCTCTCTTCTGATTCTCTTTCTTCTTTCTCTCTCTTGAATTTCTCTCTTTAATGCCACAACACCAGAAACATGAGAAACATGGACATGATTAGAAAAGCTTCAGGAACACTGTCGCATCATCAGAAAATCGGCCGCATCATCAGAAACTCGACCACATCACCAGTGGGGTCCACAAACACTCTCTCATCAAAATCAGTGTAATATCCCATTTAACTCATTTTAAGTCATCTGAAACATATGTAGAACCTTGTAGAACACATAAGCGAAGTTGCCACATCTGTGCCACTGCACTGACACTCTCTCTCCTACACTGACACTCTCTCTCCTCATTTCTCTGACTGAATACTCATAAATACTGTCACATCAGCCAAGTTGCCAACAATGACAACATAAAGTCCAACAATCTCCCCCTTTGGAATTGTTGGCAACTCATTACGCACATGAGATCTTTCTCCCCCTTTGACAACAAATACAAAGGGGCATGCCACATAGGAGTGCCCACCGCATCTTTCCAATCCTATGGGCCCAAAAAAAAATAATAAACAATTATATCAACACAAAACAACATCACCAGACTCCCCCTGAGTCCAACATAAGGAGATGAAATATAACAAACATATGCATACACCACTCAACACATAAATACCATAGGACTCCCCCTGAGTCTCTCATCGGGAGCAAAAGGATATAGCAAATACACACTGCTCCCCCTCACTCCAAGCACCTCACTGCTTAGTGAGCATGGTCATGCATGAATCTTCGACACTCTCTATCAGAGTGTATAAATTCCTTGAGGTTCTCTGTCCTGAAGCCACAATCTTGCCACTATCAACTCTTTTGATCTCACATCCCTGTTTATTGAAGATCACTTCATGCCCTCTGTCACAAATCTGACTGATGCTGAGAACGTTGTGCTTGAGTCCTGACACATAAAACACATCATGGAGTTTCACCTTTCCATTGTTGATGCTGATAGAACCCTTTCCTGTTACCTTGGCCCCTTCATTGTTTCCAAACTTCACTATACCTCCCTCATACTGTTGAAGCTGCTGAAACATTTTCTTGTTACCTGTCATGTGACTAGAGCATCCACTATCGAGTATCCAAGAAGACAGCTTGTCATGTGTCTTGAGAGTTGTCTCGAAGCATACAACATTATTACTTTGTCCTTCTACAAAATCTGCAATGATTTTCTTTTTCCACACTTTTCTAACAACTGGTGGAGTTTTTTTGTTCATTCTCTGCTTAACTTTTCTTTGACCATTTTCCCTTTGTTGTGTCACTTTTTGCTGAGGTGGCGTGAATGAAAAAATTGTTCTGCATTCTCTTGCAATATGCCCATAGTTATGACAATTGTAGCACTCAACAAAATTTTCTTCAAGGGAAGCAAACTGATTTCTACTTTCAAATCTAACTTGACTCATGTTGAATTTGCATGTAGCTATCTTATGACCATAAGCATTACATTTATAACAATATCCCTGAAAATAAGATTTTGGCCTAGAAGATGCCATGTACCTCATCTGTCTCTCGTGGTGCATTGGGATAATTTCTTCCATAGAAGTTACTCTGCTTCACTCTCTTACCTTGTCTTGCATTAATAGTCTGTGGAATAGGAACTTGATTTTCTTCTTGGACATAAATCATAGGAGCTTTACCCTTTCCATTCTCTTTCACAAAAGAGATGGAACCTTTTCTATTTGAGTTTGCATTATTTGAAGTCTCCCTATCAAAACCAAGACCAAATTTTACATTGAAAGGTCTTTGAGAATTTATAATCCCATCTAGCTTTCGCTACTAGGATGTATTGTAGTATTGCTTGGCTCATCAGTTGTTCAATTTTTGTTGTCTTTCAAACTCTTCTATTTCATATTCATTCACCTTTGCTTTTAACAAAATAAATTCCTTCTCAAGCTCTTCAAATTTACTCATCACAGGGGCTTGTATTTCAAGTTGAGCTTTCAAACCTGCATTCTCAGTCATTACTGTAGAGTGGTCTATAGATACCTGTTCAAGCTGAGTCTTGAGACTATCAATAATTTTCTTGGACTCTACATCTTGAACTCTCAAGTCTTGAATCAACTGTTTCTGCTTTTTAAGTTCTCTTGAGACAAACTTGTTATTCTTTCGTTCCTTGTTAAGTTCCTTCATAGCTGCTTGAAACTCTGCTTCAAAATTTATTTCACCTTCTTCGTCACTGCTTGAGCTTGATTTTTCATTTTTGTTCTCTTCTCGTTCTTCAAGGAAAACCATGAACAAAGCCTCACTAGACTCACCCTCCAAGTATCATCTGAATTATCATATGAAGTGTCACTGCTCCTCTTGGAAATAAAACTTTTTCTTTTAGACTTGTTCTTCTTGAAGCTTTTGGTCTTGTAACTGTCATTGATGTCATCTTCATCATCACTATCAAATTTATTCCTCTTTGGACATTTTACAAAGAAAGTGTCCAACCTTACCACAATTGAAGCATTTGAATGGGAGTTTGTTCTTATACCTTCCTGTACCCTTCTTCAATTTTCTAGTAAAGTGAGTTGTGGCTTCATCTTCACTTTCTTCTTCATCTGAATTTTTAGAAATTTTCATCTTCTTCATGGCTTTGAAGGCAACTTGCTTATCAATAGAGGTTTCTCGGATCTATTCTCATCTCAAAAGCTGTTAAGGCTCCATGAATCTCATCAATAGTCACATGTTCTAAATCCTTGGTCTCTTCAAGAGCTGATACTTTTGATTCAAATTTGGGAGTAAGAGACCATAAGATTTTCTGACAGACAATATGACATTTTAGGTCTTCACCAAGTCCTCTAATGGAATTAACCACTTCATTAACTCTGTTCATGTACTGGTCAATGGTCTCATCTTCATACATCTTCAGGTTCTCAAACTGACCTCTGAATGTTTGCAGCTTGACTGTCTTGATCTTTTTATCTCCTTCATATATATTGATCAATCTATCCCAAACCTCCTTTGTTGTCTTGCAGTCCATGACTTTAGCTAGTTCACTGTTTGTAAGTCCCCCTTGAATAGCATTTAAAGCCTTTCTATTATTTTCAAAATTTTTCTTGTCTACTATTGTGGGAGCATTCGTATCATGAGGAGTGTAGCCATTCTCAATAGAAGCCCATACATCAAACCCAAGAGACCCAATGTAGATCTCCATTCTTCTCTTCCAAAATACAAATTCTGTCCCATCAAACAATGGAGGCCTGTTAAAACCTTCTCCTAGTGCCATATCTTTATTCTGATCTTCTCAGTTGCTGATTAAGCTATCACTGAACCTGGTGCTCTGATACCAATTGATGAACTTGATATGACACTGAGAGGGGGGGGGTGAATCAGTGTCTGAAACTTTTCTCTGATTATTTACTGCTACCCAGAGCTGATGGAGATATATTCTTTTACACACACACAAGCGTATGCAAATCTACCTCGCTACCACTCGGTGGCCGGGTCTTACCGGATTTGCACACCCATCCCCGTAAGTCATTCCACGCACTCCAAAATATAATAGAAAGTAAACACAATGAACACAGAGATATTACGTGGTTCACCAACACAGTGTGTGATGGCTACTCCACGGAGTAATGCCCAACGGGCTCCGTATTTACTCAACACTCAGCTTTTAGTCTCTAACAAGACAAGGATATTAACCCTAGGTTTTCCCAGCATAAAACTGAGAGGGCGCACCAACGCCAAGATTCAGGCTTAACAACCAGTGTCCAGCACCCACTGAACACACCACGCTTAACTCGCACCCACGAGAAGCAAGTCACAATTTTTTAGGCTTATAATTATGCCTTACAATTTTTCCCCCACTAGCTAGGTATTCAATAATTTTCACCTACGCTAGCATACAATATATTGAAAGCAACAAATAGATAGTGAATTGAAAAACCTTACAACCGCTTCCGAATGATCATCAATATCTCTCGAAGCTTCACACTGCCCTTAGGTACTCTCTAACAGTCTTCAATGATGATAGAGATCGATTCACAGAGCACACCTCATCGACAGGGTTTCAATCTCTTCCACACAACCCATAATCACCATGAATGTGAAAATAAAAGCTCTACTGACCTCTCATAGGGATTTAGCACTCCATTGATGCACAAAGAAGAGGTAGTTGGTGATTGATCACTCCCACAGGGCACGAAACCCTAGAAAACCTTCTCTCTGCCTTCAAAACGCTCTTTTTAATTTTTCTCTAGGTTTTCACGACTCCCAACGGCACCCAATAGATAGGGCATCGAAAAATATGAATGCTGCAACTTGAACGGACTGATTTGGAGCTCGGATGAAGAAGTTATGGCAGTTTGAAGTTCGGCCAACCAAAACACTCGAAAAGGAATCTTTCCTTTTATAATCACGCACCAGCGCTGCACCGTAGCCGCGCCGCCGATGCGCTGTCATTCTCTGATTGGTCCTCTCGAGAATCTTTAATATCGACCTTCGATATCCTTAAAATGGCGGGATCGACCATAGACCGTTAGATCTGAACAAATCACGCCTCCGAGAATCGGAGTAGCGCGCGCCACACGATTAGAATCTGAAGCGCCGCCATATGATGGATGCGCCACACCGAATAAGCTTCTGATTCCATGAAACACGAACCACTTTTTAAAACTGCCTCCGTCCAATCGAAGCCTCCCGATGGAATCTAAACGGAATCTTCGCATCACACCTTAGCCCGCAAGTTTGAAGGCCGTCCATTTAGAATCTAGCCTACGTGGCTTCATTTGGGCGGCCGATATCGGATCTTCTTCTTTTTTCTTGACGAATTTACCCCTTAACAACTTGTGAAATGCCGAAATTGCCCCTAAACAATTTGTGAAATGACTTTTTCGAGCGATCCGACAGAAACTGCGATATCTCGCTCATCCGACGCCGGAATTGAGTGATTCAAGTTGCGTTGGAAAGGATAACTCGACGCTCTACATCTTTCCACTGCCGGATTTCCATGAACCTGCTGCGGGACCCACCAAAAATAGACCCAAAGTTAAAACTCTGTCAAACCTTGGAATTTGAACCCGAAACTTTGTGTGCATGCACGCCAAGTGCCGTGGGCTGCCGTGTTGGCATGTCACCTTGCCACCATACCCGTGGGTCCCACTCACATTTTTTCTCTCCTCTTTCTCTCTCTTCGATTCTCTTTCTTCTTTCTCTCTCTTGAATTTCTCTCTTTAATGCCACAACACCGGAAACATGAGAAACATGGACATGATTAGAAAAGCTTCAGAACACCGTCGCATCATCGAAAAATCGGCCGCATCATCGAAACTCGACCACATCACCGTGGGGTCCACAAACACTCTCTCATCAAAATCGTGTAATATCCCATTTAACTCATTTTAAGTCATCTGAAACATATGTAGAACCTTGTAGAACACATAAGCGAAGTTGCCACATCCGTGCTACTTGCACCGACACTCTCTCTCCTACACCGACACTCTCTCTCCTCATTTCTCCGACCGAATACTCATAAATACCGTCACATCAGCCAAGTTGCCCCCCCCTTTGGAATTGTTGGCAACTCATTACGCACATGAGATCTTTCTCCCCCTTTGACAACAAATACAAAGGGGCATGCCACATAGGAGTGCCCACCGCATCTTTCCAATCCTATGGGCCCAAAAAAAAATAATAAACAATTATATCAACACAAAACAACATCACCGGACTCCCCCCCGAGTCCAACATAAGGAGATGAAATATAACAAACATATGCATACACCACTCAACACATAAATACCATAGGACTCCCCCCGAGTCTCTCATCGGGAGCAAAAGGATATAGCAAATACACACTGCTCCCCCCTCACTCCAAGCACCTCACCGCTTAGTGAGCATGGTCATGCATGAATCTTCGACACTCTCTATCAGAGTGTATAAATTCCTTGAGGTTCTCTGTCCTGAAGCCACAATCTTGCCACTATCAACTCTTTTGATCTCACATCCCTGTTTATTGAAGATCACTTCATACCCTCTATCACAAATCTGACTGATGCTGAGAACGTTGTGCTTGAGTCCTGACACATAAAACACATCATGGAGTTTCACCTTTCCATTGTTGATGCTGATAGAACCCTTTCCTGTTACCTTGGCCCCTTCATTGTTTCCAAACTTCACTATACCTCCCTCATACTGTTGAAGCTGCTGAAACATTTTCTTGTTACCTGTCATGTGACTAGAGCATCCACTGTCGAGTATCCAAGAAGACAGCTTGTCATGTGTCTTGAGAGTTGTCTCGAAGCATACAACATTATTACTTTGTCCTTCTACAAAATCTGCAATGATTTTCTTTTTCCACACTTTTCTAACAACTGGTGGAGTTTTTTTGTTCATTCTCTGCTTAACTTTTCTTTGACCATTTTCCCTTTGTTGTGTCACTTTTTGCTGAGGTGGCGTGAATGAAAAAATTGTTCTGCATTCTCTTGCAATATGCCCATAGTTATGACAATTGTAGCACTCAACAAAATTTTCTTCAAGGGAAGCAAACTGATTTCTACTTTCAAATCTAACTTGACTCATGTTGAATTTGCATGTAGCTATCTTATGACCATAAGCATTACATTTATAACAATATCCCTGAAAATAAGATTTTGGCCTAGAAGATGCCATGTACCTCATCTGTCTCTGTGGTGCATTGGGATAATTTCTTCCATAGAAGTTACTCTGCTTCACTCTCTTACCTTGTCTTGCATTAATAGTCTGTGGAATAGGAACTTGATTTTCTTCTTGGACATAAATCATAGGAGCTTTACCCTTTCCATTCTCTTTCACAAAAGAGATGGAACCTTTTCTATTTGAGTTTGCATTATTTGAAGTCTCTCCCTTATCAAAACCAAGACCAAATTTTACATTGAAAGGTCTTTGAGAATTTATAATCCCATCTAGCTTTCTGCTACTAGGATGTATTGTAGTATTGCTTGGCTCATCAGATTTGTTCAATTTTTGTTGTCTTTCAAACTCTTCTATTTCATATTCATTCACCTTTGCTTTTAACAAAATAAATTCCTTCTCAAGCTCTTCAAATTTACTCATCACAGGGGCTTGTATTTCAAGTTGAGCTTTCAAACCTGCATTCTCAGTCATTACTGTAGAGTGGTCTATAGATACCTGTTCAAGCTGAGTCTTGAGACTGTCAATAATTTTCTTGGACTCTACATCTTGAACTCTCAAGTCTTGAATCAACTGTTTCTGTTTTTTAAGTTCTCTTGAGACAAACTTGTTATTCTTTCGTTCCTTGTTAAGTTCCTTCATAGCTGCTTGAAACTCTGCTTCAAAATTTATTTCACCTTCTTCGTCACTGCTTGAGCTTGATTTTTCATTTTTGTTCTCTTCTCGTTCTTCAAGGAAAACCATGAACAAAGCCTCACTAGACTCACCCTCTGAAGTATCATCTGAATTATCATATGAAGTGTCACTGCTCCTCTTGGAAATAAAACTTTTTCTTTTAGACTTGTTCTTCTTGAAGCTTTTGGTCTTGTAACTGTCATTGATGTCATCTTCATCATCACTATCAAATTTATTCCTCTTTGGACATTTTACAGCAAAGTGTCCAACCTTACCACAATTGAAGCATTTGAATGGGAGTTTGTTCTTATACCTTCCTGTACCCTTCTTCAATTTTCTAGTAAAGTGAGTTGTGGCTTCATCTTCACTTTCTTCTTCATCTGAATTTTTAGAAATTTTCATCTTCTTCATGGCTTTGAAGGCAACTTGCTTATCAATAGAGGTTTCTGGATCTATTCTCATCTCAAAAGCTGTTAAGGCTCCATGAATCTCATCAATAGTCACATGTTCTAAATCCTTGGTCTCTTCAAGAGCTGATACTTTTGATTCAAATTTGGGAGTAAGAGACCTTAAGATTTTCTGACAGACAATATGACATTTTAGGTCTTCACCAAGTCCTCTAATGGAATTAACCACTTCATTAACTCTGTTCATGTACTGGTCAATGGTCTCATCTTCATACATCTTCAGGTTCTCAAACTGACCTCTGAATGTTTGCAGCTTGACTGTCTTGATCTTTTTATCTCCTTCATATATATTGATCAATCTATCCCAAACCTCCTTTGCTGTCTTGCAGTCCATGACTTTAGCTAGTTCACTGTTTGTAAGTCCCCCTTGAATAGCATTTAAAGCCTTTCTATTATTTTCAAAATTTTTCTTGTCTACTATTGTGGGAGCATTCGTATCATGAGGAGTGTAGCCATTCTCAATAGAAGCCCATACATCAAACCCAAGAGACCCAATGTAGATCTCCATTCTTCTCTTCCAAAATACAAATTCTGTCCCATCAAACAATGGAGGCCTGTTAAAACCTTCTCCTAGTGCCATATCTTTATTCTGATCTTCTCAGTTGCTGATTAAGCTATCACTGAACCTGGTGCTCTGATACCAATTGATGAACTTGATATGACACTGAGAGGGGGGTGAATCAGTGTCTGAAACTTTTCTCTGATTATTTACTGCTACCCAGAGCTGATGGAGATATATTCTTTTACACACACACAAGCGTATGCAAATCTACCTCGCTACCACTCAGTGGCCAGGTTTACCAGATTTGCACACCCATCCTGTAAGTCATTCCACGCACTCCAAAATATAATAGAAAGTAAACACAATGAACACAGAGATATTACGTGGTTCACCAACACAGTGTGTGATGGCTACTCCACGGAGTAATGCCCAACGGGCTCCGTATTTACTCAACACTCAGCTTTTAGTCTCTAACAAGACAAGGATATTAACCCTAGGTTTTCCCAACATAAACCGAGAGGGCGCACCAACGCCAAGATTCGGGCTTAACGACCGTGTCCAAGACCCACTCGAACACACCACGCTTAACTTCCGCACCCACGAGAAGCAAGTCACAATTTTTTAGGCTTATAATTATGCCTTACAATTTTTCCCCCACTAGCTAGGTATTCAATAATTTTCACCTACGCTAGCATACAATATATTGAAAGCAACAAATAGATAGTGAATTGAAAAACCTTACAACTGCTTCCGAATGATCATCAATATCTCTGAAGCTTCACACTGCCCTTAGGTACTCTCTAACAGTCTTCAATGATGATAGAGATCGATTCACAGAGCACACCTCATCGACAGGGTTTCAATCTCTTCCACACAACCCATAATCACCATGAATGTGAAAATAAAAGCTCTACTGACCTCTCATAGGGATTTAGCACTCCATTGATGCACAAAGAAGAGGTAGTTGGTGATTGATCACTCCCACAGCATGCAGCTACTAGGATGCTCTGATACCAATTGATGAACTTGATATGACACTGAGAGGGGGGGGTGAATCAGTGTCTGAAACTTTTCTCTGATTATTTACTGCTACCCAGAGCTGATGGAGATATATTCTTTTACACACACACAAGCGTATGCAAATCTACCTCGCTACCACTCAATATAATAGAAAGTAAACACAATGAACACAGAGATATTACGTGGTTCACCAACACAAGTGTGTGATGGCTACTCCACGGAGTAATGCCCAACGGGCTCCTATTTACTCAACACTCAGCTTTTAGTCTCTAACAAGACAAGGATATTAACCCTAGGTTTTCCCAAAGATAAACCGAGAGGGCGCACCAACGCCAAGATTCGGGCTTAACGACCGTGTCCAAGACCCACCGAACACACCACGCCTTAACTCGCACCCACGAGAAGCAAGTCACAATTTTTTAGGCTTATAATTATGCCTTACAATTTTTCCCCCACTAGCTAGGTATTCAATAATTTTCACCTACGCTAGCATACAATATATTGAAAGCAACAAATAGATAGTGAATTGAAAAACCTTACAACTGCTTCCGAATGATCATCAATATCTCCGAAGCTTCACACGCCCCTTAGGTACTCTCTAACAGCCTTCAATGATGATAGAGATCGATTCACGGAGCACACCTCATCGACGGGGTTTCAATCTCTTCCACACAACCCATAATCACCATGAATGTGAAAATAAAAGCTCTACTGACCTCTCATAGGGATTTAGCACTCCATTGATGCACAAAGAAGAGGTAGTTGGTGATTGATCACTCCCACAGGGCACGAAACCCTAGAAAACCTTCTCTCTGCCTTCAAAACGCTCTTTTTAATTTTTCTCTAGGTTTTCACGACTCCCAACGGCGCCCAATAGATAGGGCATCGAAAAATATGAATGCTGCAACTTGAACGGACTGATTTGGAGCTCGGATGAAGAAGTTATGGTCGTTTGAAGTTCGGCCAACCAAAACACTCGAAAAGGAATCTTTCCTTTTATAATCACGCACCCGCGCTGCACCGTAGCCGCGCCGCCGATGCGCCTGTCATTCTCTGATTGGTCCTCCGAGAATCTTTAATATCGACCTTCGATATCCTTAAAATGGCGGGATCGACCATGGACCGTTAGGATCTGAACAAATCACGCCTGCGAGAATCGGAGTAGCGCGCGGCCACACGATTAGAATCTGAAGCGCCGCCATATGATGGATGCGCCACACCGAATAAGCTTCTGATTCCATGAAACACGAACCACTTTTTTTAAACTCCCTCCGTCCAACCGTAAGCCTCCCGATGGAATCTAAACGGAATCTTCGCATCACACCTTAGCCCGCAAGTTTGAAGGCCGTCCATTTAGAATCTAGCCTACGTGGCTTCATTTGGGCGGCCGATATCGGATCTTCTTCTTTTTTCTTGACGAATTTACCCCTTAACAACTTGTGAAATGCCGAATTTACCCCTTAAACAATTTGTGAAATGACTTTTTCGAGCGATCCGACAGAAACTGCGATATCTCGCTCATCCGACGTCGGAATTGAGTGATTCAAGTTGCGTTGGAAAGATAACTCGACGCTCTACATCTTTCCACTGCCGGATTTCCATGAACCTGCTGCGGGACCCACCAAAAATAGACCCAAAGTTAAAACTATCAAACCTTGGAATTTGAACCCGAAACTTTGTGTGCATGCACGCCAAGTGCCGTGGGCTGCCGTGTTGGCATGTCACCTTGCCACCATACCTGTGGGTCCCACTCACATTTTTTCTCTCTCCTCTTTCTCTCTCTTTTGATTCTCTTTCTTCTTTCTCTCTCTTGAATTTCTCTCTTTAATGCCACAACACCAGAAACATGAGAAACATGGACATGATTAGAAAAGCTTCAGGAACACTGTCGCATCATCAGAAAATCGGCCGCATCATCAGAAACTCGACCACATCACCAGTGGGGTCCACAAACACTCTCTCTCATCAAAATCAGTGTAATATCCCATTTAACTCATTTTAAGTCATCTGAAACATATGTAGAACCTTGTAGAACACATAAGCGAAGTTGCCACATCCGTGCTACTGACCGACACTCTCTCTCCTACACCGACACTCTCTCTCCTCATTTCTCTGACTGAATACTCATAAATACTGTCACATCAGCCCAAGTTGCCAACAATGACAACATAAAGTCCAACAGTATTTCTGGTAAAATGACCAAGAAATCATATACAAAATGTGAAAGATGTGCTCATGTGTTAGAAAATGTTCATACTGATGTATGTGGACCTATAAGCATTAGTGCAAGAGGTGGCTTTCGTTATTTTATTACTTTTACCGATGATTTTTCTAGATTTGGTTTTGTACATCTGTTGAAACATAAGTCTGAGGCTTTGGAGTTTTTCAAATCATTTCGTCTTGAAGCTGAAAAGACGACTGGACAAGTGATTAAGTCACTAAATTCAGATCGAGGTGGAGAATATATGTCTGATGACTTTGAGTTGTATTGTCTTGAAAATGGTATTAAACATTTTCGTACTCCACCTCATACTCCAGAGGCTAATGCAATTGCAAAAAGACGAAATCGAACTCTATTAGATATGGTTCGATTAATGATGGCAAGAGCTAATTTACCAACTTCTTTTTGGGGAGAGACATTATATGCAGCAATGCATATTTTAAATAGAGTTCCCACCAAAGCAGTAGATTCTACCCCATATGAATTATTTTATGGTAAGCAAGCAAGTGTTGCTCATATTCGGGTTTGGGGCTGTATTGCTCATGTTTTGATTCCTGACCCAAATAGAAATAAATTACTATCAAAAATCAAAAGGTGTGTCATGGTTGGGTATCCTCATCGCTCCAAAGGATACAGATTATATGATCCTGAGGATAGAGTGATACTGGAAAGCAGAAATGTGACATTCTTAAAAGATCGATTTGATAGTGGGAGTTCTGATGATGTTGATAAAAGTGTTTTGGAGGAGTTAGTAGACACTAATGGAGGTCAAGACTCTGTCATTGAGGGGTCCTCAACTCCTATAATTTCTTCGAATACCAATCAAGATAAGCAATATTTTGAGCCCTTAAGAAGAAGTGGAAGGACATCAAAAGCTCCAGACATGTCAGATTATTATGTTTATTTGGGAGAATCATATGAAAGAGTGACCATTAATGAAGTTGTAGATGATCCTATTACTTATTCACAAGCTATGTCAGATGTTGATTCTCAACAATAGATTAGTGCCATGAATGAAGAAATCAAATCTATGTATAAGAATGGTGTGTGGAGGTTGATTGATAGGCCTGTGAACACTAAAGTTGTTGGTTGCAAGTGGATATTCAAAAGAAAGAAGGATATGCATGGAAATGTTGAGAAGTTCAAAGCTAGACTTGTAGTTAAGGGTTACACTCAAGAATATGGTGTTGATTATGATGAAACTTTTTCACCAGTAGTAAGGATACAATCTGTGCGTGCTGTGTTGGCTTTGGTTGCATATTTTGATTTTAAACTTTATCAAATGGATGTGAAGACGACGTTCTTGAATGGTAATCTTGATGAAGATGTTTATATGGATCAGTCTGAAGGTTCTATTTCCACTGGAGATGAAGACAAAGTATGCAAATTAGAAAAATCTATATATGGGCTAAAACAGGCTTCAAGGCAATGGAATTTACGATTTCATGATTCTGTTGTGGGCATTGGATTCATACAAAATAATTTTGAATCTTGCATTTATGTGAAGAAGGAAGGGCATAAAGTTGCATATCTTACTTTATATGTTGACGATATTCTACTTGCAGGAAATGATGTCCACATGTTGATGGAAGTGAAACAATGGTTATTTATCACATTTGAAATGAAAGATTTGGGTGAAGCTTCTTATATTCTGGGTATCAAAATTGAGCAAGACCGTCAGCAAAGAAAACTAAGCTTGTCTCAAGAGAAATATATTGATACCATGCTAACGAGGTTTCACATGGCTGATTGTGTGGGAGGACAAATTCCTTATAATTATCTCAGATCAATTTCCCAAAATGATAGTCCTAAGTCTCCAACGGAAAAATTGAATGACTCATTGTGTCCTTATGCCTCTGCTGTGGGGAGCTTGATGTATGCTATGATTTGTACTCGGCCAGACATAGCGTTTGCAGTTAGTATGATCAGTCGTTTTCAGAGTAATCCTGGTAAAATGCATTGGACTGCTATTCAATGAATCCTGAGGTATCTAAAGCAAACAAAAGGCTTTAGATTGACTTATTGTTCTGATCATCTTAATATCCTTGGATATTCTGATTCTGATTATCAAGGATGTGTTGATAGTAGAAAATCTACCTCTGGTTTTGTGTTCACTTTTTGTGGTGGCGCTATTGCTTGGAAGAGCAAGAAACAAGAATGTGTTGCACAGTCTACTATGGAAGCTGAATATATTGCATTGAATGCGGCAGCTAAAGAAGCTGTGTACCTTCGAAAGTTCCTATTGGAATTGCTGATAGTAGATTGTGTGGAAAAACCTATTCCACTTTTGTGTGATAATAATTCTACGATAGCCATCACTAAAGACCCAAAGTGTCATTCTCGGGCCAAGCACATTGAAGGTCGATATCATTACATTCGTGATGTTATTAAGAAGAATGAGGTAGTTGTTGAGAGAGTGCCATCTCAATCAAACTTGGCTAATTCCTTTACAAAAGGTTTACCTTTTGATGTATTTACTAAACATGTAATGGCTTTGGGATTGTGTTAGGCCAAGTGGGAGACTGTTGGTTTTGTGTGGCCCAACACAGGTTTACTATGTTATTTTTATATTCTCTTTGGGCATTTCTATCTCTATTTTGAGGTATATATATGTGACATGTGGCTTACATGTTTTGTGGCTTATAAATTTGTTATATGGTACCATTGTTTTTGTCTATTGTATTAATAGATTGATTCTGCAGATGATTATTCAAATGAGCCACTTTGTAGTCCTTGGCTTGACCGCACCTATCATGATGCGCTATGTGCTTACATAGGCATTGATTGGACCATGATAGGTTTGAGGGGTGCAAGTCAAAATTATCAGACTATGGGAGACATGGGGACTAGTCTCTCGACGGTCAGTGCACGTATGGTCTGTAAAGTCCTTCATGGTAAGACCACGTGTACGTTGAGTGGTAACCTTAGTGTCTAATGTTCATTGCCAGTGACTTGACAATTATAAGAGTGTACGCGTACCTACAAACTGTCAATTTGAATAATGTTATCATGTTTGATTTTGCATCAAATATTTTTTTTATTTATAAATATAAAATATTTTTTATTTTTATTTTTCTTTGCAAAATCTTTTTGGTTTTATAAAAAATGACAGTTTTGTATTTTGTGTCCCTATTTATTATTTAGGGGCACTTGTGGTAATTGTCAAGGTATGCCAAAAGGCAATCTGGATATGACATTAGGAGGCTAGCATCTCACTTAGGGTTGGACTTTATGGCTGGTCATCTCCACCCTAGAGATATAAAAAAACATCTCAAGGTCACACAGGCAAGGGGAGAAAAAAGTTCAAAATTCCAAGATATGGTATACCTGTCCAGCTGGGGTGAGCACCCTGATTGCTTGTGAGATCCTTGGAAATCAAGTGGCTTTGTTTTTCTAATCATCAAAGGTTCTTCAACAAAAGAAAGAGTTCTTCATCAAAGGTAGAGTGCTTCAATAAAATATATTTTCAAATCGTCAAACAAAAGGTATGACACTCTTTTTAATTTCTTAGATTAAATAACAATTGACATGATATTCGTGATATGTTTTCATTTTTGGTATGAGGTTAACAGTAACATTGAGAATCACCTAGGATGTTTTTCCTTATATTGGTCACCGCCTTGGACATCCTCCACATCGCCTCCTGGCCCTCCTCATCGAAGAAGTCTACCACCACCCCCTCCGACCACCACTCTCCTGCCCTTCCTGACTGGTACAAGATTCTGCAGGTAGAGCCCTTCTCCCACATTAACCCCATCAAAAAAACAGTACAAGAAGCTTGCCCTCCTACACCCTGACAAGAACACCTCCGTTGCCTCCGAGGATGCCTTCAAGCGCGTCGGCGAAGCTTTCTAGTTGCTCTCCGATAAGATCCGCAGCAAGTATGAAGGGAAAAAAATGAGACAGATAAAAGAGAGGAGGTGAAGGAATATAAGAGGCAAGACACTTGAAAGAGTAACCATTTTGGTGGAGACTTCGACAGTGAACGATTTGGATTTGAATGATTTAAATAATGATAGATAGGATTCGGCATGGTGTAAAGAAACTTCAGAAAAAGATAAAGGGGACAGAAAGTTAATAAGGAGAAGGAGAAAGATAAGCCAAAGGGGAGACAACTTTCAAAGAGTAATGGTTTTGAAGTTGGGACAGTGAATGATTCTGATTTCTATGATTTCTATGAGGATAGAATGGAGCATTGTTTTAAGAAAGGCCAGGAATGGGCTGTTTACGGCAATAAAGATAGAATGCCTTGCCATCATGGTTTGATTGATGAAGTCATCTTGGTGAATAACTCCAATCCATTAAAATTTCTCCTTTTATTTTTTTTAGTTGGATAGACAGCGCCACCAATGGAATATGGCGGCGGCAGTGACCCGTACTCCGTTGTCGGCTGCAAGGGAAGAGGCGGCGGTGAGTAATAGAAGGTGCCGCCTGAATCGGAACTTGACGAAGACGGTGGCGGTGGGCAGCCAGAATCAGACGATGGAGTTGGCAGCGAAGGCAGCGGAGGAGATGGTTTCTTTCCAGTGCCATCAATCACCTTATTTATTTTTTTTATTTTTTTGTAAGAGTCAATCACCCTTGTAAAGCTTAATTTGGTCATTAAATAAAATTTACCTCTCATCGTCAGTGTCTAATGAAATATACCTAACGACATGGGTCTACTTATATTTTAATAATAGAATATTTATTTTTTTCAAGAAACTTCTAGAGGCAATTATCCTTTAGGCATAGTAGAGGAGAAGAAACAGTATTTTTTTCATTTTTTGTTATTTTATTTAATTGGTAAATTGGTATGAATCTTGTTAATCTTCATCAATCCTTTTTTTTTTTTTTTTTTTGACATCTTAAATCCAATGGTACTTCAATGTGCTTGGTACAAGAATTGGATGTAATATTTTTACTTAAATCAATGACATTGTATCTGTTTAAGAAATTTTTATTTTATTTTTATTTTATTATTATTATTATTATTTTTGCTTCTAATCTAACTCAACGGGAAAAGGCTTCAACAGTTGCATTTGCTTACAAGAGTTTGTTACAACCATGTGCTTCTATGTTTAATAATGCAATACATTTTTGCAATTTTAATTGCCAAGAAATGACTTCCTTACAAAGTAATTAAATAATCTGAAGTAAACTTTCTTCTATCAGGATCTTTTGTTGTATCTACAATTTTATAGCTCTCCACCATGACTTGTGAATCCCATCTTATATATGCCTTTTTAACTGGCCCTGGTGGTTTTGGTTTCAACAGGTTCCTAGTTAATCTTTTGGTTCCGAAACCATTCGAAAATTTGTCTAAGAACTAAAGTTCTATCCAATTTATTAATTGATTTTAAAATCAGATCCCAGAACTATCACATTTATTTATCCAATTCTGGGTATTAGTGGGTTGATTTCAAGACAGTTTCCAGTTCCAGTCCTAAATTGACCCCTACTTTTGTTGCAGTCGTTCCAAAGTATACATTCGTTCTATCATGTGTGACGGTTATTCTTTGCAATCTTCTGGTTCGAGAAACATTCCCACCTCATGACAATCTAGTGGAAACGTTTCAAATCTTCAATGGTTTTAATAATTGGTATTGGATTGATCAATTTGTATCAGTTTTGATAGAAATCAATTCGGACTTATACTGATTTTTTTTTTTAAATTGTATCAATCACGTGCCACAGATTATCTCATATTGATCTTGTTTATCTACTTTATTAATGTCAGAGTTTCACTATTTGATTCCTCTTCACCCAGAAAAATGGAAAAGTTATTGTTTATCTCCCAAAGGATTCGAGAAGCTGCTTAAAAGCTAGCCGGAACAAAACCGAAGTTGGGGAGAAAGATTTGAGAAAGGAATCGACTGGTTGAGGAAGGTTCAAATCCAAGCAAACCCTTTTTTGTGTTTGTGTTTCAGCTTGGAGGAAGAAATCAGTTCGTTGTGTTCCTGCCAAAATGGGGAAGAAACTTGGGGTTTCAGGGGGTTCCTTCCACTAACCGGCATCTTATATTTGGAATTTTTGAAATGTTATTTGTCCCTATCTTAATCTGCTCCATCTTCATTGTTATCCTTTGATCTTAGAGTGTCCATGTGTCAAGCATCGAGTGAAACCGCGACAAGAGAGGAGCCGGATCCAAAAAGAAATAGTAATTCAAGCTTAACCAACATCCAGAGTTGTGGCCACCATATTATGACAAAAGGGTGTCATAATTTTTAATATTAATTTATTTTAAATATAAATAAGTACCATAAATTATATCAAACAATTATATATATCATTATATATTATATAATTAATTCTATAATACATAGGAAAGAAAGCCTAAGATAAGTCCAAGAGTAAAATAAACCAATTACGAATTATAATAATTGAAAATTTAAAAGACATCAATATCAAAGCCTAAATTATTCCATAAATACAAAAGAAAAAAAAAACGATCTTCTGCACTTGAGCATACATTTTATCGTCCCTCCCCCAAATCTTATAATAGCAGAAACATCATACATTGGGATTTTTTTTTTTTTTTTTTTTTTTTGCACCACAACACTCACAGAATGTCACTGCATTTACTTTCCACCACATCTGAGAGATATTACAATAAGGAAGAAGGGTAACCCATATCTAAATAAGGTCAAATAATCTCGTGGTGCAACATCGTATGATTGTTCACAATCCCAACATTTGTGGATGAGGAGTTGGAGAGGATATAAAGAAGTCATCTTTGGGGTTATTATAACAACAACAACAAAGTTTTATTCTTAACTAAATGAGATTGACTACATGGATACCTTTTAATCTTTGGGATCATTGTGAAAGGAAAAAAAGATATATAATGTTATGAATTAAGTATCAGGCGATTAAGTATCATATGAGGTTATGAATTGAAGTAAGATAGACCACCAAAACAAATATCTCAACTTAGTTTCACAGTATTTAGGAATGAAAGGTATCCTTCGAATCTATGAATCAGAATGGGCCGCAATGGTTGGATCCCCCAGGAAACAAGATGTTGTTCAATGATGGCCTGTAATGAATCCACTACAAAAGTCGGAGTGGCATTCAAAAAGAAAAATCCTTTATTTTTGACAAATACATAAAGATGACATTAGGAGAAAGAATTAATAAGATAAAAATTACAAAAGAATTGAATTATTTTTTTCTTTTGCAGTAGCAATATTTGGAAAATGCATCCAGCTATTCCCTCAAAGAATTGGTGGAAAGCCAAGAGTGCAACTGAGGTTTTCAGAAGCATGCAATCCTGTTCCAACGATGACAGAGTCTAACCCAATTCTAAAATCTACCACATTCACAATTAATTAAACACTTTTAATTGATTGATATATATACAAGAAAACAACAATGTCTTATTTCAATTAAATGAGTTCCGGGTAAGTTTTGTTATTGTTATTGTTATTGTGTATGTCAACTCATGAGTGTTTAATTAATTGTGAATGTGGTTTGGTTTTAATTACTACAACAACTACCGGGATTATTACTGCCCTTATCGGTGCCGGAATAGAAATGAGATTGCATAATCATAGGGGCAAATGTCACAGGATAGCTTCTTACACCTAGAGGAATGGACACAGTCTGGGTAGTAGGGGACCGTTTGACCTAGATGGCCAGATTCAAAACAGCATGACCTTAGTTCTCTATGGTAAGGTTGGGACTACATGGAGTGCCCCCCCTACGCGATGCCTGACCTGCACCCCCCAGTGCCTGCCTCCTAGTGCCCTATTCCCCCAGCCCCCCTGGCGGCGGCTGGCAGTGGTAGACCCCACTCCTCCCGGCCGCACCTGACCTGACTCCCCAGGCCCCGCCTACCCCCCACCAAGGCCCTTGCGGCTGCACACCCCTTGCCCTTGCACCCCCCTTGCACCTCAACCCCCTCCCCCCCGGGGCGGCGCCTGCACCCCCTGCCACCGCTGCCGCCCCCTCCACACCCCCTGGCTGCCCCCAGGGCTGCGCCTGCACCCCCTCGAGCAGCATCCCCCCCCCATTCCGCCACCTCAGCTACACGAATACCCTTTTACCATTTCACTCTATTTATGGCTGTTTGTTTCTCTCATTAAATCACTATTTTTTTTTCTTACAGAATGGTTTTTCAGGGACTGCTTTACCAGTCATATACCATTTAATCATCAACCACCGGGCTTTGAAATTTGGTCCTTTGAATCCGTCCTACATCAGGCTTCTGTATCCCAGGTTGCTAAATGAAACATGCTCCTTTGTGTTGACTTATCCACACTCACCCATGTTGTGGGAACCCTCACCTAATTGTTGCAGCTAGACATTGACCAGGCATGTTGGATATGGGTTCCAGATGATGGCCTAGTGAATCTATAAACTGCTAGCATATATATGATCAATCAATGAATTCAAAGGATTCTAAGTTAAATTGTTTATCTCACTAGAGAAAGAGTGTAGAAAATGATATAAAAAAGACAGTAGTTAAACCATCTAAGTAAGATCACTTACGTTTGTTTCAGGTGATTTCCCTGAAACAGAAATGGCACCATGCCTGAAATGCTGGACACTGTAACACGACTGACCTAAGTAATCGTTCTTTATCCAGAGTTGGGGCCAGAAACGCATGGCAGAAATGTAGTTTTTGCATGATTGTTTACGTCACCATGTTTCTATTTTGGTGGACTCTTAGTTGACACTTTTGGGGGAAGGATAACTATGTCAAAGACATATGGCGGCATGGAATTTTGTTTTTCCATGGCTAACTACAATGGACAAGTGGTGGGAGAGGCCTTCTTAGGCTGTGTTTGGTATCATTTTTGTTTTTGATTTTTGTTCAAATTTATAATTTTGAAGGGATTTGGCATAATTTATGAGTGTTATTTATGAAAAACAAAAATAAAAACAAGTCAAAATTCAAAAAGAGGTCTCAACCTCTTTTTGATTTTTGGTCAAAAATTATTTTTGTTGGGTTTTGTGCAAAACACTTAAAACATGTGTTAAAATAAAGGGTTAAAAAAGTAATTTACTTTCATTTTATAAAATCACCCCAAATCAAACCCTCAAGCACTCTTCTCGTTGACGAACAGAAGTAAAGCACAGAGACGCAGACCTGCAACTTCGTCCTAGAGACGGTTCTGACGGCGACAACGACGACGACGATAATCATTCCAACGGAGGCGACATCGTTTCTCCAAAGATGGTTCCTGGTTTGATTTCTTTCAATAATCCCTTGACAGAGGAAGAGGAATAGACGCTCCATGACAGGGGAAGAAGAAGACTTTCAAAATCATTTTTAGACATAGTATGCCAAATCTGTTTTTCATTCTACTATCTATTTTTATTATAGCTACCAAACAACATTTTATTTTTAAACAAAAATTATTTTGAAAATAATTTTTGTTAAATAGATAAAAAACAAAAACAAAAATAATACCAAACATAGAGAAGGCAAAATGAAAGAGAGAGTACTCTTTAAATAGATTAGGAAATGGCCAATAAATAAAGTAAGAATACTTGGATGTAAACTACGAATTTAAATAAGATAATGGATTTAGAGAGAATGGATATAGGGTAAAAGAAAAAGAAAAAATCTGACATGCTAGGGGAGGTATGAACAGAATGATGACTCCAAGAAAGAAAATGAGAAGAAGATTGTAGAAGAGGAAATCCACCTAGAGCTTCGCACTACATACCACTTGGGCTTCGATCTTCCAAGGCACAATCTAATAATTATATTCCATATTCCTGAAAAATGTGAAGTACATCCTGAAATCCATATTTATTAAGACCAAACTAAATTACTTTAACTTAAAAGCTTGTAATGACTAAAAACAGAAACCGAAAGGGATTACATAAATAGGTTCAAGGCATTTTAGAAGACTACTTTGATCAATCCGCTTTTTGGTCCTGTACTCATTCTCTTTCAAGTAAGGTTATTCACTCTTTCATGTACTCCTTCAACTGTATACCTATCACCCATCTCAGGAGAGATGATAAACAAACCCACCCAAACCACTCTCATGGATGTTTTACCCAATTCGAACTGAGGGACCAGCATTCTTCTCCAACCTCCAAGAAATAACATATATATTTTTTTGGTAAAAATAAAATAGTATAGATCAACTTGCTAGTACTATTTGACAAACTAACTATACAAAGTTTTTTTTTTTTTAAATCAAGTTAAAACTAAAAAAATTAAAAAAAAAAAAAAAAAGGAAAAAAAACCTAGTAGTTGTAATATAACAAAAAATCCTACATACCTAGAAAATAATAATTCCATAATAATTAACAAAAATCGTACATATCTAGAAAATAATAATTCCATATGGAATATAAAAAATCCCTTCCATGTTTTACATGTGGGAGAAGCCCAAAAATAAACCCATGACTGTAAATTTTTGCTGGCCTGGTTTCACTTTCAAATACCTTCGTAAACAATTAAATCAAAATATTCTACGACATGTTTTTAGAGGTGAGGTTTGTCAATTCTATATTGAAGGTCAAAATTATTGAAACTAAACTTGCATTCATATGAACTATAAACATCCATGAGTCTCATCATAGAATGTCTGCAGGTTCCAATTACAGGCATAGTATCAAAAGAATTCAGTTACAATCATCTAAAATTTGTACTATCATTTGTCAGAGTAGAAAATCAAAGCTGTGCCTCGCCTTCTCATCCAAAATGTAACAGACATAAAATGTCATTAAGCAAGCATTGTAAACCAAATACAATAGCAAGTATGACCCCACCCCCTCAACCTTGACGGGGGAGGCTCGAGGTCTAATGTAGAGGATGCAGGGTGGATCCATGTGAATGGGTAATATAAGACTCACTCAACAGCAATCTCTATCGCCACGGACCAATTTATAAAGAAGTGTACCACCCGTACACTCATGTTAGGTAACCATTGAAATAATGTGTTCATGATAAAAGAAAATTGATAGAAGATGATGAAGGCAAAAAGGATAACAAGACCTAATTTCAGCAAAGAATATTGTTATGAGGGAAAAACAACACCCAATGAAAAACTTATACGTGGCATCATAAGTCATCAATGCCGATCAGGCTTGGTAAAGTGGCGCTCGGCCTTTCCTATTCAGAGTCATGATTCTATTCTGATACGTCTCCTGAACGGAGGCACAGTCCTATCAGGACACGACACCTGGTCAGAAGTATAATCCTACTGGGTTACGTTTCCAGGTCGGATTCCAAAGTCCTAAGGCGACTAGGTTACGTCGTAGAAGTCCTTCTCCTAGTACGATACAATGCCGATCGTCATGGCCATAGGACCACTCTGGTGGCGACGCATGTCACTTTTATTACTGACCGACTTAGCTTCCTTGGCTGCAGTTTCTTATTCCTACTTGAAGTCTATGACCTGGGCGTCCCTCAAAGCGAGACCTAGCAGTCCTATTAGCGATCTACTTCCTACAGTCCTAGTACATCCATGCTTCTTTCCAATCTCTATAAGAAAATGACGAATCTCCAAGGTAATACTCATTCACAATCTCACAATTATCTCACTATTCACCATCAATTCTCTCTTACGCTCAAACTCTCTCATCGTTCCCCTCTTTCTTTAAACTGGAAATAGCTTCCTGCTATCTCTTGACTGTTTACATTGGGAATCTGACTTAGGCATCGGAATGTACTCGGGGCTTAGTCGCCCAACTCCCTTGTCTAATCCATGCGGTTGTAAGTTATCCGGATCGCAGATCGACGAGACAATTTCCAACCGTAACAAGTATAATCTAGGAGCACAATTAGGTATAGTCTTGTGCATAGATTTTGACCACTTTTCCATGCTATTACCTGCAACATAAGAAACCAACACTATTATTAGGCTTTCTGAGATCCAACTTTCTAACTAACCACCATACTAATGTGTAGCATGAATTCAAAACGATAACCATTAAGACCAATACCATGGGAAGGTGGAAGTCTGTAGCATTATAGAGATTACAGGAAGGAGCTTACGAGTTTTGGTAAGTCAATTCCAAACAAACAGAAGTGAATAGGGCACAGGTTTGCTAACGGGAATGCCCAAACCATATCCACTCCACACTGTATAACGTTGTTTCAGATATCTACTGATTTAATAAAGTAACCAGAGCTGGAGCCCATTAGACTTGCGGTAAAGGTCTTTTGCAAAAGCCAAACCCACTGATAACCTCATGAAGGGTACACAACACCCAAACCAGAAGCCATGGCATCGCAGACACCAGATTGATTCACTCCATTCCCCACTCTTAGGGAAACCAATAGCCATGGCATCGCAGACCCCAGATTGATTCACTCCATTCCCCACTCTTAGGGGTCTAAAATGTGTGCATTTGGATAATCATCACCATGTAATGTGAATAAAATTGTAGTAAGCACATGCAAATCAAGCCATGGGAACACTCTAGAATCTAGATAATCACGATGTTTTTTTGAACCTTGGATTTGAATTTAAACCATTTTTACTTAATCTTTGGCTTATTACCTAGAGACCTACTTACGGTGCACTGGAAAAGCTCTTTCTGTCGAGTCATTGTGTTGTATAGCCAAAGATCTGAAATGGGCTTTGCAGGTTTCTCTCCATTATCGTTGTGACGGTTGTCAAACAGAGCGCACACGCATGTTGAAGCTTTCTCAATTAGAATCTATCGTATTCAGTTGTAATGTATTACAGAAGTCCTATTTATATACAAGGACGAGGGTGGTGGAGATTGAGGATTAGGAACAGAGGCCATGAGCAGCGAAGAAAGACAAAATCAAGAAACAAGAACTCGTATGAAGAACCCTAAAAATGTTGACGACCAAGCCTTCGGAGCAATCGAGAAAAAAAATTCTGTAATCACAGAGGAACTTGTAGAAGAATGTAAGGAATTCGTAAAGAAATTTGTTCACAGGGAAAGAAGAATGAACAGATCTGAAGCATAGAAAAAAAAAATTCAAAGAATGACGAAGAACAATAGTGACAACAATAATATACAAAGACAGAATCAGATTGTGAAGAGCTGAAGAAGAGACAATGAAAGCGGAAACTTGATCTAAAGAAAGGGCACCAGATCGGAAGAAGACACCAGATCTGGAGAAGAAACACGATCTGAACCCAAAAAAAACTTACCGAAAGAAGAAAACACCAAACAATGATTCAACAAACCAGTAGAACGAAGAACAGACTTGCATCAGGAATCAGTGGAGAAAAAAAAAATTCTAGCAGAACCCACCGTTACAACTCAAACCCAAGGGAGAGTCCAACCCAAAAGACTAGTCTATTAGGTGGGAGAGCCTCAAGACTTAAGAACCACACTTTGGTGTGTGTGGGATCCGATGTGGGATCATAACATTGCCACTCCCTTTTCAAAACTGACGCCCACGTCGGCCCACTCTAGATTGCTCAATCTGGATGGCTTTCACTCTGCTTCACCAGATAACCCTTTCCCAGGTCGCTCCATCTCTAGGTTGCCCCTTCCACAGCGCCAGCCTCTCAATGAAAGCATCAAATGTTATAACTCAAGCTCAAGGGAGAACCCAACCCAAAAGACTAGCCTATTAGGTGGGAGAGCCTCAAGACTTAAGAACCACACTTTGGTGTGTGTGGGATCCGATGTGGGATCATAACACCCGCCCTGACACATGTCAAACAGAGTAACAAGTATACCAGAGATAAAAATGGGGACAACCTCGAGCCTGAGGACCCCTCCAGGCGCATAATCGACAGATGAAGAAGAAAAGAAAGAGAGCTCCACTAAAACCCCAAACAGGATAGATTGATTTTTTAAAATTTTACCGTTATGATGCCAAGGTGTTCTTGACCTCAAATGGGTTCAAATTTTGAATTTTGTTCGACTTTTCCCCTCTGATTCTAGATCGTCTCAAGTTCAGACTTCGGAATGAACTTGACAAAAGCCAGTGTCAGCTGGATGGCCGACACCTGGCACTCCCTCACATCTAACGGTATGAGAGTTATTGTAAGGAAAAGAAAAAAAAATTGCAAAAGAACTCAATAACTCTCATACCGTTTGGATGTAAAGGAGTGCAAGGTGTTGGCCATCCAGCCGACACTGGCTTTTATCAAGTTCATTCTGTACTTGAGACAATCTCGTATATCCGTTGGAGGTCAAGAACAACAACAAATAAAAAAGGGAAATTGGCACATATCACCCCTGTACTTTAACCCTATTCTAGTTACCTTAATAGTTTGCTGAACCGGACGAGTTACCCCTTGGTTTAACCATTTGTAAACAAAGAGGGTAAATATACAATTTTAACCTCTCTAACACCATTACAGCTTATTCCAAAAGACCAAAATAACCTCAGCAGTTTGTTACTAAGAAGGGAAAGACTCAGCCATCAAAGACATTTGGTCTTTAGAGTCGGGGAGAAGAAATCCATCCCAGCAGCGGAGCAGAGGTAGGTTTCCTTTTATTCTTCTTCTTCCATGCTTAATCGAAAGTCATAGATGTCGAAACTCTGGGTTATTGCCGCCGTTGTACATTTTGTTTCTGTTCTTCTTCATCCTTCTTCATCCCTGCTTCATCAATCGCCATTACCTTTACATTAATCCCCTACATCTTCCCTATCTTTAACCCTTCGTCTGCTAGCAGGATTTTCTTGTGGGATTCTGAGCAGCAATTCTAGGGTTCGAAGTCATATCCTAAACTCTTTACTCATAAACACTAAACCCCCAAACCTTAAAAACAGCCAAAAATTTGGCAGACTAGAACGTTTACTCCATTGCACTCAATCGCTAGAGCAAAGACATCTAAACTAGGTCACCATTTTTTTTTTTTTTTTGCTGTGATTGAAAAGGAGATATGTTTCTTAACATCTACAAAAAAAGGTTAAATGTTTCGGATGCGATATCAGCCAATGTTAGTAGGATACTGACACATCAAGAGGGCCAAGTTTCTTTGCTCAATTAATAAGAAAGTAATCTAATCTCAAATTGGAACAGAGAAATCAGGCTCAAATCTGAGTTAGGTCTCTCTCACTTGGTTTAAGTAACAACAACCAAACGACCATTACTACCTTACTGGAAAACATTACTGCCTTATTAGAAAACGTTTAGAAATGGCAAACTTGCGAGTTTAAGAAAAATGATATGAAAGCCAAACAGATGGATCAACCAAACAAACGTTACTTCTTAATTTTGCAACCTAAATTGTTTAAATTTTATACTATTAAATTGTTTCCTTTCATTTGTAAGTAAGATAAATGGCTTCATTGAGTTCTACCTCCATCAACTCAAGGCCCTTAAGGTTTCAAAACATCAATTATATATGTGGCCTAAGAGCAGCTGTCAAGATTTCAGAGTCCAAACAGAATAAGAATATGCTTTACTATTGTTGTCCGAACAAGCATTGCAAGTTTTTCCATTGGTGTTTTCCTATGGAAGAAGAAGTGACAAATGAACGAGTCATGGTGGACCATGGCAATGAATTGCAAAGTTTGAAAAATGATAGCTGCTCTCTGAAGGCAATTGTCAATTGTGAAGAAATTGGAGAACTTGGAGAAATTGGCTGTAGATTTGAAGACGATGTGCCAATTAACATTTGCTTTCTACATTGTAGTATTTATTGTAGTCATTGTAAAAGTCTAATTACCCAACATGTTTGGTTGAATAATTTTTTTTGTCAATGGAGAACTTGAATATAATATGTCTTTTCTGTTAACTGAAAAACCAATTTGTGAAAAAAATCATTGTTCCAGCTTTAGTGATTGAGTCACTTACATTTTAGGTTTCTTTGGTATAATCTTATCTGAACCAGAAGTCCTCACAACAAGGAAAATATAGGATAAAATTCAGGGAGATTGCCACAAGGCCTCACTTACATTTAGGTTTCTTAGGTTCCAAGTTTAGGGAAATTGCCACTTTGCCTTATTTTCATTCTCGTATCCTCACAAGAAGGAACCTGTGGAACACTTAAGCATAAATTTTCACAACCTGTTAAGAAAATAGACAGTTATGCAAAATTTCTTACCTGTTTGATTTGAATTTCAACTCACAATTCAGAAACTAACACTTAAGCAAATATAACACTTAAGCATATACAACCTATATCTGTTACAAAAAGTAGGCAATCTGAAACACAGTGTATCTGTCACAGGTACAGTAATCCTAAAAACATTCATCCAAAATAGTTTTACAGTCATCCAAGAATAGTTTTACAATCATCCAACCAAACTATAAATAAACATTTATCCAAATATAGTTTTACAATCATCCATAAACATAATCAACACAGTCATCCATAAACATAATCCGAAACCAAAAAAATTCATCCAAATATAGTTTTACAGTCATCCATAAACATAATCCAAAACAGTCATCCATAAACATAATCTAAAACCATAAAAATTCATCCAAAAAGTCACTTTTACAGTCATCCAAGGGTAATCATCCAATTCTTCCATCATTGGTTCTAGCTCTTTTCCTATTCTATTCTGCCTTTTCTGTTTTTTTCTCCTTCAGCCTAGCTTGAATGTTGCTAGTAGTTGGGGTACCAGAATTTTGAGATTTTGTTTGCATGGGTGAAGGAGAGATGCCATCCACTTTGTTAGTCATTCTTTTTCTCTACATAAAAAAAAATAGAAGGTAAGTAATAATAAGACAATTTTGCACCAAACAGTAGAGATAGTAATAATACCTTGATTCGTTGGCCGTGTTTTCTCATTTTCTGGTTCCCTATAACAGGTGCCCTTTGACAAATTCTTCTATTGTAGCCTATTTCTTTGCAGTTCACACATCTAACAGTTCCTGGTCTCCTCTTAAAATCAGAAGGTATCGCTTCCCCAGCTTATCTTCTTTTGTTTTTACGGGGTCTCCCAAATAACATTCTCAATGGTGGAGCTTTCACAACATCATCACCTTCCTTTACTTTCAATACTGCCAGATCTGGCAATGAGTGGATTAATTCACCATATGTTTGCAAATATCTGTAAGTGGTGTAGTATTCACTGCAATAGTCTTCAATGTTTCTCCTTTTCAATACCATAGTAGCTATTGCATGCTTACATGGGAGGCTAGAACTTTTCCAATACCCACACCACAAGGCATAGCATCCAACTTGAGAGTGTATCTGCTCCTCTCATCCATCACCTCAAACTCATCTACCCCACATTGAATAGTTCTACAACTTCTAAAATTATTCTTTGTCAAATCCAGCTTAGTTTTGATCTTTGGTGTAAACTTTTCCATGAAGCTACAACTTGTTTCATATCTCTGCATTAATCTACTAATCAGCTTGATCCGAATATGGTCCAACAATGGAATGATGGTCTTGCCTCTAATGGGACTAATCCATTGGTTGAAAGACTCAGACATGTTGTTTGTAATGTAATCAGTCTTCCCTCTGTAATCAAATGCATGTCTGGCCCATAAAGATTTATCTAATCTATTCAACCACCGGTATGCATCGTTGTTAAGAGCCCTCAATTTTTCCACTGTTGTTTGGAAGTCAAGCAGATTTGCAGACTTATAGGCAGCCCAAAACTGTCTCCTTAATAGGACACCAGAAAATTTATTTTTGAAGTTATTGTAGAGATGCCTACAACAATGTTTGGCTTGCTTGTGGAAAAATATTCCCAATTGCATCAGAGAGACCCTACAAAACAATAAGGGAAATGTGCAAATTGATTAAAAATAGTCTTGTAGAAAAAAAATAATAATGAAACTGTAACAAACATATGGTTGAATGTAATGTACCTTCTACTTTTCTGACATAAATGTCAAAGGACCATTACCATGGGCTTGTAAAATTCAAAGCTTTAAACATTCAAGAAACCAAAGCCAATTATCTTTATTCTTGTGAGGACAAAGATCGTAATCTTTTTTTTTTTTTTTGGAAGTCACCACCTAGATTAAGGTCTAGGACCTTAGAAATGTGAAATCTCACCCTAAGGTAAAACTTCGATTGACTCATGACCCTTAGATTGGATTTCTGGTCCATCAGAGATTGGGTAAGTGTCAGGTTATGGTCATGGGAAGGGATTAGGCACCCAAATCGCCCGATCGAAATCGATCTCCTATACCTTTCCTATGCTAGACTCTATCTATTAAATCGAACCAAACCAAGTGGTTTGATATCATTGAACCGAATCTGTATCCATCAGATTACCTACGTATCACAGAATTATTTCAAAAATCAGGTTCACCATCGTAGTTTAGGTGTGATTAAAGTTTATGGCTGTGATTTATGCTTGTGCATGATTAAGTTCATTGTTCAAGTTGAAGTTTATGCTTGAAAGGATGAGAAACCCTATGGGTTAGTATCTGAGTAGTCCATGTGAACTGATAGATAGTCCTAGTGGATATAAGAATGGATAACCCTTTCTGGGTCAAAATATGGATAACCCTATTTGGGTCAAAATGTGGATAACCCTTTCTGGGTTAGAATGTAGATAAACCCTATTTGGGTCAAAATGTGGATAGATATCCTAGTGAATTTATGGATAATCCTAGTGGACTAAGGTGTAGATCAGAATTTGAGATTCTCCCAAATAGCCTACGTATCCTAGGGTTTACCCTAAGAATCAGAATCCGTGTAGTTCGAAAATGGCTGAACTTACCTGTTCTAGGTTTAGGATTGAGAACTTATTCTAGGTTTAGGATTTACTGAGGGGCAGAAATCGTCCTAAGCTACCATTTTCATCCTAAGCTCTAATTTTGGAAGGTTTGGCAAAGCATTCTCTTTCTTTATTAAGATTTTTATTATTTTTCATTATACCCTTCCCAAGAATGTGGGTGCCTAAATGCACGTCCCCAAGCCTAGATTGTCTTCTAGAAGTATGCATACATGGCAGTTCAACTAGGGTGTTGTAAAAAATAAAGTTATTGTCAAAAATAGAATATTCTATCTAAGCATGGCATGTATGATGTTTATTGTAACTTATATATAGCAAGATTATGAAAATCTCTCTAACATGACATATGATACCATAAAAATCTATTTAAACATGGTAAAATTTACTATGCTATATTCTAAGCATGGCAAATCTAAACATGGCATGTCTAAATATGATAATTATCAAGATATTACTAAATATGGTAAAAAAATCTATTTATTCTATCAAATATAGCAACACATGGATATGGCAAACATGGTATGTGCACAATCCAAACAAAGCATGTGAATACTCTAAATGTGGCTATTTATCCAAATATGACATGTAGATACTCTAAATATAGCAAGTATGCAATCAAATATGATATGATTCATCAAATCACTTAAGCAATCAATTGCATGTTACAGTAAATGAGACATCAGTGAAACCTTTCTAAAAAATCCAAAATTATCAAAAACATATGCTCAAGAAGTTCTTTGAAAATATTGTAACTTTTATGAAGACATTAGGAATGAATAATGACTCAAAAATGTCAAAAATTGTGACACAAAGTTTCAAGTATTGCACAAACTAGGAACTGCTTTCAAATTCTGTCACATTACACCAAAATGACCATAAGTAGGTCTTCTGTAACTCAAATTAAGCTTTATTTTTTTTCACAAAAATATGACTTGACATGCTACATTTCATCTGAAGAGGTCGAATCCCAACAGAGGACAAAACTGGGTCAAATGAATGCCCCAAGACCGGATATGTGCACTGGTCAAGTCTGTTCCAGATTTTTGATCAGTTGCACCATAAATTCCGTATAAAATCTCATACTTAATGAAAATTAAATACAAACATATGTACATGTAGATAATTGATAGATCTAAAATTTTATCAGAAAAAACAAGTAAAAACAGAACATTCTCATTGTGAAAAAGATATTTTTCAATCATGCCAATCAGTATATCCTAACAGATTCAAAAACAGAGCACTATGCACTTCAAAATCAATATCAATTCAATAAAAAAATTAAAAAAATCAGAAACTAGTGCCATTTTTTAGAAGACTTCCATATCTAAAAAATTTATATGAATTTGCTTTTCTGATTATGGTCATAAAATCCTTTTCTAGAGACTTTCTGATAGGGGATTGCATTATACCCGAGTAAGGCAGCAATGCCAAAGAAGAATTTTTTTTGATAGACTTTTCCAATTCCAAATGGAACGAAATTTCTAAAAAAATCTTCTAACATATCAGAGAGAACCTCATAAAAATTTGGGCTTCAAAATCTAAAAAAACCACATGAGATGCACGTCCCAAATTTGGATCCTAAATCTGAAAATTTCATATTAGAAATCCACTTTGTAGAATTTATCAAAAACATCAAACATCATCATATAGCACTCAAATCTTCATCATTGAATAGTTTAAACAAATTATCATACATAAAAAATATTAGACATGAGCATCCTAACATCAACATGCATGCAATAGGGTATTCCTGATCAAGATTTAATGAAAATAAGTCTTTTCAAGCAAAATCAACATTCAAACATTCTAAAGACCCCTAAATTCGTTTTAGGGTACCAATGTTGTGCTCGAATGGAGCGAAACCTTTGATGTAGAATTTTTGGAGATCGTATCAAGCTTTTTAAAGGTGAATCCTCATTCTCCTCTTCTCTGCTCCTTTCTCTCTTCTCTTTCTCTCTTTCACGTTTTCTCTTTTCTTTCTTTTCTCTTTTTCTTCTTCTTCTTTCTCCCTCTCTCATGTTTTTTCTCTTCTAGAAAACCTTCTCCCTAGCTTCTTCTCTTTCTTCTATCTCTCTTCACGTTTTTTCTCTTTTCTTTTCTCTTCTCTCTCCTCTTCTCCTCTCTTTTCACGTTTTTAGAAAAACCCCCTCCTTGCTCACGACTTCTTCTCTTTCTTCTCTCTCTCTTCACATTTTTTCTCTTTTCTTTTCTCTTCTCTCTCCTCTTCTCCTCTCTTTTCACGTTTTTAGAAAAACCCCCCTCCTTGCTCACAGCTTCTTCTCTTCTCCCTTTCTCCCTTTCCTTCTTCTCTCTTCCTTCCTTTTTCTCTTCTTTCCTTCCTCTCTTTTTTCCTTCTCCTTCTCTCTTTCCCACGGCTTCTTCTAGAAAATCTTCCTCTCCTCACGGCCTCTCTTCTTCTCTCTTCCTTCCTTTTTCTCTTCTTTCCTTTTTCTTCTTCTTTCCTTCCTCTCTTCTTTCCTTTTTTCCTTCTCCCTTTCTCTTTCCCACGACTTCTTCTAGAAAACGTTCTCTCCTCACGGCCTCTCTTCTCTCTCTCCTCTTTCTCGTCTTTCCTTTTTTCCTATAATTTCCTATATATATATATATATATATATATATATATATATAATATATATAATATATTATATATTATATATATATAATATAATATAATACATATATATTATATATGATAATATATATTCTACATTATATATATATATATATATATATATATATATATATATATATATATATATATATATATATATATATATATATATAATAATACATATATATTATATATAATAATATATTATACATTATATATATATATATATATATATATATATATATATATATAAAAGAAATACATGCATATGGGCCGACGTGACTTGGTCCGGATTGGTCTGAGCTGGGCCGGGCTGAGTTGGACTAAGTTGGGTTGAATTGGTTTGGACCAAAGTTGATTTTTTCTATCATTTCATAGTCCATTTATGCCATCATTCCACATGAAATTTTTTGATAGCCTCTATTCTAAATTTTCAATGTTTACTTTGTAGAACACTAAAAATGAAGAATATTAGAACATGAATCACCTCATTTGAAAATAAAATGGCCAACTTATGAATTTTTGAAGTTTAAACAGGTCAATTATCGATAATTTGGCTAACAATTCTGCATGGGATCCTTCGAAAACTTCTACCGAAAATTCTTTACGTCCACTTTGTAGAGTACTAAAAATGGAATATATTGAAACTGAAATCACCTGATTTGGATGTGGGGTGACCAAAATATGAATTTTCAAAGATTAAATGATCATTTCCATGTGTAATTTTGCATGGGACCCTTCGGAGACTTATGTACCGAATTTTTCACGTCCACTTTGTAGAACATCACAAATTAAGAATAATGGCCTTTGAATCATCTGAATCCGACGTAGAACGGCAAAGATATGAAGCTTTGAAGTTCTATCGATAATTTTGCATGAAAGCTTGCATGGGGCCCATCGATGACCTTTGCCCGGGATTTTTTCATGTCCACTTTGAAGAGAACTGAAAATAAGGAATATTGGCCATTGAATCATCTGAATCCGACGTAGAACAGCAAAGATATGAAGATTTGAAGTTCAAATGATAATACATGCATCATATGATAATTATGTAAATGCCCTTGCACTTTCAAACTATGATATCTTCCTTGTTTGATGTCAGAATTTGATGATTCTAGTTTCATTTTGAAGATAATTTCACGACCTATACATCCAAGTAGATAATAGCCTATGACCCTATTGTGGGGCTCATTAAATAATTACAAACCTTTGGATTAAAAGTCGAAAATATGCCATATGGGTTCACTTATGCTGAGGGTAGCAAAAATGAGTTGCTTACAATTCTCACATTCCACCACTGAAAATGCTATTGGAAACAACCCATTGTTCCCATCCACTGCAATAGCTGATAACAGCACTCCTCCAAACATTGATTTCAAATGACATCCATCGAGACCAATCAGTGGTCTGCATCATTTAAGAAATTCAGTCTGACTTGCTTTCAAACACACAAATACCCTTTTAAAAACAGGGCGATCACTCATATCTATCCTCTCATAGTACTGTAGTTTGAAGAATGTACCGGGGTTATGCTCCATCAAAAACTTACCATAACTAGGCAACAGAGAATAAGATTGCTCAAATGATCCTTCATTTTGCTATTTACCAATCAAGCGTGACCTATACTTTAGCAATCAAGCGTGACCTATACAGTTGCTTGTCATGTGGGACAATTCCGTACCTAGCATTTAGAGCTGCTTTCATGCTCTTATTTTTTAAGTCAGAATCGGCCTTAAGTCTATTCGTAAATTTTTTGGCAATCCAACTTAATGTAGCACAACTATTTTTTGCAACCTTACCACATGAATGCTTAGAATTGAAGGTCTTTACCATGAAAGTTGTTCCATCACTGCATGTGGAAGCATGTATTCTCCAATTACAACCCTCTTCAACACAAATTACAGTTACTCTTGTTTTTTCATTTTTTGCTCTTAAAATTTCAATACCCTCTTCAATCACATAATCTTTAAGAGTAACACGGAAAGCATGTACATCTACAAAAATTAAACCAACCCTCATCTTGCCTTTTTCAGTTTGATCTATGTTACGCTCCACCCAACAATCAATTTCATCTAACGAGTCATCAGACTTACAATCTGATAATTTGCCATCACTGTCTACAAACCCACCCATATCTTCATCACCCTCTAAATCTTTCTCACTATTAATGCTATCATCATCTCCTACTTCAATACTAGCTTTACCCCATTCAAAATCCACAGAATCATCATCCCTCATTTCATCATCTCCTACATCCTCATCTCTTACTTCCTCATCTCTTACTGCCTCATCTCCTACTGCCTCATCACCTACTTGTTCATCAACAAACTGATCATCACTGTCACAATCTTCATCATTACTCAGATTGACTAATTGTGTATTTGTCATACTGGAGAAAGCACCAGGTGTAAGTTCCCTTCTCCTTTGCACATAATCTCTGCTACATCCATGAATGGTCACAGAAGAATTACTAATATCCCTTACTCACCCCAGTGTAAGCACCCCATTTTTGCTATCCTCAGCATAAGTGAATCCACATAGCAGGTTTCTGGCTTTTAACCCAAAGGTTTGCGATTCTTTAATGAGCCCCACAGCAGGGTCATAGGATATAACCAACTTGAATGTATAGGTCGTGAAATTATCTCCAAAATGAGACCGGAATCATCAAATTCTGACATCAAACAAGGAAGGTATCATAATTTGAAAGTGCAGGGGCATTTACGTAATTATCGTATGATGCATGCATTATCATTTAAACTTCAAATCATCATATCTTGGTCATCTAATATCGAAATCAGATGATTCAAAGGCCAATATTCCTTATTTTCAATCCTCTTCAAAGTGGACGTGAAAAATCCCGAACAAAGGTCACCGGTGGGCCTCATGCAAGCTTTCATGCAGAATTATCGATAGAACTTCAATGCTTCATATATTTGTCGTTCTACGTCCGATTCAGATGATTCAAAGTCCATTATTCTTCATTTATGGTGTTCTACAAAGTGGACGTGAAAAATTCGGTACAGAAATCTCTGAAGGGTCCCATGCAAAATTACATGTCGAAATGGTCGTTTAGTCTTTGAAAATTCATATTTTGGTCACCCCACATCCAAATCAGATGGTTTCAGCTTCAATATGTTCCATTTTTAGTACTATACAAAGTGGACGTAAAGGATTTCAGGCAAAACTCTCCGAAGGATCCCATGCAGAATGGTTAGCCAAATTATCGATAATTAGCCTGTTTAAACTTCAGAAATTCATAAGTTGGTCATTTTATTTCCAAATGAGGTGATTCAAGTTTCAATATTCCTCATTTTTAGTGTTCTACAAAGTGAATGTTGAAAATTTAGAATAGAAGCTATCAAAAAATTTCATGTGGAATGACGACGGAAATGGACTATGAAATGATAGAAGAAGTCAACTTGGTCCAAACCAGCTCAATCCAACTTAGTCCAACTCAGCCCGGCCCAGCTCAGACCAATCCAGACCAAGTCACGTCGACCAATATGCATGCACTTTTATATATATATATATATATATATATATATATATATATATATATATATATATATATATATATATATATATATATATATATATATATATATATATTATATATATATATAGGAAAGGGAAGAAAGCCATGAGAAAAGGAAAGAAGAGAAGAAGCCAAAAAAAAGGAAAGAAAAAAAGAAAAACGTGGAGAAGAAGGAGAAAGAGGAAGGAAGAGAAGAATGATAGAAAAAGAAAAGGAAAGAAGGGATTTTCTAGAAGAAGAAATGAGCAAAGGAAAGAAAAGAAGAAGGGGAAACCATGAGAAAGAAGAAAAACGTGGAGAAGAAGGAGAAAGAGGAAGGAAGAGAAGAAGGAAAGAAGAAGAAAATGAAAGAAGGGAATTCTAGAAGAAGAAAGGAGAAAAGGAAAGAAAAAAAGAAGAAAAACGTGGAAAAGAAGGAGAAAGAGGAAGGAAGAGGAAAGAAGAAGAAAAGGAAAGAAGGGATTTTCTACAGAAGAAAGGAGAAAAGGAAAGAAGAGAAGAAGGAGAAACCGTGAGAAGGAGAAGCCGTGGAGAAAAAGGAGAAAGAGGAAGGAAGAGAAGAAGGAAAGAAGAAGAAAAGGAAAGAAGGGATTTTCTTGAAGAAGAAGAAGAAAAGGAAAGAAGAGATCTTCTAGAAGAGGAGACGAGAGGATAAAAAGGCCAAGAGAAAAAGAGAGAGGGATTTTTTTTCTAGAAGAGATTCTAGAAAAAAATGAGAAAACGTGAAAGAGAGAGAGGCCGAGAGAGAGAGAGGAGAGAAGAAGAAGAGAAGAAAAAAAAAAGAGAAAATGTGAAACAAAGAGAGGCCGAGAGAGAGAGAAGAGAGAAAGGAGCAGAGAAGATGACGATGAGGATTCATCTTCATAAATCTTGATACGATCTCCAAAAAAATCCTACATCAAAGGTTTCGCTCCATTTGAGCACAAGGTTAAACAAATTTAGTGGTCTTTAGAAGGTTTGAATGTTGATTTTGTTTGAAAAGGTTTATTTTCATTAAATTTCGATCAGGAATGCCCTATTGCATGCATGTTGATGTTAGAATACTCATGTCTAATATTTTTTATATATGATAATTTGTTTAAACTGTTCAATGATGAATATTTGAGTACTATATGATGATGTTTGATGTTTTTGATAAATTCTACAAAGTATATTTCTAATCTGAAATTTCTAGATTTAGGATCCAAATTTGGGACGTGCATCTCATGTGGTTTTGTTTAGATTTTGAAGCCCAAATTTTTATGAGATTGAGATTCTCTCTGATATGTTAGAAGACTCCCCTAGAAATTTCGTTCCATTTGGAATTGAAAAAGTTTATCAAAAAAAATTCTTCATTGGCATTGCTGCCCTACTCGAGTATAATGCAATCCCCTATCAGAAAGTCTCTAGAAAAGGATTTTATGTCCATAATCAGAAAAATAACTTCATACAAATTTTTTAGATAAAGAAGTCTTCTAAAAAATGGCACTAGTTTTGGATTTTTCAATTTTTCATTGAATTGATATTGATTTTTGAAGTGCATAGTGCTCTGTTTTTTAATCTGTTAGGATATAATGATTGGCATGACTGAAAAGTATCTTTTTCACAATGAGAATGTTCTGTTTGCATTTTTTTTTCTTGATGAAATTTTAGATCTGTCAATTATACACATGGGATTTAATTTTGATTTAATTTTCATTAAGTATGGGATTTTATACGAAATTTATGGTGCAACTGGTCAAAAATCTGGAACAGACTTGACCAGTGCACATATCCGGTCTTGTGGTATTTATTTGACCTAGTTTCATCTTCTGTTGGGATTAGATGCTTTGAGACAAAAGTTATATTTCTAAATCTTCTTTCTAAGGGTATATTTTGAGGTTAATTGTGATATATTTAGTTCTCCATATGCCCATTATGGTACAGGGTGACAAAATCCGTCACCATGCATGTGCACTGAATTGTGTAACATTTTTTACCCATATGTGCTCTCTGTTGGGATTCGACCCCCTTAGATGAAATGTAGCATGTCAAGTCATCTTTCTGTGGAAAAAAAAATAAGGCTTAATTTGAGTTACAGAAAACCTACTTATGGTCATTTTGGTGTAATATGACAGAATTTGAAATCAGTTTCTAATTTGTGCAATACTTGAAACTTTGTGTGATAATTTTGATATTTTTGAGTCATTATTCATTTCAAATGTCTTCATAAAAATTATAATATTTTCAAAGAACTTCTTAAGCATATGATTTTTTTGATAATTTTGGGTTTTCAAAAGGTTTCATCGATGTCTCATTCACTGTAATATGCAATTGGTTGCTTGAGTGATTTGATGAATTCTATCATATTTGATTGCATACTTGCTACATTTAAAGTGTCCACATGTCATATATGGATAAATGGCCACATTTAGAGTATTCACATGCTTTGTTTGGATTGCTCACATACCATGTTTGTCATATCTATGTGTTGCTATATTTGGTAGATTAAATAGATTTTTTTACCATATTTAGCAATATCTTGATAATTACCATATTTAGACATGCCATGTTTAGACTTGTCATGCTTAGAATATAGCATAGTAAGTTTTACCATGTTTAAATAAATTTTTATGGTATCATATGTCTTGTTAGGGAGATTTTCATAATCTTGCTATATATTGTGTTAGTTACCATAAACATCATACATACCATGCTTAGATAGAATATTTCATTTATGGCAATAACTTTATTTTTTGCAACACCCTAGTTGAACTGTCATGTATACACACTTCTAGAAGACAATCTAGGCGTGGGGACGTGCATTTAGGCACCCACATTCTTGGGAAGGTATAATGGAAAATTATAAAAATCTTAATAAAGAAAGAGAATGCTTTTCCAAACCTTCCAAAATTAGAACTTATGATGAAAAGGGTAGCTCAGGACGATTTCTGCCCCTCAGTAAATTCTAAACCTAGAATAGGTTCTCAACCCTAAACCTAGAATAGGTTCTTAATCCTAAACCTAGAATAGGTTCTCAATCCTAAACCTAGAACAGATTATTTCAGCCATTTTTTGTGAATTACGCGGATTCTGATTCTTAGGTCAAACCCTAGGATATGTAGGCCGTTTGGGAGAAACTCAAATTCGAATCCACACCTTAGTCCACTCGAACTATCCATAGATCCACTAGGATATCCATCCATATTTTGACCCAAATAGGATTATCCACATTTTGACCCAAATAGGGTTGTCCACATTCAGACCTAGAAAGGGTTATCCATTCTTAGATCCACTAGGACTATCTATCAGTTCGTATGGACTATCTAGATCCTAGGGTTTCTCAGCCTTTCAAGCATAAACTTCAACTTGAACAATGAACTTAATCAAACACAGGCATAAATCACAGCCATAAACTTTAATCACACCTGAACTACGATGGTGAACCTGATTTTTAGAATAATTTCGTGATACGTGGGCAATCTGATGGATACAGATTTGGTTCAATGATATCAAACCACTTGGTTTGGTTCGGTTTAATAGATAGAGTTTAGCATAAGAAAGGTATAGGAGATCGATTTTGATCGGGGGGTTTGGGTGCCTAACCCCAACCCATAACTGTAACCTGACGCTTACCCAATCTCTGATGGACCAGAAATCCAATCTAAGGGTCATAAGTCAATCAAAGTTTTACCTTAAGGTGAGATTTCACATTTCTAAGGTCCTAGACCTTAATCTAGGTAGCGACTTCCAAACAAAATTACGATCTTTGTCCTCACACCCAGTAATAGCAAATCTTTGCACAATCGAAGTAGATACAGTCTTCTTACAAAGAGTCTTCTTAAATACATTCTTCTTATTATTCAAGCTGCTCTTCTCAACCAAAGTTTGACTTGACCTCTGCATGAGTGACTTGTGGTACCCATTGACTGTATAATCTATGAAAAATTCCTTACTGACTTCAACTCCAAATACAAAGCACTGTATAGGTTGATCCTCATTCTCATACTCATGAAACATATGCAGTACATCACTATCAGATCCTAAGACAAGTTCTTCAATACCATCTGATAAAAAAACCTTAACTGAGAAGTTCACTGTCTTTCCATCTGGTATATCTTTCAACACCATGGAGTATGCATCATACACCACATCAATGTATCCATACCTCGCCGAATCAACAGTCTTGTCCTCAGAATAGTTTCCATAAACGTAAATCAAATTAATTGGATCACCCATAACTTATGCTGTGAATGAAAAACAAGCTTCAGTTAGGAAAAAAAATACCCCTTAAAAGGTTAGCAATTATCAAACCCAAAACATACATTAGATTAATTAATTTAAATTGATGACACAAACATACACGCACAAATGTCAACTAAATTGATGATATTTAGAAACTGAGCTCATGGTTTTAGTCATGTGCTAAAGCAACAGTAATTAATCACACACTTTAGTATAGATACTAATTAGGAAAAGAGATGGTCCAACCACCTATCAATGTATGTTGTAGCTGGTGATGGGACAATTATTCTCTCCAGAACATTAATAGCTTATGGCTTCTGAGGCTATAATTCATTCAGTCTTGCTTCACAGGTGGTTGGTGTTCGCGAACCTCTACTCAAAATTAATAATGGAAATTACCAATGATGAACACAAATAGAGGTTTGGTTTCATTTTCTTAGCTGTAATAAGTTCAATGAATTTATTTTGAAGAGGCAGAAGTGTCTAATGTAGAATGCTTATGTCTGAAAACCTTGCAGTTAGACAAGAAAAATTGTATAGTATATAAAAGAACCTCTACTAGACACTGTATAATCACTACATGAAAATTTTATTTTAACCAACATATAATAAAGAAAACACTAATGTTAATTCTTAAACTATGGCAAGACTTAAAAGACCAGTGTAGTAATAATAGGGTATTGAAGAATAATAGATTCTGAACACCTCCTCAAAGTCTTTTTTGAAAGTCAAAATCGATAAGAAATGGACTGTAAACACTTTCTAAATCATGAATTTTGAAATTAAAAGAACTGCCCGATCTATTAGCAAGAGACTAGTGTCATGGATAATGAGGGAACTCAAAATTTATAAGAAAGATGGAAAAGAAAAATAAAAATAAATTTTTGAAACCTCCCAATCAACCCTATTAAGATTTAAGAAGAGTAAAAAAACAGTATAAATAGCTAAAGGGAAAACAGTAGGAAAACAAAAAATTGCAAACCCTGATTATTAGCAAGAGCCCAAGCCCTAGCTAACCAATCATCATGGATTAATGAAAAGTAATTTTCAAAAATACAGGAAAGTTAAATGAAATCGACCCAACACATGCCACTTCCCCCTTTTTTTTCCCCCTCCCCTCTTCCCCCTCCCTCCCCCTTTTTTTTTTTTGGTTCTCTTTTTTCTTTTTTTTTTTTTTTTTTTTACTCACCCTAAAGGGTATTTTGGCCATATTTAAGAGAATAAATAGGATAAAATTTAAGCTTGGATTAGTTTGTGAATGTGATGTAAGTTAAAGGGTGGTATTCGTCCCGTTCAGCAAACTATTAAGATAATTGAAATCGGGTTAAAGTACAGAAATGGTATATGTCAATTTCCCAATAAAAAAATATATTAGATACCATAATCCAAACCGATACAAATCAACCAATCCAATACCAATTCCTAAAGCCATGGCTTTAAGCCTCATGTAATTCTACAAGATCATCATGAGGTGATAGGGTATGTCAATGATGCAGAAAGAGGGTAGATAATATGTCCACTCAACCACAAATTATGATTGTGTCCGTGTACAATTACTTTTGTTTTATTAATTTATTAAGTACATTACATTTGAGGTATCCAATGTTTAAAATAAAATACTATATTCTTTATTACCCCTTTCTCTTTAAAACCTTAGAATTTTACCTTTTGGTATAATATATTTTTTTATTCTAGTTAAGATAAAACTTGTCATTTCATATTTACTAAAAGAATAGCTACTTTTTTTTACACTTAACCATGTATTAAACATAACTCAATGGGAAGACGTTTCAGCAATAGCATTTCCTTAAAAAGGATTTTGTGGCAACCATGTATTCTACCTCTATGTTTAGTAATGAAATATATTTTTGCAGCTTATTCCTAGAGCAAGTAGGGATTCAGTGTAACAGACATTTGATTGAAAGCTTCTAGGGTTTTGCAACTAAACTAAGATAGGCAATCTAGGATGGTTAACACTTGGCAGTGAAATGGAGGAGTATTGCATCTGATCCAAGAAAACGGGATATATCGAGTCTTATAGATTTTTTGATGTATCAAGTTGCGGTTGCTTTCAAAATTCAAAACGAATATACAACAATATAAGACTATTCCAAGCTCCGATTGACCAATGATGGAATGGGCACCAACTCATAATGGCGTCCATGTGTGAGGCCTCATTGAGGAAAACAATTCCTTTAAACTTTGTTTGATTGGCAAAGAGGTAAGTGAGATGTGAATAATAGTGAATGAAAGTCTGAACAATTTTCTGGATTTTTCTTTAAAAAAAAGTTAAAATAAAATATTTAAATTTGGGGTTAGAAATGGTTATTGCCTAATAAAATGCTAGTCTCCTCTTTATTTCCCATCCCTCTCTCCTCAAAATCCTGACAAATTTGAAAAGATTTTTGAGGAAAAAAATGAGGGGAAGTTGCTATTTTCTCATCCCATCATCTTCAAAAGCCAACCAAACATACCAAGAAATGAAAAAAAATAATTGCAAACTTTCTTCATCTTATCTATTCATGGATCAAAAATCCACATGTGAAGCTAAATTCTAAATCTTTTCCACCCCCAAACTCTCCTAATCAAACACGACCTTAATTTCTCTATTACAAGTATAGGGTACTGAAAGCCATAAAAAGCCATACACCAAGAAAGCTATTTTGATTATAATTTTGATGCTTCCAACCCGGTTCACAATGCTACGAAGAGCTTGTTGCTATCAGTTTTTAAAACTCAGTTTCAAACTCAATCATGAACCATGGGATAGAAACCTATTGAGTAGATGAGAGAACACTGGAGACAAAATTCCTTCCACCCGTATATCTTACATAATTGCCTCTTGAACCCATTCAAACCAATGTAGCGCTCAATAGTTAATGTCATGTTCCCCCTAAATCAGATCCAAAATGTAAGGCTCCCACTGAATGCTAGCAGTTTCGTATGTACAAACCTAACCCATAAATAATACAACCTGGCCACCCATCATACAGAATTAAGTAATATATATGCAGAATTATTACAACATTAATTTTAATACTCTAGCAAGTATTGTGTATGAGCTTAGCCACAAGATTGCCCAACACTTTAAATTGAGGATACATAAAGTGGAGTAGAGATGATCAGTTGAACAGAGCTAATTGAGCTCGAAGATTTTTGGAGAGATTTCCCTCCAGAATGCTTTTAAACTTCACAAATCAGAGGGCACAGACAAGACACCCTAGATTAATTAACACCTTACCTTCCAAATCCCCTAACCCCCCCTCTCCTCCCCTGTACAATACCTGCTTATATCTCGCCACAAAAGAACCACAAACATTTCTCAGAACCTCTTCATTCACCTCTCCGTACTAAGTTTTCGGATCTATCAGCCATGGAGAAGCCTTGATTACTTAACTCCACGACCAGAGGCAAATACTGGATTAGCTGATACCTGGTTTCCATCAGGCTGATCCTTCCTAATTTTTGCTTTGTCAAACCGTGCTCGACGTACTGCTTCTTGGATCTGGCGATCATGTTCCTTGAGCATCTGATCCACATTACCTGAAGGAACCAATAGTGGGCCAGAATAGTGACTTTTGTTGCCCCTTGACCCATAACCCTGTCAAGAAAAAAATAATTTGACATGCATTAATTATTGGTCGAGCAATTGCACAGAAGAATTCACAAAAGATTACAATTTCAATACACCATGTACCATACATGGATAAGTCACATTATACAGATCATACACCAAATATAACATGATTGAAAGTGTATCAACCATCTGATCTAAGTTTTGTTTTCTAGGGTTTTTGAAACCCTTCACATTATTTTTTTACCATTCAAATAAATGAGCAAATAACACTGTTGGAATCATCCATTTCACACTACTTTAGTTTAAGTCTCCAGATGAGCCCCATCTAACAGCAGCTCCTTATCCTCCCAACACAACACACATGGCAAGTTAATAAGGGGCATGGAAATTTAATAATGGACACGAACCAGATATATGGGCAAAAAACATCGTGCTATTAATGGTTTAAAACCGAAACGTTGTAGACATCTGATTCTTCAAGACAATATATTAATTATTTAGAGAACTAGATTTACAGAAAGGATAAAAGGCACTAGATATTACCAAAACCGGGCCCTTGTTGTTGCTGGCTCTTTCATCTTCTTCATGACGAGAACCTCCAAGAACCTGAGCATGATGTTTTCTATCCTGCCTTCTGTTCGATTCCATTGGATCATTCAATGATCCAGGAAGCTTGCTAATTAGGCTTGCAGCTTCTGGTTGTGATGGACCAGTCTTGTCTTTTCGATCATGCGGAAACAAATTCCTAGCTGCTACTAAATCAGACAAAGTTGATAAGTCGGACCCAGTTGAAACCTTCGGACCATCATCTGGGTTTTTCCCAACTTTAGCCCATGCAGACCGGTGAACCAGTGGCCCTGAATGTGAAGCTCTTTTATGCAAATTGCCCTGTGGATCTTTGCTTGCTTCTGCTTGTGATTGTCTAGGTGGTTCAATTGGAAAGCCAGAAGCAACTTCCTCCTGATGTGGGTTGAACTTCTCACTTCGACTCTTAGAATGGGTCTGACCTTGTCTCTTCTGAAATAATGAAGCAAGATTAACAAAACAGACACAGAAATAAAGAATCAAATGAGAGAGGATAAGACAGTAACCAACTAATTTTATAAAGAAAAAGCTACAGAAGATAGGCCAAGTAATTTGCGTAAATAATTAAGGTCCAACAATAAACAAAACACAGTGATGCCATAGACTGTTTGCCATAAGTGACTGAGAAACCACAAAGTGATGGTGACAAATGGAGAAATAATGGCATTCTTCTGATTAATGTACATCATGATGTCTTGTTTACAGAAATTCAATAAAGCTCAGATAAATTAAAACTGGATTTTTTTTTGTGTGTTTTTTGTTTTTTTGTTTTTTGTTTTTTTTTTTTTTTTTTTGGGGGGGATAAATGTAAGCAAGGAATAAAATAAACAAGAAAATACAAAGAACAGGAACAACGTCAGGCATAACCAGATCGCCATCAGCAGAGAATTCTAATAAAAATAATCCAAATCTACATCTTTTGTAGTCCAACTTCTAGAAGAAATAATGATGCTAAGGGAGCAAGTATTCCCCAACCCCTCCTTATGTGTTTGTGTTTTTGTATTTTTTTCTCTGAGTTGTTTCGCAATTAGAGCGAGAGGGTATGGAGAGGATTCCCTAGTTCGAAGTTTGAACTACTACAGTACTAAACAATTAAGCTCTGTTTGGTTGTAAGGGAAATTAAAAGGAAGGAAGTGAAAATTTTCAAACCTAAAAAAAAAACTTTTTCCAATCATTAACCCACATGAGTATGTCATTAACTCCAAATCATTCCATATCTGGTTATTAAATTTTACTTTAGTTTGCATCCAAATCTCTTGGATTTGAAAAGTAAATATAAAGTACACCTAAAAAGTATCATTACTAAATATGGTAAAAAAAATTAAAAATAGTTCATACAATCATGTTATGTAATGATTATAAAAGTTTCCTTTCAAGGTTTGAATTTTTTTTTTTTTTTTTTTTTGTGAATACATAATTATCAAGGTGACCCAAGGCATTGGAGGGACTCCTAGGGGACTAGGCGTACCCAAGGCGTTCACAAGGCGTTGTAAGGATACATATTCGATAAAAGGATTTATATAAAGGGAGGGAGTTAGAGAATCAATATTTATTGCTTTTAATACATATTTATGATTTTATGCATTATGGTGCATATATGTCCTTTATACATCCAATAAAAATGCTACAAATAACATCAATTAAAAAATTAAATAAATAAAACAAGACGTAGTACAATAAGGCAACCGACGCCTAGACGCCTAGGGAACACCTTGACAACTATGGAACTGAATAAGGTTTGAAAATTTTCACTTCCCTTCATTTCCCTTGCAACCAAGCAGGCCATGAATATATTTAGTTTGTGAGTGAAACTTTCAGAATGATCTGCAAGGCAGCCCAAATATCTGCCACATGGTAGATCGGATGGGCTAAATTTTGTTGATGGAGTCCTTGAGGTCCCCCTGCTCACATGAAATTTTAGGCCCAAACAGACTTAGCCAAGTAGAAAAATAGAGATTTGAAAATTCAGGACAATGGATGACTATGGGAGAGTGCACAGTAATGATAGGAGTTCTATCGGGGCATGCATGGACACATATGGAGATGAATACCAAAAAAAGGGGGATGGAATTTGATTGAATTAGACTCTGAAATTTGACATGTAACTAATTCCGGGCCACGTACAATCTATCCCCATCAGAATTGGCACATCCTCGTTCCATGCGGCACAATTTATATGGGCCACCTTGATATGCTTACTAAAGCAGGGCACTCAGAATTTTCCCCTTAGTTCTTGGGATGAACTGCCCTTATATGTCAGGGTTTGGATAATCCCTAACAAAAAGGAACAGAATTGCATAATAAGAACCCTGGTCCCCACCCTGCCCTACCTTGCCCCATTAAGGCCCTGCCGCAATTACCTTGTAAAAAAATGATAAGTTTTAAGCACCAGAAAAGACAGGAAAGATTACATTGGCCTGTAAGACTGTAGTAAGTAATGGCAGAGAATTTCCTTGTACCGAACAAGCTCAATTGATATCTCTATGCATGGCCACAACAAATCAGCAAATTCTAAAACTTGATAAAGTGAAAAAGATATCTTCAAGTAGATGCAACAACCTCAAAGTCATGACATTTCACTAATACAAGCACACTGTCATACTCAATTCTGAAGTCAGACCAGATTAATGCCAGAAAGAAACCAATAAAGGATATGCATGTAATGTGTATGTGCATGTAGATGCACTCATGCACAAACACATGTACATTTACACAGAAAATTTGGGTTTGTTTTTCATTACATTTTTCGTTCTGACAGTTTTTTGCATCTACTTTTGCTGCAAAAAAAAATCAGTTGATCTCAGCTCAAGAAGAAACACAAGATTACTCAAGAACAGATATTTTCATCAAATCCTACAACCAAAAAACAAAGAAACCATGAATAAAGCTAGAGCCTAAGAACTAGAGCCTAAGCATCCATCAATTGCACGCCAATAAACATAAAGAGCACGGAGAAACGCAAATATGCGAAAGCAAACCTTCTCATTAACAAATTACAAATTATAGCATTCATCATTACCTGCATTGACAAGACCAACTCCGCATTGGCATCAGGTGCTGGAACTGCTCTAGATTCTCTCGGTACTTTCCTGTCTAGGTCAGACCTCTGGGCCTTGCTTCCTACCAGTCCTTGTCTGCAAAATTCATAATGAGTTAACATCAATATACCCACTCAAATTGAGTAAATCAATACACCTACCAGGAAAGTGGATGTGGTTGCTGGGTTGTTGGGTTTTTTTTCTTTTTTTGGTGGGGGGGGGGGTGTGGGGGGGAGCAGAGGTGTACCAATTCTATTGTAAAAAAATTATAGAGTGAGACCCAAATACCAGAGGTGTACCAATTCTATTGTAAACACATTATAGAGTGAGACCCAAATACCACTTAATCTGAACCACCAAAGAGAATAAGCAATAACATCCTTTTGACAAATGCAATTGTAAAATAAATTTGGAAGGTGATCTTCACATAATGTATTGAACATATTATTTGAGGGTGGGCCTTGGCGCAACAGCAAGGTTGTTCCATTGTGACCAGGTGGTCATGGGTTAATATCTGGAAACAGCCTCTCTGCAATCCGGGGTGTAAGGTTGTGTACATAAACCCCTCCCATATCCCGCAGCGGCGGGAGCCTCGTGCGCTGGGTACGCCCTTATTTGTTAAATTTTTTTAGTTAACACTTTATGATGTGAGAGCATCAGAAGCACCAAAAGTAATCCACTCATCAGAGGCCAAAGGGGAGCAGAACATTGATATTCACCCTAACAAAAAGAAGAAGGTCCATCATTTACTTCTAAAAATTGATAGTTCGTGTTGGCCAATCAAACCAAACTACCAAAGCAAGTGCTGGTTAGTAAGAGGATTGGGAAGGCCAAGAGTTGCACCAACATGATCCATCTGAGAAGTGTAGAATCAAGTACTGCTTTATTTATTTTATTTGAGCGTGAAATGTCTTACATGGAGCTATTTCTCTTAATTTATATACCCGAGAATTTAGTTCTGGTTCCGGACAAGTCCAACCAGTCTTACCGATTACACGTTTCTGTGTTCTAACCAGGAGCTGGATTTGTTTCATGATATAAAACGGCAGTAGGGTCATATTTCATAATTCCTGATCGTTGATTTTGACTATCAGAATTAATAGAAAATGTGGAGGCTGTTTCTTACAACAAGTTCGCTTGGTTTTAATTATTCTGAACTTCTATTAATGTTGGTCGTTGGTTCTACTGGTTGTTCATCATAACGTTAGATTCTGCTTTTATTCTTCAGGAGATCTCATTATTGAGGAATGGATTATCATATTTATACCTGGTTCCAATATCTGAGCATATTATCTTCTGTTCATGCAATTAACTTAGATTTCTCAATCTAATTCGGCAAAGCCGCTGAATCTCCAATTACAGATCATTTTAATCTTCCATATCTGCATCTTTTTCCTCCTACACCATAGCTCCTCAAGCTTTACACTAATTTCTCCATAACTGGTTGTTCTCTCTCCCCCTCACACACACACACACACAGAGTAGAATGATAATAAATTTTAGATTTCAACAGCAAATTAGTAAATGGCGTAATAGGGAGTTCATAATAACATGCACTAGAATGTAAACAGAGAATAAACTATAATATGCACCTTCTAGCTTCTTCATCCCTGATTTTTGCATCAAACTCCTTGCTTGGAGGATACTTCGGCAAGCTTGATGGATCACAAGCAAGAGGTTTCGTAGTAAAAAACTGGCCAAAAAATACACACAAGTCTAAGCAGTTAATGGCAAAAATCACCACATCCATAGAAACATCAAAAAGTTAATTACCATATTAAATAAGTAACCATAACAATCACTTCAAAGCAATGAGAGATAGTAGAGCATAGAATAAAAGTCCTACCCAGTACCTTAAGTAGCCTATGATCACACATTAGAATAATAAATAAGACATACCCAAAAAAGATTCCAACAAGCAATGTCTAGGTATGGAAGTGTACAAATAAAAGGGGGGAAAAAAAACTAAACTAAACAAAACAAATCAAAACTAGCAAATGTTAGGTGAAATAGCACAATTCTATACTCCAAACAAAAAAATCATTGCATTCTGCTTCATGCTTTTCACACCTATCAGCCTAAGAGTCAAGTTACCTAAGACATGAAAAGTTTAAACAAGGAAATGGCAAAAATTTCAACAGAAACATAACTAACATGGTGTAGGACTCAAACTGCAGTTCATTAGTACCATAGTTGTCAAGGCATCGCCTAGGCGCCCAAGCGGCCTTGTGACGCCTTGGAAAATCGGGTGCCTCAGGAGCCTAGGCACCCCATCAGGCCTCCACCGCCTTGGTTCGACTTAGCGTCTTGGTAGCCTAGGCACCCCGTCAAGCCTCCAACACCTTGGTATGGCTTAGCACCTTGACAACTATGATTAATACACATTCCTATTTCACCAAAACTTTTTCGTGGTTTCTTGATCTTTTCTTGACATCCAAATTCCAAACCCCAGTAGTAGTGGATGATTCCTCAAAACTCATCTTGTGGATCTTCAACAAAGCAGGAGGATACCAATGGTATTATATAAGTTGTGAGATATAGGAATCATAGGCTGATTATTAGGTACCATAGGTCAAAATAGGTGAGCGCGATGGCTCCCACAGTATGCATCTTCAATGGTAATTTCACATTTGTCATGATTCATCCCTTTATGCTTTGGTAGAATAGCAAAGGAAATAGGAACGAACGTTCTATATCAACTTTCAAGAGATCAAGATTATAATTTAACAGTAGGAAGAAAAATCAGTTTGAAATTTTAAATAATCCACTGGAACTAAAAAAAATTGGCAAGGAAGTGAAGCAGGTTGTGGGTTTAAAAGGCCAAGAGAAGGTCAGGGCTAGAAAACTCCCTGTCCAGTTCTAGGCAGGTCTGTCCCAACCTTTTACACTTTTTTTCTTCTTTTAGCTGTTATGGATCAGTCCTAGTTGAGCATCTGTTCAACAATGCAGTGCCCACGTTGGATAAAATCAAAGTCTGTAGCCAAACAGAAGCAACCATGCAGATTCACAGATTAAGGATTGAATTCTTGACAATCCAGGTGGATTCTAGAGCTACCTTTCTCTACTCTTCTTTTTCTCTCCTCTTCTTTCTCAATGGAAGTATTTCTTGTTTCCAGTTCTGCTACACATACACAGCACACACATCAATCAACCAGGTCAGGTTGTCCGGGTTTGTTTTACTTATCAGTTTTCTGCACAAAAACCTCTATATACCCCGAGGCATTTTGTGCCATGGACAGGGTAATGCAAAAGTACAGTGCCACCAAGAAGTGAGTCACCTAGGTGCAACCAGCCAACAGGAGTCAAGTAATTTAGGTCTAAACCATTTCAGGCCTGTTCTGTTATTTTGCTACTTTTTCATGTTGACCATGAAGCCACCAAACCAAGTTAAACATCCTACAGCAAACCCTAGTCAAAAAACCAAATGAAGGGCAGCTTCAATAAACCAGTGTGTCTTGGCATGCCCAAGAGAGTAGTGCAGTGGCAAAGCAAATGTAGTGCAGTGGTGGCTGCCAAGCTGGTGAATGGTGTCGTAAGTGCGGGAGGTGGAATGCTTGACTCTCCTACCCCCCCAAATCGGGTGCATGCTAAGCAACCCAATTTCTCCACCACCTCTTCCAACCAGGGCCCTCTGGGCACCCAATCCCCCTCCTAACCACCATTGTGGTGGCCCCACCTTGGTACCAAGAAAAAAAAAAAAGAGATCGTGAAGTTAATTGACCTTTGTCTCCGGATCACTAAGTTGATCAGGAGAATGGAGTGTCATGACAAAGTAGAACCATGGTTCGAGGTGCCGGTCATGGTTTCAACCGGCACAACTCGGTTTTGACAAGGGTCAAGACGAAACCTTAGGTCGGTACTCAAAAGTACCAAGATCCAACCAACCATGTTTCAACTTGCTTTTGGTCCACCCAGCCTTATAAAAGGCTGCAATCGAACCTACCTACTTCGTCAGGTTTCAACACAAACTCGACCAGGTTTTGACTCCAAAGCCAAAAACAGTACACAAGATCAACACTTATTTATAACTAATAACATTAAAATAAATTTTTTTTTAATTTTAAAGAAAATTTTAATTAAAATATTATTCATAAATAAACAAACACCCCCCCCCCCCATTTGAATCCAATAAAATTAGTCTAAGATTCAAATTCCAAAAGGATAAAAAATCAACCCTCCAGTTCAAGAACAAAAGTCGGATTTCTTTGGTGCAGGGGCGATTTTCAACTTCCAAATGCTACGTTTTTCTTGAATCTAAAAATTTCATAAATCTTATTGTAATAAAGCATCACTAAAAAGTAAAAACCAAGAATGCGCCAAAATAAACTCTTGTTTTGATGCCCAAAAATTATTTTCATTCAGATGACTTTAAATAGCATTTATGTACTCCGAATAAGGTTTGACCGGAGTTTAACTCTTTCATTATAACTCAGATTCATTGAATCTCAGATTTGTTTAAAAGCTAATTACACTAGCTTTGCAACAAATCCGAGACCAACAGAATCATCCATCTCCTAAATTCTTCTTTACCGCTTCCCCTGCATTTTCTTTCTTTTCCATTTTTTACATCTAGGGCGCCCGCGGGGGGAATATGCATGAGTGATCTTAGTGGGTACTTATCTCATCATCCACACAAATTTTATCACTTTATCAGTTCTCTAATTTAAGCCTCTCAATTTCATCACCATCAAAAGAGATCCAGGAAGACATGAAATTGATGGGGAGGGTATTTGTAAAGCATATATTTGCAATATGCAAGAGTGATCTTAGTGGGTACTTGTCTCATCATCCACACGAATCTTATCATTTTATTAGTTCTCCAATTTAAGCCTCTCAATTTCACACCCTCAAAAGAGATCCAAGAAGACATGAAATTGATGGGGAAAATTCGAGTAACTGATAAGCTTACAACTTCTATTTCTTCTTCTTCATCGGTGTTTTCCCCCTTGGTCTGGTTTCACAACTTCAGACTCAAGGAAACCAATTGCCTTGACACCTAGGCAGCAAAAACCTGATGGCACCTTCAGAACTATGAAACAAGACAATAAGGTATTCGAGTGCTCACAGAAGAAGATGCAAAATACTCAATTGATCAATAAGGAGCATAGTTGTCAAGGCCAAGGATCAAGGTGCCGGTTTCGAGACCTGTTTCTGTCAGGCTCGAAACCGGCACAACTCGGCGAAACCACCTAAACCAGGTCGAAACCTGGTATTTTCTACCAACTTTATTGACTCCCTGGTTTCGAGGCTTAAAAATGTTTTTTTTTGTCTGATTTTTTTGTGTACCCTATTTAAACTATTTTACACCTATTTCTAATGTTAGTTTGCAAAAAAGACATAGAAAATAGCTACATGTGGTATGGACCAATGTTTGGTAGTGTACGCTGGAATAATACATCACAATGTAGTAATGTACTAAGCTACTAACTACTAAGCCACTAATTAACAACATTCATTAAAAATTAATACATTGATGATTGAACTTAGAAATTAAAAATCTCACCAATTAGTTCCATGTGGAGCTTCGTGGTACATTTAAACCACGTGCAACATACCACTGATGGTGGCGATAACGCTCTTTAGATTGCAACACGTATGTATCCCAGGACATGTTATCACTCCAATTGTTCTGATAGTCTCCAACAGCCCACCAATAGATAGAGTCATCAACATAATATAAGTACCCTTGTCGAGGATAAGGCTGATCGAATGTGTGTGTGGATGGAGCAGGAGTAGGCATGAACGTCGGAGGAGAAACATACTGAAATATGGAGTTGATGAACAATGATCCAACAATGTCACTACCAACACCTGAGGCTGAGTCATCTCTAAATTGATTGCTGGGGTAGGAACTAGAATAACCCCCATACCCACCACCTTCAACCCCACTAGCCCCAGTAGTAGACCATCCAAATCCACCATGTGCCGTCGAACCGATACTCTTGCCGCCACTCTCTTCAGGAATCGCCGGGCTCAAGGTCCATGTGATCATGAATTCTGGTGCACGCCAATGCCCAGTCCCTCCAGTCTGAGAACTCTCCCCTAAATGCATCCCCTCCATGCTGCCAAACATGGTCGATATATCCATGGGATCTGTTTCATCCATCTCCTCCTGTGGCATAAACCGCTGGCGTAATCCTCTAGTGTACCCTCTAATACTACCACTAGGCCGGGCTCCGTGGTCATTATCCTGTGTAGCATGATCATAGTGAGTCTCCCCTATGAATCTCAAGGGAGACGGCAATGGATCTAGCTGCAGTGGCTGGTGATCGGGCTCATTGCGTAAAACAGCATATCTGTCATCACCACCACCATCATCATCATTACCCCTAGTACCACTAGGTCCAGTACCACCCTGGGTGGCAGAAGATGACTGTGTTTCTCCAAAAGAAATCGGCCAATCACTCTCAGTCTCATCACTATCACCAGTCTGAAATGGAAGTCTTGCCTGTTAGTGGACTCTACCCTCAGTAGCCATAAACTCGCCCACATCAGCCTCCAAGGCTCCAGCAATAAGGCGACTTGGTCGACCACCAGCCTCATCTAATTGAGGCTCACCACGATCTGTAACCCACTCATTCAAAGGATCAACTTCTTCTCCCTCCAACTCAAAGATCTCACTCAACTCAATGGGGGTTTTAGCATCTTTGTCCCTGCTTAACCGTATGTGCTCCTCTTCCAGTCTCAAATTATAGTGCACATACACCAAATCCTCGAGCCTTTTTGCACCTAACCGGTTCCGTCGCTTAGTATGTATAAGCAAAAATGTGCTCCAGTTTCGTTCACATCCTGTGGCAGAGCATGTTTGTGATAGCACCTTCACTGCTATTGCACGAAGGTTAGGTGACTCCGACCCATATAGGACCCACCATTCAGCTGTAAAATAGCATAGGAAACTGATATTAGATGATGAAAAAACCCACAATGGCATATTGGCATCCATAAAGCAAGTATACGTTCCAGGGGGTGTTGATTGTCGACCAAATTCAGCCGCTGCCCTACCAAAACTCCCAGTGGCATCTCTAAAGCTTTTGAGCTGAACCAATTTTGATGGTTAATAATAGTCTTAGTAAAAACAGAATTCTTAAAAATTATGTTGATAACAAAGTAAGTAAAAATCTTACTTCTTGCAAAACAATAGACTATGCTCTTGCATTTGGCTCAAGCTTGGCAACCACTTCTTGTACTGCATCTATCAATTCTTGACGCATTCCCAAGTTATCTTTGTATTGATCCTTAAGATTTAGATAATATGCTAAAAATTGACAAATATTATAATTACGTCAATGCAAGCTGATGTAATTTTAATTAGTCGAGAAATTGAAATACATCAAGTAAAGACTCAACAGCCTTGTGTAGTGAGTGCTTGAGCTGTCGCTCCCAACGATCTTTGATGATGGCAATATATTTTGAGTTTCCGCGTCTGTAAGCTTCCTCTACTTGCATCTTCATCATATTTATGGCAGCCCACAAGTATAGTATGGTGACCTTCCTCTGTCCATCAACCATTCTCAGCACTTTCACAATGGGATCTAATATCGCCACAACTTTTTTGACATCATCCCAGAATTTATCGCTGGATATGGTTGCCTGTGCTGTTCTACTAACTCGAGAACTAGACTGAGGCCACTCAAACCACTCCTCTGAAGCAAACATTGATCTCAAGCTAGACTTCTTCATGTCAAAACTCTTGAGGGCAATGTAGTTTGTTGCAAAACGCATTAACCCCGGCCTCACCAAGTCTCCACCACACTTGGTTCTCATCATCTCTAAGACATATCCATGATTATAAACGAAAGTGGTTACTTGTCTTGCATTTTCTACAATCTCTTTCACCAGTTTTATTTCCCCCATGTCCTTCAGCATCAAATCAATACAATGGGCTGCACATGGTGTCCAAAAAAGTCGGTATTTTTTATTATTCATCAACCTTTCCCCTGTTTTTTTGAAGTTACTACCATTGTCAATAACCACTTGTATCACATGATTTATCCCTTCTTTCACCACTTTTTTCAAGAGACCATAAATGTACTTGGAATCCTTGATATGATTGGATGCATCAACAAACTTCAAAAACATTGTTCTACCATCACAATTCACCAAAAAGTTGATGAGGGATTTTTTGGTAGGTCCGGTCCACCCATCACATCACAATCACCCCATATCTTTCCCATTGTGTCTTCAAAAAATCTACATATTCTTTCATTTCTTTCTTATGTCTGGGTAGGTAGGTGTTGTACAACTCCCAAGCTTTAGACCCATTAACTCCTGGACCTGCCCTACCTATTTCATCCAACATATTCTGATAGTGAGGTCCTGTGGTAGCATTTGCTGCAATGCCATGGTACATCATCCACTTGGAGATTTTATCTCCTACCCTCGTCTTGACATCAGTCCAAAAATGGGACAACTTTTTTTGTTGTCTATCCTGTCTGACAAATAGATCAGGATCCACCCTCAAGACCTCAAGATTTGGGTCACGAAAAAGTGATGGTGCCTGTGCAGTAGCTGGAGTCCTCACACTTTGAGTCCTCCTAAAAGGCATCTCAGGGGCACCCCTACTTCTCAGCCCTCGGCCTCCTCCCCTCATCTTCTGTTGTTACCCAGCTCCTCTAGTCCTCTCAAACTGTCTTTGTCGATCTATCTCTCTTTGCTTTATACTTGTTATCTTCGCTCTCTTCAGCTGTCTCACCTCTGCCTCTATCATTTCTTAGTCTACCTCATCACTGTCAAGGCTAATGTCATTTTCATTAACCCCTAAATTGCCTTGGTCTACCTCTATCATTTTGTTTAACATATATTTAATTCAATGCCATACAACATGTGTAAGACATACTTTTTTCAAAAAATAATTGTAGGAAAATCTTTTTTTTCAAACAGAAAATCTAATAAATAAATTATTTGTCAAAAAAAAAAAAACTACTTCAATAGATTCATAGATCGGGTGTTAGAATCAAACATATAAAAAATTAGAAGTCATCCATGATGTTTGCATACCATTTCATTGAAAAATATACAAAATAGAGAGAATGAGTTACCTTGAAGAGAGAGAAAGGAGTTGAGAGATGAAGAACCTTGAATAACCTTGACAAATGTTGAGATCCCTTGAAGAAATGAAGTTTTAGGAAGAAAAATGGAGAGAAATGAAGTTAGAGAGCAAAGAGGGGAAAAATCAGAGAAAAGAGTCTAAACCTACTGATTTCGAGTAGGTTTCGACTCTAAAAAGGGGATGGGGGTTTAAGTCATGGGTCGGTTTCGACCAAAACCTGGTCGAACCCAGTGGTTTCGAACCGAAACCATGTACTGGCCAGTTTCGAGCCTGGGTTTCGTCTCGCCCAGGCTCGAAACCGAGTTGTTTCGGTCGAAACTTGAAGTAAGTTTCGACTGAAACCTCAAACAGTGGTGAAGGCGACGCCTAGGCATCAATAAGGAATTAAATCTCAGTTTCGAGGCCGGTTTTAGTCAGGCCCGAAACTGAGACGTCCCAGATCTCGTTTTGACCCCAGGCCTCCCTGGGTAGAAAATTAGGTTTCGACCATAAGTTTTGAACCTGGGTTTCATTTAGGCCAGGCCCAACACCGAGACAACACAGAGATTTTGGTCATTTTCAATCGAAACCTAGAACCATGGGCTTCTAGTCGGTTTTTTAACCCTTAGGCGTTTGGTCGCCTTATTATATCACACATTTTTTTTAATTGATGTCATTTGTAGTATTTTTATTGGATGGATCTCTATTACTTACTTTAAGAAGAGAATCATTGGTTTGACCGACGGACTACGTAGGAAATACGAGATCTAGGCAAGCCACTTCATGTTCTCCCCTAGACCTGGTCCCACCAGATCGCGGCATGTCCCTTTAGACGAGTAGTAGCAAACTTTACCCTTTTCTGATCTGGCATATCTTTCCAATCAAAAAGTTTTTCTAAGCCTCATAAGATCTATGAAAAGAGATTTTTTTTTCATCTTTTATAGATCTTTTTTTTTTGTGAATAAAAGAATATAATAACAGCACCCAAGAGGGGAAAAGACAAACCTGGAAAACAAGGCAATGAGGCTAGGCACCTTACAAACCAATGACAAAAGCTAAAAAGCAACAGACCTTAAGCCAACACACCCAGCTCAAGGGTTAGATATATTCCAAGCATTTAGAATGTATCTATTTCTAGCATTTTCCGGAGGCTGGGATCTAAAAGGTAGAATAGCACCTCGAACATTAAACCCAATAGCTTCCCAAATTTGGTCAAACGTTCTTGATTTGCGTTTCCATCGTCTCAGATTTCTCTCTAACCATATGTGGTACACAATAGCCCCAAAGGCTAGTTTAGCTAAAGTGTCACAAGGGTCTTTATCCTTGAATCATCCATCGCCACTCGAGGTCGAAAGGGAGAATTCTTCGAGTATTGGGCCAACATTTACCAAGGATCTTCTCCCAAATTTTGCTGGAGAAGGGGCAACCAAAAAACAAATGCTTAATGTCTTCTCTTGCCGCCCAGCATAGACCACAATTGTAGTTGGGGATTAAGCCCCATTCATGAAGTAAAGAGCTTGTCGGGAGGGATAGAGTCATTGCTCTCCAAAGGATAAAACTATGACGAGGGATATGTCCGTGAAACCAAACAGCATCTTACCAGGCCACCTTGGGATATTTAGACCTTACCATTTCCCATGCAGATACAGTAGCAAATAATCCATTTGAGGACGCCGACAGAATGCCATATCCTCACTTCCAGGAGGCCAACGTGGTACAGAAGGGAGTGCTGCCCACGCCTGAGCCAACCGAGAAGATGAGGCCCTGCCCGTGCGCCAAACTCCATCAGCTAATATAGAGGAAACAGTGGCCAATATGTCCCTCCCAGATTCAGCTCTAATCCTCTCCCTATAAGCTAAAACAAGAACACCATGAGGATGCCAATTGTCCAGCCAAAGCAAGATAGATGAGCCATCATCAACGAGGGATCTAATGAATGGAAGAGCCATTTGCCTATGCCAAAGAATAGTCCTCCATACCCAAGAGGAATCCATGTTGAGGAAAGCAGTCCAAATGGACTCTTTCTTCAAGTATCTAGCGTAAATCCATTTTATCCAAATACCATCTTTTTTCTGCTATACGCCAAATCATATTTATAATGCATGCCAGGTTAACCTCCTTAATTCTTCGGATGCCCAAGCCACCCTCTTCCTTTGGCACACAAACTTTTGCCCACCCAATGGAATGAAAGAATTTGTTACTATCGCCCCCTTTCCATAGAAAAGCACTCATGAGACTTTCAATTTTCTGAATGATCGGGTTTGGGAGGGTTTGGGAGGCCAAACACCCCTGTCCAATACAAATACGAGATTTGCATGACTGATCTTACAAGTTTTCTAATCTTCCTGCATATGAAAGGAACCTTGCTTTCCAAAGTTGAAGTCTTTTCCTTAGCCTATCCAAAATAGGAGTACAATGGTAAGCGGCAAGTCTAGAGGCAATGAGGGGGAGACCAAGGTATGTGATAAGCAGATTTCCAAGGGGGAAGTCCACAATCCTTCTAAGGACCTCAATGTTTGCCTCATCAATCCCTACCAAGAAAAGAAGAGATTTCTGCTTGTTGATGGACAGGCCCGACATAGAACTGAAATCCCATAATACTTTCACAATGGCAGAGAGGGATTTGGAATTTCTTTTCGAGAATATCATAATATCATCTGCAAATGCCAAATGGGTTAACTTTAACTCCTTGCATCGGGGAAAGTAAACAATGTAATGGTGATCAGCGTTAATCTGTAATGCACGAGAAAAACCTTCCAAGGCTATCGCAAAAAGAAGCAGCGACATGGGACATCCTTGTCTAATTCCCCGTTTGGCCTTGAAGAATCCAACCGGACAACCATTCATCAAAACTAAGAATTTAAGTGAGGATATACGGTTAATGATCCAATGGGAGAAACGCACCGGAAACTTCATTTTGTGCAATACTTCCATGATGCATTCCCATCTCACATTGTCATAACCTTTTTGGAGATCAATTTTCATCATTGCAGCAGGAGAATGATTCTTTCTATCAAAACCCCTCACCAAATCCGTACAAATCATAATCTTATCAACTATGTTGCGGCCATGGATGAAAGCTGATTGATTCGGGCTAACAAGATCCCCCACCACCTCTTTTATCTTTTATAGATCTTAGTAAGGAAGTTTCGCTCAAACCAAAGATTCCCGCTCTATCTATACCGAAACCTTTTTCTTTTTCTCCACAGAAAAAGTTGTCAAATCAATAGATGAGATCACCCCCACTTTCGAGAGGAAGGCTAAAGAATACATATATACACCATAATGCATAGAATCAAGCATATGTATTGAAACCAATAAAAATCAATGCTCTACCCCCTTCCTTTGATATAAATCCTCTTATGGAAGATGTGCCCTTACAACATCTTGGGTACACTTAGTCAACTCTCATTGTTACCTAAGCGCTCAGGCAGCACTCCAACACCTTATGTCGCCTTCGCACCTTGGCAATTATGATAAGGAAAAGTAAGCAAAAGTTGTTGCTCACATGAGTGCCAGCCATTCTAGATCCAATGAAAGTAGGTTTATTATTTGACAAACCAAAACAGGGTCCAAACAAGCTTATAGTGTGAAATTTTGAAAAGACTTATAGGTCAGACATTAAAGCTCACAAAAAAAAAAAAAAAAAAACCTTCCGGTATTCCAACCAAATTCAGGACTTGAGGAGAGATGACAATAGCGCAATCTCATTAAGGCAAATACTTTTTATAATGTTCAACCAGAAGAAAGATGATCAAGAGAGAGAGAGAGGAACAAAAGAAAGGATCATTCATTGATTTATATTCATACTTTTTCATAGTACCCTCCATAGAATCTTTTTCCCAATAGAAATTGCATACCTCACTCCTCAGAGCAAAAGCTGCAGTTCCACGATCTGCAGGATCTATAGAAAGCAAGATTTCCATAAGCCCTAATGCTGGTGCGGGGAAATCCTTGAACATTTCTGCAACACATCTTCTATAAGGTTGTTGGGGTTTAAAAATGGTTGCATGTGGTAATTTTGATTTTCTCCAGTACTCCTCAGATGGAGAACCACAAAGCTTGAAAATTTTATGCAGCTGCTCCACCTATGACACACAAAGATCGAAATTTATATACATCAGCGGTTAAGCTCCTCTTGGAAGTAGGATATTAACTCGTACAACACCAAACACTCAAACAGATATATACAGCCTGCCTACCTTCTCTTACAAATAGTATACACCAGTTCAAAAGAAAAACAAAAATGAAGATGTTATGTAACACTGAATGTAGGAAGCTATGCACATAAAACATTTAGATGTTATGGGATACCGGTTATAGGAAACTCACAAGAAACATGTCAACATAATCACTAAGAAAATCTGCTAAGAAAATAATAGTTAAGAAAAAGATACCAAGATGCTGAAAACAATGCTTCCATAGAATGAAGTGCTTATGATAGTAGACATAAATAAATAAGCTTAAATTAAACATCTTCTTCTGTTGATTTAGGGGTTTGAAAAACTAGTATCCCGTTGCAGCATCACCCCCAAGACAGAATAGAAGATCCAGCTAGAAAAGCTTATGTCCAAACAAACCAAAGTACTATTCATATTCCAAACAGGTGAACAGCCTGAGACTGTCATGCTAGCATGAAGAAACCCCCCCCCCCAAAAAAAAAAAAAAAAATAAATAAAATAAATAAAAAAATCTAGCCTGCAGCCACTTCATCCATATGGATGAGTAACACTATACTACTTAAATTGGACATATGCTAAAAACAAAGTTGCTTCCAACATTTAAATATGAGGCCTTGCATCCCCACTTCCAGTCAAGTCATTATGAACAGAGAGAGAGAGAGAGAGAGAGAGAGAGAGAGGCTTGTCTGCCAAAAAAAGTAAGATGTAAAGAATAGAAATTCTAAGCATTTAATCGTCTAGGTATGGGAATTGTTCAAAATTTCAGCAAAATTTTTCAGTTTCGACCAGGCATCGAAGCAAGATGCCAGTAGACTCACAAAGAATGCATGGTTTCGGTTTCATCAAAATTACTCTCATTTTTCACATATACGGATATACCGTATTGTTTTGGCAAAATGATATATTGATGTTGCATTTATTATGAAATTCGATTGAAATGGATGGAAATTTTAACCCATTCGCTGATTTTGCCAAAGAGAAAGGAGAATTGCTAGAAAATGTCACATTCGCTTCTTTTTTTTGCCAAACCACCTATATATCTTAGTGGAACAAGGTGCTGGTAACTACTACAGCGCATCTACGCAACAATTTGCCGGATTTGAAATATTTTGCACATTTCGAATTTCAAGGTAAATTTTTTTCCGCCAAATTAATTTTGCAAAAATAGGGTAAATTTTAAGTAGTTGGCTTCAATTTTTTATATGTTAGACATCGTAGGCTGGTCTACAATGTCAATGAGTTGGAATTAAGTTTCTGTCTAAATTCATTTAATTTGATTTTCTTAAAACAAATTTGTAAAATAAAAAAGGGATAATATATATTGGTTGGGTCTCAATTTTATATATGTTAAACACCGTTGGTCGATCTACAACTTCACGGCAACTTTTATTTTTCTGCTCGAAGTTTTTAAACAGATTTTAGGAACTTCAAAATTATAAAATTTAAAAAAAAAAAAAAAAGAAGACAAATAGGGAGAAATTCTGTGTTGGTTTGATAAAACCAAGAAAATCTATGAAAATATTGTTACTGTGTTTCAACTGAAAATTATTCTTACAGTGTTGTATCGTTTAATTTTGGTTAATTAAGGGATTATTATTTTTTTTAAATTATTTAAATGTTTTATTTAAGAAAATAACATGAGAGGGAAAAATTAGGGAGTAGCTTCACTGTAGTTTTAGCATTCTTAATAGATGCAGAACAGTTAATAATGCGTGCAGTTTTTGTTGCAACAGTGCAAGAAGGCTGCATAATGATTGCTTAGGGAGGAGAAGCAGGGGGATACATAGTATGGAGGCATCGTACCCAATGGAAATGACAATACAAAGTCAAATTCCAATTATCATGGAAAGAAGATCATGGGAGGTGAGGCCACTAGATTAAAGTAGCATCTGGTTGGTGGGTACAAGGATGTAGCAAAATGCCTTTGGGTCCTTGATGAGGTGCAGAAGGCCATGGCTGCCCTATGAAGGAAGGAATACAAATGAGATTGGATAAGGCAAGGGAGATTTTAAGATGAGATTGGATAAGGCAAGGGAGATTTAAGGAGGCATTGTTGGAGAGACAGCAAGCTGCAATGTATGATTCTGAGAGTGATGATACGCCTACTGATTTGGAGACAAGGGCAGAGGTTAAAAACTTAGGAACTTAAGGTGGACCCAAGCAGCGAGCAGAGCTACATACCACATGGAACATGATAAGAGGTAGAGAGACCAGGGAAGGAGCTGATTCCTCTAGACCAGCTGATCCTGGTGCTGATGGTAGTGGTAGTGGATCTGCACAGGGTAGTAGTGAGGGGAGAAAAAGCAGAGGCAACAGAGTTGCCATAAGAATATCAGAGAGTGAGATAGGAGGCCCAACACCAGTAAATGAGGATGTCAATTGAGCAGGATCCTGGAATTTTCAAGACCCAAGACCATTTCAAGGCGCTAAGGCGAACCAAGGCGATGGAGGCCTGACTGGGCGCCTAGGCGACCAAGGCGCCCAATTTTTCAAGGCGACCCAAGGCAGCCTGGGCGCCTAGGCGGCGCCTAGGTGACGCCTTGACAACTATGCTCAAGACACCAAACAGAAAAAGCTGAAGCACATGTGGTTCGAATGTCCGATTGGAGGGGCAAAGTGGGCGACGCCGTGTCAAAGCGTTACTTTATCATAGCATCCCAACACATGCCACTAAGGGACCTGACTATCAGAATATGCTAGACACTAGGGAAGACTAACCTGGAATGAAGGGGGGCCATGGCATAGGAGCTCATGAATGTATATTTGCTAGGGCTGCAACAGGGCCGGGTTGGGCCGGGTTTTTCAAAACCCTAACCCCAACCTGACTATTGAAACTTAACCCTAACCCAGCCCAACCCTGCCAGGGTCAGAAAATGTACAACCCTAACCCTGACCCTGACAGGGTTGGGCCTAACCCTCCCTGATTGACCCTGACAGGGCCAAGTTGGGCCGGGTCAACCCTGATTAACCCTGATTCAGGGTTAGATTGACCCTGATATTGACCCTGATTGACCCTAAATATACAACAAATTATCAAATAACAATTACAACTTAAAACATATGACAAATACAAGCAACCTATGATATTCTTTTAAGAACATAACAAATACAAACTAAATCAATTTAAGTGTTTAACAAGGAAAAAATACAAATCATACATATATTTATAAATATATTCAAATATATACAGGGTCAGGTTGGGCCAGGTTCAACCCAGGGGGTCAACCCTAACCCAGCCCAACCCTGCCAGGGTTCATATAAAATTGAACCCTAACCCAGCCCTGACAGGGTTCGGGCCGGCTTCAACCCTGCCAGGGTTCAGGGCGGGCCTGGGCGGGTTCGGGTTGTCAGGGTAAAACTTGCACCCCTAATATTTGCCCAGCAGAGAAAGACCCAGCAGAGAAAAGAACTCGAGGATTATATAGAGGGCCTTAAGGGGGTGTAGCAGACTATGCTGTGACAATTATGTGCGATAGTTGGACAGATGATGCAGCATGGGATCCACAAAACTTGGATAGGAATCTATCTTTATTTTAATTGGAAAAATCTTTGTAATCTTTTATTTTATTTGTTGCTGGGTTGAATCAGCTCTTTTAGACCCTTGTTGAAATAGCGCGTTATTTATTTCTTTATATTAGAGGCGTGGACCAATTTGTTACAATTTGGATGTTTTTTATTTTACTTATTTCCTTATGTTACAAGAGTGGGGCCTCCTAGGCATGGACCATGATTTAGTATTTCCTCTTATTTATCTTTTCGTTAGTTAGTATTTGAGTTGGATTGTAATGCTTAAATAATAGGCATTTTTATAATTGGGTTTTAGAGGTAGTTTGTGATTAGGATTGTAAGTTTATATATTAGGCAATTTCTCTAATTGGAATTAGAATTATGAATTGATTAAAGAAAAAAGAAGGCTCTTAGCTTCCCCTCCCTCTCGGAAAGACCTCTCTTCTTCTCCTTCTTGATTTCTCTCTCCCCTCCCTTTCTTTCTTTCTCGGCTTCTATCCTTTCTCTCTCTTTCTCACGTCAAATCCTCCCCCCCCCCCTTTTTCTCTGGTTACGGCAGTACCCCTTCTCTCTCCCTCACAGTACTCCCTCCCTCCTTCTCTATACCATGTGGTAGTTCCCTTCCCCTGTATGTTTCCCTCGATTTCCCTCTTCCATATTTCTCTAACACTACACCCCTTTCTCTTTTTTGGTTATCCCTTGCACTTCCCTTTCTCTCTCGTTTTCTAATTACACTTCCCTACCCCTTGCAGTAAATTTCCCCTTTGATTTTCCCTTTGACATCCCATCCCCATCAACAGAGTTCACCAGCCAGTCCATCATCAACTTCATGATACTGTGATGGTACGACTGTTTTCCTAAGATCATTGGATACATCCAGGGATAAGAAAGAAGTCAAGTATATCTACAAATTGTTGAAGGAGGTAGTAGTATAGTACAAGAGGTGGGGTGGAAAATGTTGTCCAAGTTGTGACGGCAACGACAGCAACTTCAAGAAGGCTGGAGAGAGGTCGATGAAAAAACAACAGGACCTGTCTATTCTGGACCCCATCAGCAGCCCATTGAATTGACCTCATGCTGAAGGACATGGGGAAGAGATCCTTGGTACAAGATGTGGTTGAGTGGGCAAAACAAATGACCACATTCGTATACAACCATGGAAATGCAGATGTTGAGGAGCCAGTGTGTTGGGGATTTGTTAAGGTCCTGCATTAATTCCACAAACTACATTGCTATGAAGAGCTTTGAGGCAAAGAATCTTTGGCTGAAGTCTATGTTGTTTCAAAGGAAGAGCATGGGTGGAGAGAGTCGAGTTTGCTAGGGGGGTGAGGCAGCATAACAGACCATATTTAGTGACTAGTTCTAACAGGACCTGAAGAAGGTCATTATGATATTAGCATCAGTGGTGAAGGTCTTGAGGATGGTCGACTGTAAGAAGAAGCCTACCTTGCCACACTTGTATACAGCAGTCCAGATGATAAGGGAACATGTATACGCAGCGATACTGCGAGGAGGCAGGCATACCTACATTATTAGGGTTCACTCGGAGAATCAACTCATGCATCCACTGCATAAAGCTAGTGAGTTTTTATTTTAATATATTTAAGTCACTACCATTACATTTAAATATTCATACGCATTGACAAGTCTTTATGTCATCTCCAGCCTAATATCTAAATCCCAAGTACCACTGCAAGCACAGACTTGGGCTGAATCAAGACCTCATAGATGCAGTGCAAGATGTGGTGACCAAGCTGGAGCCAAATCCAATTACACAGGCCCAATGAAATAATGAAATGAGTCTTGTAGTTCATTAGGAATGTAATTATTTGATTTGCTACTTATGTTGACAATACCAATGTTTGAAATAGGTATAGATAAAGAATTTCATGGATACATTTGGACTATTGGTCATGCCGTCCCAAAGTTTGTGCAGGCCATTACCTTTTTTTCTTAGTTCTATTCCTATAAGTATGTACAACTTCAAAGTGCAATCACTTACCAATAATAATTTAAATGCTCTAATATAGGTGAATGGTAGGTTTGACATGAGTGATGCACCTAACTTGAGGAGGATAGCAATTAAGGTGCTCTCCTCAACATATTCTGAATCCGGATGTAAAGGCAATTGGAGTATGTTTTCCTTTGTCCACACCAAGAGACAGAACTGATTCGGTCACACAAACATCTGGAGAGCATGGTGTATATGCACTATAACATGAAACAAAAGATGCAGCCCATACGAATGGGCATGAAGAACGGGCATTGAGAATGAAAAAGGCCCAGTCGAGCTCAGCAACACCTTCTAGGTGTACCCAGATGACAAGAATCCGCAATATGAGTAGATGAGGGACCGAGGTGAGCCTGGGGGTAGGCCCGACCCTGAGATTGGCAATCAGTTGGGTGCCGATGTCAATGAATTTATGACTTCTCGAGAGGGCCAAGTTCACTCACAGAAATCACTACCTTTTGAGTCCAAATCTGGAGGAGACGATGAGATCAAACAGTTGCATTCCAGTGGCCGCACTCGCACACGGTCCCCATCAACTGGTGGATATGATGATGACGATGGCAGTGGTGGGGGTGGTGATGGTGGAGGTGATAGATATGTTGGCCTCCATTTTTTTTATTCTTTATGCATATTTTAGTTGTATTAAATTGTGTGTTTTCATACTAAATTATGTCTCGAATAGGCTATATTAGAGAAAATAGACAGCAAGGTACAATGTACGCTAGCAACCTAGGGTTCAAAGCCAAACTACCATTTTGTGTGTTTTAATCTAAAGGTTCACACATGTTCAGCGGTGCTTATTTAGGGTTTCCCTCAAGTTTCGGGACAAAATATAACCATATTACTACCAAAATGTGCCCCTAGTTACTTTGCCCGCCCCCTTCCTTGCACAACCTGGATGATGATGCTTTCCACGAAGATGCTTGGTATGCTAGGTCTAAGGACAGCATCAATGCTTACAATTCGTCAGATGAAGAGGCCAGTGAGCAGGCCTGGCTTGCTAGAGGGGGATCAGCTTCTATCTGATCCTTCATTACAGCTAGGCTGCTGGTTCATTGTGGTCTCTCTCGTCATCAAGAGAGTGCTTAGAAGTCTGGAGTATGTTCAGCAGTGATTGGCTGAATGCGAATGTTTTTGTGGATTCCCGCTCCAATTTGAAATTCATTGTCTGGTTCGGAGGTGCCAATTATCTTCGGGAGGCAAGGAAATGGTGCATCCTGGATCCAAAGTGGAGGGTGCCTGCTGCTGGTTCTGAAGGGCCTGAGTCTTTAGCCAAATTAGGTTAATTAAGGCTAACTTGCCTTTTGATGTAAACTGAGTTTTTTCTTTGTTGTCTTACTTGAGGTTCTCCCTCGAGCAAGTTTTTTCTGCTTTTCCAGGCTGTTGTGTTTCTGTTTTGTTCTTTTGGCTCCCGCTTTGTTTGGGGTACTTGTTGTGCTCTCTCCGTCTGGGTTAATAAAATATCTACTTACCTAAAAAAAAGTTGGCCAATCGAAACTTCCAGCCAAAACATATTAAACTTTGTTTTTCGACAAAATATTTCGATTCTGACCAGGGGCAAAACCAAAAACAAACCTTGGGAATGGGTTAAGATATGAAATGAGTAAAAGCAGAACAAAGAAAGTACTTAATAAACTACAAATGGCATTATTTTACAGCAAAAGCCAAGATTAGTTGTGCATATCAGAAAATATACCTAGAGCAGAAAGCTTGTCTATTCTCTAAATATACACAGACCAACTAATGAGTGATGCAGAGGATAAACCATTATAACTCCACATGTGCCACCGCAAAAGCATAGAAGGAATGTCCTACCTAGTAGCAAGTCTATTCAGTAGAAATTAGCAGGTTTCCACCAAAGAAGTGGCTGAGGCAGATTGAGTGTTCATCTGAGTATTGTTCATGTGAAGTGTGGTTTCTCAGTAAATTTGGGCTGCCTAGAATTTTTTTTTTTTTTTTTTTTACTTACTTTAAATATTAATAGTTTGGTTGTATTGTGCTACAAGAGAATTTTGTTCTACTCGTTCAAGTCAACTAACCAAATATTAATGTAAGAAGTCCAGACATTTTTAGAAAAGATTCTTTTTTCTGTTTGGGAGTACTTGGGAGAACTATTTGTCATTTCTACATTTCATGGGTCTCATCTATTAGGAGAGAATGGCCTTTAGTCATGTGGGGGTCAATCATGAGTCAATTAGTGATTCCAGGAGTATCGTAATATGGTGTACCAGAGAGCTCAAGCCTCGAGGTAGGATTTATTTTATTTTTTTCTCCTTTTTTGAGTTAAGAGGTTCCTGTTGGTCTTTTAAGTCCTGGACTTTGGTTACTCATTTAAAATAAAGCACGGATTTTCTAGGTCAGTTTTGGAATGAGAACTAATGGAACAGCAGTACACCGCTTTCTCAAACACGGATAGGCAAGAGACTGAAAAGCTCAAGATTGACTGATTGAATCACTTTGTTGGATCAGTAGTGTAACCAGGGGCATCGGATTGCATACTCAGCTTCCATCTTGCCTTCATTTATGGTACTACCTTAGCTACGCTACTGGTATTGCCAAACCCTAAAAACTTTAGGCTGAAAGGACATATTTCAATTATGAAATTCTTAAGTTAGTTCCTTTCTATGGAAATGAAAATTCCAACAGGGAGGATGACTGAATTTTTCGGAGTACCTGTCAATCTCTGAGTGACAGCTAATTTCATTTATATTAAATCTAGTTGGCCATTAAAAATTTTCAAAAGTTGAGATTGTTTGCAATTCATAAGGAAGGTTTGAATGGTTTCTTGTCAGTTCCAATACCTATCGATCTCCATTTTTTTACTGAAAGACAACTAATATTATTTATTTGAATCCAGTTGGCCTGCCAAGAAAATTTTCATGAGTTGAGATTGTTTGCTATTCATAAGGAAGGTTTAAGTGGCTTCTTGTCAGTTCCAAACCCATGGAATACTGGGTTTTATCCAACATTCCTACGCTGGTTACTATTTGGCCAGTTGCTGCTGTATTGTGAAGCCAAAATCAGTAGATTAGTAATTCTATATAACAATCCTACATCAAAGAGTATGGCATACACAGCAACTTCGTATTTTAGAACATCAAATCTCTATGAACAATAATCCATGCATCCGTCTATTGGGCATGTGAGGTAAGCTGTATAAGAGCAAAAGAATAACCATATAATGGAGATATTTATTGGCAGTATTGTAAACTCCTTTTTTTTTCCCATAAGCAGCTCAAAATTTCTCTCCCAAGACTCTATAGTTCACGGTGATCAAGATCTGGCACTACAACCATAAGATCAGATACCATAACCTATGGGGAGAAAGAAATGGACATTGCATTTCGCCTGCAGCCACAAATAAAATGCACTTAAGTAAACTAATCCTAGGTCCTTGGTGAGGCACAGAAACTAGGTACCTCTGTTCTTCCAGGCATGATGGGCTTTCCAGCATATAATTCTGCAAGTATGCACCCAGTACTCCACAAATCTACGGCAACTCCATAGTGACTAGCTCCAAGTAAAAGTTCAGGTGGTCGATACCAAAGCGTGACAACACGACTTGTTAATGGTTGATTTTGATGAGGATCAAAGTAACTAGCCAAGCCAAAGTCCGCAATCTTCAAGATACCGCTGTTATCAATTAGGAGATTGGAACCCTTTATGTCACGATGTAGAATACCATGACTGTGACAATGATCAAGTCCACGAAGAAGTTGCTGCATGTAACATTTAACCTGCCACAAACAAATTAAATCCATAATGCTTGTTGCTTCCACAGGTTTGGTCAGCAAGTTAGTGAAAAAAAAAAAAAAAGGATAAAAGCGGAAGGCAATGGCAATTTGGATACCATAGCGATGGGAAATTGGAGGATAAATCATGAACTAAGCAATTGAGTACCTGCTGTTCTGTGAACTTAAGCCCTGGGTATGAAGAAAGTCCAGCAAGATCATGCTCCATATATTCAAAAACAAGGTACAAGCTGCAAGACATCCGTGAAGTAACCAATCCTTCCAGCTTAATTATATTTGGATGATCAAGCCTACGCAGAATATGAATTTCCCTTGCCATAAACCGAACACTTTCAGGCTCCAGGTTATCAAATCGTACTTTCTTCAAAGCAACAATCTTCCCCTGATCGAGATCCCGAGCCCGGTACACATTACTGTAAGTTCCTTGTCCAATCTGCAAAAATGAGATACCACCAGAAGAAGAACAAAAAGCTTCTTAAAGGAAAATCCCGAAACAAGGACAGCAATGGATGAAAGTGAAAGCAAAATGGAGAGAGTTTGGGTAACAATAACTATATTCATCACTTGGAGGAACAGAAAGCCCTACTCCTGGATTAATGATAGGCCATCATCTTTTCTTAAACATCTAAAGAAGTAAAATTAATGGTTATTGCTCCAAACTAATCGGAGCAAGAAAAAGGAAAAGCACACTGTACAAACAAGCAAGCACCATTTATTTTTTTTCAGGACAACGCAAGTTCTATACACTAAGTAAAATGAACACTCTCTACCCAAACTGAAGCAATGATCTGTATTGGACATGAAATTCAGTTTTACACTCCCCAGAACTATCACTAGGCCATTGAATTTGTGAACTCAACAGCTCAAGTCAACAGGAAATGACCATTACCATGGTAGCTATAGGACATTGTTCGCCATGAGTAAATGCACTGGTCCAGAAAACGAAATTATCAGATATAGGGATTTTAGAATGTCAAAAGAACAAGCCATATTGTGACCGCCATGGGCAGTAAGATGGATGCATATGACAGTACACCTATCCGCAATTAACCCACTACCTGAACATTTCCAAAATGGGTTACAAATACTAAGTTTTCCAAACTTGAATTCTCAAGTTAAGATCAAGGCATTGATTCGATGATAACATCACTCTGCTACAAAAGAAACTCAAGCTAACACTAAATGAATTGAGGAGCATACTTTGTCTAGTTTCTCAAAAGAATCTGCACGGCGTGGTACCCATCCCCCGATAGCTTCTCCAGCAACTGCTGCAAGCCAAGCCGGCCAACCAGCAGCAACCTGCTCACCCTCTGCAGCCTTCGGAATGCTGCCAATTACAGGATGGTGAGTGACCACGTATTCAGTCTTCTCTCTCTTCCTCTCGAAATTCTCACTGTGCAACCGAATCGGCCCATTCCCTTGCTTCTCAACCAGCACAACTCTCCCATCCGGTCGATCTTTCCCACGGAATATTTCCTCTCTCCTTGAAGAAGCCGCCCGTGACACACGCAACAAGTTGGTCGACGATTTACTCGATAACCTCTCTCTTGGACTCTCTCTGCTATCTTCGATAGCAGAAGACTTGCAACAAACAGCACCCATGACGCACCAAATTACCCCCAACACAGACTTCCTTCACAAAGTAAGATCACCACCACCGTAAGCTCGAGTTTCTGTAAAGTCGTCTTCTTCGACATCCATCCATCAAAATCCAAAACAAAGGAGAACTGACGAAAAAAAATACTGAAACACAGTATAAAATAACAGGATTTTTTCAACTTGAACCACCTCTACACCATCAAACTCTTAAACATAGAAATCAACAAATTAAAAATTCTCCAAGAAGGTCCAATATCAAGCCCTGAAGCTTTTCACTTACTTCTACCCCAGAATCTACGCCAAAGAAATTGCAAATTTTTTCATAGACTATACAGAATACCTTGAAGCAGTTGAGCACAAATGTGATAGAGAATCATAGGAAACCCTAGCGACCGATCTGGGCTAGGTTTCGCTGCAGTTGAGCTTATTCCACGCAAGGATCTAGGCACGGTTTAGATTAAACAAGGTATTTTACCAAATATAGAAGACACAAAATATTTCCTTCCATCTTCGCCACTCTCTAGATATTTTTGCAACTCTATCTGTCATGAATCATGAGAGAAGAATAAAAACCCCCAAAACATCGTCTCTCTGTCTACTCAGTTGGGTCGCTGCAGAGGATTTTCCATTTTTACATTTTCTGTAATTCCTGCTTCTTTGTCTTTTGATCTCCTATAAGGAACCTACACCTATGTAAATTGCTCTTTAATTTAGTTAGGTAACAGAATATTCCAATTCTACCCCTTTTCATTTTTTTTTAAGGCTTCTATCCAAGTGATAAATTTCATATGGGTAAAAGATTCCCAAGGTTTAAAGATGAGTAGATCCAAAGGTCTTTACGTAAAAAAAAAAAAAAAAGATGGTAATTTTTTAGGTAGCTGAACCCTAGTTTTAAAGAATCTAAGATTACGAGAAGGTACTTGATTGAATTAGATTTTAAAATTTGATGAATAATTAATTGTTGTTGTTAGGTTTTGTGTCGATAAACTTGGATGGTGAGTAGACCTGTAAATGACACAACAGGGCAATTGAGGTCGGGGTTAGAGTCATGTGATCTCTCTGATACTTAAGTCAGGAATCTGAACAAATAATGAAGTTGGGAGACTAATCTGATAAATAAAATGAAATGCGAGGCAACAGAGGAATTTTTAGATTGAGGACTCAGAACAATAAGTGAAACAGTAAAAAATATGTGAAGTGATATGACTTTGATATTTGTATTTAAGTCATCGTCGTCATTGCTGACCCCCTGGCAGGAGATTTGATTGTGACCTGCCGATGCCTGACATTTGGGCGTCAACTAAATCCAAGCAGTCCTGTCAGAATCCGAGCCCTCTCTCCATCTCTCACCTCGAATTATGACTGAAAGGTTTGGATTCAGCTGACGCCCACGTGTTGGGTATTGGCTGGTCACAGTCGAGTCTCCTGTCGATCCCTTGGCAGGAGACAATTTGGATCATTGATATTTTGAGCTATTTATAGGGATTGGTGCAATGGGACTCGAACTTCTTTAGAGTATAATGCGGTATTTGCATGGACGATTTTGCCCTTGACTTAAAGTTGATAACGATGGATGTGTTTAAGTGAGTGATTTTATGATAGAAAGACGATTCTACTTTTGGAATTCGTGGGGTATTTTTAAAGATGTTCAGATGTCACCGATTCTATTGATTTTCTAATATTTGTGTCCAACACCAATCCATACCATTCTCTATATATCCAATTATCAGAACATAGATATTCATAATTCGTATGCCCACTTGGATATTTCTTTCCATGCTTCTCTTTTGAAGTAAATTTTTCCTTCAATGCCATTTGTATGCAAGGAAAACTAAAACGAAAGGAAATGAAATTTTCAAGCTGAAAAAAAAATATCTTAAAATTATTACACCATTTGAATATGTCACTAATGGGATCCACATCCTCTCCTCCTGAACCTCACCTCTAGGAGGAGAGGATGTGAATCCGTCACTAATCATTCATATTTGACTACTAAATCTTGGGGGAAAGATACTATGGAGCAATTTCTTGTGCTCTTTTATTTCATAAGAGTAATCTTTTTCTTCGTCTATTATTATGATCTTATTTAATTTTTTTTTTTTCAAAATGTATGATTCCAATATAGACACCATGGCATACCGATTCTCTCTTTTTTTTTTTTTTTTTTTTTTTTTTGGGGGGGAAAACAATTCTCTTCCTTTAAATTATATTTTTACTTTGCTTGCATCCAAATCCCTTGGATTTGAATAAAGAAATAAAAATTACATATAGAATGTATCATAATTAAATGTGGTTACAAAGTTAAGTAATTTATACATTAATGTGGGACAGTTATTATAAAAATTCTTTCATTCCCATAAATTTCCTTGCCGTCAAATTGTTTTCCCCCTCTTAGTCTACTTTATGTTGTTATTTCTTGCTATGCAAACTTTATTCGGCTACAAAAGAAATACACATATTTGATGTAAATATAAATTATTTTGGATGTTTGGCTGCTCAAGAAGTACATTTACATGTGAAATAAGCTTCACTTTATATCAACATTTCCTCTTTCAATTCACAATTAAAATATAAAGTAAAATTAAAAACTGACCGCCTCAATCGAAACCCGACAAAACCTCTCGAACTCGCGATGAACTTATTCCTTCGCATTACGTTGTGAGAGTTGATTCCATGAGTAGTTAATGAGAGAAGCAAAATTGAAAGCTTTGTTTTTTGTTGTGGGAACAACAATCGAGCTTTCTCATTAGACCGAACCTTACATCTAGTAATTCAATTGTAGATTTACAAAATAAATCCAACTCTACTTTGGGATTCAGTTTGAAAATCGCACTTCAAACAAGGGATTGGAAAAGGTAGATGAGAATATAAATCCTGAGTTCAGTGTTTTTCAATTGAATGTAATTTGTTTATAACTAAAGAGGTGAGTTAAGAAATTGTAACTTTCGTTTATTGTCCTTATTTTATTCTCAATAATTATTTGAAATAAGGGTAAAAAATGGTTTTCAATTTCAAAAGATTTATTATAATGTCATTATCAAAAAGATAATGATTGATACATATTTTTCGAGTAGACATATGAAATGATAAGATTTACTTTCATTGAAAAAATATATATTATACAAAAAATAAGGTTATTATATTTTTTTTCCACCAACTTTGATTACATTAAGATTTTTTATTTACTTTTAATAATTCCAATCCCTCATATTCAAATATCAGAACAGTAAGGTTTGATATTCATCACATAGATTAATATTTCAGGAGAAAAATTGTCATATCCTTTAAAGAATTATCTTCAATGAAAAAAATAATAATAAAATCACTTGCGTACAAATTATTCCATTGAGTGTCTTAGAGATACATTTTCCTATGGAACATCTTGAACGAACAACCATGATAAATTAATTTCACATCATTTTCCTTGCAGTCAAATGACCCAATAGGATAAAAAAAAAATTTATTCACTTCCCTTGCAACCAAATGGAGCCACATGTAAAAATCAAAAAGATATTTCTATGTTATAATATTTTCCTTCATTTGATTATTATTATAGTATATCCTTTGAATATTTCTCTGGATAACAGTGACGATCCATTAATATTAAATTACAGAATATTTATGAAAATAAGGAAAAGATATAATAGAAAATAAAGAAGCACGGATCATATTGTTATGACCAATCCAATCATTGAATTATTATATCAAAAAATAATTTTTTTTATTTTATAAATATTAGTTTATAATTGTATTGTAACCTCTTAAAAGTAAATCAAAGTACCTGATCCTATTTTTTTTTTTAATAAAATAAAATAAAATCCATTAAGGGGGAGATCAAATAATATGATTATGGATGAGCTCACTTATATCTACTACTATCCACTTATATATCTTATATATAATTGCTTTATCTAATCATATCTAAGTGGTTAATTGATTTTTAAAAAAGTCAAATAGAAATGAGTCGATTGATGTGAGTGATACAAACACATAAATTTGTCATTGTTTCAAATTTTTTGATTTATGTGTATAAATATTATCCAGGAATATGTGGTCGACATGTTGCATGAGTCGCGTCAGTCTTCCAGCTGAAAGCATATACATCCACCACTGTTTGATCCATGGGCATATACATCCACCACTGTTTGATCCATGGGCATATCCATCAATAACAATTTCAACAGCAATACCACAAAGCAGAGATGGGACCCACGTGGCCACACCCACCCTCCTATAAATGGATTCATTTATCGAAAATTACATCATTCATTACCATTCACTCTCTCTTTTTACTGAGCTCCCTCTTACTATTTGCATGGATCCTGACTTAAACATTGGAGTGCATCTCTCGAACCACCATTATTATGTTATTTATTGTCTTATTGTACTGCAAGTCCCACCTCAGAAGATCCATATGAAATCTAACGTCAACACCGTCGTCTTATTATATATTCTCCCCCCTTCGCTTCCAAACATAACCTAAGTGGAAGAGAAGGAAAACAGTAAATTAAAGTAAAAATGATAGTGAGAGTAGGAGCAAGAAGAGAGGTTGTCCATACTGAAAACAAATACTCTCTAGCCCTCCTAATTTTGTTAGTGATGCCATGAACTTTATACATGAGATTTGCTTACCAATGTTCCTTAGCTAGAGTACTATAGTCCTCTATAACACTTTAATATCTTGGGTCTTGCTTCATGACATCCACCAGTGTCAAGAAGCATTGACACCAATTCCAGAAGGGTGCAAGGATTGGAGGCGCAAAAAATAAAAGGTGGGATAGGAACTTCGTAAATATAGGATGAAAACTTCGAAAATAAGGGGAGGATTTTACACTGATCTAATGGAGGGAATTAGTCACAACTTTAATGAGTGTGGTGCGTCCCACTTGGGAGAATAGGTTAGACTTCCACCGTTGAACCCCATTGTCGTCAAAGAGACATGAGAAAGCGGCTTGTTTGGATTTGCCAAAAAAGATAGGGAGGGCTTTTATGAGCACCTGATTACCTAGTAGTTGAACCCCCAACAGACGATGTAACATACGTGAATGCCTAGACGCTACACCAGGGTGTTGGTGTCATCGGATGGGTGTCAATAAGAAAAACTCTTATACCTTGAGCCATAAAAAGAAACAACACCAATCTAAATTGGGAAATACCCCAACCAACTTTAAGTAATAATTGGATTTCAGTCCCATTCCCATGTGTGTGTAAGGAGGATGGATGCATGGGTGGGTTTGGCAGTACAACCAACCCTTAAGATGGTACACTTTTGAGTTTTAATGGAAAATGGTTGGCAGCTGATCCATTCAATCCTTTTCTTTAAACCATCAAAAGATTTCAATTTCTCACATGGTTATGTTTAGTCATAGAACTGAGACAACTTACCCTCATCAACATGGGAGTTGACAGAGTAATTGTTGAAGTTGACCCGTCACCCATTTAGTACTAGTGTTTTACACAAGCAAACCAGCATTACTCTGCCTTTCAACATCACTGCAAGACTGTATTTTTATGCAAAACCAGGATGATCAAAAGTTTTCCTCCACCTTGAGACATGATCATAAAAAATAATGATGCAATGAATGAAAATCAGAGGATATGATTATTAAATAACATGCATGTTCATCCTAACGAATTCCTGCAGGTTATAGTTATACCCCAACCAAAGTTCTAAACCTAGTATCGTACACGGTATTGGCCATGTCCAAAACATTCAGTGTATGGGACCAATGAAAAGCTAACATGTTGTCGATACAATATATAATAAAAAAAATCCTAAAAGTCAGCAAATAATAACCTTCAGTAGGATGGAATGGATGACTAGGAAGGGCTATGGTAAATAGTCAACCCATGAGCTTTTCCCCCTCGAATGAATGTGCTTACATGCCATGTTCCAGTATATGTAGGATAGATCATTTCGATGAATTGTATGCGAATTTAGCTTGGGTTGGGGGGGGCTTTTTGTGTTGTCTGGCTCGGTCTGTTTGCGGCCTTTCCTGTACGTCTGCGTTTGTGTTCTCTCTTTTTTGGTTAATAAAATACCTATCTACCAAAAAAAAAAAAAACAAAACAAAACAAAACCTTCAACTTACCATTAGCAGAAAAGCCCAAATGTTACAACAGTGTTGTATCAAGATCAGGATTCAATCCAATTATTCATCCTAAAGAGGCTGCTAGTGTTGATCCTACCACCTTAACTAGTCATCAAGAGCCTTAACACCCACATCTAAATCATTATTGTTAAAAGAAAGTTCTTAGTTTTCAATTTAGTTTTTTTATTAAGATGGTGGGTTATTATTTAAATGGTAAAAGACAGTTACCTCTCTTATAACTTACCTTATTGACCGTTGACCCCCAAAGGCTTCAAAAAAGACAGTTACCTCCCCTAAATAACTATTAAAATCCAAATAGCCTCAATTTTTAATGGTGTTAAAGTTAATTTTTTTATGGACAACTCTACCCTCAACCTTTTATCCATACTTTAAATTTTATTACTGTTAAAAGACTAATATAACCCTTTTATATCCAACTAAAATAAACCCTAATCTCATCTTCTTCTTATTCTCCCCCACGTTCTTTCCGGCAGAGATGATATGATGGACTCAGATGCAAGCGGAAAGATTACAAGCGACCAGTGAGGCAAAACTCTTTGATTAAACACTAGTTTTGATTTCCATGAGTTGGTATTCTGATTTGTGTTTAATCATGTTGGATTCTCATTCTTAATATGAGATTCATATTATGGTTCTCCTTCGCTCTTCCCTGTTGACAACCCTCCTTATTCCTTTGGATATATATAATGAATGAGTTAATTAAAGTACTTGTCAAATCAAGAGAGAAGAGTGAGGTGTGAGAGAAAATGGCGGAGGAAAAAAAAAGGGTTGGGGATCTTCGAATTTTGGTGAGGAGAAAACCTGTGAGAAATCAGTTGCAGCAGAAAAAGAAGGGGAAGAATCGGGGTTTGAAGAGAGAGAGAGAGAGAGAGCTAGCAAAGGGAGGAGAAATGGCATGGTTTTTTATTTTGACATTGAGGGAAGAGCAGAATCTGCCAGGAGAGGAAGTAGGAGAAGAAACCAAAGAAGAATATGAGATAAAATGACCGTGGACTCAGAGCGACTGGAATGAGAGAAAGTTGAGAGAAGATAGGAGTGAAAATAGGGATTGAAAATCTAGAGAGATTTTATGAGAGAAAAACCAAAGAAAAATAGGAGACGATTGGAATGAGAGAAAGATGAGGGAAGATAGGAATGAAAATAGGGATTGAAAATCTGGATAGATTTTAGGAAAGAAGAAACCAAAGAAGAATATGAGATAAAATGACCGTCAACTAAGGGCGATTGGAATGGGAGAAAGATGAGGGAAGATATGAGTGAAAATAGAGATTGAAAATACTTCAATATTCAAGGATTTGCAGCGACGGAGAGCTCCGAAGAAGAAGGCGATTCAAGGGTTTGAAAACTGAAAAAAATGTAAGAGAGCAAATGAGGAAGTAGTAACCCTATTAAATAGTAAAGGTAAAATAGGTAGTTCATCTAAAAGGGTAATTTGATCTTTAAAAAAATATTGGACTCCCACCGTTACCATTTAATGGAATATTCTTAACGCGTGAGGCTATTTGGATTTTAATAATTATTTAGGAGAGGTAACTGTCTTTTTTGAAACCTTTGAGGGTCAACGGTCAATAAGGTAAGTTACAGGGGAGGTAACTATCTTTTACTATATTTAGATTAGGTTAGGTTTGGTTAAAAATAGATTCGATGAGAACTGCACGATGTGATTTATTTATTCCAAAGCATTAATTTAATATTGTTGTTAGGCCACGATGTAATTTTTAAAACTTTTATCATCTTTATTTCTTTGAGAAACTAATGACATTTGGCATAAGACTACTTATATTTTGTCACGTTTGGCAGACGTGTGAATGTTGTCAATTTTGCATAAGCCATTTTCTACTGTAAAATTTATTCTTTTTGGTTCGAAAATAAATTTTACATTCAAATAGTTTTAGTTTTCGTTTTTTTAGTAAATCTTAATGTAATCAGAATATGTTTGTTTTGACATAAAATTTTACATGTTAGAATCTTTTACAATGTTTGTTTCTTGAAGGTAAAAGAAAGACAAATTTCCTTTTCAACTATATAAATTTTTTACATGTTTGACATAAAATTTTTACAAACCTTTCAATCAACTACATTATGGTTTGAATATGTAACATTTTATATGTAAAAAAATTAACATATAACAAATGATATTGTAGTTGATTACAAGATTTGTATAAAAGCATGTCGAAGAAAATAAAAAGAAAAAATTTCATCTAACCCCAAAAAGGATGTCGAATTCTATCTACTATCCATTAGTTTCCAGAAACTCTAACCGGTCCCATTTAATTGATAGACTTGACTGAACATGTGAGTAGACATTCCTACCATTTCTATTTGAAACTTTAAAACATTAAAATGAGATGAAATTACTAAATCTTTAAAACATTAGATTCAGAATTCCATCAACAATCAAAATCACAAATCAAATATTGGGGAAATGCAATATTTTCGATCATCTCTCTCCCAAGAAGGAATGACGCAAAACTCTCGATCGTCTCTATGGTCCAACTGTAAGTCTGTAACATATTTCTCTTTCTCCCTCTAACAAAACCAATAAAAAACAAAAGAAAATCTCTCTCTCTCTCTCTCTCTCTCTGCTCACTCTTGCTTCTACAGTTTTTCCTTCTCTTCTCCCATGCTTCACCGCACCTTAACCAGCTTGAAAGACACTCAAGAAGCGTCACCTATTGACCAGACCTCATGAAGTTCTTCCATTAACGAGAATGACCCTCTTTCGGGAAAAACTAGAAAACGACCAAGATTCCAACCACAGTTTGAACTATTGAAATCGGATCAGCTAGATCGGTCGATTCATATTGATTTTAACTATGGCCGATCCTGATTTTTTTTTTTTTTTGGTAAGAGCCAATCCTTTTTTTTTTTTTTTTTGGTAAGAGTTGATCCTGATCTATTTGCATTCTTGCACGGTTGCTACATCTATTTTTTAAAGGGATATTCTTTAAATCATGAAAATGTTCGTTTTAATATTGTAATTAGTTGCATCGCAAGCAACAATTTATTTTATAAAGCTCTAAAATTTAACGGAATATTTCAAATCAAATTTCAGCCTCAATGGGAAAACATGATTTAAGAGCAAATGGAAATCATGAATGGAATGGAAAGGAAAGTGATAAATAAAACAGAGAAAGGAAGTGAACTCATCACCATCAATTAGAAATCAACAGTGTATGAATTTACACAAATTACTTTCCCCTAAAGAAAATTCAAATAATTCTCCTGTAATCTTCTCTCACTCCCTATTTCTTTTCCCACTACCATTCAGTTTTCAATCCCTATTTATTCTTTCAATCCCTATATAAATCCCCTTTCATTTCTTGCTTGGATTTGACCCATCCGTAAACCCTTTTAACTGAAAAAAAACTGAGCAACAAAAACCCTTTTAACTGAAGTATCTTCAGATAAACGAAAAAAAAAAAAATTGCTTACATTGAACTCCGACGTATGAAATGATCAGAGGAGGCTCCCCTTGTTTCTTGCTCTTCGTCTCCGTATTTCTAAGGTTTGGGAAGAAAAAAACCTGAAAAACAGATGGGAAGATAAATTTTTTTCATTTTCTTTTTACTTTTACTATAGAAGATGAAAAATTAATAAGTAAAAATGTTTTTTTACTTTGGGGGGAATTATGATCTTTTATTTTTGAAATAAAGGCATTATTGTCCTAATATTTGCAACTAATGAGACTCTACTAACGGTAGGCTCTCTTTGATTAATAGTGGAAAAATTTTGAGTGATAGATGAAACATTTGAAAAAAATTTGCATGGTAGATGAGATTTTTGAAAATTTTGGGGGTTAAATCAAATTCGACATAATTTTTGGGGCTTAGATAAAAACTTTTCAAATAAAAATCTAAACAAGTATGGTTTTCGGTGAAATGATCCCACTAATTAGAGAAGAATATGTGGTAAGACACATGTTTCAACCACAAGAAGACATGTGACCAGCTACATGCAAACATAAGAGATTGCTACCTCAGAGGTCAAATGCGTCAAGTTCCGATTGCAAAGATCTCGAGATCACGATCGGGGTTTACCCAGATCACCCTCATCTTATCTCGGGGTCATGATTGGAGGATTCCCAGTGATCTTCATCCAATGGTTTTCAGTCAACACGTTCGCAACCTACAACTAGATAGTCTGGATTTAGATGCGGGTGCGCTCCGACTTTCCATATCTGTTCCACATCTCCAGCTCACACGTCAACTCACAACATCTCACTCGGTTGGGTGAAAGATTCAAGAAAAAGTCGATAGTTACGACAAGATAGCTGATCGAGTCAATCCCCAAGGGCAAATCCGAACTTAGACCACCCGATGCCTCGTCTATATATACAACACACTCCTAAGGTAAAAAGGATCTAATTCTTTCTACACAATCTTACTATGGTAAACCCATAACTCAGAGCTCGTATTCTCATACCGAGATCCATATCTGCTTGTGCTCAATTTTAACTTAAGCATCGGAGTGGCTTCAAGGTTTCCGAACCTGCCCTCACTTGCTTTCTGCTTCTTATCTCATAAGTCCGACAAACCGAAGGAAGCTCGGACGATAAACAATCGCAAAAAAAATTCATAATAAAGTAAGGGTAAATCTATTTGTATCCAAAATGGATACAACATACTTTTTGTAATCTTATTTTTTCTTCCCCATTGGCCACATCGTTACCACCCCCTTTAATGAGGTCAATTTTGTAATTACATTGCCCCTCTCCTCTTTCTCTCTCTCTTTGTAGAAATGGACTGTGAGCTTTAATGTCTTGTCTGATCAAGGTGGCTTTGATTGGTTGCAAGGGGAATTAAAAAAGAAAGAAAATGAAAATTTTAAACTTAAAAGAAAAACTTTTGTAGTCATTGCACCACATGCTAACACATGGCTATCTAATTAATTCTAATTCATTTCATATTTAGTTATTAACTTATATTTTATTTTGAATCCAAATATTTGCATTTGAAAATAAAATAAAATTTACATCTAACAGCTATCATTTTTAAATATGATAAGAAATTTAGGTAGTTTTTGAATTATGTTGTGTTAGACTTATAAAAATTTCCTTTTTAGGTTTAAAAATTTTCAATTCCCTACCCTTTAATTTGCCTTGCAACCAAAATGAGTCGGTGGTGTTGTAGGCAAATTTGGGGAGAAAGCGTGGAAGCATTTGAGGTTGATGACAAGGAGAAGGGGTTTGTTGGAGAAGGGGTTTGTTGGTTGACAGAGACATGTTTGAAGTCAACTCCATTTATATATGAGATTCCGACAAATGTCTTTTGAGTATCGATTGAAAAGGAAGAATTTTGTTTTGGCAAAATTAAGAGGTTATGAGTTCAAATCTCCTTGAGCTTATTTATAAAGGAGAAACACTGCCTAAATCAATGGTGGCTTTGAGAAAGAGAACTGCCACATTAGCTAAAAAAGAATGGGAGAAAAGGATGTGTGTGTGTGAGAGAGAGAGAGAGAGAGAGACAGAGAGAAGATCCATATGTTTCCCCATGGACAAAAATTTCCTGCAACCAGGGGAGCATGAATTTTCCTACTGTCCAATTTTGAGTCCACTCATATGGAATCTCGTTCCAACTAAAAGGGTATTTTAAAAAATACTAAAATCTAAGGGTGTATCATAAACCCATTGGGGAACTAACAGATTCTAAATCAGTACACACAAAACCGGGGAACAAGAATTTTTCAGTCACCATCGGTGCAGTTAAAAAAAATTTCCCCTCCCGCACCCTCTCACATCTTGATCATAGAAGCCCCATTCTTTCTCTTTCATCCGAGAACATATGAACCTAATGTTGACAAAACTGTTTCTCAGATTATGGAGTCAAAAAGCACAACTCTTGCAAGAATTTTGAATCAATTTTGAATCAGATTATTGAGAAAGGAAAAAGGTCAACAATGACGGCTATAATTGGCAGTCACATATGATGTTATTGGATTCAAATCATCTCTTCCCTCAGATTCATTTGGGAGAAAGGATGGTGGCCGAGAAAGGATGGTGGCCTGGATGGATGGTCGTCACCTGACTCTTGGGTGAATCCGAGTCATTCGTCTGAGTCGACACCCCAGCCGACAAGTTGAGCCGACAGGGATGTCGGCTCAGATGGATGGCTCAGATTCACCCGAGAGCCAGGTGGCGGCCATCCATCCAGGCTGCCGCCCCCTCCTCCCGAATCTCAGGGAGGAGACGATGTGGATCCGATCTTATTCCTACATTACGTACCAAAACTATTATTTAAAGTAGTGTTTAATAATTGAAAGTACTTTAAAACTTAAGCAAAAATGGTTGATAGATAGGGGTCGATGCCACCTATTTGTATCACAATAAAGAAAGGAAAAATTATTTGGACTTTTCCTTGACATTTCGTTTACTATACAGACCTCCCCTAGTACTTATTGACTTACACGTTCCTCCCTAATGCTAACAGTGTTAACTTAAACTTTTTACTGACCAAAATACCTTTGTTTAGAGAAATGAATTTACGTTTTATTTAATCAAAATTTATTCCTAAAATCTCAATAACTCATTGAGAAGATGATGATGTTGGTGTAGGAAAAGGCATCCTTCGAAAAAAAAAAACACCTTGAGTTGTCTTAAACATTACTAGGGGTAAAAGAATAATTCAATAGGATAAGAGTATTTTGGTATTTAAAAGAAATAAAGTAAGTTTACATCAACAATTACCATCAATTTCTTAACGGAGTGGACTAAAGTGTTATAAGTTTCACTTTACTAGGGAAGTCTGTGTAAGTCAATAAGTGTCAGGGGAAGTCTATGTAATAAATAAAATGTCAAGAGGAAGTCCAAGTAATTTTTCCTTAAAAAATTAAAAAAAAAAGAATATCAGTATGGATATCAACTCTACCAATACAAATCGGCAGTACCCCAAGCACCTCATGGTGAACCCACCTAATTGGGTCTCATCGTTACCAACCCCCATTTTATATTGGGGTCAGGTTTAAGACTTTTAACAAGTTTTTTCATTTTAGTACCTTATTTTTTTCAACTAATAAGTTTTTTAAGGCATTTTCTACACAAGCTTGCTTCAAAAGATATCTTTGCAAGTCTCATTGTCAAGATTTTTTTTTTATGTTGTAGATTAGTTGGTACTCAAATTTTATGAACAATCTCATTGACTTGTATTAAGTTCCAAATTAACCTAAACTTTACCATCTGGAATAATCATAGGTATATTTTAAATTAAAAAAATTTGGATTATTTATTTAATACATAGTAAACCATATGTCTCAGTTTAATGGCTTTGAAATCATATAGATAACCATTGAGACATTGTGTTTATCCATATATGACATCGGCTAGTGCCAGTGGTTCATTGACATTGATTTCCTTTTATACACACTCTAGCTCAAAGCCCTGTTGTGGCTGTGGAGTTGAGATTTTGAAATTCTGTAAGATGGGTACCCAGTTGGAACCCGAAATTCGGACAGAGGCACCATTTCCCACTTGCCATTATAAACCAGCCTTAATAACCTGCTGACCTTTTATGCTTCTCCAGGCCCAGCTTGGGGAGCTGCCCATGGTGGCACTAAGAAAACCTCTATCGGGAAGTAAATGGCTTTAATGAAACGTGCCCATGGGGAGTTCGGATATGATAGAAGATGCCATGCCACTTCAGCAAGTAAGGTTTTATTGTGGAGAGAAAGGTCGCGAAAACCCATGCCACCTTTCTCTTTTGATTGACATAAACGTTTCATGAGATCCAGTGGATTTTTTATTTTCCCTCCTTCTCACCCCAATAAAATTTTGTAGACACTTGACGAAGCTTTCTTTGAGTGGTGAGGGGGAGGAAGCTTGAACTGAGGTAAGGCATTATCAGACATAGAAAAGACCACAGACTTTAGAAGAACTTCCTTACCTGCATGGAGAGAAGCTTGGATTTCCAATTAGAAATCCGGTGAATAGACTTGTCCGCGAGGTCCTCAATTAATAGAGCTATTTTGGAGACAACGTACGAATCCATAGGAAGGCCAAGATATTTGTTTGGGCCTGCTTGTTGGGGAATTTTCAGCAGCTTTGAGAACTAGCCTTTCAATGTTGGGCGAGTATTAGGGTTTTAGGTGATTGAGGATTTCTTCAAGTTGATCACCTGACCGAAAGAAAGCTTTACCATAAATCTCAAGACATTCTTTCAAAACACATATTTCTAAGAGCTTAACTTGAGAGAACAGAAGACAATCATTAGCGAGCAACGAACAACAGATGGGAAATCATTGCAATAATTTTCTACGGACTTCTGGAATCTTTTTCTTGTAACTTGGAAAGGAAATTTTGAGTCATGAGTACAAGACCTTTTACATGTAAAACCTATTGCTCATGTAATTGGGGATCCTCATTTTGGTCGATTGATCATGCAAAGCCTTTACTCGAGGTGGGGCTCTTGGCCCATTAAATATTACCCACCAATCCCTAGATACCTTCAACCAAGAAAAAAGAAAATTACAGAAGAAAAACAAGAAAACAAAGCGAAAATATCAATAACTAATTAATCCAAATTTCACATCATACTATGATTTGAGTATGGCAATTAGGTGGTTCTATCTACTAGATTTTCTATGTTCTATGTGGATCCTAACCCATCCTTTATTAAGTGGGTGTGGGTAGATCATTTGTTTCTTGATTCCCTACTATATCATGCTGCCAATGAACATTTTCGGTCCATCTTCAATCTTCTCTGATTTTCTTCTACCTTCTTCTTTGTTGAATTTATTTTGTACAGAAAGTACTCATATGTTTCCTTGATGTAAATTCTTCAAAGAAGTTTACCAAAAGAAAATTCTTCTGAAATTGAGAGAGAGATATCCATTTGCTTTGGTACTTTTCAAGATTAAAAAAAATGTATAACAAGAGTTGTTAAAACAGGTAACAATCCAATGACTGTATTAAAGAGAATCATGGCAAGTTCAATATACAAGGGGCAATTTTAGTGATAAAATCACAAAAGATTTTTATCTATCCAAGCATATCGCAAAAGATTGATACAGTGGATATTGATACTGCCCAATATATCTTGAATCCATTGAATTCAAATAAGAGTCCTCCTAGATGACACCTCTTGTAAATCTATAGGTTACCTATTATATCTCTATGACATCTGTACATTACTCATTACCTCTTATAAATCTATAGATTACCTATTATATCTGTAAGTTACCTATTATCTCTTTATGAGATCTGTACATTATCCATAATCACTACATGAGATAACGAGATGAGATTCTTGTATCAAATTCTATAAATTCAATACAAAGACAGAGACAAAACATAAAATTGAATACTAATATTTTCAACTATTGTTTTGTTTTATTTAGTATTTCATCTAGGGATTGACACACATTTGAACGTGAAAAGAGTTTTGTTACAACTGCATTTGTAACAAGGCTTGTGACAAGTAGAAAATTCCATTATATTCACTTTGAGTCTTGTGGTTGGGAGGGGAGCATGGCTTTAGGAATTAGGAGCTGATCACTTATGATTAGAAGTCTGAGTCCTGAAATTTAGGTTGCGTTTGGTATGCATTATTGGAGTATATTCTTAGTGAAAAAGAATATATTTTGAGATGACAAAAACAGTGTATGGTATACATTCTTTTTATTGGATTGACATAAGATGTGTTAAAAAAAAAAAAATCATTCTGGAATGCACTCTTTTGCCCATTCTATATTAGATCAGAAATGCTTCCCTTCTTCTTTAACCCATTCTCATCCTATTTTAAGAATGTATTTTCCAATATGAATATACATACGAAATACAGCCTTAAACTTATAAGAATCACAATATGGTTCAATTTAAAAAAAAAAACTACACATCTTCATCGCTGCTAAAAGCTCAAAATGAACAATAAACATGGAGGCCTAAAAATCCAATAGGTTCCACAAATTTAGCTTGACCTAAAATGAAAACCTATAATTACACCATGGAAAAAGATTTTTTTTTCTTGTCATCCAGTCTGCTAGTCAACCATCGGACGGGCATCAACATCCCAACCTGCCGGATAAACGGCTAATGTGGCTGAATGACAAGATAGGATCCAGATCCGACTTGCTATGCCTGGCTTATTATTGGACAGCTTGAGAATCAATGAGATCTGCCCAATGCATTGGCGATCTAAGTTGTAGAAGATTGTTTCCATAACTAATCAAGATTTGGAAACTCAATTCTTCAAAAGTTGAAAGATTTAGTAGACCAATGAAATCATGTAAATCAATTTGATATTTAGTTAAAAATATGCATAATTTTTTAAAATACATAGTATAAATAATAGTATGCATGTTCTTTGGGAGAACTTGTTGCTTACGCCAGCCGTCATAGGGAGGCACCGGTAGCGTAACTCTCACTTTGTCGTTTAGAGAATCTTTTTCCAAATAAATATACAAGAAATTCCACCAACAAAAGTTTTTGAGGACTTAAATCAATCATACCACACCAAATTGACAATTAGATCCAACCAATTATTGAGCTAAGAACAACAAGGTCATAATTTATACTAATTTTCTTGGAAAAAAGGTTTCTTGTGTATGTATCTTATTGGGCTCTTTCACATGGCTGTGAATTGACCCCCTACCCTTCCTTCCTGTCCTCTAATTGGTCTTGCATTAGCGGTGACACTTGGTACAAGATCTATGCACTTAGCCAAACAGGAAACCTCTTCCCTTTTTTTGCTAGATCCGTTTTTGTGTTCTGGTAATCATATATTAGTGTTGAATTTTTAGGTTGTGTATAACACTGGTAGTGCTTACGTGTGAAAAATTAAATTATAATTATTAGTATTTTGGATAGGTAAGATTTAAGGGTTCAACTCATGAGCTCTTAATTATGAGATGTTGTTGCTTACTCATTGGCGTTAAAAATTTAAATTATTGATGGTATTTGATTTTTTTTTTCCCCTCCTCTTGATAGGTTGCTAGTGATGAAAAATAAAATATTAAAGGGTAAAAGACAGTTACCTCCCCTGTAATTTATCTTATTGACCGTTGACCCTCAAAGGTTTCAAAAAAGACAGTTACCTCTCTTAAATAACTATTAAAATCCAAATAGCTCCACGCGTTAAGAATATTCCATTAGATGGTAACGGTGGGAGTCCAATATTTTTTTAAAGATCAAATTACCCTTTTAAAGAGATGAACTACCTATTTTACCCTTACTATTTAATATGGTTACTACTTCCCCATTTGCTTTCTTGCATTTTTTTCGGTTTTCAAACATTTGAATCGCCTTCTTTTTCGGAGCTTTCCGCCGCTGCAAATCCTTGAATATTGAAGCAATTTCTTCTAAAATCTTTCCAGATTTTCAATTCTTATTTTCACTCCTATCTTCCCACATTTTTCTCCCATTCTAGTCGTCCTTAGTTGACGGCCATTTTCTCTCATATTCTTCTTTAGTTTCTTCTCTCCTAAAATCTATCTAGATTTTCAATCTATATTTTCACTCCTATCTTCCCTCATCTTTCTCTCATTCCAATCGTCTCCTATTCTTCTTCGATTTCTTCTCTCCTAAAATCTCTCCAGATTTTCAATCCTTATTTTCACTCCTATCTTCCCTCATCTTTCTCCCATTCCAGTCGCTCTTAGTCCACGACCATTTTATCTCTTATTCTTCTTCGGTTTTTTCTCCTACTTCCTCTCCTGGCAGATTCTGCTTTTCCCTCAATGTCGAAATAAAAAATCAAGCCATTTCTCCTCCCTTTTCTAGATCTCTCCAAACCTCGATTCTTCCCCTTTTTTTCCTGCTGCAATTGATTTCTCACAGGTTTTCTCCTCACCAAAATTCGGAGATCCCCAACCCCTTTTTTTTTCCTCCGCAATTTTCTCTCACACCTCACTCTTCTCTCTTGATTCGACAAGTACTTTAATTAACTCACCCATTATATATATCCAAATGAATCAGGAGGGATGTCAACAGGGAAGAACGAAGGAGAACCAGAATATGAATTTCATATTAAGAATAAGAATCCAACATGATTAAACACAAATCAGAATACCAACTCATGGAAATCAAAACTAGTGTTTAATCAAGAAGTTTTGCCTCACTGGTCGCCTGTAATCGTTCCACTTGCATCTGAGTCCATCATATCATCTCCGCCAGAAAGAACGTGAGGGAGAATGAGAAGAAGATGATATTATGATTTATTTTAATTGGATATAAAAGGGTTATATTGGTCTTTTAACAGTAATAAAATTTAAAGTATGGATAAAAGGTTGAGGGTAGAGTTGTCTATAAAAAATTTAACTTTAACACCGTTAAAAATTGGGACTATTTGGATTTTAATAGTTATTTAGGGGAGGTAACTATCTTTTTTGAAACCTTTGAGGATCAACGGTCAGTAAGGTAAGTTACAGGGGAGGTAACTGTCTTTTACCCAATATTAAAAAACTCTGTGCTTTGATTATTATTATTATTTTTGTTGAGTTCACTTTAAGACCTCTTAATTATGAGGTGTTGTTGCTTACTTATTCGCATTGAAAATTTAAATTATCGATCATATTTTTTTTTGCTGATTTGTTGATAGTGAAAATTATATACGAAAAATAATTTATTAAAAAATTCCATGCTTAGATTTTTTTTTTTTTTTGTGCGTGTGTGTGAGATATGCTTAGATTATATTTATACAATAACCTTATCTTGTATATAAAGAAGCATATATTCCCTTAAAAAATCTTTATATATCATAATAAAACATCCAAATTCAATCCAGACATCACAAAGACCAAATACTTCTAAAAGGAAGAACAAATGGTTACACTTAACTATACCTGATAAAAATTTATTTTTTCGTTATAATCTTTTATTTATTTTTATTGTTCTCTGTTTTATTCTCAAAAGTTGTTTAAGATAAAGGTAAAAGACAGTTTTCAAATTCAATTTGAAATTGATTTATCATTACATCATTATAAGAAATTCCAATCCAAAAAAAAAAAAAAAAAAGAGGACTTGCACAAATTTTCAAGTAAACATGTAAAATGACAACATTAAATTTGAGAAAAAAATATTTTAATATAAAAAGGCAAAGAAGTAAAGTTACAATTTTTTTCACAAACATTGGTTAAATCAAAGATTTTCCCTTTATCTGTATAACACCATGTGGAGGGAAATGTAAACACAGGTCATGAATTGTTTACATTTCCCTCCACATGGTGAAGCATAAAAGAACCCAAAAAAGAATGGAGGAAAACATCATTAATTATTATTGTTATTGTTAATTGATTACTATAAAATGGAAAAGGATGTCTTACAACGCACAAATGGGTATGCAAGAATTTGTATCTTCAATAGATCCCACAATGTCAAGGGAAGGAGGAGAGAGAATGTAAGTTATATGCCAAAGAATCCACACAATGACATTGTAGGGATCTTTCTTCCCATATAAAGTATACAACAATTATAAGAAAGAGAATAACTGACTGGTACACAAATTTTTTTTTATTGCCTTTATTCTTTTGTCCTCCTTTTTAGTGGTTTTGTGCATAAATATGGGATAGTTTCCATGATTATTTTTTTGGGGGTCAAATTAAATTGAGTCATTTATTCAAAAAAAATAAATACAATTTTCTCCCGGATAAGAAGATAGGGTTTACTAGAAAATAGAGCAAAATATTTTACTACCTATTTTTGGGTTTTATTTTTTCAATCTACACACCCCAAGTTTGCTATAACAAAAATATTCAAAATCGAGTTTGAGTATTACCGATAAACCCAAAATACTGCACCCCCTCCGAAGAATGTCAAATAAATATAGGTAAAGGAGGGGGAGCTTAGTTGGCTAAGAATTTATGTGTGAGAAAGCAGAAGGTTCTGAGTTCGACTTCTCTTATTGCCTTGGCCATTCACACAAGATGTTAAGTGCTTTTTTTTTCCTGCTTGACCCGATCTATATGGTTGTGGGGTTAGTATGGGCTTGCATGACTAATCATGCCAAAGATCTAGATACCTGTCATTAAAAAAAATAGAAAAAAAGATGAATAGATTGATAAAGTGATATCCAAAGTGGATAATCAAATAGTTTTCCTAAGAAAGTATGATGAATTAGAATAATAAAAACGTGTTAATTTTCGTGGATTACTTCGTGTTTTTGTTAAGAAGTCCAACTTGGCTGCTAGTTCAACCACTAGCTAAAACAAACCATGCATGATGAATAGATTCTCCCACAAAGAAAAATGTATTTTTTATTGTACAACAAGATGATGAACCTTAAATATTTTTTTTAAAATGGTGTAAAGGCACGTCGTTGATGGTATTGTTTTTAATTAAGACAACTAACATCTTTTTATTTTGGGTCTATCTTATTGATTCTGGTAGTTTTGATATTGATTCCTTTTTATGTGTCGTTTAGTGGGTTATCACGAGAGCCTCAAATACAGAAAGTATTAATGGTATTTAACACCAGACCAGTGTCACAAAGAAAAACTATTTTATTTTAATAATAAAGAGGGAAAACATTGATTTTGGATCTCTATCACGACCTTTGGTTAGGCACTCTCCATGATCGCGACATTGCCATCTCCAACCGACGTGAAAGGGAATGGTTGGAGTTTTTTCTTCATAAATATTCAAAGTGGACTCTGATTTACGACGAACGTGGGCAGCTACTACAATCATTTCAATGATTAGATTTGTAACATAATGGTAAGTCACTTTTAAAAAATTTATAAAAAACTCTTTAAAAAAGGTTTTTGAGAATAAAATATGAAATAATTAAACCACGTCAACCATGAGTTCATGACATGAGACGATTTTACCTATAGGCGGCCAATATATGATTGAGAGGAGAGAGAAAATTTCAATGCGGGACCCACAAGACCAAAATGTGGGAGAGATGAGAAACATCCCTACACTAAGAGGGTGGCGCACCTTTTTTTTGGTCGCCATGTGGGGTCCTGCGCCCGCCCCCCAAATCTCGGGGATGAGACGATGGCCCTACACGGGGGGGGGGGGTTTTTCTTTGTAGGCTCTGATTGAATTCATGTAAAAAAGTGGAAAATACTCCTTCATATATTAAAAATAAAGTATTACCTTAAAATTTAATTTTTAATCACATTACATTTAGAAGACTGAAAATATTGGAAAAGGATCTTTATCGTTCAACCATGCCAGGCAAAGATTGGATGGATTGAGATGCTCGACACATGTATTAATGCATCCCAATTCATCTGATGTTCGACTAGCAGACTAAATAACAAGAGAAGATCTACATCTGAAAATATTCCTTCATATAAGAAAATACAAGACAAGACTATGAGTTTTATGTTTCATAAGATCATAATTGTTACCACCTATGGCATCAAATGATGAATGCGACTGGCAATCCTCTTATGGGTTGTTTATGCCATCATCCAACTGCTTATTTTAATTCTTGTGGTTTGTTGGTGGAGACCCACTTATATCAAATGCCAACCTCTTGACATTCTAACAACCTATGAAGAATGGATCATACTAATACAAATCTATTTAGTATCATCTCATAAATGGTAGCCATTAAATTGAATCATGCTTCATGTAAAGTCCAGACTTATAAAATTAAGGGGAAAATTGTTAAAGATGAACGTGCAAACAAGAAAAAAAAACGAAGGTTAAGTAAATATATAATACGAAGATTTATCGTGGTTTAACATTCAATACGGTATACCTACCTCTACCCCGTATAAATCTATTTAGTACCATCTCATAAATAGTAGCCATTAGATTTGAATCATGCTTCATGTAAAGTGTATACTTACAAAATTAAGGGGAAAACTATAACGGATGAACGCACAAACAAGAAAAAAAATGAAGATCAAATAAACACCTGTTACGGTTGGAAATCGTCCGCCGGTCTGCGATCCGAGTAACCTGCAATCACAAAGATGAGACAAGGGAGCTGGGCGACTAAGCCCCAGGTACACTCCGATGCCTAAGTCAGATTCCCAATGTAAGCAGTCAAGAGATAGCGGAAAGCTATCTACAGTTTAAAGAGAGTGGGACGATAAAATAGTTTGAGCATGCGAGAATGAGAGAAATTATGAATAGTGAGATGATCCTTACCTTGAGGGATCGTCCTCTACTTATAGAGATTGGGAAGAAGCATGGAGGCACCAAGACTCAGAGAAGTAGATCGCCAGTAGGACTGTCAGGTGTCGCTCTGAGGAGCACCCAGGTCATAGACTCCGAGCAGGAGTAGGAGACCGTAGCCAAGGAACCTAAGTCGGTCATCCACAGGAATGACACATGTCGTCATAGGGTGGTCGTAGGGCCGTGATAGTCGGCGTCGTATCATACAAGGAGAATGACTTCTCTGCCGTGGCATAGTCTCATTAGGGCACTAACCTCCGATCGAAAAATGTGACCGAATAGGTATGCAACTCCGACCACTTCACCGCCATGAACGGATAGTGACTTCCGAGCGGCATAGGCCGAGCGCAACATAGAAATAGCGGTCGGCTCCGGAGATGGGCTTGACATGTGTAAGATTTTAAATGGATAGGATTTTCCCCACATAACAGATGCCCCTTGCGCTGTCGGATTCAACGAATTCAATAGTGCAATCGTGTCGAGTAAAAGTGCCAAAACTCCGCTCGGACATCGTGAGAGTATGGTCGGCCGCAACTTGTGGCGCACACGCATCCTCCGAGGATTATTCACCACGATCCCAGTCTTACCACCTTGAACCAGGTTTACCCATCATGGTCGAGCCAAATGGATCAAGTACGTGAGGAAGATCGCGATCCCAGGTATTAAACTGACCCAAAAACACTAAAAATAGGGGGAGGGTCGCACACCCAACTAGGCAGGGTCGGACCCCCCAAGATAGAAAGTCAGACCCTGAGTTTTTAACCGATGGTCGGACATTTTAGAACCAGGGGTCGACGGGATCTCCGACCCCCTCATTGACCCTCAGTCTGCCGACAGAAATCGTGATTTGGAAACTTTCCAAATTTCAATGGGATTCTTTTCTAATCTCAATGAGACTTATTTTTGGAGTTTCTAATCTATAAATAGGACGAATAGGACGTCCCTAAGCCTCTTTCACTCCTTTTAGAACCCTTATTGGATTTAAAGAAAGAGAAGAGAAGGAGAAGAGAAAGAGAAGAGAAGGAAAGTGGAGAAGAAGATCAAAGAGAAGACTTCAGAGAGACAAGCCTAATTCTCAGGTATGGGTACTATCTCCATGTAATTCTACAGACCTTAGAATAGATAGTGAAGAGAGAATGATCTAGGAGAAACCCAAATCATCCATCCATGGTTAGGTTTTCATGAAAAACCATGGGAGAAATCATAAAAACCATATAAGTGAATAAACTATGGTTCTAAGCCATAGAACAGGTATGTAATGAGTTGTAGAAGCAAGCCATAAGACCCCAAACACGAAGGAATGGACTGAAGGATGAAAATTTGACGAAACCCACAGGGGGTCGCACGGGGGGTCGATGGCAAATCGACCCTACCAGACCCTAACAATCGACCCCTAGTGTTCGGGAAGTCCAGACTGTGGGTGGTCGCTGTCACACCCCAATTCCGCTCTATTCAGAATGGTGTGATGAACCACTAATAAATCAACGGTTCAACCAGGATCTCGAGTAGGCTATATCCGTTTTATCTAAACCCCATACATCCATATTCATAATCAGAGTAAATACACAATAGCGGAAGTCTTATAATAAAATGAACTGAGAACCTACTGTGATATTAATATTTAAATAGTAAATTATTCTGTATTAACTGAGACAAATAAATATCAAATACATGTCCTTAACAAATCCAAATAAAGAAAACTAGAAAAATATCTAATCGAATACACATGAGTTGCACTCGCAAGAGGAGTCATGTGTATCCACTTCCTCTTCCACTTCCATCGTCGCCCCGTTCTCGTACACTGGAGCATTTACATAATCTTCAACAGTTGTACCTGCATCATCAACTAAAAATATTCGACATCGAAAGGGTGAGCACACATCATGGTTTAGTGAGCAAACAAGACAATGCAACAATACATATGCATGCGATTCAATTCATATCTTTGGTCTGGTTTTACGTTTGCACTGTGCTATAGAAAGGATAGGTGGCCGCCGCATCTCTATGCACGAGAGTGTGGATACGTCTGATGAACTTCTCACCGTCGCCCACAGCACCCACAATGAACATTGTACAACGAAGGTCACGTTTATCGATGCACAACCTCATACCAACAAATAAACCCCTGATGGCTAGGGCTGCAAATGGGGCTCGCTACTAACCAATCCTAATGTCAAACAGTGTATCCAAGGCCTCACCCCAGCATCTCTCAGAGCACCCGTAGAGATAGAGCTAAGGCCCCCGGTAGAGTATAGGACTCAAAGATCGAGACCCTCCTTGATGCCCTACGTCACAATAGTTCTGCTAAGGTAATGGCGATACGACGACATCAGTGGACATGACTTGAGTAGACCATGGCACAATATACACCCCATGAAGAACGATCATGGCTGTACCGATTGATACCATCCCTACCCGCACCATATACACTGGCCAAATACAAACATTCACATGCCTATTCCTATCATCATCACCATCATCATGTTATAAACAATAAAGTAAATATGCATGAACAATTAATAGAAATATTGGATGACATGTTGAATGCACATACAAGCATATACGCATGGAATCAATATGGCATTGGACTCACGAAATAAAATAGTTTATTATTAACCGGTTAGTTTAGGTCTTGTTTCCTCACCTTAGCTTGTTAATAGATCATCTTCCAAGCTTTAGAATCACCTTTATAATGTTATTATATTGCTAGAAGACCTAACAAAGTCGATAGAATTTAATTAGAATTAATTTTGAATTTAAAAACCATGCTGTTAACTGGGGTCGGAGATAGGGTCGGAGTCATGATCGACCCCCGGTGCGACCACCCCTATTCTGGACTTCCCGAACACTGGGGGTCGATGTTCAAGGTCTGGTAGGGTCGATTGGCCATCGACCCCCTGTGCGAACCCCTGTGGATTTTGGTCAATTTTCTTTCTTTCAGTCCATTCTTCGTGTTTGAGGTCCTATGACTTGCTCCTAAAGTCCATTCTACACACATTCTATGGTCTAAAACCATGAATCATTCACCTATATAGCTTTCATGAATTTTCCCCATAGTTTTTCATGAAAACATAACCATGGATTGATGGTTTGGGACTCTCCGAGATTATACTCTCTTCATTACCTAACCTAAGGTCTGTAGAAACTCATGGAATTAGTATTCATACCTGAGAAGAATACTCCTTCTCTGCAACTCTTCTTCTTTTTGTTTTCTTCTCTTCCTTGCTTTTCTTCTTCTTTTCTTCCTTCTCTTCTCTTTCTCTCAATTCAATTAGGGTTGTAAAATGAGTGAAAGAGGCTTAAGGACGTTCTATTTATAGAGTAGGAACTCCTAAAATAAGTCCCATTGAGATTTGGAAAGAGTCCAACCAAAATTAGGAAACATTCCTAATTTCTGTTTTTGGCGACAACTGGGGGTCGATGAGGGGGTCGATGATCCCGTCGACCCCTAAATCCTAAAGTGTCCGACCTCCTCTGTAAAACAGGGGGTCTGACTTTCTGTCTTGGGGGGTCCGACCCGCCCTTGCTAGGTATGCGACCATCCCCTTAATTTAAGTGTTTTTGGGTCGATTTGATACCTAGGATCACGATCACCTTCACGCCCTTGGTCCATTTGGCTCGACCATGATGGGTAAACCTGATTCAAGGTGGTAAGACCGGGTTAGTTTGATACGGGTCTTACAGTCGCACCCAGGGTCGATGGAACCTCCAACCCTGGCATCGACCCCCAGTTAACAGCATGCTTTTTAAAGTCCGAATTAATTCTAATTTAATTTTATCGACTTGATTAGGTCTTCTAGTGTTATAATATCGATATATAGTTGATTCTTAAAGCTTGAAAAAGGACCTATGATCAAGCAAATGTGAGGGAACAAGACCTAAACTAATTGGTTAATAATAAACTGTTTTATTCTTGAGTCTAATGCCGTGATTGATTTTATGCGTGTATGATTGTTATTTGCATTCAACATGTCATCAAATATTTCTATTATTACTGTTCATGCATATTTAATTATTGTTTATGACATGATGATGAGGATGATGATAGGAATAGGCATGTGGATGTGTGTGTGGTTGGTGTGCTTGATGCGAGCGAGTATCAGGGGGAGGTGTCATAGGCGGGGCCTCAGCACTCTAGCTATATCTCTAACTCAAGTCTTGTCCATTGACATCGTCGTATCGCCATTATCTTAGCAGAACTATTACGTCGTAGGGTATGAGGGAAAATGGTCTCGGACCGTGTAGTCTCTGACTCTGCCGGGGGGCTTTTGTAAGACCCGTGTCAATCTAACCCGGTCTTACCACCTTGAACCAGGTTTACCCATCATGGTCGAGTCAAATGGACCAAGGGCGTGAAGGAGATCGAGATCCCGGGTATCAAATCGATCCAAAAACACTTAAAATAGGGGAAGGGTCGCATACCCAGCTAAGCAGGGTCGGACCTCCCAAAAAAAAAAGTCAGACCCTCAGTTTTGAAGGGAGGGTCGGACAGCTTAGGACCCTAGGGTTGACGGGATCATCGACCCTCCCATCGACCCTCGGTTGCCGTAAGAAAATAAAATTAGGAAATTTCCTAATTTTCGATTGGGATTCTTTCCTAATCTCAATGGGACTTATTTAGGATGTTCCTACTTTATTTAAAGGACGTTCCTAAGCCACTTTCACTCTATTCACAACCCTAATTGAATTGAGAGAAAGAGAGGAGAAGGAAAAGAGGAAGAAGAAAGGCAAGGAAGAGAACTTAGCAAAAAGGAGAAGAATTTCAGAGAAAAAGTAATCTTCTCGGTATGGATACTAATTCCATGAGTTTCTACAGACCTTAGGTTAGTTATTGTTGAGAGTGTGATCTCGGAGAAACCCAAACCATCAATCTATGGTTAGGTTTCCATGGAAAACCATAGAAGAATGCATGAAAGCTATCTAGGTGGGTTATACATGGTTTCAGACCATGGAATGCATGTAGAATGGAATGTTGGAGCAAGCCATAGGATTCCAAACACGAAGAATGGATTAAAAGAGGGAATTGGACCAAAGTGCACAGAGGGTCGCACCGAGGGTCGATGACCATCTCCGACCCTAGGTGTTCCTGACCATCGACCCTCAGTGTTCGGGAAGTTCAGAATCTGGGGAGGGTCGCACCCAGGGTCGATCAGGACTCCGACCCTACCTCCGACCCTCAGTTAACTGCATGGTTTTTAAATCTGAAATTAATTCTAATTAAATTTTATCGACTTTGTTAGGTCTTCTAGCAATATAATAACATTGTAAAGGTGATTCTAAAGCTTGGAAAAGTATCTATTAGCAAGCTAAGGTGAGGAACCAGAACTCCAAACTAAATTGGTTAATAACAAAAACTATTTTCTATTTCTTGAGTCCTATGCCATGCTTGATTCTATGCGAATATGTTTGTAATGTGCATACAACATGCCATCCAATATTTCTATTACTTGTTCATGCATATTTACTTTATTGTTTATAACATGATGATGATGATGATGATGATGATGATAGGAATAGGCATGTGCTTGTATGTGTGTGGTTGATGTACTTGATGCGAGCGAGTATCAGGGGAGGTGTGATGAGAACGTCAATAAACGTTAACCTTTGGTGGGTCTCAGCACTTTAGCTCTATCTCTAACTCAAGTCTTGTGCATTAACATCGTCGTATCGCCATTACTTTAGCAGAACTATTATGTCATAGAGTATCAGGGGAGGTGGTCTCGGTCCTTGTAGTTTCTGACTCTACCGGGGGGCCTTAGCTCTATCTCTATGGACATTCTGAGGGATGCTGGGGTGAGGCCTTGAATACACTTTTTGGCATTAGGATTGGTTAGTTGCGAGCCCAGTTTGCAGCCCTCGCTAACAGGGGCTTACGTGTTGGTATGGCACTATATAGCAATAAATGTAACCTTTGTTATATAATGTTCATGATTGGGTGCATGTGAGTTGACGATAAACGTGATCTTCAGGTAACGTCACACACTCGTGTATAGAGGCGGGGTCAATAAACTCGACCTTTGGCTACCTAAACCTTTCTATTGCATACTGTAAACTTATATACCAGACCAAAGATATAAATTGATTTGCATGCATATGTATTGTTGCATTGTTTTGGCTACTCACTGAGTCGTGATGTGTGTTCACCCCTCGACGTCGAATATTTTTAGTTGATGATGCAGGTTATACCGTTGAAGATTATATGAATGCGTCTGCGTACGGGAACGTGGCAGCGATGGAAGCTGAAGCTGAAGTGGATACACACGACTCCTCTTGCGAGTGCAACTCGTGTGTATTTGATTAGATATTCTATAGGTTTCTTTATTGGATTTATTAAGACATGTATTTGGTACTTACATATTTATGTCTCAGTTGAAAATAGAATAATTTGCTATTAAATTATTAATATCATTTTAGTTTCTCAGTTCATGTTATTATAAGACTTCCGCTATTGTGTATTTACTCTGATTATGATTACGGATGTGTGTAAGTTTAGATAACGCGGGGATAACCTATTTGAGATCCTGATTGAACCGTTGGTTTATTAGCGGTTCATCACATCATTCTGAATAGTGCAGAATTGGGGTGTGACAGCTTTAGCCCTATCTCTATGGATGTATTGAGGGATGCTGGGGTGAGGCCTTAGATACACTGATTGGCATTAGGATTGGTTAGTTTTGAGTCTAGTTTGCGAGCCCTCGCCAACAGGGGTTTACGTGTTGGTATGGGCAACGGGTACAGCAATAAACGTGACCTTTGTGTGTACATTGTCCATGGTGGGTGCATGTGAGTTAACAATAAACATTACCTTTGGGCGGCTTCACACACTCGTGTATAGAGGTGCGGCGTCAATAAACGTGATATTTGGCCACCTATCCTTTCTATAACACATTGCAAACTTATTTATCAGACCAAAGATATGAATTGAATGCATGCATATGTTTGTTGCATTGTTTTGTTTGCTCACTGAGCCATGATGTGTGCTCACCCTCTCGACGTCGAATATTTTTAGTTGATGATGTAGGTACTACAGTTGAAGATTATATGAATACTCCGGTGTATGCGCGTGTTGCTGCAATGGAAGCTGAAGACTTGGAGGATACGCATGACCCCTCATGCGAGTGCAACTCATGCGTATTCTATTAGAATTTTATTTGAATTTATAAAAGGATGTAATTGATATTTTATTTATTTATGTCTCAGTTGATACAACAATAACTTGATATTTTAATTATATTTATTACATTTAGAGTTCTCAGTTCATTTACTATAAGACTTCCGCTATTGTGTATTTATTCTGATTATGGTTGTGGATGTGCATGATTTTATTTTTAATGGATACCGTCTACTAGAGATCCTGGTTGAACCGTTGGTTTATTAGCGATTCATCACACCGTTCTGAATGGTGCATAATTGGGGTGTGACAACTTGGTATCAGAGCATCTCAGGCTTTATCTGTAAAATCGTATACTTCCACAAAAGGTCGTGAATTGAGATAGGATAAAAATTTAAAAGATGTAATAATAACACACCATAAGCATCTGTGTTGTTTGAGACTAAACTGAAAGAGAATAATGCATCTATTAAATGAGAAATAAATTTATATACAACCAAAAGGAAGAACAAATGTTTATATATATATGATTAAATCAGAGTACAGTCCACAATTCAGACAGTTACTCTGAATTACAAAAAGAAAAATAAAAGAAGTACATCAAGAAGCTGGAGGTGATAGGGGATGCGGTGCCTCACGGTCTCTATCATAGTCCTCAACATAGATTCTGGTCAACCAAGCTATCTGAGTCTGGGTCGTCTGGAGACTAGCTGTGAGATCAGCCACCCGTTGGTCAGTCACATGCTGAGCATCCGTCAGCTCTCCCATCTGCTGATCTGATACGCACTGACCAACCAGAAGCTCTCCCACCTGCTGATCGGACGAGCGCTGAGCCTCTAGAAGCTTTCCCATCCTCAAGTCAAACATACGCTGAGCCTCTCGTATCTCGTGCAATATCCCCATCATGTCGTCAGAAGGAGCATATGAAGGACCAGCTACATATGAAGGACCAGCTGCATACGGAGGACCAGCCAAAGAAGACGGACCAGCTCCAGTAGCATGAGTAGGTGATGGAGGAGGTATGGCATCTACATCCATGTATAGCCGATCGTCATCATTCCCTGAACCCCTGCTCCAGCGGCTGCTGCTGCTGCTGCCTCAGCGTCAGCCATCTCCACTCTAGTGTGAGGGCACACCATCGCGTTCCTCTCCTCATCGTTGACTTAGGCATCCCGCATGCCCATCTTGCAAATAACCTCCCAATCTAGAGACGATGAGAAGGATTTCTCCTGAATCTTCTCATCCAATAAGTCAACCTCCAGGCGGGTAAGCAAGGTAGTGATCATGCGTCCATAAGGAAGGTTGCCAGTGTGACTGGACAACGTGGCACTGATCATCGTATGCATGATGATGTAGGAAAGGCAGACGGACTGCCTAGTGCATATGTAGTATAATAGATACTGGGTCAACTGGGAGACCCTCTCATAATGACCACTCTGCGATATCAGGTTATGCTGAATGATCTTGCAGTATACCCGTGGATCTGAGCACAGATAACTCGCTATCATCTGCCAGCGATCAGGTTTGATGAGCTGGCTATCGATCTCAGCCCTCATCTGTAGAGAAAAGAACTGGGGCTCTCCAGGGACACAGAATACCAAGGGGCCAGCATAGGAAATGCCCAACAAGTCGGTCAGCTGTCGATAATCAAATGAAACGTCAACCCCCTTGACGTAGCTGGTGATCCGAAGCTCACCACCCCTCTCAACATCATTGTAATCTCCCACCACCTGGAGATTACAGTAAAACTGGCGTACCAAGTCAGGACGGGTACATGCGTCATAGGTGATGACGGGGAGCCATCCCATATCACCAAAGGCCCCCTCCACATTGAACAAGGTTAAGCTAGCCAAGTCCACTTTGCGGCCGCCCTCTACCTTCTTGCGAGCGTAGTGGGCATATTGTGGCTCGGCTTCATTAGAACGGAAGCGAAGACGGTCGCGAACTCTGGGTACCTTGGTACGAGCCATAGTATCTGCAAATAAGAAAGAAAAACAAATAATGGATTAGTAGAGAGTAAAAATCCAAAATTTCGACATAATAACGACGTAAATTGGTCAAAAGCCTCACTTTTCACCCATACACGTCGGCAGGAGGACTTACATAGATCATAGACTATCTTGTGAGACTCATACATTCGGAAATTTCAACTAATTAGATTGAATTGCAAGAAATTTCAAGAAATTTAAAATCTCGACAAAATTAGGGCAAAAAATGTAAATTTCGAGTTTCTCGATAACCAACTGATGAAACTCGAATATTTTTTAGGGCTTTCGTTCCTCGAGTCACCAACAACAAAAGCCCCCAATAAAAATCGAATTTTTAAGGTTGGAAAAAGTTTAATTTGAAAAATACGAGATAAACGAGCAAAAACCTAGGTAAAGAAACCTAAAAACATAAAAAGGTAGAAGACATACTTGTAACGGAGGTGTAGACGATGAAATAAGGAGTGCAAACCACCAACGGATCGGAGTTGTCACTGCATCAACTCAGAGGGACGAGTTGAGTCGAAGCGGAGAAGAAAGAATGAGAAATGGACTTTGAATCGGACTTAAAAATCAGATTTTTAGTCCGGGGGTCGAAAAATTTGATTAAAACAATCGACCCCCGTATCGACCCCGCATCGACCCTCGGCTCTCGGGAATCTGACAGAGAACCAGGGGTCGCACCCTGGGTCGGACATCCTTCGACCCCCCCCCATCAACGCCCGGCTCTCGAGAAGAATGGGTGATTTCCTAGGGTCGCAGACTGAGGGTCGAACACCCATCGACCCCCACCATCGACCCTGCAATGAAAACACAGCATTTTCGACAGAATGACCTGAAAATTTTGAAATTTGCATTTGTTAGTGGTTTTAAAATATGAGAATGAAGTATTTGATGATTGTCTCTCGTGTTCAATGATTTCAGGCAATCCCACTATCAGATTAATTAATGGCGGGACGCAGAGTAACCAGACAGAGCCGTAACTCTATTCCACCACCACCACCTGTGGGGGAAGATAACCAAACACAATCGGAAACACAAGGGAATATGAACACGGCACCATCCGTCATAAATGGGCAGGTAAATCCTACCAATTTGCTAGCTCCACCTCCAGACTTGGCCACAGTCGTAATGAACTTGGTCCAACAGCTGCAACAGATGCAACAGGCACAAGCTACTATCCAAGCTGCCATAGGCATAACTCTTCCAGCTGCACAGACACCTCCAATGCCAGCTGGACAGGCAAGCACAACACCAGGGGGAAGTAACACAGTACCCCACGCACCTTAGACTCCTATCATGCAGGCTCAAGTACAAAATCCTGAGATAGCTCCAGGTGGATATCAATACCAACCACTTATGTATGGAGCATATGTTCTGCAGCAACTAGACCACTCCAGACTGGAGGAGTATTTTCTGAAACTAAAGCCCAGAGAATTCAATGGCAAGCCAGCAGATCCTTTATGGCCGGCACATTGGGTTGACAAAATGGAAAGAAACTTTATGATGATGACACTAAATGAAGAAGAAAAAGTGTTGTGCGAGACCTTTATGCTGAAAGGAGATGCACACCATTGGTGGAGGTCTACCAGGACGTATTTACTTACAAAGCACGCCCAACTGACTTGGGACATTTATAAAGAGGCGTTCTTTGAGAAGTACTTTCCGAGAAGTTTCAGAGATTCTATGGAAAGAGAGTTCCTGAGTTTATATCAGGGGCAGATGACCGTGGATGCGTATCAACAGCGTTATGAAGAGCTGTTCTTCTTTGCACCCACTAGTATGCAAGAGGAAAACACAAAGACCTGAAGGTTCATCATGAGACTTAGGGGAAGCATCCGCGAGCACGTTCTGGGACATGACAAGAAAATTTATAATGAAGCGGCACAAATTGCTCGAGTTATAGAATCGAGCCAGAAGGAGAGTTATTTCATGCAAAACAGAGGTATCAAAAGGCCAGCTGAAAATTCTTATAATAGAGGGAATAACAAGACATTCAAACCCTTCCGTGCTCAAGGTTTTACCCCTGCAACCAAGACTACTCCCGTAGCTCAACAGCAACATAAGCCAATTACTGAAGGGATAAAATGTTTTAACTGCAACCAAGTGGGACATATAGCAAGGAAATGTCCTAAGCCCAAGAAGCAGCTACATCAAGGACGAGTTTACGCGGTTACGTCCGAGGATGCTGTCGCATTGCCTGATGTGGTCACAGGTATGACTTATGTCAGGACCCAATTTTTTGCCACTGCGGGGATCCCCGCTCTCATTGGGGTACCATACGCAATGAGAGGGATTTATAAATAAAAAAAACTAATAAATAATAATAATAATAAAATAAAAATAAATGAGTAAATAAATAAATAAATAATAACTATAATAATAAAAAAGGGGGGAAATGTAATGGAAAAAAAATAAATAAAAGAAAAGGGAGTTGTCTGATCCCCAAAAGAGGGGATCAGAGAAAAAGAAAAAAAAAGGGACTCTCTGATCCCTAAAAGGGGGGATCAGAGACCAAGAAAAAAAAACTAAAAAAGGCAAAAAGAAGCAAAAATCGAGAGAGGAGAAGAAGGGAGAATGAGAGAGTGCAGAGAGGCGGTGAGGGAGAGTTGCAGGGGAAGAGGGGGAGGTCGACACCTCACCCCTCTTCCCCGAAACCCGCCCCAAAACCCGCCGGTTTCCCAGCCTCAATCCCCCCCTTTTGTGAGTATAAGGAGTAGCAGCTGTTGCTCCGCCAGAGAGAAGAAAACGAAAAAAAAAAAATAGAAACAGAGAAACCAGAAAGAAGAAGAAGAAAGGAGGAGAAGAAGGAAGAAGAAAGAAGAAAGGAGGAGAAGAAGGAAGGAAGAAAGAAGGGAGAAGAAAGAAGAGAAGGGAGAAGAAAGAGAGAGGGGGGGAAAAGGATAAGAAAGCAGCGGCAGCAGAGCCGCCGCCATCGAGAGAAGGAGCAGCTTTGCTGCTGCTCCAGAAGAAGAAAAAAAACCAGGAAAGAAGGGAGAAGAAAGAGGAGAAGGGAGAAGAAAGAGAGAGGGAGGGGAAAAGGAGAAGAAAGCAGCGGTAGCAGAGCCGCCGCCATCGAAGAGAGAGAAGGAGCAGCTCTACTGCTGCTCCAGAAGAAAAAAAAACCAAGAAAGGGAGAAGAAAGAAGGAAGAAGAAAGAAGAAGAAAGAAGGAGGAGAAAGAAGAAAGAAGAAGAAGGAAGAAGGAGGAAGAAGAAAGAAGAAGAAGAAGAAGAAGGGAGAGAGAAGAGAGAGAAGAAGAAGAAAGAGAAAAAAAAAGGGGCAAGAAGAAGAAGAAGAAAGCAGCGGCGCTGCCGCCGCCGTAGAGAAAGAGGGAGCAGCTGCTGCTGCTCCAAAAAAAAAAAAAAAAAAAAAAGAAGAAAAATCTAGCAAGAAAAAAAAAGAAGAAAGGGGCGACAGCACAGCCGCCGCAGCCGTGAAGGCGACAGTACACAGCCGCCGCCGTGAAGGAAGGAGCAGCTTCCCCTTTAGCCAGCGATCTCGATCGACAGATATATTTTATTTTTATTATTATTATTATTATTTAGTGATTGGTTGGCTTGTTTTTGGTTTGTTTTGGTCTAGGTCAGGTTCTAGTTTGGTTGGGTCTAAGTGAGGGCCGGTTTGGATTGGTCCGACCATATGATGAGAATTTTAATATGATTGGTCCGACCATGTGATCGAAATTTTAATGTGGTTGACCCAACCACATGATCTGAATTTTATGAGATTTGATCATGACCACATAATTGGGATTTTAATGAGTTGATCTTAACCATTGATTTAGAATTCTGATGTGATTAAAGTACATCCATTGATCATAAATTTTTAATGTGTATTTTAATATAGTCATTAGATGTGATTTTAAGTAATCTGAACAGTTGGATGTTCACCTTAAATGTCTTAGATGAATCTGGACCATCAGATCTTCATCATGGATGCTTAAAATGAATTTGAACCGTTAGATTGTCTTTGGGAGTGATTTAAATGATTATGAACCAGTAGATTATCATTTTGAATGATCTGAACCGTTGAATGTTCACCTTAAATGTCTTAGATGAATCTGGACCATCGAATCTTCATCATGGATGCTTAAAATGAATTTGAACCGTTGGATTGTCTTTCTGAGTATTTCAAATGAATCTGATCATGTTTATGGTGGTTTAAATATTAAGATCAAACCTGGTTCGGGTTAAACCATGTTTATTTTAATGACCAAGTCCGATTTGTGTGGGAGTGGATTGGTTTGGTTCATTTTGCTTTGGCTTTATGGACCTGGTTTAGGTATAGCATGATTTAGGTTTTGCTTGACCTGAGTTAGATTTGGTTCATCTTAGTCCGGTTCAAAGTTGGTTCTGGTTTAGCTTAGTGTTGTGCTCATGTCTTCCTTTATCTTTTTATCTCATGCCCTTTCTTAGGATCAATCTATCTCAGGTAGGGTATGTAGGTCATTTCATTGTACATAATACATACTGTTTTTTTTATTTCTTTTTGCTTCATATATCCTGGTTCTCATTATGGTTTCCTGTTTTATACATTTGATGGTTCCTGCTGTTCTGACATCACATGTATATAGTTGCTTTCTATTTTTTGGTTTTTATCACATGCTCTATTTAATTTCCATCACATGCCTATATGCTTATACATTTGTATGATTTAATTTGAAGGCATCGTCCATACCCCCAAGTGATCTATGACATCTAATTTCTGATAGATGTATGCTAGGATGCTTGCTTCCCTTGATGTGATTGGTCAGGGGACTCCAATGAGTCCAGCTGCCCTTTGTGGGTCCATTTAGAATGAGTCCACCCAACCCTAGGATTGGATCCAAGAGTGTGGGAAACCGTTGTATCAAAAATATATACTAATGAAAAAATGTGCGATTGGGTAGACATATGCATAGGACTGGTGGTCCGACGGACGGTCCACCTGGGCATCCCGTATGTGGGATATGAGTGAGATATTAGTGTACCCCATGTGTGGGGAGCTGAGGCATTTGGCCTTTCCTAAGTGTTGCCACGTGTGTCCATGGCTCGTCAATCCATGGGAACTACGCTTGACCTGATTCTGGAGAGACAGAGGTCTCGAGGGATACGTAGGCTGCGGGGGAGTTTGATCGCTCAACGCTCGGTCAAATTGAGGTAAGTTCCATGTATTATGGGATTACCTCAGCGAAGGGATTTCCCTGTGGAAGGGAATACCTCTACACCCTGAGATGGGTTCCACTGTTGTGGGAACATCTCATCCTTTGGATGTGTTCCAATATTTTGGGAGCATCATTTTCACACACACACACTCAAATTGAGGTAAGTTCCATGTATTATGGGATTACCTCACCGAGGGGACTTCCTTGTGATAGGGAGTACCTCAACACTGAGATGGGTCCCACTGTTGTGGGGACATCTCTCACCATTGGATGTGTTCCATGATTATGGGAGCATCCATCGCTTGGGATGTGTTCCAACATTTTAGAAGCGTCACTCTTATTTTGCACACACTTGGTACGTACACACCCGCCCGAACTACGTTTGGCCTGATTCCCGCCGCACAAGGATACGTAGGCGGCCTGGGATTTTGCCAGACCTCGGTCATATGTTATATATCATTTTTTTTTCTTTTCTTTGATGTATGAATAAACTATTCTTTAAATTCTTTGATTCATTTTGTAATTATTTTTCTTGTTTACATTTGTTTAATTTCAGCTTATGCCATGCTTAGTTAGCAAAGAATTAGAAAATAACTTAGGATTCCCCCTTTTACCTTGTAATGTATTTAGATAGCCCCAAACATTCATAAAACTGTAAGAAAGGATAGGATTTAGGGAGACCAGTTTAACCGGGCGAGTTGGGTGCCTAACACCTTCCCAACTCGTAATTTGGCACTTACCCGCCTTTGGTGAGACAAGATAGCCATTCCATTTACGCGAGTCATTAGTGTTCCTCCGTTGAGGGACATCATTTATAGGTCCTAGACCTTATCTAGGTGGCGACTCCAGTTTTCTTACCCTCCACTGACATGAGTGGATGGGATCTGAAGGTGAGAACTTTCGAGGTTCCAGTTTGAGTGTAATGAGGGTAGACAACTTTAACTATATGAAAACTCAATTTTAAAAATGAGGATAAATACCAATTGAAAATTTCAAGAAGATTGATTTTTTCCCAATTTCCTCACAACTTACATTTTTTTAATTAGTTGTATTACATTGTATGAGCCTGTAGACTAAACCAAGACAAATCACAGGTATCGTACCGATTAATGGCATTCCCGTCAGAGTACTCTTTGATTCAGGAGCTACTCATTCCTTTATATCTGTGACGTTTGGAAAGAAGTTAAATCTACCCCTTAAATCCTTAGACTACAAACTACTTGTACGATCACCTATGGGATTAGAAGTGGAGTTAGAAAAAGGTTATGGACCATGTCCAGTTCTTATTGGTGAAAAAACCTTGGACGCGACCTTGATCCAACTTGAGATGGCAGACTTTGACGTCATCTTGGGATGGACTGGTTAGTTCGGCATTCTGCAAACTTATTGTGTGCCGAAAAGAAGCTGACATTTAAAGACAAGGAAGGAGCGGAGTTCAGTTTTACGGGAACCAGACTTCCCCGTAAACGAAAGCTCATACTCTCAGGCTAAAGGCTAAGAAGTGCCTTGAGAAAGGAGCAGTCGAATATTTAGTATCTGTGGTTGACCTTACCAAAGAAGCACCACGAATGGAAGATATTGATATCGTGCGTGACTTCCCAGACGTATTTCCTGAAGAATTACCAGGATTACCACCCGACCGAGCCACAGAGTTTGTTATAGATCTTATTGATGTGAATTAAATATGTATGTAACCGCAAGTGCACGGTATCGTGCAGTAATGGGTCGATCTCAGGGAGGAATCGCTATTATCCTAACTCAAATAAGGCAAAGCGTACCAAAGGGATATGATTGAATTAACTCCCTAATCACTTTAAATAAAAATTAATCAAGCAATAAAAATAATAATAACCATTCATAACGGTACGAAAATTTACAAAACCACTAACCATAAAGTAACACAGATTTATTGCAAGAAAGAAACGAAATTAAAAGTAAAAGAATGTAAGAAAAATTTATCTCGATAGAAGATTTCTCTGTCGTTGCTCGTCGTCTTGTTGTTACTCCAAGGCGATGTGCAAACGATTACAAAGGGAGTCTTCTCCCCTAAATTAAATTAGTAATGAGGTACAACCTATATTTATCTACCCTACTATAGAGTTCTAAATCTGAAATTAAAACTAAAAATAAATAAATAAATAAATAAAAATAAACTTAAGCAAGAAAGAACACAACTTGAAAAGAAAAAAAAACTAAGAATCTCAAACTCTCTCATAAATTCTCAAAACTAAGAAAAAACTCATAATAGAATTTTTAGATGATTTTCTATTGCTGAGCATCACATATATATACAAGAGAGTAAAGATCACAATCAATCTTTACAATTGAATTACAAGAGATTTTGTGGAGATAATTTTGGTAACTGAATTCCACTCTTGTAGGTTCATTGTATATGGACTAAGGGTGTTAACGGGCCGATCTGGGCCGGTTTCGGTTCGGGCTGAACTGGTGTCGGGTTTTATAAGCCCAGCCCAAAACATGTCCATTAAGAGTTCGGGCTGGGGTGGGCTGCGCTGGACACAATAAGTAACGGGCTGGTCCGGTGTCGGTTTGATATCGGGCTGGGTTTATTGAGGTGATTTCGGGTTGGTTCGGTCCGGATCGAGTTTATCGGGCTTATCGGGCCCCTTTTATATGTAAACTATATAGCCTATTTTATTATTTCTATCTATAAAATTATCATTATTCATTCCATATGTATGTAATTTAATAAACTATAACAATTAGCATAATCTTTTCAACTATAGATTCACATAATCTTCTAGATCATGAAGTGAACTCTAATAGTGTAATACAATTTATTAAAATTTAAAACCATTAAAATTAAGAAATTGGGCCCGAACGGACCTTACCAGTGTTCGGGTTGGGTTTTATCGGTTTGGGCTAATTCGGGCTTCTTAATGGACCGGTCTGGTTTGGTTTCGGTTTGGGGTGAAACGGTGTCGGGTTTTACAAACTCAGACCAAAACCTGTCCATTAAGGCTCGGTCCGGGCTGGGTTCGGGTTATATCGGGCTGGCTCGGTCCGTGCTACAGGGCCGGGCCCAGTTTTGACACCCTTAATATGGACAATTTTTTAGTAGAAAAAATCTTGCACCAACTCATCATATCTTTAGCATCATTATCTCTTTTTGAAAACTTCCATAATCGATTGGAGCTTTCCATTCTTCCATGCCATGTCAATCTTGTAAATTTGATTCCAAATAACTAAGGAATATTTTCTCAAGAGAATGGAATCTTTCACATGAGATTGGGCTACTCTTTGACTTGGTCCAAGGCTGATCTTGTCACACCCTAATTCCACACTGTTCAGAATGGTGTGATGAACCGCTAAATAACCAACGATTCAACCAGGATCTCTAATAGACCATCCCCGCGTTATCCAAACTTTACACACATCCACAATCATAATCAGAGTAAATACACAATAGCTGAAATCTTGTAAATAAATGAACTGAGAACTAAGATGATACCATTAATAATAGTAAATTATTTTGTGCTTAACTGAGACATAAATATTTAAGTACCAAATACATGTCTTATAAATCCAATAAAGAAACCTATAAAAATATCTAGTCAAATACACACGAGTTGCACTCGCAAGAGGAGTCGTGTGTATCATCTTCAGCTCCAACGTCCATGGCTGCTATATTCCCGTATGTAGACGTGTTCATATAATCTTCGACTGTATAACCTACATCATCAACTAAAAATATTCGACGTCGAGGGGTGAGCATACAACACGGCTCAGTGAGTAGCCAAAACAATGCAACAATACATATGCATGCAAAAAGTCAATTTATATCTTTGGTCTGGTTTATAGTTTGCAATGCGCAATAGAAAGGTTGGGTGGTCAAAGGTTAACGTTTATTGGCACCGCCTCTATACATAGGGTGTGGAAGCCCGCCCGAAGGTTAACGTTTATTGTCGTCCCCATCCACCCTACCATAACATTATACAACAAAGGTTAACGTTTATTGCTATATAATGCTATACTAACACGTAAGCCCCTGTTAGCGAGGGCTTGCAAACTGGGCTCGCTGCTAACCAATCCTAATGCCAAACAAGTGTATCCAAGGCCTCACCCCGAGATCCCTCGGAATGCCCATAGAGATAGAGCTAAGGCCCCCGGTAGAGTCGAGAGACTACAAGGACCGAGACCACCTCCCCGATACTCTACGACATAATAGTTCGCTAAGGTAATGGCGATACGACGATGCCAATGCACAAGACTTGAGTTAGAGATAGAGCTAAAGTCTTTGAGACCCGCCAAAGGTTAACGTTTATTGATGTTCTCATCACACCTCCCCTGATACTCGCTCGCATCAAGCACATCAACCACACACATACAAGCACATGCCTATTCCTATCATCATCATCATCATCATGTTATAAACAATAAAGTAAATATGCATGATCAAGTAATAGAAATATTGGATGGCATGCTGTATGCACATTACAACATATTCACATAGAATCAAGCATAGCATAGGACTCAAGAAATAGAAAACAGTTTATTATTAACCAATTTAGTTTGGAGTTAAGGTTCCTCACCTTAGCTTGCTAAAAGATATTTTTCCAAGCTTTAGAATCACCGTTATAACGTTATTATATTGCTAGCAAACCTAACAAAGTCGATAGAATTTAATTAGAATTAATTCAGAATTTAAAACCATTCTGTCAACTGAGGGTCGATGCTAGGGTCGATGAGTCTATCGACCCTCCCTCCATTCTGAACTTCCCGAATGCTGAGGGTCGATGGTCAGAAACACCTAGGGTCGGATGGTCTATCGACCCTCGGTGCGACCCTCGATGCACTCTGGTCCAATTTCCACTTTTAAATCCACTATTCGTGTTTGGGGTCCTATGGCTTGCTTTCTACATTCATTCAACAGCCATTCCATGGTCTAGAACCATGTATAATCCATCTAAATAGTTTTTGTGCATCATCCTATGGTTTTCCATGAAAACCTAACCATGGATGGATGGTTTGGGTTTCTCCGAAATCCTACACTCAACCATATCTAACCTAAGGTCTGTAGAAACTCATGGGATTAGTATCCATACCTGAGAAGATTACTTTTCTCTGGAATTTTTTCTCCTTTTTGCTAAGCCTTCCTCCTTGTCTCCTTTCTTCCTCTTTTCCTTCTTCTCTCTTTCTCTCAATTCAATTAGGGTTGTGAAAGGAGTGAAAGTGGCTTAGGGACGTCCTTTAAATAGAGTAGGAATGTCCTATAATAGTCTCATTGAGATTTAGAAAGAATCCCAATCGAAAATTAGGAAATTTCCTAATTTCTATATTCGTCAGAAACTGAGGGTCGATGGGAGGGTCGATGATCCTGTCGACCCTAGGGTCTTAAGCTGTCCGACCCTCCCTTAAAATCTGAGGGTCTGACATTCTGTTTTGGGAGGTCCGACCCTACTTGGCTGGGTATGCGACCCTCCCCTAAAATTAAGTGTTTTTGGGTCGATTTTATACCTGGGATCTCGATCTCCATCACGCCCTTGGTCCACTTGACTCGACCATGACGGGTAAACCTGATTCAAGGTGGTAAGACCGGGTTAGTTTGACACGGGTCTTACAGATCTTATACACAAAATTCGTGGTTCTCCTCATAAAATTCGTCTTATGCCCGGCTGTTGAGTTGACTGGGTGAGTTAACTGGACAGGATCACCAAAAATTCATAAAATGATATTTTTAAGCTCAAATTTCTCCATTCTTTCATCTATTCCCAACAAACATAAAATCAATATTAATTACCCGAGAAACATCATAAATAGAATAAGAGATGTATATTTTATGCCCTAAATTCACACATAAAATATGTTCATCAGATTCTCCCACACTTGAGCTTTGCTAGTCTCGAGCAAAGAAAAATATAAAAATAAAGTAAAATCCTAACTCACTTTCGTAGGAATCACGATTGCACTTAGCACGTGCAACAAGTCTTTAAACCCCTAGGTTACCCCTAGTGGACGAGTTGTGTCTCATGAGTATTTTCAGAGAATAAACACACAAAATTCATATAGAAATTTCAAACTTTAATTTTGGTATTAAGGAAAGAGAGCACACACATATCTTATTAGTCAAGACACTCAACTTGGGATCAAGAAAACATAGAAACCCCCACACTTGAACATTGCTACCTCATATGATTCAAACACTAATATTGCATTTCAATTAGGAAACCTTGTTATATCTTCCAAACATATCTCTCCTTAGGGTGAACCCTTTGTAACATACTGGTAACCAAGACCCAAGAATAGCTTTCAACACTTGTATTTTTTTTTTCCTTTTTTCTTTCTTTCTTTCTTCCTCTTTAAGCTACTCCACTATAATTGGCTTGGGAAGTGCAGGTGGTTATGCATTCCCATGTTACTATGTAGCTTCGCTTTTGGCATATATCTTTAAAGACATTGATGCTAAAGAGTACTTTTTTTTTTTTTAACAAGAGCTGTATCCAAGGAATTTCAATCAAGACACCTCGCTTCTTGAGGCGGAGTGTCCTGTATAGTTCCAAGAAAAAAAACTCTTATATTATTATTTTCTTATTATGAATTTTTTTTTATAGTACAAAGAGGTCTCAGCTTTATTCAAAGATTGAAATTACCAACTATAATCATAAAATATTCATCCCTTCAGGAGAGGTAAGATGAATTTTCTAACTTAATTATCATCTCAAAATACAGCCTAAGTACTATCCTCACATAGGGTTTCATTACTTCGTATGTGAAAGTTTCCTAAGTCTCTTTCTCCTTCCTCTTTTGTGTCAAAACCATAGAAATAGTGATTGATTTTCCCAAAAACCAAAGTTAAAAAGTTAAAATTTACAATGAAAGCTCAAAATTCAATTTTTTTTTTATGAAATCTCAACCCTTCCCCCATACTTAAATCATGCATTGTCCTCAATGTATACAAAAAAATAAAAGACAAGGACAAGGGGAAGAAAAAACTCCCTGAATCAAGGATCAGTGTAAAAAGGCCCATGGAGATCCATGATCTCTTCAGTGGAGTCGTGTGGAAGCTCCAAAAATGGCTTCAAACGCTGGCCATTTACTTTGATGGTTGCACCTGTACCTGGATTTAAAATCTCAATTGCACCCGATGAGAAAACATTTTGAACAATATAAGGGCCCTCCCAACGAGATCTAAGTTTACTAGGAAAAATATGCAAACGAGAATTATAAAGCAAAACCTTGTCGCCAGGGGTGAAAGACTTCCGAAGGATATGTCTGTCATGATAAGCCTTGGTCTTGTCTTTATAGATGCGGGCACTGTCGTAGGCATCATTTCTCAATTCATCCAACTCAGAGAGTTGGAGTCCTCTATGAGTGCTAGCATCTGACAAATCAAAATTTAATTTCTTAATTGCCCAAAATGCCCGATGTTCCAATTCGACTGGAGATGGCAGGATTTTCCGTACACCAGACGGTAAGGGGATTGACCAAGAATGGTCTTGAAAGCAGTTCTATAAGCCCACAAAGCATCTATGAGGCGAATGGACCAATCCTTACGAGTAGGATTGACAGTTTTTTCCAAAATTTGCTTGATTTGTCGATTGGACACTTCAACCCGTCCACTAGTCCGAGGGGTGGTAAGGGGTTGCCAATTTATGGGTAATACCATATTTTCGAACAAGGACCTCAAATGGTTTGTTACGAAGTGTTTCCCCTATCGCTAATGATAGCTCGAGGGGTACCAAATCGGGAGAATATATTCTCCTTTAAAAATTTAATGACTACCTTGTGGTCATTGGTCTTAGTAGCAACAACTTCTATCCATTTGGACACGTAGTCCACAGCTAACAAGATATACTCATTCCCAAAAGACTTTGGGAACGGACCCATAAAATCAATGCCCCAAACATCAAAAAACTTCAACCACCGAATTTGGGTTTAGTGGCATCATATTCCGCTTGGTAATGCGGCCTAAAGATCGACAAGAAGGACATGCCTTACAATAATTAAATGCATCCTTAAAAAGACTAGGCCAAGAGAATCCGGATCGTAAAACCTTGGTCGCAGTCTTATTTGGCCCAAAGTGGCCACCACACGCCCGATCATGACAATAAGACAGACGGATTGCTGTTCATGGTCAGGTACACATCTCCTGATAATCTGATCAGGGCAAGTCTTGAACAGATATGGATCGTCCAAAAAATAGTACTTGACTTGGGAATGGAATCTATACTTATCCTGGGCGGACCAATGGGAAGGGGTCGCATCGTTACCAAGTAATTTACAATATCAGCGAACCAAGGCTCACTAGATACTGCAAACAACTGCTCATCTGGGAAAGACTCGTTGACTGGTGAATCGACAGCCAAAGAATTAGGCAGTCGAGATAAGTGGTCAGCAACCAGATTTTCTATTCCTGATTTATCCCTAATCTCTAAGTCAAACTCTTGTAAAAGCAAAATCCATCTAATGAGACGAGCTTTGGCATCGTTTTTCTGCAAGAGATGCTTGAGAGCGGCATGATCCGTATACACAATGACATGGGATCCTATCAAGTAGGCACGAAATTTCTCTAAAGCGAATACAACGACTAAGAATTCCTTTTCAGTGGTGGTGTAATTAAGTTGTGCATCGTTTAAAGTCCTACTTGCATAACAAATTACATGGGGTAACTTATTGATCCGTTGCCCAAGGACAACTCCTAATGCAAAATAAGAAGCATCACACATACGCTCAAAGGGCTCTGTCCATATGGGTGCCTGAATAACGGGGGCAGTGGTCAAAATCTTTTTGAGTTGATTAAAACTCTCAAGACAGGCATCATTAAAATCAAAGAGATGATATTTAGCAAGCAAAGAGGTGAGAGGACGAGCAATTTGACTAAAATCTTTAATGAACCTCCGATAAAAACCAGCATGCCCTAGAAAGGAGCGAATGTCCTTAACAGATTTGGGAACAGGTAGCTTTTTAATCAATTCTACTTTGGCTCTGTCAACCATGATCCCATCTTTGAAAATGATGTGACCCAACACTATGCCCTGTTTTACCATGAAGTAGCATTTCTCCCAATTTAAAACTAAATCTTTCTCCGTACACCTGACAAGAACTAAGGAAAGATTATGTAGAAAATCAGAAAAAGTAGACCCATGCACAGAAAAATCATCCATGAATACTTCTAAATATTGTTCTACCATATCTGAGAATATGCTCATCATGCACCTTTGAAAAGTGGCACGGGCATTGCATAGCCCAAAAGGCATGCGCCGGTAAGCATAAGTTCCGTAGGGGCATGTGAAAATGGTCTTGTATTGGTCATCTAAGGCAATGAGGATTTGATTGTAACCGGAGTATCCATCTAAGAAGCAATAGTATTCATGTCCGGCCAACCTCTCTAACATTTGGTCAACGAAAGGCAAAGGGAAATGATCATTCCACATTGTCGTATTCAACTTTCTGTAGTCTATGCAGACTCTTCATCCTGTTTGGATACGGGTTGAAATCAATTCATTGTCGGCATTAGCAACTACAATGACTCCTGACTTTTTTGGTACCACATGTACCAGACTTACCCACTCACTATCAGATATGGGATATATGATCCCATGAGCTAAGCACTTTAGAATCTCTTTCTTAATGGCTTCCTTCATCACAGGATTTGCCCGTCTCTAAGGTTCCCTTGAGGGGTTGATATTTTTCATAAGGTGTATATGATGCTGAACAATAGACGGACTAATACCTTTGATGTCAGCCACAGTCCAACCTAAGGCTTCCTTGTGATTTTGTAAGAGTTTGACTAACTCTTCTTCCTGATTAGAAGTCAAATCAGATGCAATAATAACAGGAAGAGTCTGGTCAGGTCCTAGGAAGGCATACTTCAGAGTGGATGGTAACTCCTTTAATTCTAAGCTAGGTGGTTCAACCATTGAGGGCTTGAGAATGGAAGTGGATAGAGGTCCTAGAGGTTCCACAGGTGTGTGGATACTCCATGCCTCTGATGAGAAAGTATCCGCTACTCCTTCCAACGCTTCCATACACTGCAAGAATTCCGAGTCAAAGTCAATGTCAAAAGTGGTCTCTACATGGTCAGGGAATTCTTGGAGCATATGTACTTCCTCATTCGATTGCTTACCCAGCTTAAATACATTTAAATCAACAGTTTGATTACCAAATGACAGTTTCATGAGACCGTTCCTGCAATTTATCAGTGCATTGCCTGTAGCCAGAAACGGTCTCCCTAAAATGATGGGGATTTGATCCCTATTGGAGATAGGATGTATTTCTAAAACAATAAAATCCATAAGAAAAAGAAATTCTCCTACCTTTAACAAAACATCATCTACCATTCCTTTAGGAGTTTTTATAGAGCGATCAGCTAGTTGAAGTGAGATGGACGTTGGTTTCAACTTTTCCAATCCTAATTGTTGGTAAACATGATAAGGTAGAAGATTCACACTTGCACCTAAGTCTAGCAAAGCATGATCAATAAAAGTGTTGCCTATGATGCAAGAGATGGTAGGACAGCCAGGGTCCTTGTATTTGGCTGCCACAGGATGGTTCAGAAGGGAACTTAAATGTGCAGCCAAGAATACCTTTTAAGGAATTTGACTAATCCTCTTTTGTGTGCATAAGTCTTTAAGGACTTTTGCATAAATAGGAATTTGGTCAATTGCATCCAAAAGTGGGATATTCAATTCTACCTGTTTGAAGACCTCTAAAATTTTATCAACTAAAACAGTCTTCTTTTGGTTTACCAACCTATTAGGGAATGGGGCTGGTGGAGTAAAAACTCTGTCTGGGACAGTCTCTTTGGGTCTTTCAGGTACATCAGACGAACCTGAAGAAAGAGGCTCAGTAGCTGCCTCAGATTGGGGAACATTAACGGGAACAACTGTGGGTTTGTTCTTTGGTGCTTCATCCCGTAGGTACTCTTGGCCACTCCGTAATGCATGGACTGCATTGCATTGTTTGGAGGACCCTGATTGATTCTCTATGCCATTCACTTGAGGGTTTGACCTATTTGGTTGTGGGTGATGGCGTGGGTTGGTCTCTGGTTGGCTGGGCAGAATACTCTTGTTCTTTTCACACATTAGGGTAACCAATTGGTTAAGTGTCCTCTCCATACTGGTATGCCTTGCCATTAGAGCTGCCACATTCTTCTCCAATTCACTGAGTCTGGCCGACTCACCCATGTTAGAAAACCCAGGGGGTTGCTGAAAATTACCTTGGGGAACAAAATTGGGTCTAGGGGGAGCATATGGCCTGGTGTGACCGGGAGGACCTTGATTTGGAAATTGGGATGGGTCCACACGGTTCCCTTGGTTCCAAGAAAAATTTGGGTGATTTCTCCATCCTGGATTGTAAGTGTTACTATACGGATTGTAAAGTGCACTTACATTAGCATTCTGAGAATTTCCCTGTGAAGGGCATTCCTCTACTGTGTGTCCAGGAGTTTGACACCAATTGCACTTTAGGACTTGCTTTTGGATAGGGTCTTTAGGAACTAAAGCTTCTATCCTTTTGATAAGACTATCTAAGTGTGCCTCCTTAGCTACTATGCCATCAACAAAGTAACCTTTACCTTTTTGGGTGCGATCTGTCTCCTGCACAGACTCCCACTCTCTTGTTTTTTCCACTAGATCCGCCAAAAAGTTCCAAGCATCGTTAGCATCCTCATAGGAAGTGAATCCTTGAGGACACATAGACTCAAGCATTTGCTTGGTAGGAAAGTCTATCCCCTCGTAAATAATTTGACAAAGCTGCCATATTTCAATACCATGGTGAGGGCACTCTTGGAGTAGACCTTGGAACCTTTCCATGAGTCTTGAAAAAGACTCATTTGACTCTTGTTTGAACCGCATTATATCCCCTCGAAGTTTATTTGTCTTGTGAAGAGGAAAAAACTTTTTAAGGAATAACACAGTAAATTTTTCCCAGGATGTAATGGAATTTGTGGGAAGACCATAAAGCCATTTTTTAGCTCCATCCTTGAGTGAAAAAGTGATGCACCTCAATTTGACAGCATCATCACTGAGCTATTGCATTTTAATGAGGGCACACACCTCCTCATACTCACGGAGGAACAAGTATGCATCCTCTGAAGATAACCCATGAAAATGAGGAAGCATGGTAATGAATTGAGTTTTCAATTCATAGTTGTTGCCTGTGGCAGCCGGCAATTGAATACATGAAGGTTGTGCTGCCCTAGCAGGGTAAAATCTATCCTTAAGTGTCATCTTTGGTTCAGCCATTGTAAATGATGGGACTCTTACTAGACGATTGCTAGCATCACAAGTCCATACACTCATGCACAAAACTGTTTCAAATGATAAAAAAAAAATTTCTTTCTTTTTCCTCTAAATTCGATGCGAAAAGCTGGATTTTTTCAAATCGGGGTCAATGCAAACCTCCTGACGATCAATGGCTTAGAGACCGGTCATATCCACAATTACCTTGAGAAACAACACCGTTACCGCCGAAGCTATTGGTCGTTATTCCTCTTGATAATTCGATAGCCAACATCCCTTAACACCATATCATGGTCAGGATTGGACCGTCGATTGTACTGTTCCAACCTAACGGATCGGAGGTGCAAAGAAAGGCATAAAAACCAATGTAAACTTTTTGCATTTTTCTTTTCCCTTTTTTTTTTTTAAATCACTTAGAATTCAATGAAATTTTTTTTTGCATTTTTTTAAATCACTTTGAACTATTTAAAATAGGAAAAATAACGGCTTGCCTCCCCGACAACGGCGCCAAAAACTTGATGTGAATTAAATATGTATGTAACCGCAAGTGCACGGTATCGTGCAGTAACGGGTCGATCTCAGGGAGGAATCGCTATTATCCTAACTCAAATAAGGCAAAGCATACAAAAGGGATATGATTGAATTAACACCCTAATCACTTTAAATAAAAATTAATCAAGCAATAAAAACAATAATAACCATTCATAACGGTACGAAAATTTACAAAACCACTAACCATAAAGTAACACAGATTTATTGCAAGAAAGAAACGAAATTAAAAGTAAAAGAATGTAAGAAAAACTTATCTCGATAGAAGATTTCTCTGTCGTTGCTCGTCGTCTTGTTGTCACTCCAAGGCGATGTGCAAACGATTACAAAGGGAGCCTTCTCCCCTAAATTAAATTAGTAATGGGGTACAACCTATATTTATCTACCCTACTACAGAGTTCTAAATCTGAAATTAAAACTAAAAACAAATAAATAAATAAATAAAAATAAACTTAAGCAAGAAGAACACAACTTGAAAAGAAAAAAAAAAAAAGAATCTCAAACTCTCTCATAAATTCTCAAAACTAAGAAAAAAACTCATAATAGAATTCTTGGATGATTTTCTATTGCTGAGCATCACATATATATACAAGAGAGTAAAGATCACAATCAATCTTTACAATTGAATTACAAGAGATTTTGTGGAGATAATTTTGGTAACCGAATTCCAATCTTGTAGGTTCATTGTATATGGACGATTCTTGAGTAGAAAAAATCTTGCACCAACTCATCATATCTTTAGCATCATTATCTCTTTTTGAAAACTTCCATAATCGATTGGAGCTTTCCATTCTTCCATGCCATGCCAATCTTGTAAATTTGATTCCAAATAACTAAGGAATATTTTCTCAAGAGAATGGAATCTTTCACATGAGATTGGGCTACTCTTTGACTTGGTCCAAGGCTGATCTTATACACAAAATTCGTGGTTCTCCTCATAAAATTCATCTTATGCTCGGCTACTGAGTTGACCCGGGTGAGTTAACTGGACAGGATCATCAAAAATTCATAAAATGATATTTTTAAGCTCAAATTTCTCCATTTTTTCACCTACACCCAACAAACATAAAATCAACATTAAATACCCGAGAAGCATCATAAATAGAATAAGAGATGTATATTTTATGCCCTAAATTCACACATAAAATGTGTTCATCAAATTCTCCCATACTTGAGCTTTGCTAGTCTCGAGCAAAGAAAAATATAAAAATAAAATAAAATCCTAACTCACTTTCGTAGGAATCACGATTGCACTTAGCACGTGCAACAAGCCTTTAAACCCCTAGGTTACCCCTAGTGGACGAGTTGTGTCTCATGAGTATTTTCAGAGAATAAACACACAAAATTCATATAGAAATTTCAAACTTTAATTTTAGTATTAAGGAAAGAGAGCACACATATATCTTATTAGTCAAGACACTCAACTTGGGATCAAGAAAACATAGAAACCCCCACACTTGAACATTGCTACCTCATATGATTCAAACACTAAGGTTGCACCTCAATTAGGAAACCTTGTTATATCTTCCAAACATATCTCTCCTTAGGGTGAACCCTTTGTAACATACTGGTAACCAAGACCCAAGAATAGCTTTCAACACTTGTATTTTTTTTTTTTTCTTTCTTTCTTCCTCTTTAAGCTACTCCACTATAATTGGCTTGGGAAGTGCAGATGGTTATGCATTCCCATGTTACTATGTAGCTTCGCTTTTGGCATATATCTTTAAAGACATTGATGCTAAAGAGTACTTTTTTTTTTTTAACAAGAGCTGTATCCAAGGAATTTCAATCAAGACACCTCGCTTCTTGAGGCGGAATGTCCTGTATAGTTCCAAGAAAAAAACTCTTATATTATTATTTTCTTATTATGAATTTTTTTTATAGTACAAGGAGGTCTCAACTTTATTCAAAGGTTGAAATTACCAACTATAACCATAAAATATTCATCCATTCAGGAGAGGTAAGATGAATTTTCTAACTTAATTATCATCTCAAAATACAGCTTAAGTACTATCCTCACATAGGGTTTCATTACTTCGTATGTGAAAGTTTCCTAGGTCTCTTTCTCCTTCCTTTTTTGTGTCAAAACCATAGAAATAGTGATTGATTTTCCCAAAAACCAAAGTTAAAAAGTTAAAATTTACAATGAAAACTCAAAATTTTTTTTTTTTTTATGAAATCTCAACCCTTCCCCCATAGTTAAATCATGCATTGTCCTCAATGTATACAGAAAAATAAAAGACAAGGACAAGGGGAAGAAAAAACTCCCTGAATCAAGGATCAGTGTAAAAAGGCTCATGGAGATCCATAACCTCTTCAGTGGAGTCGTGTGGAAGCTCCAAAAATGGCTTCAAACGCTGGCCATTCACTTTGATGGTTGCACCTGTACCTGGATTTAAAATCTCAATTGCACCCGATGAGAAAACATTTTGAACAATATAAGGGCCCTCCCAACGAGATCTAATTTTACCAGGAAAAATATGCAAACGAGAATTATAAAGCAAAACCTTGTCGCCAGGGGTGAAAGACTTCCGAAGGATATGTCTGTCATGATAAGCCTTGGTCTTGTCTTTATAGATGCGGGCACTGTCGTAGGCATCATTTCTCAATTCATCCAACTCAGAGAGTTGGAGTCCTCTATGAGTGCTAGCATCTGACAAATCAAAATTTAATTTCTTAATTGCCCAAAATGCCCGATGTTCCAATTCGACTGGAGATGGCAGGATTTTCCGTACACCAGACGGTAAGGGGATTGACCAAGAATGGTCTTGAAAGCAGTTCTATAAGCCCACAAAGCATCTATGAGGCGAATGGACCAATCCTTACGAGTAGGATTGACAGTTTTTTCCAAAATTTGCTTGATTTGTCGATTGGACACTTCAACCTGTCCACTAGTCTGAGGGTGGTAAGGGGTTGCCAATTTATGGGTAATACCATATTTTTGAACAAGGACCTCAAATGGTTTGTTACAGAAGTGTTTCCCATGCGAGAAGAGTTTCCAAACCTTGAAGGCTAGATTGATATCAGCTCCAATCTTGACCATCCTGATTCCAGGACAACCATTTATCTTGTATACCGATGCGTCAGGACTGGGATTAGGATGTGTACTTATGCAAGGAGAACAAGTAATTGCTTATGCCTCAAGACAACTGAAGACACATGAGAAGAACTATCCTACACATGATTTAGAACTAGCGACAGTAGTACATGCTGTCAAAATATGGAGACATTATCTGTACGGGGAGAAGTTCCAGATTAAATCAGACCATAAAAGTCTTACTTATCTATTTAATCAGAAGGAGCTGAATATGTGACAAAGAAGATGGCTGGAACTATTGAAAGACTATGATTGTGATATCCAGTATTATCCGGGGAAAGCTAATGTAGTAGCCGATGCGTTGAGTAGAAAGACAATGATAAAATCTCAGGGAGAGGTTAGCACAACTGCCGCAATGTGTACCACCAGAAAGGTATTCAAGCACGGTAATGAGCAGATTGTGATAGATGCACCAGATGGATCAACCAACCAAGGATTTATTCATCGGTTTTCAAATATGTTCACCGCATTGAACATTATACTGGATATAGTTGATGAAGTGAAGATAACTATCAAATCAGACCCTTACCTAAGAACGGTACAAGAAGACATCAAAAAAGGCAGGACTAACCCTGAGTTCACCTTGGACGAAGAAAATGTACTGAAGTACAAAAGAAGAATATGTGTACCCGAAACAGAAAGATTGGACATTAGACACCGATTGATGAAAGAAGCCCATACCACCATATATTCGATACATCCTGGAAGTATAAAAATGTATCGTGATCTAAAAAAATTATATTGGTGGAGAGGAATGAAAGCAGATGTAGCTAAGTTCGTGTCTCAATGCCTAAATTGTCAGAAAGTAAAGGCTGAACGACAAAGATCGGTTGGACTGTTACAGCCGTTACCAGAACCAACATGGAAATGGGACTGCATCACTATGGACTTCGTCACAGGATTACCATTGACTCCTCGAGTAGTTGACGTAGTTTGGGTGATTGTAGACCGCCTGACTAAAACAGCTCGTTTTATACCGATACGACCCCAGTGTACACTAGAGAGGTTAGCTAAGCTGTATGTGGATAACATTGTGCGATTACACGGTGTACCTGAAAGCATTGTGTCCGATAGAGATCCACGATTTACTTCAAATTTTTGGGAAGGATTGCAAAAGGCTATGGGTACAACATTAAAGTTTAGTACCGCATTCCATCTGCAGACAGACGGACAATCAGAGCGTACAATTCAGATTCTAGAAGATATGCTTCGAGTATGTGTGATTGATTTTAAAGGATCATGGGATAAAAAGTTACCATTGATTGAGTTCGCTTATAACAATAGCTATCAGGCTACTATACAGATGTCACCCTATAAAGCACTATATGGCCGAAAGTGTCGAACTCCTTTGTTTTGAAATGAAGTTGGGGAATGTAGTATTGTTGGATCAGAATTCGTTGAAGAGACTTGTCGAGTGATCGACATTATCAAGGAAAGAGTGAGAACAACTCAGAATCGTCAGAAACAATATGCAGATACCCGATGTCGAGACTTTGAATTCGTCGTGGGTGATAAAGTATTCTTAAAAGTATCGCCTATGCGAGGATTGAAACGGTTCAGACAGAAAGGGAAACTAAGTCCAAAATATGTCGGGCCATATGAGATTCTAGCTAAGCGTGGGAAAGTGGCGTACCAGTTAGCACTACCACCATCTATGACAAGTGTGCATGACGTATTTCGTATTTTCTTATTGAAGAAGTATGTCAAGGATCCAACGCACGTTCTGAGAGTAGATTTACTTGATTTGACTGATGATTTGACATTTGAAGTAACACCAACTGAAATCACCAGCCGAAAGGTTCAACGACTACGCAACTGTGATATCTATTATGTTAAGATCATCTGGAGAAGTAGAGATATGGAAGAAATTACATGGGAAGAAGAGAATGCTATGCGAAAGCAATACCCTCATTTATTTGACTCGGAAGGTATGTACAATTTCGAGGACAAAATTTTTATAAGTAGGGGGAGTTGTAAGACCCGTATTAAACTAACCCGGTCTTACCACCTTGAACCAGATCTACCCATCATGGTCGAGCCAAATGGATCAAGTACGTGAGGGAGATCGCGATCCCAGGTATTAAACTGACCCAAAAACACTAAAAATAGGGGGAAGGTCGCACACCCAGCTAGGCAAGGTCGGACCCCCCCAATATAGAAAGTCAGACCCTGAGTTTTTAACCGGGGGTCAGACATTTTAGAACCAGGGGTCAACGGGATCTCCGACCCCCTCATCGACCCCCAATCTGCCAACAGAAACCGTGATTTGGAAACTTTCCAAATTTCAATGGGATTCTTTCCTAATCTCAATGGGACTTATTTTTGGAGTTTCTACTCTATAAATAGGATGTCCCTAAGCCTCTTTCACTCCTTTTAGAACCCTAATTGGATTGAAAGAAAGAGAAGAGAAGGAGAAGAGAAAGAGAAGAGAAGGAAAGTAGAGAAGAAGATCAAAGAGAAGGCTTCAGAAAGACAAGCCTAATTCTCAGGTATGGGTACTATCTCCATGTAATTCTACAGACCTTAGAATAGATAGTGAAGAGAGAATGATCTAGGAGAAACCCAAATCATCCATCCATGGTTAGGTTTTCATGGAAAACTATGGGGGAAATCATAAAAATCATATAAGTGAATAAACTATGGTTCTAAGCCATAGAACAGGTATGTAATGAGTTGTAGAAGCAAGCCATAGGACCCCAAACACGAAGGAATGAACTGAAGGATGGAAATTTGACGAAACCCACAGGGGGTCGCACGGGGGGTCGATGGCCAATCGAGCCTACCAGACCATAACAATCGACCCCCAGTGTTCGAGAAGTCCAGACTGTGGGTGGTCGCACCTAGGGTTGATGGAACCTCCGACCCTGGCATCGACCCCCAGTTAACAACATGCTTTTAAAGTCCAAATTAATTCTAATTAAATTGTATCGACTTGATTAGGTCTTCTAGTGTTATAATATCGATATATAGTTGATTCTTAAAGCTTGAAAGGGGACCTACGATCAAGCAAAGGTGAGAGAACAAGATCTAAACTAATTGGTTAATAATAAATTGTTTTATTCTTGAGTCTAATACCGTGATTGATTTTATGCATGTATGATTGTTATGTGCATTCAACATGTCATCCAATATTTCTATTATTACTGTTCATGCATATCTAATTATTGTTTATGACATGATGATGAGGATGATGATAGGAATAGGCATGTGGATGTATGTGTGTGGTTGGTGTGCTTGATGCGAGCGAGTATCAGGGGGAGGTGTCATAGGTGGGGCCTCAGCACTCTAGCTCTATCTCTAACTCAAGTCTTGTCCACTGACATCGTCGTATCGTCATTACCTTAGCAGAACTATTACGTCATAGGGTATGAGGGGAAGTGGTCTCGGACCGTGTAGTCTCTGAGTCTGTTGGGGGGCTTTAGTCCTATCTCTATGGATGTATTGAGGGATGCTCGGGTGAGGCCTTGGATACACTGATTGGCATTAGGATTGGTTAGTTGCGAGCCCAGTTTGCGAGCCCTCGCCAGCAGGGGCTTACGTGTTGGTATGGGCAACGGGTACAACAATAAACGTGACCTTTGCGTGTACATTGTCCATGGTGGGTGTATGTGGGTCGACAATAAACGTTATCTTTGGGCGGCTTCATACACTCGTGTATAGAGGTGCGGCGTCAATAAACGTGACCTTTGGCCACTTATCCTTTTTATAGTACATTGCAAACTTATTTACCAGACCAAAGAGATGAATTGAATACATGCATATGTTTATTGCATTGTTTTGTTTGCTCACTGAGCCATGATGTGTGCTCACCCTCTTGACGTCGAATATTTTTAGTTGATGATGCAGGTACTACAGTTGAAGATTATATGAATACTCCGGTGTATGCGCCTGTTGCTGCAATGGAAGCTGAAGACTTGGAGGATACGCATGACCCCTCATGCGAGTGCAACTCATGCGTATTCTATTAGAATTTTATTTGAATTTATAAAAGGATGTAATTGATATTTTATTTATTTATGTCTCAGTTGATACAACAATAACTTGATATTTTAATTATGTTTATTTCATTTAGAGTTCTCAGTTCATTTACTATAAGACTTCTGCTATTGTGTATTTATTCTGATTATGGTTGTGGATGTGCATGGTTTTATTTATAATGGATACCGTCGACTAGAGATCCTGGTTGAACCGTTGATTTATTAACGGTTCATCACACCGTTCTGAATGGTGTAGAATTGGGGTGTGACACGAGGCGTCAAACTCGGGATCCGTAATCCTGCTCGACCGTAGATCTCCAGCAAGTCAAACTGCCACGTGCATCCGACGGCCAGAAAGTAATCGGTGCGCCTCGAAACGAGGCACAATAAATAACCTTCGCACCACGAACGGTCGACTCAATCGGACGGTGTAGATTAAACCTGATCGTCTTGAGAAATGGTGCCATAATGTTTCACCATCATTGCAGGTGACGTCAGCCTGTCACGTCGCACCGAGCGCGGCAGGCGATGACCAATACAATTCCACTACGTGATCGGAGTCCGAAGAGTCAATTTTCTAACTCGACGCCTATAAATACCTCTCGAGTATTTTCATCCGGCCATTTGCTTCAACTGAGGTCGGAGTCCTTTCTGCGCGGTCAGAGTTTGGAAAAGCTTTCAAGTATTTGCGCTTCTTCCAAACAGTAAGTCTACTTTGCTCTGTCCTTCCTTTCCGTTTTTCTTCCATTTCATGATTAGTAGCTCCCATTCGTCCAATAGTGTCAAGCCTTTAGGTAGAGAGAAAGAGAGTGAAACCATGACCCAACACTGTACTTCATCTTCTGAGAGGTCGTCCGACTCAATGGAAGGGTTCTCCGTCGCCCCAGAGCCTCATCGTCGAAAGACGAGGACTCGAGACTCCGTTAGCCGGGAGTTTGGGTCGGAGACCACCGAGTCGGCAAACTCTGGTCAAAGGGCTATGGCCCAAAAATCTCTGAAAGTCGTCCCTTTGGCTTTCGATCCAGCCTTTGAGGAGGAACTTGAGCAGAGTTCCTCCGACGCCGCCGAGCGTAGTCGCCCTACCGGCACTTCCGCTTGACGGGCTCCTTGCAAGAGGAGCGGTTATCCTATTATTCCTCCTCTCGACAAACTCCCTGCATGGAGGGTGCCGAGAAAAGTCGTCTCCGAGAACGTCTTGTCCCAGATCTGCAGAACTTATCAGTTGGAGGAGCCCATGACCGACGTCTCGGTCTGGCTCCCATCTTCCGACGAGAGGGCCTGTAGCTTGAACATCGCGGAGGTCTGCGTGTATGAGCACGCGCTGAAGTCCGGCCTCCGCTTTCCCCTTCACCCCCTTGTCGTCGATATTTTGAAGGTGTACCGCATCGCCCCCTCCCAGTTGACTCCGAACGGGTGGCGGTGCATTTATGCCTTCATCATGTTCGTCCTTCGACTGGGGAAACTCCGACTGTAAACCTGTTTCGGTCCCTCTTCTAATTCTCCAGTCTGACCGAGACCAGTTCCATGAGCGGGTGGTACTACTTCAGCCAGAGGAGCGCGAAGAAGCTCCCGGCGATCTCCTAGAAGCCTTCTTCTATTCACAGGTGGAAGAAGAAGTTCTTTTTCGTGGACCCTCAGGCGGGTGGCCCTGCTCTTCCTTTGTCGAACATGTGGTTGGTAGTTGACGCTACTGGGTTCAACAAGGTCCCTTTCTTGACCACTGAGGAGAGACGGGCCCAACGCAAGGTGCTCTAAGGCCAGACAGTCCGCTATGCTGACCTAGCGGATTTCATGAAATTGGCCAAGCACAGCCTACTAGGTGAGTTTTGATTTTAGCTGTTAAACTCCGATCATTACTTTTATTATTGTTGCTAACCATTTGCTTGCTTGTCTCAATGAATTTCTCCAATGACCAGATTGTTAACCGGATTTTGCGGAAGCGGGCCGCCGAGGCCGGCAGGACGAATGATCAAGATGTTGTTCCGAAGGCACCCGGTACCGCAGAGGATGTCAAGGGAAAAAGGCTCATGGTGGAGGGCCCGCCAAAGAAGAAAATCTAGTCGGCCCAAGATCTGTCGGTCGACATCTACAAAACAAGGCCGGTCGTCCAACTTGGTTGGACAGACGACCAAAAGAAAGGAGCTGCGACGAAGGAAGTCCAGCCTCCTCACGGAGCCAAGGTGGTTGACCTGACCAAGGCCATGGACGCCGAAAAGAGGGAGAAGGAGCCCGCGCATCCGGCCGAGGGGGCCCAAGAGAAGAAGGCGGGGACGACGACGTTTTCACCGACGCTCGGCTTGAAGCCGACAGACTCCGTCTTCAAGAGTGCAAGGGTGGTTAGGGTCATCCTCACCGAGGGTCATCTCCTGTAGGATGTGGCCCTTACCTCTTCGATGGAGAACAACGATCTGTTCAAGAGGATGTTCCTCGCGAGCTCTCAGGTAAAATAATACGATCTCACAATTTCCTTTTCTCTGCTTCAGACTGCTTGCTAACTTAACTTTTTGATTTCTTGATCCGCAGGCAAATAATCTCCTGGCTGTGGTCTGTCAACGGGCTATGAGCTCGATGATGGAGGTCGAGAAGAAGGCGGAGGTGAAGACCTCCTTGCGGGCAGCCCTGGAGGCGATCGAAGGCAAGCTGTAGGATAAAACCGCCGAGGTCGAAGGCCTCGTTTTGGAGAAGACGAACCTTCGGACGTCTTTGGACAAGGCCGAAGATGCTCTTTCGGAGGAGCACAAAAGGGTTCACCAAGCAGAGGAGAAGCTGTGGGAAGCAGAGGACGCCAAGCGGAAGGCCGAGTACGACGCCAAAATTTCCAAGGAGGCACTGGCTAAGGCTGAGGAGCTCCGTAAGGAATCCTTCGATCGGGCGGTGGTGGAGTACTGGTCGTCCACCCAGTATGAGAAGGATGTGGAGGAGGCCGCCAGTGGGTTCTTCCAGAAGGGGGCTGCGTACCTGATGGAGCAGCTCGTCAGCATGGGCGTCGTAGTCAACTGGTCGGACATTCCGATCCTTGCTGAAGACGATGTGGTGGAACTCACGGTGCCTACGGAAGCTAACAAAATGGTGGAGGACGATCTACCTCCCTATGAAGTGCCCCAAACGCTGATCGTGGAGCTTTCGGACGTGCCACTGTCTTGCGAAGCACCTACGGACCCGGCTGCCGAGGAAGACCAATCTTGAGACCCCTTCCGTCCTCTGGAAAGCTGAAGGAGTATGGCTTAGCGCACATTCCTGAGCCATTAGTCTAGAAAAGGAGGGAGAAACTTTTCCAATTCAATCTGAGAAGCCGTACTGGATACTTGTAAAATTTTTTTTGTTTTTGTTTGTAATTGTCCCTTCGTGGGTATTGTATCATTGCCCCTTGCGGGCCTTTATAAATAAAACTCCATTTTTGTCATTCCTTGTGCATTTTGTTTCTTTTGTGTTGTTCGTCTTCGGAGTTGAGTGTTTGGTAATGCTCCTACCCCGGAAGTGTTGTTGGCTTGATGGCTGAGCAGGCCGAGAACACTTAAGTATTTCTTGAAATGACTAAGTCATTAGAATAGTTGGACGTCCCTCGGAGCTTAGTTTTGAAAAATTATTAAGTGTTGAATTTATCGAGTTTTGAATAGTTACGTGAGGTCTGCGAGCTACTCGGGTCTGCTTGTGGACAGGAGTAGGCAGATTCCAGTATAGTCTGAATGCTACCCTTACCAGCTTGTGGGTAGGGATAGGCAGATTCAAATGTGGTCTACGGGCTACCGAGGTTTGCTTGTGGACTGGGGTAGGCAGATTCAAGTATGGTTTGCATGCTACTGAGGTCTACTTGTGGACCGGAGTAGGCAGATTCAAGTATGGTCTGCATGCTACCGAGGTCTACTTGCGGATCAGGATAGGCAGATTCAAGTATGGTCTGCATGCTACCCTTACCAGCTTGTGGGTAGGGGTAGGCAGATTCAAGTGTGGTCTGCGGGATCTGATACATTCTTCTTGCTTGAACTGGATGTAATAAGAATGCTTGGCTTGGTCACAGGGGCTACCGAGTTCTGCTTGTGGACCGGGGTAGGCAGACTCAAGTATGGTCTGCATGCTACCGAGGTCTGCTTATGGACCGGGGTAGGCAGATTCAAGTATGGTCTGCGTGCTACCCTTACCAGCTTCTGGGTAAGGGTAGGCAGATTCAAGTATGGTCTGCATGCTACCCTTACCAGCTTGTGGGTAGGGGTAGGCAGACCTGCCAAAGGTCGACGCCCCGCTCAGGCCTGCTTGAGATCGGCTAAGCCAAAAGAAACGACTATGTGGAGAACCATGAAAGACAGTTGCTGTAAGTTGTTGACTGAATGAATGTACTTCTTTGTATTAGAAGAAACTAAGCGGATTCCCTCAGGGGGTCCGGTATACAACTGAGATTACTAAAAAAAAAAAATTAAAAAACTCCTACTCCGGCCAAGATGTAGTGGCCGACTAGAAAAAAAACAAATTGAAAATAACAATCATTGTCGTTTATTGATAGTATTTTCGAAGGTTGGTGGCATGTCAAGTCCTTGGAATTTCCTCACAGCCGAGGGTGGTCAGGTTGTACGATCTGGGTCGTCCAATTCTGAGGACGCGGTAGGGCCCTTCCCAGTTCTAGGCTATCTTTCCTTAATGCGTGGGGTCGGATACCGCTGCTTTTCTAAGGACAAAATCTCCGACCCTGAATTGCTTTGGTCGGACTGTCTTATCATAGTGTCGAGCGGTCGTCTGTTGGTACGCAGTCATCCGAAATGCTGTTGATTCCTGCACGTCTTCTAGGTTGTCCAGATTCGTCCAAAAATCTTCAGAGTTGGTATCTTCATTGAAGTTTAGCATCCTAAAGGTAGGGTGGAATACCTCGACGGGGACAACGGTCTTTGTGCCGAAGGCGGGCATGAAGGGCATTTCGCCGGTTGGTGTTCGGTTGGTCGTCCTGTACGACCAGACAATGCTCGGTAACATGTCCACCCATTTTCCCTTCTGGTCGGTTACCATCTTTGTAAGACCCGCACGCCACGAACCTGGCCTAACCTTACATTTCGTGTCGGGACCCGTCTACATATCATGGTCGAGCCATGTGGACCAAGTGTGTGAAGAAACCTAAGACCCAATATGAAAATTTACCCAAAAATAGTCAAAATGAGGGTAGGCTCGCAGGTTTTAACAGACAGGTCCGACCCTCCCATCGACCCTCACCATCGACCCTCAACCAGGGTCGATGAGGGTCTATGAGTTGTCCGACCCTCTCATCGACCCTCACCATCGACCCTCTGTACTCGGGAAAGACAGCACGAACCAAAAATTAGGAAACCTTCCTAATTTCGATTGGAACCTTTCCTAAACTCAATGGGACTTATTTTGGGAGGTTTTACTCTATAAATAGGATGTCCCTAAGCCTCTTTCACTTCTTTTTACAACCCTAATTGGATTGAGAGAAAGAGAAGAGAAGGAAGAGAAGAAGAGAAGGAAAACTTGAAGAAAAGGCTAAGGAAGAAGAGGAAATTCAGAGAAATTCTGAATCTCAGCAAAACTAAGGTATGAATACATTCCCCATGATTTAGTTAAGACTTTAGAATGGTTTATGAAGAGGATATGACTTAGAAGAAACCCAAATCATTCATTCATGGTTAGGTTTTCATGGAAAACCATGGAGGAATTCATTGAAACCATGTAGGTGAATAAAGTTAGTTCTAAACCATAGAACATGTATAGAATGAATGGTGGAAGCAAGCCATAGGACCCCAAACATGAAGAATGAATTAAAAATTAGAAATTGGACCAGAGTGCACCGAGGGTCGCACACAGGGTCGATAGACCCATCGACCCTATGCATTCTGACCATCGACCCTCAGCATTCGGGAAGTTCAGACAGAGGGTAGGGTCGATAGACCCATCGACCCTATGCATTCTTAGCATCGACCCTCTGATCGACCCTCAGTTAACAGCATGGTTTTTAAATTGGAAATTAATTCTAATTAAATTCTATCGACTTTGTTAGGTTTGCTAGCAATATAATAACAATATAAATGTGATTCTAAAGCTTGGAAGAGGATCTAATAACAAGCAAAGGTGAGGGAACAAGACCTAAACTAATTGGTTAATAATAAATTATTTTTAATTCTTGAGTCCAATGCCATATTGATTCTATGCGTGTATGTTTGTATGTGCATTTAAGATGTCATCCAATATTTCTATTATTTGTTCATACATACTTACTTTATTGTTTATAACATGGTGATGATGATGATGATAGGAATAGGCATGTGAATGTTTGTGTTTGACTAGTGTATATGGTGCGGGTAGGGATGGTATCAACCGGTACAGCCATGACTGTTCTTCATGGGGTGTATATTGTGCCATGGTCTATTCAAGTCATGTCCACTAAGTAAGTGTTAGTGTGCTTGATGCGAGGGGAGCATCAGGGGGAGGACGTGGCATTGTGGTTCAGCCTGGTCACCAGACTCTAGCTCTATCTCTACTCAAGTCTTGTCCACTAACATCGTCGTATCGCCATTACCTTAGCGGAACTAATATGTCGTAGGGTATCAGGGGGGGACGTGGCATTGTGGTTCAGCCTGGTCACCAGACCCTAGCTCTATCTCTATGGATGTATTGAGGGATGCTGGGGTGAGGCCTTTGATACATTGTTTGACATTAGAGTTGGTTAGTTGCGAGCCCAGTTTGCAAGCCCTCGCCAACAGGGGCTTACGTGTTGGTATGGGCAACCGGTACAGCCATGCCATTTTCATGGGGTGTATATTGTCCATGGTGGGTGCATATGGGGCGATAGTGCCGTTTTCATTGGACGTTTCCACACACTCGTGTATAGAGGTGCGGCGGCTACCTATCCTTTCTATAGCACATTGTAAACTTTAAACCAGACCAAAGATATGAATTGATTGCATGCATATGTATTGTTGCATTATTTTGTTTGCTTACTGAGCCGTGATGTGTGCTCATCCTTTCGAATTCGAATACTTTTAGTTGATGATGCAGGTACCACCGTTGAAGATTACATGAACGCTCCTGTGTACGGGCATGTGGCGACAATGGAAGCTGAAGACATAGTAGATACGCATGACTCCTCTTGCGAGTGCAACTCATGCGTATTTGATTAGATTTTTATTTTATTTTTTTGGATTTAGTAAAGACATGTATTTGATATTTTATTTATGTCTCTGTTGAAACAACATAATTGAATATTTTATTTGTGAGTATCACAGTTAGAATTTCTCAGTTCATTATCTGTAAGACTTCCGCTATTTATTTTATTACCTCTGATTAATGTGGAATGTGTTTTGGTTTATCATATGTGGGATAGCCTATTTTGAGATCCTAGTTGAACCTTTGGTTTATTGACGGTTCATCACACCATTCTGGTTAGTGCAGAATTGGGGTGTGACAATCTTCTTCAGACCGTACAATATTGTTTTGTTTGTGGCTTCGATCTGTCTACTTGTTTACGGGTGACCGACCGAACCAAATCTATGGTCGATTCGGAACTCCACGCAAAAGTTTGCGAAAAATGCACTCGCGAACTGAGTGACGTTGTCTGTTACCAGTACTCTGGGCACTCAGAACCTGTAGACAACGAAATGTCTGAAGAACTGCTCCACTTTGGACGCGTCAATTTTTTCCACGGCCTCGACTTCGATCCATTTTGTGAAGTAGTCAATGGCTACAATGACGTACTGCTACTGATATGTTGCCTTGGGGAAGGGCCCCATGATGTCCATGCCCCAGATGGCAAAGGGGAGAGGACTTGTGATCGGTTGCAAAGGTGCGGCCGGAGCATGTGGCACTGGTGCGTAGAACTGACATTTGTCACACTTGCGCACTAGCTCGATGCAGTCATCATGCATTTTTTGCCAATGATAGCCTTGTCGGAGGATCTTCTGAAACAACGACCGGCCTCCCTGGTGCCGACCGCAGATACCTTCGTGGACTTCTTTCATCACCTGCTCGGCCTCGTCTAATCGGAGGCACCGAAGGAGTGGCATGGTGTAGGATCTCCTGTACAACACATCGTTGTGAATGGTGTACTGCCTAGACTTGGCTTGGATTCGTCGAGCTTCATTCTTGTCATCCGAAAGTGCACCCGTTTAGAGGTATCGATATATGTCGTCGTACCAGCTAGATACGACTCTAATCGGGGCTACTTCTTCGGCAGAGTTGCTGGCGTGTTCCAAAAATTCCACGTACACGGCAGACTCCATTGCATGGATGTCTTCTAGGGATAACCTAGACAGCTCATATGCCTCGGTGTTCTCATCCCGGCTGACGTATTGCAGTTCAACACTTCGGAAGGCCGTGATGGCCAAGTTCACTTTGTCCAAGTACTTCTGCATCTACGACCGTTTAGCCTCGTAATCTCCCTGTACTTGACGAATGACCAACTGTGAGTCGCCTTGGACTACTAGCCGACGGACAGCTAGGCTCTTCGCGAGTCTGAGGCCGGCCAGTAGGGCCTCATACTCGGCTTCATTGTTTGTTGCACGGAAGCCGAACCTTACGGCTGATCGGATCTTGAGCTAGGCTCTTCGCGAGTCTGAAGCCGGCCAGTAGGGCCTCGTACTCGGCTTCATTGTTTGTTGCACGGAAGCCGAACCTTACGACTGATCGGATCTTGAATCCTTCCGAGCTTGTCAAAATAACGCCTGCTCCTGCTCGGCCATCCATGGAGGATCCGTCCACTTGCAGCGTCCACACAGATTTGGCCGGCTCGCACTCTTTTCCGGCCCAAGGCTCAACAAATTCACCCTCTGGTAGGGTGCTTTCGACGATGAAGTCCGCCAGTGCCTGTGCTTTGATGACGGTTCTGGGGACGTACCTTATGTCGAATTCATCGAGTTCCACTGACCAGTTTATGAGTCAACCAGACACATCAGGTTTTGATAACACCTTCTTCAAAGGTGTGTTGGTGAGCACAGCAATGGGGGAAGTAAGGTCTGAGCTTCCGCGCGACTGTAACCAAGGCAAGCGCCAGCTTTTCGATCGGCTTGTACCTGGTCTCGGCGTCCAACAGCACTTTGCTGACATAGTATATAGGTCGTTGGACCTTGTCTTCTTCTTTGAGCAGCACAACGCTTACCGCCTGATCGGAGACTCCTAGATAAAGTTGTAGCTCGTCTTCGGGGCTGGGTTTCACCAGCAGAGGTAGTGAGGATAAGTAGGCTTTGAGATCCTCAAAAGCTCTCTGGCATTCCTCGGTCCATTCAAACTTTCCAGCTCCTTTCAGTGTTTTGAAGAATGGGAGACAGCGTTCGGCCGACTTGGACATGAATCGACCGAGGGCGGCTATTCGGCCATTTAGCTCCTGCACCTGCTTGGTTCTCGTCGGCGCGGCCATGTTCAGTATGGCCGTGATCTTTGAGGGGTTGGCTTCAATTCCTCGCTGCGAGACCATAAAACCTAAGAACTTTCCAGACGCAACTCCGAAAGCACACTTTGTTGGATTCAGCTTCATGCTGTGCCTTCGGAGGACCTGGAATGCTTCTTTGAGGTCGGCCAAATGATGATCGGTCTGCTGGCTTTTTTCACAAGAAAATCGTCGACATATACTTCCATGTTTCGGCCGATCTGACCTCTGAATATTTTATTCACCAACCTCTGGTAGGTGGCTCCTACGTTCTTTAATCCAAAAGGCATGACCGTGTAGCAGAAGAGCCCCTGATTGGTGACAAAGGAGGTGCCCTCCTCGTCCGTTCTTCTCATCTTGATTTTTTTGTTCCCAGAATATGCGTCGAGGAAACTGAGCAGCTCGTGTCACACACCAATTTTGGACTAACCAAAATGGTGTGATGAATCGTCAATAAACCAACGGTTTAACCAGGATCTCGAATAGGCTATCCCACATATGATAAACCAAAACACATTCCACATTAATCAGAGGTAATAAAGTAAATAGCGGAAGTCTTATAGATAATGAACTGAGGTCTAGTCATGATAAATAATTAATATTCTATTTATTTTCAAATAACCAAAAGATAATTTAATACATATTACAATATCCAAATACAAAAACTAAATGCTAAGCGTATCCATAGTTGAAGTACTCGTTTAAAGAATCACAATAGTCCTCCACAGCTTGCTCATCATAGCCGCCACATGTTCATATGTTGGCGTGTAGAAATAATCTTCAATCATAGTACCTGCAACATCAGAAATTAAAAAAAATTACGCGCGCGAGGGTCAACTCTCTAACTTGAGCTCAGTGAGAAAACAAAACAATGCAACAAACATATGCATGCATTCAATTCATATCTTTGGTCTGATAAATAAGTTTGTAATGTGCTATAGAAAGGATAGGTGGCCAAATGTCACGTTTATGAGTAATTCCAGCAATTTTCTTATCCTCATATTCAACTCTTTCTGATGAGGAGATACATAAAACTCTTGTGTTCCCATTCAGTCTAAAATTCTCCTCCTTATAGACAATGTCTCCAAGTCTCGGTTGCATAATTCATCATTGGTAATTCCCAATCATGAGTAGGGTTATTCTTCTCATGCTCCTTCAGTTTTCTTGAAACATATGAAATCGCTTGTTTACCATGCATCAACCCGCATCCTAGATTCAATCCGAAAGCTTCGATGTATAGGGTAAAAGGTTTCCCTGGTATCTGAATGATCAAGGTGAGAGTTGATATCAACCCTTATTCACACTTGTCAGTCCAATTAAACTCATTTTCCTTCCTGGTTAGCTTGGTAAGAGGTTTTGCGATCTTAGAGTGGTCCTCTACAAATCATCTATAATAACCAGCTAAACCCATGAAACTTTTTATCTTCACAATACCCTTCAGGTGTTTCTTACCATATGATTACTTCTATCTTAATAGGGTCCACTTTAATCCCTTTTTATGATGCTACGTGATCTAAGAAGATCATTTTGTTTAATCATGTCTCATATTTCTTGGACTTGACGTGAAGCTTTTCACTTCTCAGCTGTTGTGAAGCTGTTCTAAGATCCATTGTATGAGTTGCTTCATTCTTGGAATAACCCGAAATATCATCTATGAAAACTATGACCGACATGTCCAACATGTCATAAACACCCAGTTCATCCGTTCCATAAAAGATGTAAGGGCATTGGTTAATCCAAACGTCATAATCGAGAGCTCATAATGTCCAATCCCGATTCTAAAGGTATCTTCGAGATATCGCTGTCCAAATTCCAGTTGTTGATATCTTGAAAATCAATCTTAGAAATTTCCTTTGCTCTTTGCAATTGTTTAAACAAGTCATCGATCCGAGGTGATAGATCTCGTTCTTGATCGTGAGCTTGTTCGAATCTCGGTAGTCTATACGCAGACAACACTATCATCCTTCTTCTTTACGAATTGCATTGGCACTCCTCGTGATGCAATACTTAGCCTATTAGGACCTTAGTCTAATAACTATTGTAGTTGAGTTTCAGTTCCTTCAATTCTATAAGAGCTATTCATAGGTGCCTTTGACACAAGTATCGTCCTTGGTAACAAGTCGATGACGAACTCGGTCATATGATCAGATGGTAACCCAAATAAGTCTTCTGGAAACACATCAGGAATTTATGCATCACATCAATATCTTTCATCTGTGGTGCTTCTTTGGTAACGTATACCACAGATACCATATATCCAACTTCTTTCTCTTCAAAGCATCTCTTTGCCTTTAGCATAGAGGGGATCAGCTTTCTTTTCTTAGGCAACATACTTTCAATAATACTAAATTATATGCCGTCTTTATTCTTGAATGATAAACTCTTCTATGCACACAACAACTTTGTAGAGTGTTGAGACAACCAGTCTATTCCCAAGATGACGTCAATGTCACACCCCAATTCTGTACTATTCAGTACGGTGTGATGAACCGCTAACAAACCAACGGTTCAACCAGGATCTCGAGTAGGTTATATCCGTTTTATCTAAACCCCATACATCCATAATCATAATCAGAGTAAATACACAATATCGGAAGTCTTATAATAAAATGAACTGAGAATCTATTGTGATATCAATATTTAAATAACAAATTATTTTGTATCAACTAAGACATAAATAAATAAATATCAAATACATGTCTTTAATAAATCCAAATAGATAAAACTAAAAATCTAATCGAATACACATGAGTTGCACTCGCAAGAGATGTCATGTGTATCCACTTCATCTTCAGCTACCATCGTTGCAACGTTTCCGTATTTTGGAGCATTTATATAATCTTCAACGGTTGTACCTGCATCATCAACTAAAAATATTCGACGTCGAAGGGTGAGTACACATCACGGCTCAGTGAGCAAACAAAATAATGCAACAATACATATGCATGCAATCAATTCATATCTTTGGTCTGGTTTTACGTTTGCACTGTGCTATAGAAAGGATAGGTGGCCACCGCACCTCTATGCACGAGAGCACGGCAGCGGATAGCTGTCCTTTGGGCAGGCCTTATTGAGATCTGTGAAATCTATGTAAATTCGCTACTTCCCGTTTGCCTTGGGCACCATGACCACGTTGGCGAGCCAGTCTGGATAATCTACCTCTCTGATGAAGCCGGCCGCTAGTAATTTCTATACCTCCTCGTCTATCACAGATTGTCGGGTGGGTGCGAAGCACCTCTTCCTCTGTCTGATAGGTCTGTGTTGGGAGTCGACCGCGAGGTGATGTTCGATCACTTCTCTGGGGATTCCTGACATTTTAGAGGCCGACCATGCAAATACATTTAGGTTCTGCCTCAAGAACTCTATCAGCTCTTCCCTTTTATTCTCAGGTAGCAGGGAACCGACCTGGAATGTCTTTTCTGGATGATCTTCTGTCACAGGTACTTTCAATAACTCTTCGACGGGCTCTCCCCTGCTCGGAGGGTCGATGTCCCGAGCCTTTATGGCGTTCACCTGTGCTGTTTTCAAAGCTCGCTAACTATTTTTCAACTCAGTGGCGTACCACCTTCTTGATGTCCCTTGATCTGTTCGCCACTCTCTGACTCCGTCCTTTGTCGGGAACTTCATCACCAGATAGTAAGTGAACATACACGCCTTGAGCTTGTTCAGCGAGGAGCGGCCGAGGATAACATTGTGAGCGGATGGCCGATCAACCACCATAAATTCAACCATCACCCTCCGTTGCCTGGGTTTGTGGCCGAGGATTACAAGCAATTGAATGCCTCCTTTTACCGTGACCGGGTCTCCAGAAAAGCTGATAAGGTCGAATGTGACCGGTTGGAGCTGGTCATCCTCCAGCTGCATTCTTTGGTATGCATGGTAGAATATGATGTCTACCGAGCTTCCTGTGTCCACCAAACACTTGGCGACATCACAGTGTCCGATCCCGGCCGTGAAGACAATGGCATCTTCGTGGGGGACCGCGATGTTGACGAGGTCTTCATCATTGAAAGTGATTATTTCTCCTGTTCGAGCTTTTTTGGATGGCCACTCCGTCTTTGCTACTAGACGTGAGTAAGCCTTGGCCGACCAGTTGGAAGTGTTTCCTGCCGCAGGTCCTCCTATTATTGTGAGGACTGTCTTTCCTTTGGCTTCGGGTCCTCTGGTGATGGCATAGACGCCATTGTCACCAGGGATGCGCAGGCCATTGAAGTGTGCGGTCGGTCCTTGGGTTGTGGGCTGCCCACGAACCTCCGCTCGGCTTTTCTTCTCTTCGACGCCAGGTGGGACTTCTTCCTTCTTCGGCCCTTGCCTTCCGGCTCTGACCAGGGCAGGATGGACCCGAACGGGATATGCTGCCGACCCTCGAGCCTTTCCTTTACTGGTCGTCTGTCCTGCTTTGCTCCAGACGGGCTTTCGATTGATTCGAACTGGATGGCGCCGACCCACTATCTGGGAGCGGCGTGACCTCCATCCGGGTCTCTGTCATCTCTCCGAGCGGTGTTTTGATTGTCACCGGCATCGACTCGGTAGTTGTTCAGTGGCGGGGGTGGTAACCCGCGTTCTCGCGGGAGTGGAGGTGGTAACCCATGCTCTCGCCGAGCGGGAGCTGGTCCTCGGCCACCATCTCTGACAAAGTTGCCGTAGTATCCACGTCGGACAAGATCCTCAATTTCTCCTTTGAGGTATTTGCATTCTTCCGTCTCGTGGCCGTAGTCGCGATGGAAGCGACAGTACCTGGAACAATCTTTATTCCTTCCGTCGCCCAATGGTTTTGGCGGTGGTCGAAGGTTCCGATCATTATTGATAACCTCTAGGATCTCTGCCATCGAGGCATTGAGCGGAGTATAATACTCGAAGGTCTTGTACGGGTGCCGGTATGTTTGTTCTTTGTCGAACTTTTGCTTCTTAGGGTTGGTCGAGTTTAGCGTCTGGTCGACCAACGCAGAACTCTTTTTGTCGGCAGGCTTTTGTTCAGCCTTCAAGTTGTTCACCGCGTTATTTTTCTGGGCCTTCGTTGTCTCGTCTGCGGAGGCGTACTTCTCGCACCTGGCAAGCAGGTCGTCCAAGTTCTTCGGGGGCTTTTTGGCAAGGGACCAACAAAATTCCCTGTCTGTTACCCCGGCTTGCAGACTGGACATGTGTACTGCGGGCTCGACGTCCTTGATCTCTACCACTTCGGTATTGAAGCGCTTGATGAAGTCCCGTAGGGACTCGTCCTTCTATTGCTTGACAGTCGACAGATGGTATGATGTCTTCTTGCGCACTCGGTTGGCTTAGAAGTGCGTCAAGAATTTGTTCGACAGCTGTTTAAACGATGTAATGCTCCTCGGGGGGAGGTTGTTGAACCATGTACGAGCGGCGCCCCTGAGTGTTGAAGGAAACGCTCTACAGATAAGGTTGTCGCTGAGGGGTAGAAAAGCGTCGTGGAGACGAACGCATCCAGATGCTGTTCGGGATCGGTACTTCCATTGTACGAGTCCCAGACAAGCATCTTGAAGTTGTCAGGAGGGGGGTCCTCATAATCTCGTCAGAGAGTGCGGTGACGGCCGTATAGGCCGTCCTCGGCGGAGCGACACGGCTCTGCTCCACCTGCTGGAGTCGAGTGGTTAATTCCAACAAACGTCGCTCGACCTCGGACTGTGGGGTGTCCGGGGGCGGCGTCGCGACCATTGCCGGTGTTTCCACGTTAACCCTCTCCTGACGGAGGGCGTCGAGGAAGGACCTCGCGCCTCTCGCCGGAGGAGGCGCCGCCGTTGGTGCTTGGTGTTGATCAGCTGGATGATGCCGAACGGCTGACCCAGCCATGCTCCGTGCGGGCTGGGGATATCCCATGGGGGGATTTCTCGGTGTGGCTCTGGTGGAGACTGTCCGCGTGGGCTGCGGGGGAGCTCCTTGGGGCGCGTTCGGTGCTGGGGCCTGCTGAGGGTTTTCCCATGCCCCGGCGGCCGAATTACTCGCTCGAGCACCCCCTAAGACTCTGGTCAGCTGCTCGATCTGCTGCTTTAGCTTGTCAAATTGCTGATGGGTTACATATTGAGGGGGCTGTTGCTGCGCAGTCGCCGTTGGTGTCGGGACGGGCGTCGGGACTGGAGTCGGCCCCAGTGTCGGGACTGGCGTCGGCACGCGGTTCGCCCCTGTTGTACTTCCACTGCTATCTACGTGCACCTGCACGGATGGATCAGATGGGCGATTAGATGCTTGGGCCCGAGTTCTTCTTTGAGCCATTGAAATTCGAGTGCTCGCGCGCTAATTGTCAAACTCAGTCAAAAAGGCCCCACGGTGGGCGCCAAACTATTACAGTTGGAAATCGCCTGCCGGTTTGCGATCCGAGTAACCTGCAATCACAGAGATGAGACAAGGGAGCTGGGCGACTAAGCCCCAGGTACACTCCGATGCCTAAGTCAGATTCCCAATGTAAGCAGTCAAGAGATAGTGAAAAGCTATCTCCAGTTTAAAGAGAGTGGGACAATAAAGGAGTTTGAGCGTGCGAGAATGAGAGAAATTATGAATAGTGAGATGATCCGTACCTTGAGGGATCGTCTTCTACTTATAGAGATTGGGAAGAAGCATGGAGGCACCAGGACTCAGAGAAGTAGATCGCCAGTAGGACTGCCAGGTGTCGCTCTGAGGAGCACCCAGGTCATAGACTCCGAGCAGGAGTAGGAGACCGTAGCCAAGGAAGCTAAGTCGGTCAACCACAGGAATGACACGTGTCGTCATAGGGTGGTCGTAGGGCCGTGATAGTCAGGGTCGTATCATACAAGGAGAATGACTCCTCTGCCATGACATAGTCGCATTAGGACACTAACCTCCGATCGGGAAACATGACCGAATAGGTATGCAACTCCGACCGCTTCACCGCCATGAACGGATAGTGACTTCCGAGCGGCATAGGCCGAATGCAACATAGAAATAGCGGTCGACTCTGGAGATGGGCTTGACACGTGTAAGATTTTAAATGGATGAGATTTTTCCCACATAACAACACCTAATACAATGATTTATCATGATTTAGCACTTAATGCGGCATGTCTACCTTCACTCAAGAGAATCTGAGAATTTATTCACCAAGAAAACTCTCAATCTCTCTCCACCTCATAAAATGTTTCCCTTTGCTCTCTCTTACCTAGAGTTTTCTTCATACAGACAATATATAGGGTCATTAGGAACCTTAACCCCACACAATTACAGATTGACCATTGTACATTGAATGGACTTAAACCTACATATAAATACAACTCCAATATTTGTATAGACCTCATATAATACAAGACACAACCCAACAAAAACATATCCTCTCTCTCTTTTTTCTTCTTTTATCTCTCCTCTTTGACCTTCACCGTTAATTCATCAATGCATCAATTTATACGTTCAATCATGATTTTAAATCCAGATATCAAATACGGTATTGATGTATGAATTCAATAGAATCCAACACATATTCGATCTTTATTAAAATAATATTAAAATAGGTTCAGATTGGGGATCAAGAAAGTCTAAAAGTTATACCAACCCAATATGGATAACCTGAGTCATGTAGAAATGGATCCCACATCCCATAATCGGATGCTAGGGTGCTAGCGAAGTGTCCAGACTCTTTTATCACCTCACTATTCATTTCTTCCCATAAAACCCTCAACAGCTCACAAACCCTCCAACCTCTCCTCACAAGACTCCAAAAATTAATACAAGAACCCAAGAACCAGTTGAATTCAATACAAGAACCAAGAACCCAAGAATGAGAGAGAGAGAGAGAGAGAGAGAGAGAGAGAGAGAGAGAGAGAGAGAGGGGAGAGGTTATCATAGTCATTGTCTTATGCATGAATTATTGGAGGGGTGTTGATTGACGTATACGGTTGGTAATGTGTTCCAATTAATCATTTTGAAGTGTAAAATGACATGTGAGTGTATTAGCACCAAACTCAGTGGTAAAGGCTTTGATAATTATTTGTTTATTGGTAGCAGTCTTCCATTAGTTGCTAATTCCAATCGTATTTAGAGAAAATAGTAGACCATAACAACAAAACATTATATATAGGATTCGTCTTCCACATACGTTATGGATCCCTGTATAATTTCAATCACAACACTTCAATTTATGTACTTGTGTTTATTATAATTCTTACAAGAGTTATTAAAAATTAAGACCCATCAAGAGAAGATCAAAATCAGAAGAAAATGAATTCCACATTATGTGGAGGTGATGGAGGAGTTGCATGATTTAAGAGCCTAACTTTGGGCATGGCCCATTCGTGACATGCAGTGAAGGAGCAGAAGGATATCTTCGACAAGGCCATCGAGTCATGTTGTCGCCAAGGTCAAGAGAGCGGAAGGTAGTATGAGGCCATTCATTTCGGAGATGGAGGTGGTGATCTGAGATAGAGACAGGTGAATGTTAAAGGTAAAATTATCAAAAACTCTGTAAAATAAAAGAAGAAAAAGGTATTTAATGTTATGGTTTTGGTGAGAGAAATAAAAAATGAAGTCTCAAGAGAGAAGACAAGTGTGAAACATGTTCAATATAAAATTACAAATGAAACAGAGGGATTAACTGGCAAATACTTATTTCCTCGCCTTAATATAAAATTATAATTAAATCTTCATCAAAACCATCAAAGGTAACTTTTTAGTCAATTGTTCAAAACGCATCAATCCGTTTAATTAAATAATTTTATTTTTAAAACCACAAAAACGGTTTAGATCATTGCAACACGAGGCAATCCTGAAGGCTGAAGTTTTCCATGTTGGATAAAGATATAAGTACTTGTACCATGGTTCAGGTAATCGATATTGGAGGTCGATTTGTGTTAATTTTGGACTTAATCGAATTTTGATTCAACCTCAATTTATTTTAATATTATTATATACGATATCGATCATGTGTCAATTTTTCATTGGATCTATTAACATACACCAATAGAATCCAAATCAGATCTATTTTGGATATGACAAAACTTTTAGAAAGCTGCCCTGTTACATTAATGTCCTAAATTTTTATTATTTTAGGTTTATTATTAATTTCTGTTTTGGTCTTGCACTCCATCTTTGAATTTTTTTTTGGGCTGCTTCCAATCTGTTTCTATAAATAAAAAAAAAATAAAAAATGACAACGTTAAATTAACTGGGTTTTTTCAATGCTGATAAACTGTCTGTAATAACACCAGTCTCCTCCACGATCTCAGATTTGCAGGCGATACAGCGAAGCAAATGAATTATAGATCGAAATAGGTGTGGAAACCCAAGAGAAATTACGTTGGAAGCCCTAGAATTTTGATGTTGGAAGCTTGATGATGGATAATGACGTATTATCAACGTTCTCGATTTCTTACGTTTCTGCTTGCGTTCACACCGCCAGCCCTTCCCAACCTTCCGTTACATTATACTAACATTGCAGGAGGTTTTCCAATCTGGGTTTGATCTTCGAGTACGTTGTTGTTGTTGTTGTTGTAGTATACTTAGGAGTCTTGAGTAATTCGCTTTCTAGTGGGATTGTGAGACAGTTTGATTTAATTTTTGATTTGGTTATTGTTGTGTTCTAGTTTCGGTTCTGTGATAGGGATATTGTTGTTTTGGAAGGAAAAGTTCGATTTGGTAGTTTGGAAGGAGAGGGGAGACTTTTTCTTCCGGATTCAGTAGATATTGCTGTACATATATTTCTATTTTCCCATGATAAAAATTACGAAATTGAGTTGGAAGCGGGTTCACGGAGCAGGGGAGGTTATTGGCGTTGATTTCATTTATAGAAAGATCGTGCATTGGTAATTGGAATCAGGGATTGCGAATAAAAATAATCCGATTGTCGCCTATATTTTTGGCTGCAGTTTTGGAAAGTTGGATCTTGATTAGTAGGTTGTTTTTCTGAGTCTGGCTGTGGAGGAGAATTGGAGAAATTGTGAATGAGAGGGCATTCATTGGGAAAAGGGAGATGAAAGGGAAATCTGTGGGTTTGGAGGGACAATGACTGGAGGGTCATTGGGTCTACGTACTGGAAGTTATGGATCGCTGCAACAACATCTGCAAAACAGTTTCGTATTGCCAATTCAGACTTCACCCATTCTACGCAAGCCCTCAAAGATGCTTGTCCCTGGTTCGAGAGAAAAGGAAAGGTTTATTCAACGGATCTGCAAATTTGCTGGCAGGAGGAGGGTTGGAATGCTACTTCTGTTGGTCGCTTCTGTTGTGGTTTGCATGTCAGTTTTATCTACTGTCAGTAAAGGTCTGTGGTCTATTTCCCTTTTCTTCTTCTTATTTTTTTCTATTCCCATGGTGGTTCTGCGTGATAGACACTGCATCGTTAAATTTTAGTTGATATTGGAATTATTGTTATGATCATTGAAGCAGTTTTGTGGGGGAAGTTGGCCGCCAAAAATCAATTTTTGTTGCCTCTATGTTGTTTTAAGGATAGTGATCCATCTTATTTGTTACTTTCTTAACAAGATAGTTATTGGTGTATCATTTTTTTTTTCCAGTTTATATCCTTTACTGTTTTCATTCATATTCATCTCTTTTAGGAGAGGTTTGAGTAAGTCAAAGCACGCAGTCTTGCTGCTTATCTGAGGCAATACTTCTGCTGAAACATGCAGTGCAGTCTGGCCCGCTGGTTCATGAGTCTCACCTAAGACCTGTAGGACATGGATATTCTTACGAAATTATGGGATGCCCTAGCCATTATAATTTGCACATTTTTCTGGACAGTTCCCATTTATTGTCATATCATAATATCACAAACTGGATTGTTTATGAAAACCCAGTGAGGTCTCCTTTTAGGATGGGGGATATTCTGGCGAGAACTACGTCATACCTGCTTCTAATATCTGTTACCATAATGTTGAGTTCTCCCTGGCTGGGTCATGTCCTTCCCTTAGCATTCCTCTTCCATGGCTTTTCATTAAATTATATTAGATGTTGGTACATGCCATTATTTTGTTGTCACTTTAATTATTTGCCAAAAACTTCATTAACTATGGTTTCTTTTCAGACGAAGATGCATCAGAGGTTGTTGATGGACATCATACTCAACGTCTGCACAACATTAGAACCAGCAACTGCGTTCCATCAAGTTATCCTGATGTTTCCATGAGTTATGGAGCACATGGGAACAAGATGGATAATAATTCTTCTTTACAAAATAATATATTATTAAGTGCTGTAGGTGAAGCCCAGACACTGCCGCCTCCAGTTTTTGGGCTAAATGACATTCCTCCTGCTCATCCATGTGAAAAATTCACACTTCCACCCCCGCCAGTTGATAGAAAGCGGACTGGACCGCGCCGTAAGTTCATTTGCTAACCCCCCAATCCAAATTTATGTTGTGATGTTACGACCGCACTTTTATATTTGTAGTAAAGTATGTATCTACTAATCTATGCATGCATTATAACATATCTAGTATATGGTAAATTATTTACATTGGTACTGATATTATTACTACCATCTTTGGCTTTTTCAGCATGTCCAGTTTGTTACCTTCCTGTTGAGCATGCTATAGCCCTTATGCCAAAAGAACCATCAACATCTCCTGTACTTACGAATTTAACTTATGTTTACGAGGAAAATTCAATTAGAATTGAACCATGGGGAGGATCTGAGTTTGGTGGATATCCTTCTCTGAAGCAGAGAAATGATTCTTTCGATATAAAAGAGTCGATGAACGTTCACTGTGGGTATGATCTATTCTCCTTGTCATGTTCTTATCTATGCTTGTTTAAAAGTCATACTTATTAAAGGGTTCCAGAGAACTTTCTCTTAACCTCAATTGGTTCATTTTCAATTATTGTTTATGATGACCTATGTACATTATCATGATCAGATTTGTCAAAGGAAGGAAACCTGGACAGCAGACAGGATTTGACATAGATGATTTGGACCTTCTTGAGATGGAGCAGTGCCGTGGTATTGTTGTAGCATCAGCCGTATTTGGTACTGGAAATTTAAATATCTTCTGTCTTTTATTTTTTTAGTTGAAGGTAGTTTCTTTTTGTGATTGATTTGTTTTTATATTTTTTAAAGGAAATTACGATATCATACAACAGCCAAAGAATATCAGTGAAGCTTCAAAGAAAAATGTTTGCTTTTATATGTTTATTGATGAAGAGACAGAAGCATATATGAAAAATTCTAGTGTCCTGGATGGTGGAAATAAGGTTGGGTTTTGGAGAGTTGTAGTTGTCCGTAACCTTCCTTATCTTGATGCAAGACGGAATGGAAAGGTAATTATTATTTATTGTTCATTTTAACTTCAGGTTTGATTTTCTCCTAGTCAGTCTAGTTGCAATAAATCTTGACTTTTCTTGTAACATAAGGAGAGGATTTCGTTTGTTCTAATTAACTTATTTACTAATGTTTCCATTAAACACAGATATATTATGGTTATACCTTTTTCAAATTTTGCGGACTTTTTATTTTTATTTTTTATAAATATCTTTACAGACATGGCTTGTTGTGTTTGTTGAATTGTTTGTAAATACATAAGAATCTATGTGCATCATACTATTGGATAGGGACCAAGGAACAAGTATGTGCGGAGTCCTTCAGACATGCATGACTTGGGCCTTGTTTCAAGTATAACCTCGAACAAAAGTTTATTGGATGGTAAGAATCCATTTAGTCGACCCCATGTAGTTGGGATAAGGCTTAATTGTTGTTGTTATTGTTATTGTTGTATACCATCTCTTAGTACCATGCAAATGACAAAACTCTAGAAGGTCTGTGACTTGGTGCTATGAACCCATAAACAAATGAGATGCGAAATTGGTTAGTTAATGACATGGGTCTTAAGTCATAACCATATCTTATACCAGACTGTTTCCCATAGGTTGCGTTTGTTTCATAGTTGTCAAGGAGCCAAGGCGACCCAAGGCACTGGAGAGGTGCCTAGGTACGTAGGTGTACCTAAGGCCTACCCAAAGTGATCCCAAGATGTTGTAAGGGTACATCTTAATAAGAAGACTTATACAAAAAGGAGGGGGTTAGCGCATCAATATTTATTGTTTTTATATATATGCATGATTCCATGCATTATGGTTTATATATGTACTTTATACATCTAATAAAAATGTTACAAATGACATTAATTAAAAAAATAAAATATACAAATAAAACAAGGTGTGAAACAATAAGGGGACCAACAGCCTAGCCTTATCTGACTTGAACATCGCCTTGACAACTATGATTTGTTTCATTGTAAAATATTTATATTTTTTCGGATTTATTCAAAATTAATATAAATATGTATAAAAATCATGAAAGGGGAAAATGTTTTACTGATATGCAATACAAAAGGTTGGAAAGCAACATCCATTTTAGAGGTCAGGATCTGATTTATTAAGAAAAACCCCCGCGCGGGGGGAGGGGGGGCTCTTTGGTATCATTTTTCTTTTTTATTTTTATCTATTTAATTAAAAAGAATTTTTGATAAAAAGAATTGTTGTTTGGTAGCTACTATGCACAAGACATTGTAGAATGGAATTAAGTTTGGTATTTTATTAAAAATAAAAATGTGTTTTTGTTTCTTCAAGTTGCAAAATTTTCAAACCATGATATCTTGTGATCCCCTTATCCGATTGACATGAAATTTGGACAACCTTATTGTTTTTTTCCCGCATTGACATCCAAGGATCTAATCGGAGGTTGGACGGCTGGAAAAGTACAACTGAGGTGGCCGAAATCAACAACAAGAGTTGGATTTTTTCAAGTTGCAGAATTTTCTAAGCATTGATATTTTGTTATCCCCTTATTTGATCGACTAGAAATTTGGACACTCTTACCTTCTTTTTTTTTCTTTCCTGGTTTTGACATCCAACGGATTTGATTGGAGGTTGAACAGCCAGAAAAGTACAACTGAGGTAGCCGAAATCAAGAACAAGAGTTGGATTTCTTCAAGTTGTAGAATTTTTCAAATCTTGAAATGTAGTGATTTCATTCTCCGATCGACTTGAAATTGTTTTTTGCTATACTTGACATCCAACGGAATGGATCGAAGGTTGGACGGCCAAAACTAGTGTTTTTTGGTAGCCGAATCCTTGAAACAAAGAGGGAGAAAGAAAGAGGAGTGGATGAGAAGGTTTTGTTATAAAAATATTGGTTTTACCATTTTATCCTCACTTAAAACATATTCTTATTAAAGTCTTGTGCAAAAATAAGCAAAAACTCTTTTTGGCAAAAAAAAAGAAAATAGGTCAAGCAGTCAAGACCTCTTTTTGTTTTTGTGGCTCTTTTTATTTTTTTTTTCTTTTCATTAACATCACCAAAAAATGATACCAAACAGGTATAAAAACATACTAGAAAAACAAAAAGAAAAATGATACCAAAGAGAGCCTAAGAAAGACCCCGAGGGAGGGGGGGGGGTTACCAATCACCTTGTGTCACTTTCTTAGGCCTGGGCTGTTTGATAAATCAACCTGCCATCCTAGGGAAGTACTTTCCTCTTATATGTAAGTACTTGTAAAGCGATTGCTATTTTTCAGTCCTGTATGCTGGGAACTTATTTTTTTAAGAGTTTACTTTTTTAATTTTTTCTTTTGGGTAATGACAATACTGTGAACCTTAACTCTTTGTTTCTAATCGGATACTTGATGGGTTTTGAACCCTATCATTCTCCTCCCTTTCCCTCTCCTTGTCCCCTCCTCTAGAGTAGGCGTCAAGTTCTATTGAAGGGATGCAAGAAACAAGAATGTGACTGTCCAGACTGATATATTTTGGATATGGTTATCAATGTTTAAGGAATTTAAAGGAATGCCTTTCTATTGCATTTCTTAAGCTTAAGTTTCTTGGGCCTTGTGAAAAGAGCAATGATTTGGCTACTAGATAAGGAGATATGATGATGTGGCCACTAGATCAGGAGATATGATGATGTGGCCACTAGATTAGGAGATATGGTGCTTCCTGGTATTGAGCCATTACTTTTAGACATTTACTTGTCAAAATTAGAGGACGGTTTAGCCAAAGTTGAAGAGGGGGAGGTGGATGTAGGATCGATTTTTAAGAAGTTATTTTACAATAGATCTTTTTAATGTTTTGAATTAGTCAGGTAAGCTAAAGTTTTGAATTCTTTGTCAGTTGAAGAAAAAAGTTCAAAATCAGACTTGATGGCCATGGAATTATGGAGGATTTAGGGCCATTGAAGCGGTTAATGGGAGTCCATGGTATTTTAGGGTGAGTTAGGGAAGGAAATATGGGTGCAGAAATAGGTAAGCCGTAAGGGAAAGTTTAGAAAGCAAAGGTACTTTAGTAAAAGTTAAGAGTTTGATGGATTGCATTGACGGAGTATTAGAAAATTGTCTTTTTCAGTTGAAGAAAAAGTATGAAATCAGAATTGATGGCAATGAGATTTACGGAGGATTTAGAGCAGTTGAAGCTATAATTGGCGGTCTAAGAAATTTTTAGGGGAGTCCATGGTATTTTAGGGTGAGTTTTGCAAGGAAATATGGTTGTGGAAAAGGTAAGGAAAAGGTAGAAAACAAAAAATAACTTACAAAAATTTAGAGTAGGATAGACATGGCATAGATGGAGGATTATATATTTTTGAATTGAGGAAAAAGGGTAAGAAATTGAATTGAAAAGCTGGGTGATGGATATGGGTTTATATGCAATTGATTGAAGTTATTTATGGAGGCTGAATTCTGGATCAGAAATACATCTTGGCTGTGAGTTAGCGATTCTCCCCCCTCCCATTTGGGAGGCGGGGTAGAGAAACAGTGCAGAGAAGAGTTGATGGGTTTTATTTGAATACACCGATAGATCTCTAGGCATCCCACCTTGTAGGCCCTGAATGTCATCATATCTTAAGTGATTTGAATGGAGCAACATATCTGCAGCAACTCTTCATTGTTCCATTGCATGAAGTGCTTGAGCCCCTTATATGAACTTCATGTGATTAGGGTCTTGACAAGCTCAAACCTGGACTGTAACAACTATATTCATTGATTGATCTGACCAATGCCCTAGCTCTCCAACCTCTACTGTAATAATTATATTCGCTGATTGATCCGACCAATAATTAGGACATAGAAATCCCAAATCTTTAATTTGCGAGATTTGGGATTCATTGGAAAGGTGTAAGATGGAACAAGTCAAAAATGGAGAATGATTAAAACTGACAACTTAAAACTGACTTTTAATAAGATCCATATAGACGATATTATCCAACCAAAACAAACATTTCAAAACGACAAAAAACAGAGTTCTGGCTATACCATGGGTGCCTACAATGTGGAGAATTGAATATCTATGAAAACCCAAAATACCAACCAATCTGGAAACCCCCTTGATTTTCTTTATACCCTATGCTGTGGCGTGGTCCATTGGAATCCTTCCCGTTGTGTTCAGGGCAGCAGCATTTACTCTTACAGGGTTTGCTTGATTGGAAATTTTCCTAAGGTGATACCCCTTTTGTAGGAAGGTTCTCACCCTTGAAATTTAATGCTTTTCTGCAACACAAATCTACAATTGATGAGCTTGCTGAAATTCATCATAGAAATCCTTTAATTTGAATGATTACAAAATTAAGTAAACTGTACAGTTGGTTGTGTACATATGACTTTGCAAGCCCATTATGATTTCAAAACCCTGGCTAGACTTACCAGTTTGGGCTCACATTTTTTCTGTTGAAGGCTTTATAGGGTGCCATTGTACGCTAAAATTTCAAATGGACATCCAAGCATGATATGTGAAGTTAACATGCTATGTTGTTCATGTGTACTCATGTGTGAGAAAGTGTTTGTATGACAAGTAAATGCTAGGGATTTACTGCGTTACTGAGATAGTTTGGTAATGTCCATGGAAGATAATAAAGGTATTGATAAGAAGAATGCTTTAGTGAGGTAAAGGCTACAAAATGATTAGGCATGACTATATAAAATGTGTAATGAGGTAGCGACAAAATTTGAAAGATTACTCATTAAAAGATACTGCTAGATACAATCAAAAGGAATGGGGGAACAGTACCTGTATAGTTGACCCAGATAGATGGATAAGGCTTGTGCGATGCTAATGATTATAAACATATAAACATAACTGAGGGATATAAATATCTTCGTTGATCTTTTTCAATCTCTCTCTCTCTCTCTATATATATATATATATATATATATATATAGAGAGAGAGAGAGAGAGAGAGAGAGAGAGAGAGAGAGAGAGAGAGAGATTGGAAAAGGCTTGTGTGATGCTAATGATTATAAACATATAAACATAACCGAGGGATATTAATATCTTAATTGTTATATATATATATATATATATATATATATATAGATGGTTTAGTATTAATGAGCCATAAGTTGGTACTGTGGTCAACAAGTACTATAATGGTGTAAAGGGGGTTGGGACTTACTTCATAATATTGATAGACAGCAGAATAGAAAGTTTGATAGTTAATTTAAAGTGTTGATCACTTTTTGATTAAATAATTTTAGTTGAAGTAGATCATGTTCCTTGTGTAAGTGGTATTCCTCCTTAGTTGTATGCAGTGAAGTATTAAGACTTTCTTATGATACTAGTTTCACAATTTAGATCCATTTGAGATTTTTGTTGCAGATGACTTCTTGAAGCATTAAGTGGTCTATCAGATGGTTATTTTACCTGGATTTTACATGTTACAGGTTCCAAAGCTTCTATTGCATAGGATTTTCCCTAATGCCCGGTATTCTTTATGGATTGACGGAAAGCTTGAACTAGTTGTGGATCCATATCAAATTCTTGAGAGGTACACTTTATGCAGTTCTCATTTCTGTAGATATTTCCATGAATTGGTTGTAATTAGAAGGTCAATGAAGTGTGTATCAAAGTGAGCATATCAAATTTTCAACAATATGTCTCCTGCATGCGTGGTTTCTGTAATGATTATAGAAAGCTTGTTTTGTGGACAGCATCCCTTCGTCAGTGTTGTTGTCATAGACTCATATTATTGGGCTGGCTTTATGAACGTCACTCCTCTTCGTAGGATTTTACCTCTATGTATCACTATGTGTTAGTTAGGACAATCTCTTTTTATGAATATACTGAAGGGGGAAGAATCGCTCCCCCCCTGCACCCTCTCACACAGGACAATGAAATGACCACTCTGACCCTGGTCATTTCACTGCCCATGTGAGAGTATGCAGGGGGATTTTTTCCCCTATAATAAATTGCATCATTAAAAAAAAGGCTTTATCTTGTAAATCCTTTCTGTACGAGACATACTTTTTGTATGTAGATTGTAGAGTGTTATCATGTCCTACTATGGTTCTATTCGTGAGTTTGGCTTAGCACCAATAACACTGTAGTTTAGCAGTTAAATCCAATATAGGTAATTGTTAAGAGGGAAAAATCCCTTCCATTTAAATTCTTACACGTGTCAAGCTGCGCCTTCGGAGCTTGAGCACTCCGAATGTCTCGCACTCGGCATCATGTATTCGGCCTAACATGCGCACGTCCTCCCATGCGCCCGGCCTTTCTGGTAGCGCTCTGAGTCTCAGTCCTACTCGGCTACGGTTCTCAGACGGAAACCAGAGTCCTAATGTGATTATGCTACCTCCGGGGAGTCCTTCTCCCGGTCTGATACGACACCGACTATCCCGGTCGGCCATTACTCACACGTTGACACGTGTCAGTCCCAGAGCTGACCGACCTAGCTTCCTTGGCTGAGGTCTCCCACTCCTACTCGGAGTCTACCACATGAGTGTCCCACAGAGCGACACGTGGCAATCCTATTGGCAGTCTACTCCCCTGAGTCCTGGTACCTCCATGCCTCTTCACAATCTATAAGTAGAGGTCATCCCTTAAGGTAAGCCCTAAGTTACAAGCTATTATCACTCAAACTCTCTCAACGTCCCACTCTCTAAACTGGAGATAGCATTCTGCTATGCTATCTCTTGACTGTTTACTTTGGGAATCTAACTTAGGCATCGGAGTGTACCCGGGGCTTAGGCGCCCAACTCTTTTGTCTCATCTCTGTGATTGCAGGTCATTCAGAGCGCGGATCGACGGGCGATTTCCAACCGTAACAGTAATCATCTAGTTGTCTAGCTGGCAGCCTGACACTTAGCCTACTTAAGTGAATCCTAGAGGTAGGAAACGAAGGAAGAGTAAATAATTGTTGTACAATTTCCAGAAGGATTTCTTTATTTTTATTTTTTGGGGGGTCCATGGAGCCCACATGTGGGATCCAGTTGGGTGGCTTATATGTTATATGCTAGGTCTTAGTTAGGAGTCATGGGTTACAAACAGTTTTAGTTTGGTTCAGGAGGCTAGGGCGAGCTTTGGTGTGACAGTAAGGTTGTCATATGCAACCTGGTGGTCACGGGTTCGAAACATGGAAACAACCTCTCCATGTTGCAGGGGTAATGCTGCGTACATTCTATCTCTCCCGAAACTCTGTAGTAGCGGGAGGCTTGTGCATTGGTACACCCTTTTTAGTGGTTCAGGAGGGTATTTAAAGTTTCAGTTAATTTTAGGTTGCTGTGGAAATTTCTTTAGGTAACAATGTGGGTAGTAGTTTGAATTTGAGTTGTTCATTTTCTCTTCGGGTAATTAAGTGAAGTACTGTTGGTCTTAGGTTCTCTTTGGTATCATTTATCATTTTGTTGTTTTGACACTTTTTCATTTTTGCAGGTGTATGGTATCATTTATCGACCTTGTTTTTATTTAAAATAAATAAGAATAACAGAAAAACCATAATAGGGTCAAGACCCAATTATGTGTTATGGCCAAAAATTCTTTTTGGCCATTTTTGCGCTGAGAATTAATGCGCACATGCTCTAAAGGCTTAAAAATAAGGGTAAAGAGGTAATTTCATCCACTTTTATAAAATCCTTCTTCCAGACTTGCCAAGCTTGTCTTCTTCGTCCTACTAAAGTCAAAACGCAACAGCCCTTGCATCTCCCCTTCTCTATTTCACCGCCTTTGCATCTCTCTCCTCCCTCTCATAAAGTCATCATCTTCGTCGCCACCAGAGGACCCAGAATATATATTTCTGACTGAACTGGAAGCTTCAAGTTATCGTAAAACTCAGAGAACTCTGGCAGATTGAGATTTCTGTGCAGGCTGCACTATAATTTTTCCCCATATATTTATTTCTGTTCTGCCAGACAGATTGAATGCAAATTTCTGGAAACACAGACTCATAATGGATTACAGCCTTTTTTGCTTGGTGTTCATTTTCGAGCCCCACTACTTTTGTGTTCTCTCATATCTTACCATCAAAACTTATCAACAGATGGAATGCAAGAAATACGGGTGGAATGGGATTTCTTGCAGAAGAAGGTATACTTAATAAGCATAGCATAACTAGTACTTATGACTACCAAAAATCTTAGACATCAACTGAGTAAGCAATGTAGGATTGGAGGTACTTACCCAAAAACAAATGTAGGATCGGAGGTGGTGTTTATCCTACTAGGACGGGGACTGTCTGGGTCTTTGAAATTTCTTTTTTCTTTTAATGATTTTGAGGAGCTTCCCTTCTTTCATCTCTGTTTCAAGAATAATATTTTCCATGAATGACATTTCGGAACAAGGATGACACCCGTATGGATTAAATTCTGTCTCTCTTGATTTTCTTTTTTAATTAGTCTAGAAGATTTATTTATAAGAGTTAAGAGGCAGCTATACTAGACGCGTCTATACAAAAATGACTGGGAAACTATATAAGAAGATTTTCAGTTCGATCTCAGAAATTTAAAGATCATTCAACACTATAGGAGTTCCTAGAGGTGATTTCAGGGTGCAGTGAACAATTTAAGAAGAGTGACACTGGTTCGCCTTTGAAAGCTTCGATCAAATAAAGAGAGAAGCCGAGAGCGATAAAGTTGTTCGATCAAGAAGATTGGGAGTGTATAGAAGAAAATTGGTCCAAATGGGTGAGATTCCATCTTCCAAGAAATCCTACCATTCGTTTTCCATTGTAGCAATATTCAGATTGGAAGCCTGGTTTAGGGATTGGCTGCATCAGAAGTTCTTTACAGGTATTCCAATTCTGTATTGTCAAGGCTGCATCGTGTAGAGCAGCAAATTACTCCTGCATATCAGTCTCTCTTAATGCATTAATTACCCAATTAGTTGCTGCTTCTGGGTTTTAATTCCTATTACGTGCATTCAATTTCAGTTTTATCCTCAGTTTTAATTGTATTGAACTACATTAACTCTGGTTTCAGTTACCTTTTTCCCTTTGTGAATCTCAATCATACACACTAATACCAGATCTGGAATCCAAATCAGATGTTAGTTGGGTCCCAAATCTGGGATCAACTTTGAGATTCAAATTTTAATTGATTTCTGCTGAACTCCATAATTCAGTTCCTTATTATTCTTATGAAAAATTTTCATCTAACCCCCAAAAACTATGTCAAATTCGATCTAACCCCCAATAATTTAAAAAATCTCATCTACCACCCAATTTGCATAAACTTCAATCGGCTCCAATTAACAGACAGACTTGACTGAAAATGTGATAAGACATTTCTACCCTTTGTATTTGAAACTGAAAGACATTAAAAAAAGATAAAATTACTAATTTGACCTTTCTTTCTGCATCCCCTCCTCACCATTGATTCCTCTGCTCTCAACCCGAGTCATCAACGAAATAGTTTTGGAGGAGTTCAGCAGAGTAGTAGCTCTGATGATATAATGCTTCTTACACATCTTCATCGTTTCTATACTCCTATCTCCGTCTTTATCCCCATCTATTCATCTTTGTTCTACGCTCATCTCTTTCATCTCCCAAAGACAAGGCTTCCAATTGCATCAACTCTCTGCTGCACAGCATTTTCTACTCTTTTTCCCATAGGACCTATCTTGATTCCTGACTCATCATCTTCGATTTCTGCTGCTTTGGAAGATGCCCAAATTGAAACTCCCCATCATCTATTGATTCCTGAGGAGGCCCAGATCGAAATCCCTCTTGAAAAGCTTTTTATTCTTATGGATACCGATATTTCCTCAAGAAGCGCTCCATTGAGAACTAGGGTTTTGAAAGGTTCTAACATAGTTCTTTGCAAGTATGCGAGGGACGCTCAGATAACGTAGGCAGATTTCGTGAAGAGCAGTATGCGGACGGATGACTGCCCTTCGAATGGGTTGCCTGAGTTTGCCCTCATTGGCCGCTCAAATGTTTCCCTGTATCCCCAAGATCCCCAAAACGATACCGATTGTCTGACCACCTGGGTTTTCTCATTTTAAGGAGTTTCTAAAAAGAATAATTTGGTTCCCCCTTGAAGAAATCAGTCGAATCGTGCCCTCTGAATCGTTTAAGGTCTTACCTGTTAATGAATAATGCCCACTAGTTTAAGGTCTTACGATTCACTTCTCATTTGATTTTAGAGTTGTTTAAGGTCCAGATCGTTTAAGGTCTTACCTATTGGATCATCGTTTAAGGTCTTATCTATTGATGAATAACGATCTGAAAGAACGGTTTTGGATTCTAGATCTGACCAAGGGAATCTGAAGAAGCTCCGTACAAAATACAGTGAAGAAAAGAAGAACAGAAGAGGAAAGAAGAAGAAGGGTAAAATGGTCTTTCACTATTACAATAAGGGCAGTATTGTTCCAAAAAAATTCAATTAATGATGACGTCATCAACTAACGGGTGGGTTCTCTTTGATTAACAGTGGAAAAATTTTGGGTGGTAGATGAGACATTTGAAAACTTTTGGGCGGTAGATGGGACATTTAAAAACTTTTGGGGTTAGATAGAATTAGACATCCTTTTTGGGGGTTAGATAAAAATTTCTCTATTCTTATTTATTGCTGAATCAATGTCTTCTGTTAATAGAGTTTCGTGTGCTGTCTACTTGCTGTTTTCTGGTTTAAGGAAGTCCACCTCAATTAGGACTTCATCATATCTATCATATCCACCATTGGATCGTACCTAAATTTGATGACTCATCTTAGTTGTCATTAAATATTTGCCTGCCATTTTTAGTCCACATCTTCTGATCAAATCTTTGGCTTTTCAATTAGTGTCAAAAATCCACTTGCATCATTACCATAATCTTAGTCACACGAAGACTTCACCATATTTCTTAATATTACCATTGGACGGTTTTGAAATTTGGATATCTTGTTCTTTTGATATTCTACTCTATATCTTATAGTTTGATGTCTCTTGCCATAATTTGTCCACGTGGAGTGTTCCATGTGAGGGGGAAAAGATATATATATATATATATATATATATATATATATATATATATATATATATATATATGCTCAAGTGTCTTCTCATTGACAAGAGCCTAGCCTATTATTACCATGCTTGTGATGGAGCTTGAATCTACCAACTTATTACCAGCTGCACATGATGCAACATCTATTACCTGCACGCTGCACGTGATGCAAATGATACTACCTCTTCGGTTGTGTTGGAGCTTTCACTACCTGCACGTGATGCAACCTCTTCGCTCGTGTTGGACCCTACTTATTTACTCGTGATGGAGTCTAGTACCTGCACTTGATGCAATTTGTACTTCTTGCAGTAATGCAACCTCTTTTTTCGTGTTGGAGGCTCTACTAATTGCACGTGATGCAACCTCTTCGCTCGTATTGGAGCCTACTTCTTTTTGCTCGTTATTGCTATCTACTGTTTTGCTGCAAGTTTGCAACTACTACTACTTGTCAGATTGTTGATTCCGACAGAACTACTCCAAGCTGGATATGGATGACTTACATGTTCCAGCTTGAGGGAGAGTGTTGAAGATTGTACAGTTTTGGTTCTGCTAGATGTTACCTAGGCCTGTTTAGTTGTCACCTAGTTTGTACGGTTTTGGTTCTACTCATTATCCTGCATTTTGGGTTCCATCAAACCGTTGGATTTGCTACTATTATGAGTTTTATATCCTGGTTATTCTACTACTTGGGAGATCATCCCTCATTGTTTGAAGACCTTTGGTTATTTGTCCACGTGGAATGCTCCACGTGAATGGGAGAAGGGGAAGGAGCATATTTGTTCTTGTTCGCGTTACTAATGTTGGAGCCTGTGTTGGAGCCTACTACCTCTACTACCTTTTTGCTCGTATTGGAGCCTATTATTAGTGGCATAAGATGCAATATTTTTTGCGTCTGCTTGTGGGAGAGACTTTATCAGTTTATTCAAGTATGCTTAAGGAAGAGAAACTCTTGTCTGCTCGTTGGAAATGCACTTTATCAGTTCTTAATGTTTGCTCAAGGAAGAGAGACTCGTGTCTGCTTGTTGGAGAGGCATTTTTATCCCTATGTTCAAGTTTGCTCATTGAAGAGAGACTATTATCAGTTGCACAAGATACAACCTTTGTTCAGGTCTGTTCATTGAAGCGAGACTATTACCAATTGCTCGTGATGCAACCTTTGCTCGTGTTTGAGCCTACTACATTTTTTTTCCCTTGTGGATCCTACTACCTCTTTGCTCGTGGAAGAGCATACTACTACTACGACTATACTATTACTACTACTACTAGTTTTACGAGATGCAACCCTGCATGTGAGGCAATTTTTTTGGTTCTCGGCGACCTTATGCTGTTTGGTTTACAGGGACATGATGTTGTTTGGTTCCAGTTACCGAAGCTGCTATGATGATTGTTATTCTCCACCACATAGTTTGTTCGTTAGTGGTTATGAAGATTAATGTTTGTGATTTAGTATTGCTAATAGAAATTCTCTTTCTACTTACTCCTTGACATCTCCAACAGACATATATTGAAGACCGGTGTTATACTGAGGACCGGTGTTATAGTTCATGTTGTTCCAAGTTGGAACTCCTGATTGAGGGGGAGTGTTGAGTTTTTTGTATATTCCAAGCTGGAGCATGTTCTAACTTGAGAGGCAGCATTAAAGATGTGGGGTCGCTATCCACAAGAAGTTTATCTCTATCTTATTTAGGCTGGTATTTATTTCTTTCCTAGTCTTAGAGTTAGATTTGATTTCTATTTCCCAGTGTAACTAGAAGACCATTAGGATGTAATCTTTCCTTTTCTATTAAATGAGATTAGTATTAGGAGGAGAGAATCTCACTTAGATTTCTCTCTACCCCTCTCTCCCTCTTCTCGTTTTCTCTCCGTCTTCTCCTTCTCTCTTTCTTCTCTATTTTGTTACATATTTTATGAGGGTATTTGATGTAGAGATCAAGAGAGGTTCCAACACAAGTATTCATGCCGGAAAAAGCACAAATCTTAGTCTAATGGGTTATATGGGCGGCATGGGCTTTGTATTTTAATGTTTTCTATTGTAATGGGCCCATTTTGGAAGTTTATATGCAAGGGATAACTGGCCCATATGAATTTAACTAGTTAGAAGTCTTGGGGATATCAATGGCCTAGTGAGCTAGTTTCATTGTTAGTGGATTTATTAATGAAATTAGTTTTATTATGAGTGGAGAGAGCCCTTGAAATGTAAAGGTCATTAAGTGTCTTGAAAAATAGTTCCAACGTATGTCCTTGGAAATATTTAAGTCAATGTCTAGGAGGAAGTTCCAATGGGGTGTAGAACCCTCTCATCCTCTCTATAAAAGGAGCTGCCTGTAAGCATTTAAAAGCAGAAAAAGAATTGGAAAATTGAATTGTTTATCTTAATCTTCTATGAGATGCAAAGCTGCAGTGAGATGCTGTTCTTGGTGGGAAGCTAGGGTTGATAGGTGAGAAGCTGATCGAGGCTTAGGTAGGATGTCCAAGTCATATCCTTTTATTTTGCTTTCATTATTAAAGAAAAGAAAAGAAAAAGGCATTGGAAATAGTGAGAAAAAAAATTCTGTTATCAATTCTGTCTCTATCTTTGTCGATCCTGTTGCAATTGATCTCCCACTGGTTCTTCCCTGGTTCAAGATCGATTCTGCATTAGTATTATAGTAAGTATCTCACTTCAATTAGTAGCGTGCCTAGTGCACATGCAGTTTCCTGAAGGTGCATGCTTGATTATATCGGTGCATCTGGATGTTGAACAATGATCAAGGGGTGCAATGTACGTCCAAGGGGCAGAGGTGTAACTTGACAAAATGATAGAACTTTTGAGAGTATGATAGACTTACAGTAATGTCTCATCATAATTAAGACAATGCCTAGTGCACTTCCAGGAACCTGAAGCCGCATGCCTGATTATAGTGGTGCATCTGAATGCCAGACAAGGCTCAAGGGGAGCAACATACGCCCAAGGAGCAGGGTCCATACCCTTAACACTGTGCAGAGCTGACAAGGGTTCGGGCACTGGACGTGTGGCCAGTCCTGTGGGTTGCCTGCCTGAGATTGTTTGGATTGGTCTATCATCCTCTGTGGCTGATAGGGAGGGTCTTTTCTAGGTGAGAGATCAAGACACTGCTCTGGCTGGGTTAAGAGGGCCTAAATCATAGCCTGGCTTTGGATTTGATCAGGCCAGGAAATCTGAATCAGTCTCATGAGGCCCTTCTGAAGCTGGGGCAGTTGGTTGATTGCTTTACTTTTGATCATATTATGAAGAGTGTTTGTTTACAAATTATTTACTCGAGTATCTCTTTCCAATTGCTGGCTTGAATGTGTTTGAAGTTCAGTTCCTTTTTTATAAGGCCAGAATTTTCTTTTTTCTTTGTTTTTTTTCTGATGTGCGAAAGAAATATGGAGAAAGAAGAGAAGAGAAGCTACATTTGTAGCTTTCTAATCATATACAGATTCTTTACAACAGTAGATGACATAAACCAAAGTGAAACAGAAAATAACTTTGGGAATAAATGTGGAACCAAAACAATTCTCACAGTTAAACAGCAAAAATGATTATTCCAGAAGATCTTCTTAACTGCCATCTTAAACACTCGCCAGTACAGGAAATAACCATACAAAAACATCAGTCACGGTAGAGATGTTACTCTAACAATTCTACGACCAAATCAACTGTCAAACTTTCTTTAATCAATTAATCCCCCACTCATTATTGTGATTTTCATTGTTTAGAATTAGACAACTCAGCTCCCCTTCTTGATTTACCAGCCCCTAATTTATCGGAAACTTCCCCATATAATAAATAATTTCTTAGCCTCCTTTCATTGTCCGGTTACTGGCTTCTTATCAGGGTAAATACTGATTTGGTCTCTAGGCCCCAAACCTCTAAAAATGTTGTGCACATAATTGTCATCAGCATGGTAGATGACTTGATGATTAGTGTTTAAATGGCTAAGTTGAACTGCACCTTGGAATATTTTGATGTCTGTCTAGGCCAAAACCTGTGTGACTATGCAAAGTCATAATCTGATAATGAGGTTTCTGAATGAAAGTCCTCGTCTGTATAGACCTATCTTGATGCTAGTTGGCTACATTTGTAGACTCTCAGCTTAGGTCAGTACCAGCCTACTTTATACTATTTCAGTTCTTTATTCTAGCTTTACTTGCATATTCCTCAAAATATGATATTTTAATCCAGGCTTTTCTCCCCCTCCATTTTGGATAGCTTGCTTAATGCTGAAACCCATATTCGCCATTGTGTCGCAGTTTCACCACCAATTGTAAATTATAAATCATGTGGGTTGGTTCACCAATCATGTTAAGATCTGCAGTTTTGTTTATTGTTTAAGATGATTGGAATCTTGGATTTGGGCGGTTGTGACCATTATTGCAATTCCTGGTCCCTAGTTCCAAAGTTTCAGGCCTGTATCTGGATACAAGGAATGACCTTCGATTGAGTAGGGGAGGATTGAAAGTGTGGAATCACAGAGCACAAGAATATGAGTAGTTAGACAGCAATTCATCATTAGGGTGGATTCTCAGCTCAAAACCGGCTTATTGGGATCGTTTGGCATTATCGAACCACATTCATCATAGCTTGGCATATCTTGTGTGGAATAGTCATTACGAAGGTGGATGGCGTTCACTCATTTAAAAGATTAAAGATGTTTTTATCTCTGGAATTAATTGACTAAAGATATTTTGAATCCTGAAATAGGAGTTTTGTTATAATTGACTTCTTCATGCTGCATGACATGTTTTTGCCATGTTCGTCAGCACATGTATTGGGAGCTATTCTCATTTATTTGACTTCATCTTCCTTATATATTGATCTTAATTGTTCCATTTGCTTTTTAGATTTTTATGGCGGAAGAATGCTACTTTTGCAATCTCCAGGCATTACAGACGCTTTGATGTGTTTGAGGAAGCCAAGGCCAATAAAGCAGCAGGGAAATATGACAATACCTCCATTGATTTTCAAGTCGAGTTTTATAAGCGGGAGGGTTTGACCCCTTATACTGAGGCTAAGCTTCCAATCACCAGTGGTATATGCACCTTTTGCTATTGTATTTTCGATTATTACTTTTCGTCATTTTGGGCTGAGATCTGGGAATTATCACTTTGTTTTGGCAGATGTCCCTGAAGGATGTGTGATTATAAAGGAGCACATTCCCATTACCAACCTTTTTACCTGTCTCTGGTTCAATGAAGTTGACCGTTTTACATCCAGGGACCAGATAAGCTTCTCCACCGTAAGGGACAAGATAATGTCAAAAGTAAACTGGAGTATCAACATGTTCTTGGATTGTGAAAGGCGCAATTTTGTGGTTCAGGTATTTTTTTTTTCTGGTTCATTACTATAGCTGGAATTTATAAATAAATGTGTATCATCAGAAATGCAGAAGTTTCAGTTTCTTGAAAATACTTTTTTTGTGCTTAACATCTTTTAGCTTTCCTCTGTTTTCTGTTTTCTGGACTTTTGGTTTGTGATGTTGGTCTTTCTTTTGGATTTGTACTTGGAAATGAATAGTTGTATATTTTCTCCTACTTTATGATTGCTGTTACCATCTGGTAAAAATTGAAAGTGGTTGTTTCGCTTAATAATGACCAACTTTGCCTCTGGAACTACCTAAAATGAAACAAATATTCTGTGATTTTTCTTTTGATTTACGATAATGCTCTTGGCTAACAGAGTTTAAACATTTTTTTATCCGATGGCCAAGAATTATTGCCATAGTTAAAACTGTGCCTTCCCCCTTGCTCTTTTAATCTGTTGTTTTCTGTGTATTATAATTTTAACCTCTTATGCCATGTGTTAGGCATACCATCGAGATTTGTTAGAGCAGATGGCATCTTCGGTCGACATAGTTACTCAGCCGATCGACATAGTTACTCAGCCGATCGACATAGTTACTCATCCTCCGCCTGCATTATTGCCAGAGCTTTCTACTGATAGGTTTACAAGATCTACAGCAAAGAAGATGCCAACAAGGCGTGGGAGAGAAAGAAGATCTAGTTCAAGGCGGCACCGTAAAGTTGCCACTGGTAGTAGGGAGAACAATTCATTTTAGATTTTTGAATTTTGTCCAAATATTTTTTTGTCCTTCCCTGCTTTGAGTGAAATAGGCCTGGTTCGGAAGAGAGAACAGTCGGATTTTTCTTTCGGTATTGTCAATATCTATTCTTTTTTTGTTGTAAATATTTTAGTTCCAAATAAATGTCATAATATGAGTTTCCTGCCATTACCACAATGTCTGGTAGGTCTTGTTCTGTCATTCTGGTTTATTGAATTGATTAATGGAGCTATATTCTTGGACTCAACTATTGTGGCAAAAACTTCAGCATTCACTTTGTTCCTCAGTATGCATGGAACAAGCTCCTTTGATTGTGTAAGGAATTCTCCCAGAGTTTGGTAAGGTGTTTAGTACCCAAATTTTTTCATCACCCTTGGTTTGGTGAGTGAATTAGATTGGGATCTAGGAACAATTGGGGGTATAATCGGTGTTTTGTTCACCGACTTCTTCCAGAGGTGATGGAAAACTTTCTTCTATTAGTTTTGAATACAAGTTTTTTGCATTGATATTCAGTTAAGGGATTCCAAGGCCTGTAATCATTCACCCTCAAAAAGACCCAAAACCCTAATTCCTGTATTTGATTGGAGAGTCTGCTCTACCCTAACACTAATTTTGAAGCAGGAAAAGAAGAAAAAGAAGGATCTTAGACTGAAATTTTTTCTATCATGTGGCAGGTATTGCTGACTTTTTGTCAACTTGAATTAGAACTTTAGACTTTTTATCATTGATGTTTTCTGTCAATTTTTTGAGTTTGGAGAGCTAACTCACCTCGTCATATCTAAGAGGTGGGAAAAGATATCTAAGCAGTATTTACATTGATTGATTTGGATAAGGATTATTATTACAGAAATGCCATTAAATACCTTCAGTCATGGGGACAGCTGTTCTCCCCAGGTGATGGCATACATTGATATGTGTGTCGAAGGACTTGGATCGTCTCCAGTCCGTCCAGTCGTCCAGTCGTGGACTGGACGGACTGGATTAAAAGGACACGCATACCAATACATGGGGGGGCGTGTCCTTTAAATCCAGTCCGCCCAGTCTACGACTGGACGACTAGACGGCTGGAGACGATCTTTTTCCGTGTGTCGAATGATCATCCACCATCAAATCATTCAGTATACATTGATATGTGTGTCGAGTGATCATTGGTCATCAAATCATTCATTGGGCGGTTCAGCAGCTGGAGAGAATCTTTTTGAGGAAATGGCAGGGGATGCAATTGTTTTCCATTCCCCAAATATCCAACTTCTTTTGTTTTTCCCTTTGGCTAAGAATGGAAAGTTAAATGCTTTCCATTAAAGTTTCAATTGGCTGCAAGTAAAAGAAAGGGTAGAGAAATGAAATTGATTTAAAAATTAGAAAACAAAACTTTTATAATCATGATTATGTGCCCTACTCAAACCTATTACCATATTGAAATTTTGTTTTCTTAAGTCTAAAGGATTTAATTGTAGAGTAAATGGCAAAAGATTTTCTTGATGGACAGTTTGTTGGCCAACACACTTGATCTTGCATAAAATTTGTTCCTATTTACGAATTTTCGGTATTGTTCTCTTCCTGTCTCTGCTCCCGTTGATTTCTCTGGTCTTCGAACCAAGATCCACTCCCCCGTGCCTGCACTCCTCTGCTATTGTTGATTTCTCTTGTTCTCGAACCAGAGAACCTTTTCCCAAATTACAATTTAACATGAATTAGACTGGCTTTATCAATACACCAGCCAGTCTCATTTCTTACCTAAGCTAGTACATTAACTAATGCTCCCTTTCTTCTTCCTACACATTTTTCGATTTCCATACTTGTTTGTTGTCGACTTGTGGGGTAGTTGTGTTTGAATGACATTTTCAGAACAATGGGGAGGATAGTTGGAATATTGAATGTATGGGGATCCATCGTGGAATTCTTTTCACCCAAGATAAAAGAAAACTTTTTCCAAATATCATTGTATCAAGTAAGTATTTTTTTTTTTGTAAGTAAAGAACATACGTTTGAGAGAGAAAATCATAGTGTACCCCATGGCTCGTTACTTGAGACGGTGTGGGAAGGATCTCCACATGGCTCCACTGGCATTGCGGAACCTTTTTCCTGTAAGATATTTGTAGAATTATAGGTTCTACAACCTTGGAGATCTAAGAGAAAGTCTCATAATTTAACATGGAGTAACTGATTTATTCGCCTTGGATAGAGTTTTTTTTTTTTTTTTTTGCCAAACACTCTTTATAATCCCATTCTATTTCGGAATTGATTCTAAAGTAATGTTATCAAATGCCATTGTAATCTAAAAATTTATAAAATTACAAAAAACTGATTCCATCTAGAATCAAGGAATTGAGAGCAAAATAGTTGTCAAAAGGGCCTTAGAATAATTTATTTGATTGTTTGACAAGATAGGATTGGAACAAAGGAGCGACAAAGATAAAGATTAGGGTTTGAATTGTCTCCCATAGTTTGAGGGACTCATTCAATATGTATACTCATACATCAGCATATGTGTCGGAAGAACTTAATCGCTGAATCATGATCGGAGAAAGTGGACAAGAGATGATGTCTTCCTAAAGATTTTAGATATGGTTTAATGTAAAATAATTACTATTTTGTAATTCTTTAAATTTTGTTTGATTAGAATGGGAATTGAGAAGGGAAATTGAACAGAAAAATATAAATTTTAAATTTTAACTAAAAACTTTTATAATGATGTAATTAATTTCAAAATATTCTATATATAATTATTTAACTTATATTTTACCTTGCATTTAAATCCTTTTCATTTAATTTTTTTTTACTTTTTATAAATATTATTAATTAAAAAAAATAGGTAATAATTGCCCTGCAATCAAACAAAGCTTTAAAAAATCCCTTTAATAACAACCCTCGGATCCTTCGCCTTCGGTGTCAGGGAGACGGAGGAAAGAACGTGAGACCGACGCGGAGAGGAGAACGTGATATCGACGAGAATAAAGTTAAGTGAGGACTCTTGATTTCGGACAGAAGATGGAAAAAGCATCGGGGAGTTGTCAAATTCATCGCAAAGAAACGAGGCATTGATTCAGGTTTTTCAGAAAATCAGGGGATTCTTGGATTTTATCGATCCATACAAGTTTTCTCTTATCTTGTGTGTATTTTAATTCGGGAAAGCGTCTCGCGCCAGCCAATCTGTAAATGATAAACAATAGTAGAAAAAGAAGAAGAAATCCATAGTCAGCAATCCCCAAAACCCAAATCTCTCCTTCCTAAAAAAAGCCAACTTGCTTTTGATTTCCATTTCCTTATATACAGAACAATGAATCTGGGTCTAGGGTTTCTTTCTCCATATTGTGCTTTTACTGTGTCTAAGAGTTATTGAAGGAGTTTTATAGAGTCGATGGGATTGTCTGTGTTCCTCCTGATCTGTCTTCTTCATTCCGCGATTGCTATCTCTTGCGGAGCCCTCATGATGTTCTATCTCGATAAGATCTCTGTTTTCGGCCACGGCCCTGAGACGGCGAGTAAGCTTTTGGGTTCTACGCCTCACGACCAGCTCGTGATCCAGACCTCTGACTCCTTTGCTGGGTTGTTGCTTTTTGCGATCGGATGTATCTTGTTCATGGTGGGTTTTGTTAAGGACAGAGAGTTCCAAAGCTTCTTTGCGAAGGGACTCGTACTTATCCATGTTTCCGTCGCCGTTTGGAGGTTTTACTTCGAGAGGAGGCTCGAGGATCTCGCCCATGATTGGCCGAGACAGGTTGTTGGAGATATCATCTTGGCACTCTCGTGGGTTTTCTTCCTTGTCTACTCGTGGAGGGAGAAGTATGATTAGATTCATGGTTTGAGAACTATGGGTTTTCTTTTGCTGCTGCCATGGCAACCATCGGTAGTTCTGCCGAATCGCATTGTGAAACTTGAATCAGGTTCTCGTTTGCTGCTTCTCCTGCTTGTGCTTTACGAAACGCTAACTGATGGATTGGAATTGAAATGGTGTAAAAATACCATCTTAGAATCAAATAGTCCACTCTGTAGTGTAGCATCATGGCGTGCAAGTTTTGTTATAAGTAGTGGAGATAGATCATAGCTGTGTCTGGTTCAGCATGTTTGGCTGATTTTTGCGTTAGGATCCTGCTTTTGCTTATTTTGCTTTCCTCCCCTCCCCCCTCTTTTTTTTTTCTTTGCTCCGAACGTACTCGAATGTCCGTGGCGGCTTCCTGTATTGTTCTCATTGTAAATCTACTTTTCCGTTCATAATAACTTTATATAAGATATAGCTGTTAGCCCTTGTGTTAGATGACGCTTTGCTTTTTTTCTTGCTTCATGCTCATTCTGAAATGCTGATCTGTTGAGATGTCCAAGGAACATTGACCAATGTTAATGTAAACAATGCGCGATGTGAGGAACTGGGATATTGTTTGTGTAATTGCTCAACTTATGCTTCAAGACAAACAATTGCATATCTACTTCCAATCTGCGTTGATTCCGCTTAAATTGGTTTTCTGGAGAAGCTCTGAACTGTGTAGGTATCTGTCCGAGTCTTTGCCTTCTAGCTGTGTGACTTCTTGTTTCTATAGTGCCAATTATGAGAAATAATTGATGGAGTTGTTCTGTTGCTGTATATCTTTCGAGTCTGTTTGGGTTGCTGTGAGAATTGATCTCCTGATGGGAGTGCATTTTTTTTTCATCCTTCTGCTAAATTATAATATGCTAGTTTGATTACAGCAATCTGTAAGTTTCAATAGATAAGTGAACCAATTTAATTCATTTGGTTCTGAAACATCGCTCAGAACTGTCACTAGGAGAAACTAATGGATAATTGATGTCTCAGGTTTAACAATATAGAGGAATTCTATATATTGCTAGCGTATGGCTGTTTCTATTACAAACTTGGCCTACTGTGCACAGACAGGAATGTTCTCACTGTCATTTGCCTGATCTTGTAACGGTTGTAGGATGTTTGGCTCATAGGCACTTCAACATTTCTTGTGATGGGTTGGGCTTCTTTCCAGTTTATACCTGGGTCAGATTCCCATTGTCCCCACTATACCCCTTGGAACACAAGAGCATGTCTGGTTTGTTCACTACCATTAATTCCGGCAAATTATATGTTTGGACGGTAAATATGAACTCATTCCACCGTGGTTTCTCCACTCACCCAGAAAACGTCATGGGGGTGATACACCTATTGTGCATTTGCTTTCGTGTGTATCATTTTTATCAAATTTTTTTGTTGAGATTTTGTGTTTGTATGGGTCTCTGTGTATGTTTGTTTGCAATGTGTTTGTTTCATTTTAATAGAATGAAATTCCCGTTTTGTTGTTTACTGATAAATTGACTGGGTTTTCCTCCGTGAATGTTAATGGGTTGAGAGGTTACATCAGAAGCTGCTGCAGTTTTCGACTTTGATGCTTTATTCAATTGTGAGTTATTTGAACATTTTTCGTTGCAGGGAAAATGTTTCAGCTCTTATGCTTTTTCCTCTAATCTTTTTAAGTATTTGGGTGTGATTGATGATCATGATGGTGAACAGGACAGGATGTGTTCATCTTCCTGTTCCTATGAGGTTTTCAGTTCTCTGCGAGTTCTACTTGACACACTCTTTGGCTCATGTCAAGGTAAGAATGAAGATCTAGTTCACTTAATCAGTCAGCTTCATTTTGAATTATTTGTTGGACTGGCTGGGTCACCCTTTTAGTCCTGTTGAGAGTCTTGAGAATTTCTGGGTGTATTTGGGCTTGGTTTTTATTACTATGAAAAGATTTTGGCTTCAGAAACAGCTATTTTTTTGGGTGGTGATTTTAGTGCAAAACTGTTAACGACCTCAGTTTTTGCATTTTAGCATTTTGCTCCTTATATGAGTTACCTGTAGTTTCTCTGTAGATTTTTAGTTTGTGTCCCCTCCCTCAGTGTGCAGGAAGTTTGAGTGGCCATTGGAGGTTTTGGAGCTGAGGGGTCTAATGATGTTGATTGTGATGGGATGTTTCTGTGGGTCTCATTGTTGTGATTTTGCTTCTATTTTATCTTTATGCGCAAAGCCGTGCTGTGTGGCCTAATCTTTGGGTCTCTGCAAAGTATTAAAAAATTGGATTGGAATCGACCTATTTGACTCAGAGTTGATCCGATAACTCTGATTCTTCACTTATCGAGTTTGACTGGGTTAGGCCAATTCCTGCTGAGTCCGACCGATTCCAGGACAATTCTGGCCAATTTCAGGATGATTTGATTTGGAGTCGTTGATGACTGATCTCATACCTGGTTGCAAATTTTTAATCATTGATCTCTGCTTCTGACTTGTCTTTGGGAGCTTTACTTTCTCTTTGCTGAGGAACAGATCCTATGCTTATGTCTGTCTCTGCTTATCCTTTTTCATGCCTTTGGAAGGTGTTGGTTTGGTTGTACCTTTGTAGGGCATGAAAGAAGCTCCATAGGTAAGCTAATAAAACCAAATCCAATTTATTTACAAACATGCATCTGTAGGATTATCCCCCCTCTTGCTGTTATTAATTTCCTGTGCAAGTTCATGATCTGGCTCCTCAGTACCATAATGGTTGTAACAAAATAGAAAAGAAAGAGAAAGAGAAGGAGAAGAAGATGGAGTGAATGGAAGAAGGGGGGGGGGGGAGAGAGAGAGAGGATCGATGTGTGTCTTTTCTACTCACTGCCATCTATTTATTAATAATGAAAGCAAGTAAAAACTCTAGAAAGCAATTACAATGAAACTCTAATTACTTTAATTATATTAATCAATATAAATGATAAGTGTAAATACAATAGGAAACCTCTATTGACTCTGTTATTTCAATACTCCCCCTCAAGTTAGAACACGCTTCAGCTTGGAACAACAAGAACAAATATGATCTGCAACATGGTTTTCACATAGTAAAACTCACGAACACCAAGCAGCATAAGTTCTTCCAGCGAAAAACAGATAGCTAGTAGTAGTAATAGTAGCAGTAGTAGCACCAGCAGTAGTAATAATAGCAGCAGCAGTAGTAGATAGCAGCAGTAGTAGATAGCAGCGCAATATAGGTCATTGTGAACTAAGTAATAATAGTAGATAGCAACACAGTATACGTCACTGTGAACCAAGTAGTGGTAGTAGTAGGTTCTTCCACGAGCAAAAAAGGTAGTAGGTAGTAATAGGCGCTAACATGAGCAAATAGAAGCAAATATGGTCCTTCTCCCCCTCACGTGGAGCATTCCACGTAGACAGTTAATGCATAGGATGAGTAGCTCAATAATTCCAATAAGCAATAGTGATATGATGATTGGATTGCAAGTTATAAGGTATGCATAACTCTTTGGGACATATTGGAAAGGCAAATAAACTCTTAGAAAGGGAACAAATGGCCCCAGTGGTAATTTGGTAATGAACCACAATGTTCAAGGGGCCAAGGGTAGTAAACAAGGAATGACAATACTGTAAATAATTAGAAGTTTAATCTCCTTTGGCAGAATGGTAATTTTAGTAGCAAAACAAGGGTGCTTTTGGGCAACGGTAGGTTAAGGACACAGAAGGACATATGATTTATTGTTGAAGGGTATTCTAGGAAGAGAGTGTAAAGATAGGATAAAATAGAATCTGTTTATAAAATAAGGGATTTTATATAAAACATCAAGCGAGGACTTCAATGTAATTATGTAATTTATCTCTTCTTCATCCCTACGCAATACAGGGAAACTGGTGGAATCCTACTTTTTTGAATGAGAAATCTCACTTGGTATGGAGTTCCTGAAACTATAGGCTTAGAGTTGCAACACTGAGACCTCTTGGAAGCAACTAGTCTCTGATCCAACCATTAACCAGAAACTAAATAAAAATTTGCTGAAATCTGAATTGGTGGAAAGACAGGTGAAGAGGAATTTTCGATTTAAATAGCTCACGACAGATGAGGCATCTGGGGGTGAGGCTCGAGGACCTGAGTCACCCTGAACTAAGGAACTCCTATCCAGAATTAGAGGAAGAAAGAACAAGAGGCTAGAGAGATTGATCCCCAATCATAGTGGGCTGCAGTTACCGCCCAGAACTGAGTATCTACAGATAAGGATCTGTGGCTTCTTAAAACAAATTCCAACAGGTTTGATACGTTAGCAATAAGGTCGCTTAGGACTAGAAAGAAGGAATGGAACAGAACTAAACTGGTGCCCAAAAAAAAAAAAAACCAGAAACCAGAACATATATATGAGGAAAGAATAAAACTCACCTGGTAACTAATATGGAAGATGCAGCAGTGTTGTCAAAGGTGGCTGCACACATAACAGAAACCATCAAATGACTCTCAAACCGGCAGATTGCCGCTTTGATACCATGTTACTAAATAGAAAGAAAGAGAAGGTGGAGAGAAAGTAGAAGAGGGAGAGAGAATTGATGTGTTCATCTCCTCTTAGTAGTCATTATTTATAGACAAAATAAAGAGGTAAAGTGATAGGTCTAGGGACTCCCCAAGATATGGAGCCCTAGTTACATTAGAAACAGGAATTCCACATGTCAACATGACAAGGAATCCTAAATAAACAGTAAATCCTAGTTAGATGATAATACTAGTCTCTTAATTAATTATAATGAATTAGATAAGGAGGACTTTATCAAGAATTTAACTTAATTCCAAAGACTAAGAAGGCAGCTAGCTTGGACAGCTGGACAACACTAAGCTAGGTGATACCTAGGTAACAGAACCAAAACCGTACACCAAGCTTTGATACCATGTTAAGTTTTCATCTCAAAAGTTTGAACTAGTAAGTGGAGGTATATTCCATATATAAGGGACCCAAGGTTCTAGTCTTTATGCAATGTGGAACCATTCCTAACACCCCCCCATCTCTCACGTGTAACCCCATTGTTGGGAGGTAGCATACATGGAAATTGTGGTCCCGCTTTTTGGGTGACCATCCCTCTTTTAGGTGACAGGTCCCTCTTTTTGGATGACCGTTCGGTGACCGGTCCCCATTTTAGGTGATAGTTATTTCTTTTTTTAGGTGACTGTCCTTTTGGGTGACTGTATGAGAGGAAACCTGGAGCTCTGATACCATGTACAAAATAGAAAAGAAAGAGATAGAGGGAGTGAATGGAGGGAGATTGAGATGATCGATGTGTGGCTTCTCTCCCCACTGCTATCTATTTATTAATAATAAAAGCAAGTAATTACATCCTAGTAGGAATCTAGAAAGCAGTTACAATAAAACTCTAATTACTCTAATCAAAGTAATCCTAAATCATAAAGGAAAACTAATGACAATGGGACACCATATGATAAGTCTAAACACAAGAGGAAACCTCAACATGGTTTCTTACTGCAGTGTCTCCTGCCCTCCTCCTCCTCCTCCTCCTCCTCCTCCTCCACCTCCACCCCCCTCCCCCTCTTAAGTTTTTTTTTTCTTTCTTTCCTGTCTGGTGTTTAGGTTTTATTTATTTATTTATTTATTTATTTTTTGGGGGGGATGCTGTCAGACTTTCAACATCCAGTTGATGGGTGCTAGCACCTATTGTTTTAAATTGAACCTTGATTGACTACTAATTGAAATTTATAGTTCCTCACATAATTCTTTTTGGATGCATATGCTATAAGTAAAAAGGTTTGATGAGATAATTTTTTGTAATTATTTATATTTCTAATAACTACTTAGGATTATAGTTGGTTGCCTAGGACAATCTTTACATATTTACAGTTCCGCTTCTGCCTCAGGGTTTATTATTTATTGGTTTGCCCTACTATTTGTCAATTAGTGTTCTCTGATGTAAACCAGCACTAGGGTTGAACTGTAAACAGTTCTGTACAGGATTTTTCTGAAATTCTAAAAAATAACATGGGGCAAATAAAATACTCAGAACAGAAGGGCTTGTGTGTAGATAATAAAAAGTCTGTCCTTAATTGCAATTTCTGAAAATTCTGCTTCTTTTTCAACTTAACGGCCGGACCAAAGCAAAACCTACTCAGATTGATGGAACTCTTTTAAGGATTCAACCAAATCACTCAGGACTCTGGGATTAGAAAGTTAACCCAAGGCACTTTTGATTATAACCAGTAGCAGATTGGATTAACAGCTATTAAATAATAATAAATCATTAAAGCTGTCTTGGACGGAATGAGCAGTAGCAGTCCTACAACCCAGTTTGTATACCATAGCAGAAGTGTTTCAAGTTGAGAACCTAGATTAGGATTGCCCAGGTGTAGGAAACCAACACCTGAATCTGAAGCTGATCTGTGGTGAATCAGCTAAATTCTAACAATTTCTTCCCAATCCACAACTACCTTTCAGTATAGAGTGGCAGTAATAGCATAGTTTTCTAGGCAGTGGAGTCCGACCTGGGCGCCTAGGCGCCTAGGTGCCCGCCTAGGTGTTGCCTAGGCAACCAAGGTGTTCCTGACGTCGTTTTTTTTTTGCCTAAAATATCAATTCTATATTTATGTTTATACTTTATATATTAAATGCAACAATGGAATATGCTACATAAAGAACTAACATTTAACTATTTAAGACATAACCTAATATGAGAAAAATAAACAAAGAATGATTAAACTATAAAATGTAAGAACTAAAATAGCACAAAGCAATAAACTAAAAACATAATACCAGTTGTGATACCAATTGCATTCCCTTTGATGCAGAGCAGTCAAAAAAAAAAAAAAAAAAAAAAGATGTTGCAGAGAGGTATGGAGCAGACCAGCAGAGAATAAAAAAAGACATTGCAAAAAAAAAAATGATGTTGCAGAGTAGAAAGGTAGAAGAAGAAGAACCAAGCAGAGAGGAGGAAGAAGAAGAAGAATGGAGCAGACCAGTAGAGAAAAAAAAGAAAAGAAAAAAAGATATTGCAGAGCAGAGAGGTAGAAGAAGAAGAAGAAGAACAGAGCAAAGAGGAAGAAGAAGAAGAACAGAGCAAAGAGGAAGAAGAAGAAGAATGGATAAGACCAGTAGAGAAAGAAAAAAAAAAGACAGACATTGCAGAGCAGAGAGGTAGAAGAAGAAGAGCAGAGCAGAGGAAGAAGAAGAAGAATAGAGCAGACCATCAGAGAAAAAAAAAGACGTTGCAAAAAAAGAAAAAAGAAAAAAAGATGTTGCAGAGCAGAGAGGTAGAAGAAGAAGAAGAAGAACAGAGTAGAGAGGAAGAAGAAGAAGAATGGAGCACCAGCAGAGAAAAAAAAAAGACGTTGCAAAAAAAAAAAAAAAAAAAAAAAAGAAGACAGACGTTGCAGAGCAAAGAGGTAAAAGAAGAAGAATAAAGCAGAGAAGAGGAAGAGGAAGAAGAAGAAGTATGGAGCAGGCGAATAGAGAAAAAAAAAAAAAAACGTTGCAGAGCAGATTCAGCAGAGAGGTAGAAGAAGAAGAAAAGTGCAGAATAACAGATAAAAAAAAAGGCGTTGCAAGGTAGGAAAAAAAAAGTTGTTGCAGAGAGAAGAAGAAGAAGAAGAAGAAGAACAGAGAGGAAGAAGAAGAAGAGGAAGAAAAACAGAGCATAAAAGACACGATATTAAAAATAAAATAAAAAAACGTTGCGCAGAGAGGAAGAAGAAGAAGAACAAAGCAGAGAGGAGGAAGAAGAAGAAGAAGAAGAAGACGAAGAAGAAGAAGAAGATGAAGAAGAAGAAGAAGAAGACGAAGAAGAAGAAGAAGAAGACGAAGAAGAGACAGATTTGTCGATGAAAAAAGCAAGGGTTTGCAAACCGCATAAATTTCTCGATGAAAAGAAAAGAGACAAGTTGAAACAAAAGATTAAGGACTTGAAGAAAAAAAAAACTTGCAGAGTTGCAGAAGAAGAAGAAAAAGACGATATTCAAAAAAAAAAAAAAAGTTGCAGAAGAAGAAGAAAGAACTATTCATATAAAATAAAAACTATAATGCAAACATACTTGATGCCAACCGCCGGAAGCAAAGTAGGAAACCAAATCGCTGGAATATTCGCCGGAATAGGAAGGGGAACAGACTTCCGACTTTGAGAGCTTCCCTTCTCTTTCACGCTTTCAATCGCTGGAATAACTCTGGCTTCTCTTCTTTTCTGTAATCTACTTTAGATAGCCCTCGATCCCATGTATTGGTGTACAATATATTATTATACACCAAACCAATGTAAAATTTAATTTTAGAATCTTATTAAAAAAAATCAAATAATAGTTAAAATAATATAATAATTATTTAATTTCATAAAAAACTATAATATGTTGTATCAAGGCGATTGCCTAGGATGTCTGGGCGTCCAAGGCGCCCAAGGCGACGCCTAGACATCCTGGGCGGTCGCCTTTCGAACTGCCACTAGGCGAGTGACCGCCCAGCCCCTTCTTTTGCGCCCGGGCGCCTAGACGATGCCTTGACAACAATGAGTAATAGTGTGCACAATCTGACCCATTATATCAGTTGTAATGCTCTGCATGAATACAGGAATATCAGTAATCAAGCAAGAAAAAGTCGAGCAATAACACCTATGCCGTAATCCTGTGATTTCCACTGCATAATATCAGAAGATCCTTTCCTTCTGCTGATTACATATGTATTTAATAAAAACAAGATCAGACATCCTCAGCTACCATATCAGTCTATCTAAACATAGAAACAAATTATTGCAAAACCAATACTTCCTAAACTAAAACCAGCTCACAAATCATGACCTTATGGCTGCTTCAATTTCAGCATAAATGGTGTTAATCATCGATTGGATGAAGTGAATTGGGATTAATATAATTTCAGCTAAATGTTCCCAGAGAGTCAAATAGTAGTAGGTCTGGTTTGTCTTGCTTCTTTATCGTTGACCGATATTTCTTAAATTTGGGTTGAACTGCTAGAATAATTAAAGCTTTGAATTGATTGAAAGTTAAAACAGATTTGGATTTTATCTTGAGGGCCTCATTGAGTTTGTCCGGTGGTTGAACTTATGGGTTACAAATTGATCTCTAGGATGGATTATTTTGGTCTGAAAAATGAGGATTTTTAGTAAATGTACAGCAGAACACTAAACTGAATAGCTGGTTGTACAATGGAGGCTGTGGTGTAATTTGAAGTTGTTGTGGATTTTTAGTTAAGGACTAGTTAGTGGTTGTTTATCTGTCTTCTTCCAATTTTAATGCTTTGAGAGTTTGTGGATGAACGTCTCTACCGATTCCCAATGAACTTAGAAGTAAGCTTGTTTTAGACTTTTAGGAGAACCAATTGTTGTTCAGTAAATGTTTATTACTAGGTGCTTGCTAGGTCACATAAACATTGTTCCAGGTTCCTGTGTTCCAATGGAATCCAATCAGAATCGGCTAGATTGGAGGAAAGTGGCTTCGAAGGTGAGGATAGATCACTTCAGATATCTAGATGTTTTTGAGTTTGTTGTGCCAAGGAACTTCTACATTTGTGCAGAACAGTGAATTTCTTCACCTCTTTGTTTTTGGTGATCAAAAGAATAAAATTACAACCAGAAATTGAGATTTTCTGACCTTATCAACTGATCCATTTTCTATTGTTCAGAGAAACCAGAATCGGCCTCCATTGGTTCATCTTCGAATCAGGCGGCAGTTCAACCAATTTTACGGTATTTCAGTTTGAAATAATTGATTTCTTTTGTAGTCACTGCTCAGTGACTAGTAAAAAAATTTGACTGGTGTTATCAAATCTTCAGTGGTTAGACTAGGATTGGGAGAGTCCCTACTTCCCAGGGCTTTTGGAACTGTGCTGACTTCCAAAATGACTACTAGGAACGCTATAGCTCCCAAGCCAGGTTCTCCTTGATCATAAACCTCATTTTTCATTTTCTTTAATTATTGTCATTAAACAGTATATAATACATGTCTTGCTTCTATAGTTACCGAAAATTTGCACAAATCAAAGTTACTTTAGATTGTGGCTTCTGCAATTCAGCTCCAAAGGATAATTAAAACTCTTTAAATGAAGTTCAAATATTATCAGTATCTCCAATTACTAAATCTCACTGCTGCTGTTTAACGCTGCGGTCTAAAGATACAGATCGGCGTACAGCCAATAAAAGAATGACGTGTCTATCGGATTATAAATAAATAAACAGAGATCAGATTGGTATCGATGTTGGCTGATACTGATACAATCATCGGTGTTTGGGGATCCCATACTAATAACTAAAACCCTGGTCTGGCCTCTTATCAATCTTCCATTCCACATTGACCTGCTGATCTTCATTCTACAGTTCTACTACACCCTATGGACCTTCACTTATTGTTTCCACAAAAAAAAAAAAAAAAAAAAAAAAAGAATCTCTAAAGTGAAGTACCCTTGTCTGTTTTTGTTGCGGCTCTCTTCAGACCAGTCCTTTTGGTTAGGAAACTGAGAATTCATGCATTCATTTTCCCTGATAATAAACAGTGATAAAGTCTCCATCTCAGCTGTTGGATAGAGTTTATAATTTTAGTAATCCGTATCAGATGCCATTTTTTTTTTAGTACTTTATGTCTCATTTCACTACCTTAATAGCTGGACCACTGATCTGTATCAATATAAAATCAGTTTTGCCATCAACTGATAGTGTCTTTACCGATACCTTGAACCGTGATTGGATTAGAACTAGAGGATGACAGGGGGAGGCCTATTTGTGTGTCCCACCATCACCTACCAAGAAACAGAGCTCACCTCAAACAGAAGCCCAGCTCCAACCCGAAATGGATTAGAGAGAGAGAGAGAGAGTATGTGAAATTCATGTGGTGCTGAAGGCCTCTTTGTCAACACGAAACTGGATCAATGAGAAGTTGAGGTCATGTTCACTGGGAAGGTGTATTGGTATCAGATGTGGGTATTGATCAGTATCAGTTAGCAATTCAGTCAAACGATAGTGTATTGGTGTGGTATTCGTTCAGTCATGGCTATAGTTAGTACATTTGGGTATGGCAAAAAAAAATCAAATACGATGCATATGGGTATTAAACAAGGACAAATTCAATATAGGGATCAATAATTCGGTTTAAAAAAATGCGTATGACATTTACATAGTACGCGTTTAATGGTACTGTTGAAAATCCATGATAAAAAAAATAGACAAATATTTACTATGCAATAAATTTTTATATTATTTAATAAATAGAATAATAATATATAAGGATTAATTTCTGCTACCCCCCATTATAGTTTCAAAACATCACCTACCACCAACACTTTTCAAAAAACATCAACTAAGAAGACATTAGATATTAGACATTTTTACCTTTCTCTTTCCTTTCCTCTCTCACTCCCTCATTTTCTCCTTCCCAAATGGAGATTCGTACTCCAGAGGTTTAGATATCGTACTCAAATGGAGATTCGTACTCCAGAGGAAATGTTAAAAGACGGTTTAGATATGAGAAACCAGAGATTGTTGGGATATATGGGTTGATGTTTCGTACTCCAGAGGTTTCATCATTTCAAGCCCTTTCATCTGATTTGAAGTTTCTAACGGCTTCGCAGTCTTAGAATCCAGAGCATGGGGTATGCGGGTCGACGTCTCATGCTCCACAGCTTTCACTGGTTTAAGCTCTTCCACTTGATCTGAAGTTTCTAAACAATTTGCAGTCTCAGTGGTTGAAGTCTTCGACGTATGTGATTCTACCTAAACGGAACTGTTCAAGAATTTCGGAGCTTGAGAATCGCCCAAAACGCCAGAATCTCTGACAGCTGAAGATCACCAATTGTTTCATCTTCGGTGCTCCCATCGCCTACCTTCGAAAACCTATTAATCCTCTCTGCAAATCGTCCATAATCCTTTGGGAAATCCCGCTTGACAACCACGTTCCTCCGCTTATACTTAAGAGAATCACCATTGGCATGGCCGTTCTCCAATGGACGTTTATTCAACGTCTCTCCAGTCGTAACACTATTATTGACATACCAATTCTCATCGATTCTGTAGATTTTTCAACTTCCACGAATCGATTATTTTTGTGTTTTGTATTAGGATTCACACCTTTTGGTAATGTCGATGGCATCAGACGACATGCGCTTCGTGGGATTCACTCCGCCAGTAGATAAAACTCTGTGATCTTTTTCTATTCAGATTCAGTTCGCTCATTGCCGCCGACCAAAGCTTCGTTGCGCCATCGTCGGGGAAGAAAAAGCTTGTATCGTCGTCGGCGAAGATAATCGGAGAAGAAAAGGTAGATCTAGAGAAGAAGAAGAAACATGATTTAGATTTAGGGTTTTATCCTCCTTAAGTGAAGGAGGGTAAAACCGTCTTTTAATATTTCCTTAAGGACATTATTGTCTATTTTAAAATCAATTTTGGATGACATCAGCAACTAACAGAATTCGTTTAACAGAGTGGATTTATTTGATTAACGTTGATAAACATTTGGGTGGTAGTTGATGTTTTTTGAAAGATGTGAGTGGTAGGTGATGTTTTGAAAGTATTTTGGGAGGTAAATGAAATTTATTCTAATATATAACTATTGGTTTATAAAAAGAAATCTTTTCATCCATGATTTCGCACACAAAATCATTGTCCTTTCAAATATTTAAAATAGACATGATTAAGCCTAGTTGAAGTGACCAGTCACCTATTTTGGACAAAAAAAACAATAACACTGTAAAATTCTGATGAGGAAAGTGAAAGTGCTTGTTCAAAAGCTTCACATGAATACACTATTGAGTTTTGGAAACTAGCATCACAATGGGACCATTTATAGAACCTAACGGTCAAATTCGAATGAAAAATGATGACTGAATTCCAAGTTACAAAGCAATCCTACTAGAAATAAGAAAGTTCAAAAGACATGCAGAATTGACTAATAGTTTAGGGTTTTAGAACGTATTGAAATCCTCTCCAGTAGATCAGTCCATCAATCGAATATATATTGTTTTAGGAAAAACGTAAGATATTGAGTTCGATTCTTTTTACTGTCTTCAAGCCAATGACCTAGTCCATACGATTATAAAGTCAGTATGAACCCACATGATTAGTAAGGCCAAAAGAGAAAAAAAAAAAAAAAAACCAATGATATAAGTATAACTAACCTAAAAAATTAAATTAGAAGGTCCTAACAAAATTAAAAATTGTTTTTAATATAAAATCCATTTTTTTTTCCAAAATTTTGATATTATTTTAAAGAATATATTTTATTTTATTAAAAAATACAAAACATATATAATAGGCGTGTTCACTCACTAACAATGCCATATTTTTAACAGTTTTAATAACGCCGTTAACAAAAGTGGATATAGGGTGTGGTGAGAGTGGGAGATCCATTTGGGTGGGAGACAGAGTGGATAAATCTGGGGTACAGAGATAACAAGGGACCATGATGATGGAAGATAAAGCTGTTGTTGACTGGTACTTTTCACAGTTATGTTGCAGCTGTGAATACTTCAAAGTAGTAAATAAAAGGGCCCCACCATTTGAGGCATTTGTGTTTTGTGGTCCAAAAGATACCCATGACTATGTTGCTTCCTCTATAATCCTTTGTCCTTCTGCTTTGCTTTTGGGAGTGCCTGACATTAGAGATTATGAGAATCCATTATTCAGAGATCTGAGTTCAGAACTGGGTCATGTTTGGAAACAGATCTCATTTTAGAATTCCCCTATGTTTGGAAATACATCTTGTTTCAGAACTGGGTTATGCTTGGAAGCCAAGAAAATAATACAAAATTTTTAAATGGAAGAGCAAGATAGACACATAAATGAAGATCAGATCGAATCGAATTGAATCAAATCGAATCGAATCAAATGAGTGTACCAATACCGCTTGGATCGAATACACCGTCGAAGGTCCAACAGTTAGTGGTGTCAAAATGGAGATTAAAAGGAATGGACTGGTTGAGAGATTGGATTAAACCTCTATCAGTTCGGTTTTTTAGTGAATTCAAATCCTCTCCTCCCAGAGATTTCGGAGGAAGAGCAGCGGCCTAGATGGATGGTCGAGACCTGGGGCTTGGGTTTTCAAGCCGACATCAAGCGAACAAGCTGAACAGACAAGGGATGTCAGTTCAGATGGATGGTTTGAATTCACTCAAGTCCCACGTGTCAGCCATCTAATGGAGGCATCTCTCTCCTCCTAAATCACGGGAAGAGAAGATATGAATCCCTTTTTAGTTATGATTTTTAAAAACAAGTGTAAATCGAAATCAATCGGATCAACCAATAAAGGCCGATCAAATAAGTGAAACCCAAAAATTGATAAAATTGATGCTTTTCATAAGGATTAAGCTTTTTGTCCCCCACTTTTGGGAGTGTTTAGTTGGTGATGATAGATTGGCATCAAGAAACATTAGAGGTATAATTTAGTAGGGGATTTGGTTTTCTTCCACAATGAATTGATGCTTTGTGATAGTTTAAAAAAACAATAGACCATGTGATAGAATTAATTCCTTCTAACATTTGAGAAAATACCAAATCATTGTGACAATAAGGGATTCAAGTCTGGGGTGATCTATTTTTATTTTTTTTTGATTTTCAAAGATTCCATTTTTTTGGGCTTGGACTATCTGCACCAATGCAATCATATTCACACCGTTTGAATGTGTCGAGACACATACAAATGCATGTGTCGGTTCGACTTATCGACTGAGTATCGATTCAGACGTGGGATTCAAATTTTCCTAAGAGTCACGTATCGATCATCCAACGGAAGCGTCTCCTTCGGCCTCAATTCAAAGAAAGTCACGTATCGATCTCCCGCGAATCCCCTCCCTCAAGTCGGGACCGAGACGTTTGAATCCCCCTCAATGACCTGAACTGCAAGCAATTCAAGTCTAATTTTTTTTTTTTTGGGACACAGGCATGATTGCAAACTGATATATATATATATATATATATATATATATATATAGAAGAGAAAAAGCAAATAAAAAAAATAATAAAAAAATAATAACATAAAAAAAAAAAAAGTAAATAAAAAAAAAGGGGAGGAGGGAAGAAGACCTCAACTGTCATTGTAAGAAAGACAAGGTCTCCTCAGGGCAAAACACAACCTCAAGACTCAAGAGTATGCTTTTCTTTCTCTCTCTCTTACAGAGGGTACTTTCCAATTCCCAAACAGACAAACTTGACTTTTGATTGTAGAAACGGCAAAAGTTGTTTCTCAGTGTAAGGGAGAAGAGAAAAATTCACAGAAACGAAACTCTACACATCTTGAAATTGATCGGTCATAGTTGTTTGGTTGTTCAATCTCTCCAATCTTTAATGGCTGATTACACAGAAGGAAGAGGAAAAGAAGAGGAAAGATCTGAAGCGTTTTCTTTGTTGCTGAGGCTGATGAGCAAAAGGAGAACATGGGTTTGTCTCTTCGTCTTGGTTTATGCTCTTCTCCTCTCTTCCTCATGGAAATTCCTTCGATATATACTCTCCTGGTACTACTCTACAATCTCTTCCTCTTCTTATTCTTCTTCTTCTTCTTCTGCTTTTGGATGGCCAGCCCTTTATGCTTCTGTACTTTGTGGTGCCGTTTTTGGGCTCCTTTCCATGGTAACAGCTCTGGCCATCGCTGTCCCTGCTACCTTGGTGACATGGATCACCGTTCTGGTGCTACTCACTTTCTGTGGGAAGCCTCGGAGGTCGCTGGTGACAGAGGGCAGGAAGATTACCAAAGATATTATGGGGTTTGCCTTCAAGATTGTGCTCAGGGAAGGTAACATCGTCGCCGCTGTTTGTGCGGTTCTTGGGTACTTTGCCCTAGTTAGGAGAGCTGGAGAAGATGACTGACTAGGTTAACAAATCAAAATTTCAGTCGGTTAGGTTAGATTTTAGCTTTTAAGGTCTTCGTTGCTTTCTGTAATTAATCGATCAAGCCTTCCTACTTTCTTAGTTTTATTATGTAGCAAATCAAATTCCAGGAATCAAAAGCTGTTCTTCATCTTTTCCTTTAATTTAACTTTGGAAATTTAGGGGTAAGTTGGGGGAATGAAGGGTTTGTTTCCTCTTTATAAAGATTTAGTTAAATTGGTGTTCTTCTGCAACTTATAAAGATTAATTGATGGGTTCTACAGTTCTATCTTAGATGTATGTGAGAATTGGTTTTGTTCTTCTGAAAAAGTGAAAAAGCTAACAAACAGGTCTGTGTTACAGTATTCAATGTTTTCCATGGAAGCTTCAAACCTGACATTCCTTGCCCTCTTTGGAAGAAATTCTAATTGAGTTTTTTTTCCACAAATATGAGATAAAGTGTCAAAATCCATTAAACAGGTGGTACTTGGAATTTGATCTTTTGCTGCTGTTCGAAGGTAAACATGTGGCTGATCTAGTTGTCTGGGATGGCCATGTCATCCATCTACATCATTCAAATTTCAAAAATGGAAAGATTTTTTTCTACCAAAAAAAAAAAAATTAAAAACAGGGGAGAATTTTTTTGGGATGAAATTTGAACAGGGGTTATTTTTTTCTACCAAAAAAAAAAGAGTAATAAAAACAGGGGAGATTCTTTTTGGGATGAAATTTGAATAGGGGAGATTGTTTATGGATAATTAGATTATGATTCCTGAACCTAATCAGGGTGAAATTGTTTTTTAAGGAGGAGGGGAAGAAGGGATTTGGAAGTATGTTTTTGGTTTGTCCAACTAGAAGGAATCTCTAATTGGTCACATGACAAGTTGTATGGGATTAAAATTTTAATGGATGAGTAGATCATTGGGTCATCTTTTAGTTTAGATAAAATTTATTATGCCTTGGAGGTCATTGATTCAATTCTTCGGTTTTCGCTTTGTGTAATTCTTCAATCGGTAATCTCCCCACATCCTTGGGAGCCAAAGGGTGGTTTCTCGTGCATTAAGAGCACTTCCTTTTAAATAGTTGTAGTCAAAGTTCTATGAAAAAAACAATTGAATAGATAAAGTTTCTTGAGATATTCACAATCCAATTTTTTTTTCTTCTTTTTAATGGCTATGACATGTCAAATTACTTGGATGATGTGTGAGGTGTATAGAATTCCTCTCCCGTCTGAGTTTGGATGGGAGAGTTAGTGGTTCAGATGGATGATCGTCATTTGGTTCTTGGGTGGATCTGAACCTTCCATCCGAGTCGACACCCGAGTCGACAAACTGAGCGGACGGGGGTGTCGGCTCTGATGGAGAGTTTGGATCCATCCAAGAGTCAGGTGGTGGCCATCCATCTAGGCCGCCAAGTCTCCTGCCCAAACTCAGGCGGAAGAGGATGTGGATCCTATGTGAGGTTTAGATCCAAATCGTCTCCTGCGGCAAGACAATTCCAGCTAAGATCTAAGGGATGGGGTTCTTTTGACTAGTATATTAATACATTGATGTATATTAATACATTGATATGTGCTTTGGATGAAATCCAATCCTCGGCATTGCTATCTTGCCACAGGAGAGGATTTCCATCTGTGAGGTTCAAATCCCATTGTATGTTAAGTATTCTTAATTGATCACACGTTAAATTCCTCTTATAGGCCAGTAGTCAAATTTGATGGCTGACCTATCATTTATTGGTTTTGTTCTCCTTATTTTTTTAATGGTCAAACCATTTGGCTTCTTTAAAAAAAAATCTATTTAATATTTTTGCATTTGATTTATGATTTTTTATTTTTAATTTTTTTTGGGGGTACATGATTTATGAAAAACAATTTATAATCTATCTCAACTATATGGTAACGTATAATTTTCAAAATATCCATGATTTTGAATAGTAAAAAGTTATATTTACTAGACTTTTACCAAAAAAAAAAAATTATTTAATAAACTTACAATTAATTGGATTGAATACTGACTTAGATTAAAAAAAAAAGAAGGAATACTGACTTAGAAGAAGAAATAGATAAATTGTTAACAAAATTCACAAGCCATCAAAAGATGCCTGCCGTTTGGGATATTAGGCCAATGGTGCCTAAATAACCAAAAGGTTCAACCGATCCGATTTGGAATCAAATCTACCTGAATCGGTTCCCAACTCGTTTCACTTAACATTATTCCATATATATATATATATATATATATATATATATATATATATATATATATATATATATATATATATATATATATATATTGATATAAGTTTATACTTTTTTTTTTTTTATATACATCAAACTTCACACGAAAATCGTTTATATACTGGTTTAGAAACTGTATATATACCGAATAAAAACCATACATGATACTAAATAAAAACCTTATCGACATGGTTTTAAGTATCGAGATCGAAACAGTCATATTGACCGTTCCATATTGGTATGGGCAATGCCCGATATCTAATACCTTCACTTTTTAATACATTTTAATTTAATATTGACCACATGCAACTCTATCATTACTTTCGTACTAATTTTGTATCAGTTTTCGGAATGACGAATCCCCCATCCAATACCGTAACTAAAACCATGTGTACCAAAATTGTACCAATTTAGCATGGCAACAGTATGGAAAATTGAAACTCCAATTGATACAGTATCGGAACCATATCGGTTGACATTCTTAGGTTAGGTACCATTCTGACTTGGAGACAAAGTTTGGAGAACATAGTGAAACTAGGGTGTTAAAATGAACCAAAAATCATTAACCAAAACCAAATTGAACTGTTTAGGCTGAAATCGTAAAATCGACTATTAAACGGTTCAATTCTAATTTAAAAAATAAAATCGTTTAGTTATACAATTCAATTCTGATTTTAAAAAATTGAAACCGTTTACACTGATTATTTGGACCTGTTAAAATCGATTAAACCCTTCCTTGAATCTCTTAGTATTGAAAGTCTATTCTTAGAAATTTTTTTTTTTCAATGTTTTTCACATGACCTACTTTTAACTAATAAGCCTACTTTCATGTATGATAAAAATTATTTTAATACTTTCTTTGATTTTCCCTCTCCTCTTTTGTTCCTAACTCTCCTCTTCCTCCTGATAGAAAAACATTTAAATGTTTAATAAACAATTTGATTTTAATTTTACTCATTACACATCAAACCAGAATTTTTTTAATTATAAAATTGATGTTCATAGGAGATGAAACAGTTTGCAATGGATGATGTTAGTAGGTGATGAAGCAGTTTATAATGGATGATGTTCGTAAGTGGTATTTACTGACATTTACTGTTTGTAATGGATGATCAACCATTGAATAGATCATTCTACCTAAGGGATTTTGCAGTCAAAAGGCTGAAACCTCTTACAATTACAATCGATACCCCTAACCTCTACCAAACTGAACTGCTTCTAGTCCCTTACAGATATAGACTAAGCCATGAAATCTCCTCCCCCGCTCTGGCCAAACCTCTCACAAAGCTTTCCCCAGCTACATACCCCCAAAGTCAGAGACATCACCAGAAGGCATACCCAAAGCACTTGACAGCAAACACAAAACCTAAGAAGAAAACAGGGTAGCAATTCAGGATTGCAAAGAACTGTCCAAAACTGACCATTCCAATCCAGTGCAACCTACAGTACAGGTCCTTCAACTCATTCAATTTCTATAATAGTGCACCAGGGTAGCAATTATGGGTTGCTTGAGATATATCTCTCTTGTTCAGCCTTTACAAAGCTTACTACATTACCATGGCTTTATTGAAAAAGCCATTTAAATTAACAAGTACAATAAACAACTCTCTCGGCTAATTGTTCAAAATGTTCAAACACTCATACATGGTGGAATGAGGACAAGATAGATCTTCCCAAAATCTCAGATTCTTGCGTATAACCATTGTTATTAAACTCCAACTTTTCCTCATCTTAATAATTGTTCCCGAACTCCCAACTTTTCCTCACCTTAATCATTGTTCCCAAACTCCAACTTTCACAAACCTTGTAGGAAAACCACAACAAAAAACACAGCAAATACTGCTAATACTGCGTTTCCAGTTTTGGCCATTAACACAACAAAAAGTTGCTAATATTGTGTATCCAGCTTTTAACATTACAACAGCAAGTATTGCTAATGTTATGCGTCCCACCATTCACCGTTTTTAAAAAAAAAAAAAAATCAGCTACCTCTCAAAATAGTTTCGAAACATCACCTACCACCCACACTTTTCAAAAAATATCAACTACACCCAAATAATTGACTGAAGAGACGGAAATCAGCATTAAACATTTTTACCCTTTCTATTTTTAATTGGAAAATTTTAAAAACTAATAAAATTACTAATATGACCCTTCTCTTCCCTTTCTTCTCTTCCTCCCTCATCTTCTCCCCTCTTGTGTAGCCATTGTATTCAGGGCATCTGAACCATGATATTTGGCCGGAGAAAGTAGAGAAGAGGACGAGAGAAATTTTTGATTTCTCTCCGGTGATGGCCCCATTGTCCGACCGGCGATGGATTGAATGAGGGAGTTGCGATTGAGTGAGGAAAAAAGGGTGTTGGTCTTTCGATTTTTTAGAGAGAAAAGGAAGAGAGAGTGGGTATTGGCAGAAATTCGAGAGAAAGAAGTAGAAGAAGAAGTAGAAGAGAGGAATACAAACGGAACCGATCGATTTCGGAAAAGGATTTGGTCATTTGCATACTCAGGATTGAGAGGAAGTGAAAAAAAAAAAAAAAAAACCCAGAGGGGAAAGAACTCTAGGTTGTCGGCTAAGAGAGTATGTTGGTGAGGGCTTGACGGCGGCGGCTGTGCAAGGAGGAGAAACGATTGGGAGAGATCCGCGGGCTCAGGTGCGTCTCTCTCTTTGCTCTCTCGAAATTTACACTAGGCGATTCAAGCAAATTTGATTAACTGTGACATTTGCATTTTTTTTTTTAATCATAAACCTCCCCTTTTCTCGGATTTGCAACTGATTCATGGTAGACTGATATTTTATGTTCCTCTAAATTTTGGTCTCTCTATATTCATTCTTGATAGGTTGAGATGGGTGTTTAGTTTTGGGCATGATTCTTTACTTTTGATTTAAAAAAAAAATGATTGCTTCTTTCTCTCGTTCGTATTCAACGTCTCTCTCGTTTTGAAGATGGTGGAGACCAAAAATGTAGATGGCGGAAACAAAAAAAAGAGTCTCTCATTTTGAAAGGAATTTGTTTTTGAAGATGGTTGTCTCTCTCTTGTTCATATCCAACGTCTCTATCTCGTCAGAGATGAAGAAGAAGGAGTTGGGGGCAAGACGAAAATGATTTTGCAGAGAAAATGGTTTCTGGTTTCACAAGCAGTCCCTAGTGCTGTAATGATGATAAACTGAGACGAAAATGGTTTTAATTTTTTCAAACGAAGATTGCCGCTGGCCAAAGCTTCATTGCGCCATCGTCGGGTAAGAAAAGACTTGCATCTTCATCGGCGAAGATAATCGAAAAAAAAATAATAGATCTAGAGAAGAAGAAGAAACATGATTTAGATTTGGAGTTTTACTCTTTATGTGAAGGAGGATAAAATTGTTTTTTAATATTTTTTTAAAGGTATTATTGTTCATTTCAAAATCGATTTTGGGTGACATCACTAATTAAACGGGATACGTTTGGATGGTAGTTGATGTTTTTTGAAAGATGTGAGTGGTAAGTGATGTTTCGAAACTGTTTTGGGGTTGCTGAATTTTTTTTTTTTTTTAAATTTCTTCGATTCGTTTCCATCTTGCCTTCATACGACGTACATCATCCTCCAAGCTGCAAGAATTCCAGAAAATTAAAAAAAAAAAAAAAAAAAAAAAAAAAGAAAAGTAAAAGCTGCAAAAATTGTTGATGACACCTTCATCTTGATGTCATAAAAGTGGCTTACCTCCTCTTCCGATGCATTTCGTCTTCTTCGTCGCTATCAAACTCGACGTCTCTGACACTGATCAACATGGAAATCGAGGCACGGAGGGATTAAGGAATGCATGTTTAAGGCTGTCCGACGAAGCAACGATTGCCCAGTGGCAGAAAAGAGATTGTCGAGATGAAGCAGCTACCAGCCTCAACATCCTCCAAGCAATGGCTGCTGACGACCGAAACATCTTCCTCTCTCTCCTATGGTTTTGCCAAGATCGAGGCAGAGGTTCAAATGTCGAGCCCAAAGGAATAGGGTTTAGGGTTTTTAAAGCCTTTTATAAGGGATGGGACAGGTTTTTTTGCCACGTGGCATTCGGAAAGTAGTAAAACCCAAAGGACCCCAATGACAGAGCACCTGTTGCCTTTGGCCACGCCAAATCTGAACTCTGGAATTTATATAATTAAAATCGTTAAAAATAATTAACGATTTGATATATAATTGATTTTTTTTTTGCTCATTTTAACTCCCTTCCTCTCCCTCATGATAGAGAATATTTAAGAACCTAAAAAATGATTTTGGTAAATATTTTGAAATCGATTTTAGTTTTATTAAATTCAAGGAGATGAAGATCATATAAGCCTGCAAATGAAAATTTATAAAAGTAGACGAGTAGAACCGAATCGAGCAAAAGTAAATGGACACAATTAATCTAAACTATAATCCTAGCTACAAATGGAAGAACACATAAAGACCCAAATGATTTTACTTAAAAAAAAAATGATTCCATTACATAACAGAGATAACACAGATACAGACGAATGATTAATTAAAATAATTCTCACTTTCCTCCTTGACTTGGACAACAACTATAACAGCAAAAATGAAATTTCCCTTTTTTTTCTTTTATTTCTTTTGAAAAAAAAGAAGAAGATCGAAATTGATGCAGAAGATCCATTTACCTTCATCTTCATCTCAGAAACGTGTCTTACTTCTTCTTCCGATGCATTTCGACTTCTTCTTCTTCGTCGTCGTCGTCATCGTCGTCGTCGTCATCGTCGTCATCATCCTCATCAAATTGGTCTTCTTCGCTGTCCATACACTCTTCATCGCTATCAAACTCGTCTTCGAACTCCTCGTCGTCTTCATCTTCACCGTCATCGTTGTCGCTGATGGCAGCTCTTGCACGGGCGTACCCACGAGACTGATCAGCTAGACATGGAAATCGAGGCACGGAGGAATTATAGAATGCATGTTTAATGCTGTCCTGCGAAGCAACGATCATCCGGTTGCAGAAAATGGATTGTCGAGATGAGGCCACTACCAACCTCAACATCCTCGAAGCAATGGCTGCCGACGACCGCAACATCTTCCCTTCTCTCTCCTATGGACTTTTGAGAAGATGGAGGCAAAGGCTCAAATGTCAAAAACAGGACACAACGCAAGATTTAGGGTTTTAGTTTCTAAAGCATTTTATAAGAGATTGCTGGGACAGGGTTTTTGCGACGTGGCATTTCGAAAGTACTAAAACCCAAAAGACCCTAGGGACAAAAAGGGCCTTTGGCCGGGCTGGACTACCTAGGAACCACTAAGGGGGTGTTTGGTAATACTTCAGAAGTTGGATTCTGATTTTTGAAGTATAAATGGAGTAGAAGCCTGTTTAGTAACCCGGTTTAGACTTCTGGAGAATCCATGAGTGAACCGGCTCCAAATGAACTCTAGAATCTAATTTTTTGAAGCATCAAATAGATGTTTTTCGACTTCAGAACACAATTTTGGAGTAAAAATCTCCCCACACCATTACTACCACCAACTACCACCACCAACACCACAACCCACCCACCATCGCCACCACCCTCCACCACCCACTGCTGCTACCACCACCACCACCACCACACCGCCACCACCCACCGCCACCACTACCCACCACCACCACCACCACCATCCTCAATCACCACCCACCGCCACCTACCATCGCCACCACCACCAACCACCAACCACCGCCACCACCACCTACCACCACCACCAACTATCACCCACCACCACCACCACCACCACCCCTCGTCACCACCACCACCAACCACCCACCACCGCCACCACCATCCACTACCACCCACCGCCACCGCCACCACCACCATCCTCAATCACCACCCACCGCCATCTACTATCGCCACCACCACCAACCACCAACCACCACCAACTATCACCCACCACGACCGCCACCACCACCACCCCCCGTCGCCACCACCATCCACTACCACCCACCGTCACCTACCATCGCCACCACCACCAGCCACCAACCACCGCCACCACCACCCACCACCACCACCATCACCCACCACCACCGCCACCACCATCCACTACCACCCACCACCACCTCCACCACCCTCCACCACCACCACCCACCCATCGCCACCCTTCACCACCACCTCCCACCCACCACCACCGTCACCAACCATCACCACTCACCACTAGTGCCACCATCCGTCACCCCCCACCACTACTCTGGAATCCATGACTAAATTAGGTAACAAACATGTTTCTACCCCCTCATACTATTGAATCCTTTTGAAGTTGGAGTAGAAATTTGAACCAGAAGTAAGAATCCTAGAATTGAAGTTTTATCAAAGAGCCCCTAAACAACTTTCTTTCCTTGGTTTCAACCTAGCCCAGGCCAAATCTGAACTTCGGAAATATACTAACAACTTTGATTAGCTGTGCCAAATCCGATTGAGGTCAGAGTCAGACCTGATCCAAATTGCTTGGAAACTTGGTTCGTACTTTCCATGGTCTAGCTATTTTCTATCCGTGCTTTTTACAGAATTGAAGGTGATTTCTATCAGCGATAGCATGAAGCAAGACACTTTTAATGCACTTGGATTCTAACTTGGATCGGGATCCTTTCTAGTGATTGCCAAGCAGCAGTGAAGATTCCAGTCGCTCATAGTCCATTAGCATGTGTCTCAATGCGTTATGAACGGCCAAGATTCTCATTGCCAAGTGACTTCCAAACGGAGGATCCATACCCATCCTAACCCTTATCTTGCTATATGCTATCATCCAAGTAATCTTCCAAACAATATTTTGAAAATCCAGACTATGATTTCATGTCTTGTTAAAAAAACAAATCATAGTTTTGGTAATCGATATGCGATTGGTCTTGGTTAATATTGATCCAGATCAGTCAGTATCGGTTTAGATTGAACCAAATTTCGTCTTTTTCAAATAGGACTGATTATCACCCTGGATCAGTTTTCTTAATATAAAATCATAGATGATCGACATGTGACAACTGATTTTCTTGGGTGGCTGACACACTGATTGGGAGAATAAAAGGAGAGGGATCGGATTGGCCGTTAGGAAGTTCAAACTAGATTTTGTAATAGTTACAAGCCAACTCTAGTTGATACTTCGAAAAATGATTATAGAATCCAATTAAATAGAAGACACGAATAATTATAATTGGTATACATTATGAAAGAAAAACATATATATATATATATATATATTGACTAGTTATATATGAGCTATTCATTTATCTAATTTTCCATCCCAATGTGAATATAGATGGATATTCCAATCTAATATAGAATTCTTTCTGTTTCATCTGAGACTATTGAATGAATAAAGAGATGAAATCAAATATAAGCATTAAGCATATGAAAATGACCAATTGGTCCTGTTCATGTTTCTATAAGACTCTAACCCTTGAAAAGGGTTCAACTATTCAAGTGACTAAACAAGTAAGCTAAATAAATCAGGTATGATCTGAACAAAGATTTCATTCATTACCAAAAAAAAAACAAAGATTTCTTTGAAAATAACTTCACCAGCTTCCACAAAAGCAAAAATGGAGTGAGAAGGAACTACTAGTCATACCAGTGCCATTTTTATGGTATTTGGTTTTTCTGGTCACAGCGAATTAAAGATTAAACTTTTGTAACCTGGATTTGGTAGCTGAGATTTTCTAAGGAGAATTTCTTATCCGTTCTTGAAAAATTGAACCCTTTGTAATTAAGGGAGAGCACATTCACATAGACTCTGTTTATTTCAACATAAAATTTTACATGTTGAAAATTTTTCAATGTTTGATTCTAAGAATTAACATATTATCGAAAATTTTTCTAATGTTTGTTTGGCATTTATTTTCCATGGTAAAATTATTTTAAATAATTATATAAGATACCATTATAATAAATTATTTAAAATAATCTTATAAGATATCATTATAAGAGCCCATCCAAGTTTGTTTCCTATCGTTATTGGCCGGCTACATGAGAAAAACAGCCGAGCCCCTCTCAAAAACCAGGGTCAGGACAACAGGCACTAGTTGCAAAGGGGGCTCACAAGCACACGGCCCACCACTTCTTCAATAAAACTGACCTCTTTTTTGTCAATGCTGACGCTGTGCGTCGTACCAAGTGATATGAATCAATTTTCACAATGGGCTATACAAGAACAATTTTTTGATATACATATCCAGATTCCTGACAAAAAAATAGATTATTTGATATAGGTATCCAGATTCCTAACAAAAAGTTATTCTGACTCAATATATCAACCTGATACAAACAGATACAACCTATATGTATCCGATCCCAAATCGATTTCTAGAGTGACCAGTACCTGTTCCCATACCGTGAACTTTAAACCATGGGCAATTAACCTACATGCATAAGAGATTATGCTAAGTAGACGAGATTGATCGATTATTGATTGCATAGGCAATGTATCCAAGGAATGAAATAATCACCATTAATAACGTTTTGATTGCACAATCATCATATTAGTCTCCCCTCAAAATTTAAGAATGTAAAGATACAAGTATATTGAACAAAACTAGTTGGGCAATTTTTCATCCCAACCCCAAATTAACCAAAAAAAAAAAAAAAAGATGAAGAAAGAAAGAAATTGTGCAACCAAATCAATTTTGAAAAACAATAAAAATATTCAAACACTTATAATTCAATTGGAACAAGAATGTCTAATTAGGAACCAAACTTCTTCTCGACAACTTTCTTAGTCCAGAATCCTCCATTTGGTCATATACTTCCTCCTCTCGCCAACTACTTGACCCTCTCTTTAATCTTCTTCTCAACGTCCTAAAAGCAAGAGAATCATTACAAAGATCAAGAAATAAATTAGTGCACAAACTGTAATTTTATTGATCACAAAATTGATTTACAAGGGTGAAGAGTGAAAATACATCCTTTCTAATTTTCATCAATGTATAACACAAATTTGGTTTAAACCTTCTCAAGCATGCTTGCGACTTACTTACCATTCTAAAAAAAAAAAAAAACTATGAAGCTTTTCTAACCAATGTTGTGTAATTTAACAACTTTTCAATCACAAATCACAGCCGGACAAGATTATTGTGAAATAACTTTAAAAAAGTTTTTGGAATGCATGTTGTAAAGAACGACCAGGAATTGCATATATTGTCCAAAGGAAAATCAAGAAGCAAAAACAACTGGAAAACAAGAAATTAAATATGGTAGTAAACAAGTTCATGTTGACTTGAGTGATCCGCAGTTGGCAAAAGGATCATGTGATATTTATCTGTCATATTTTCACACAATGACTTAAAAATCAATTCTAGCAATAACCTGATCAACACGGAAATTAAAATATGGTAGTAAGATTAGTAGGAATCAGACACTCCTATAAGTTACAACGAGTGGTGATGGTCTGATTGTGTTGAGACACCACTCCAAAAATTTCAAATACACTATCTCCTGTAGAGGCATAATAAACAAAAGACAATTTAGAATTTTCTTCAACTGTCTGTGTCAATATTGACCACTAGTATTGAAATTGGCTTCTACCTATACGAGATCATACCATTTGGTTTAGCCTGGCCCTTTATTTTGTCTTATTTACATTGTATTTTTCGTTTTGCCTGTTTATCTGGTTTCTATCATTGGTTCTAGATGTTTTTCAATACACATCCATCTCTTTCCTATGTTCTCCTCTCATCCCTTCAATAAATTTTGTTATCCATCTAAAGTGGGGGAGAAATTTTGTGATGGACATTGGTTAAGGCTTTAATATATAAGAAAAAAAATGTAACATAACAAAACCGAATAGTCGGGTGAGAAAAAGGTTAGTACAGTGTCATATTTTAATGCATTAATCAAGACTCATATTCATATCATATCTTTGTCGGTGTGGTCAATAAGTTAAAGTGGCAGTAGAAGATGAAAAATATCGCATATAGAATTGGACAACAAATGAATATAGATAATAAATCCAATCATCAAATCATGAGAAAACCTGAGACCTTGTTGAATCACTGTTTTATTTGGTTTTATACAGCAATGACTTCAAAGCTACAATTCTAAAAAATGGTAAGATAAAAAAAAAGTCAGAAAGCAAGCAAAGTTTTTTTTCAAAATATAAATGCGTTTTAATTCAATAAGAAGTTTTCCCTATCCACACACATTTACACTTGATACTGTTTTTCAAAGCAAGGAAAATAGTGGACATGTATATCCTAGGAGGAGCAAATCAGTTAAGAAGGGACACCGTAAATGGTTAAATGAAGCACCAACCAATCAAGGTTAGCACATTATAGCAGGATAGAAAATACAGAAGAGGAGTAACTATATTTAAAAGTTCTGGAAGAAAATTTCAATTGGCTACATCTATCACAATTATAGCTGATAATGGCTTCTTGTCCACTTGAATGGTAAATAGGCTTCCTATCTATACTTAATCTGTTGCACAGTGATAGACACCCAATCAAACATATATGAACTACACATATCTGTAAACATATATGAGCTGCACAAATCTAGAGTACAGATATGTCATTGATCCAATATAAATTCCAAGATACTTTGATAATAATTTCGACAGATGCAGCCACATGCATATCTATCTATTATCTAGTGCTCTATAGTAAAAAGAGTACAAACCAATATGAGCTTCCTAATCAAATCGTTGCATACGAGGCCCAAGTTGTGCCTTTTGTTTTTAGCCTTCTCTCTCATTGCCTATATTGCAGTGGTGAAAGCAAACAAACATGATTTGGAAACTATTCCAATCTAATGAGCCATGCATGGATGCAAATACATTTCATCAAATCTAAACTCACTTCACCTTGAACTTCCAATTGAAAACAGAGGTTCCTGTACAACAGACAGAGCATTCGTGAATGAACAAGCACACTCCAAAGTTGCTTCGTAAATCGTCTTTGTTCTACTCTGCAGCAATAATGAGTCTTGACCAGAGCGGGATAAGAAAACAAAACTTATTAAAGATCAGTGTCACAATGAATCTTGACCAAGCACACCAGTCCCCATCAAGTCTTTGAAGTTTTCTTATGCATGGAAGATGCAATCTGTGAATCCGTTAGCTGATGAATTAACCAAGTCAGGTTACTAGGGAGCTGTGTATTTGGACCCTTATACCATTGTGTGATCCTTATTGAGGTTTTATGGACCTTGCTGACTCATATTGTTATATTAGCATTGTATCTTTCTCTTTTCTTCTCAATAAGATTAGATTCACTCACAAAAGAAAAGAAAAGAAAAGAAAAGAAAAAAAAACTGTATAAGGGAGCTATAATATTCCATTCGAGTTATAAAATGAAGCCCATGAGCCTATGAGAGAAGTTAATCCTGTCTCTATGTGAGAAAAACCAAATTAAAATTATAATATTTGAGAGAAGAGTGAGGAGAAGGACCAAAACTGAGGCGGCAACGAAGGAAAACAAGAGAAGAGGGAGTCGACATATACAAAACACCAGAACGAGGAAGATTTAAGACATACAAGGGTTTCGAGTTGGAGTGAGGATCGAAACAAGAAGGTCTGAAGTCTGCAACTCAACTACATTGATGAAAATGTATATAGTAATGTAACAACACATGGAAAAAACCAATCGAATATTGGACTCTTACCTGTTTTTCAGATTCACTTAACTCATCAATCATTAAGAGAAAAAAAAATTGCCTAAGATATACTTCCAGCAACTTACATATATAATATACAAAGAAAGACAATCAAATTACAGCAGCTGTATCTAATAATCTAATGACACTCTAAACCTTAGCGAAGTTCAACCACTCGAAATATCTTGTTCCACTGGAATATTGTGGACCTTCAATGAAAAACATAGGCTGGCTTAATATCAACAAAAAGAAGAGGAGGAAAGTTTGCAACACTTCTGTAATGAGTAATGCTCAAAAGTTCTAAATCGAAACATATGATTGGCTTTAGCAAGTAATCAAAACCCTAATTACAATCTAAATTCGAAATTCAAGCACCCATGCATTCATAGAAAGATAATCAGAAATGATGCATGACATAACGCAAATATCAATGAGAGAAATATTCCGTTGCAAAGAAAGAAAGCAGCAGAAATTACGAAATCTAATTACTGATGTACAAACCAAAAAGAATCAGAAAGAAAGAAAAGTAATTAAAGTTGAGAGCCAGACTTACAGGTGAAATGAGGAAGTAGTAGAAATCAAAGCAGGAAAAAGAAACTTTTATTTTCTGGGATCTGATTTGAACCTGCAAATAGAGTAAATGTTTCATAGTTCAGAAAAAAAAAAAAAACCGTTGAACCCTGCAAATCCAAAATAAATTTTGGAAAAAACGAACTCAAGAAGAGAGAGAGAGAGAGAGAAATACTGGGAACTTACCAGAATCTTCCACAGTAGCAAATGGAGATCAGATTCCTTTGTTCCAAAAATAAACTTAGAAATTTGTTGACGAAATAGCAAACGTGCCTCTTCTTCATAGTAATTGCAGAGATTCGTTGGTAAGGAGGTTTGAGTGAAGTTGTAGAGAGAATGACTGGCTGGTAAGGAGGTTTGAGTGAAGTTGTAGAGGGAATACCTGGCTGGCAAGGATGAGGATGTTTGAGTGAAGTTGTAGAGGGAATAGCTGGCTGGCAAGGATGAGAATCGCTGGTAAGAGCAAGGCAACAACTCTTTATAGGACCGTTAGAGACTCGTGAACTAAGCCAAAATATGTGACGCAGGTATAAGAGAAGGCGCCAAAAGCCACCAGTTGGGCCAGGCCCAACCAAGTCGATCCAGCCAGCCAGATTCTTCACCGCCAGCCAAATCTGTCTCAGATCCATCTAGCTAGAGTCGGCAATTTTATTTGATCGATTAGTTTTATTTCTTTCCTAAAAGGCTAGTTAGTTTAAAAGTCTTAGTTACTTGGAGACTAAGAATTTCCTAATATTTAGTTTCCTAAAAGTAGTTAGAAATTTTCCAATTTCTTTGTTTTAAAAACTTCCTATTTTATAAAGGAAGTTCAGTCTTTCTAAATTCAGTTTGAAACTTTCGTATTCTATTTGTAATTTCTCAAGGCTATAAAGAAGAGAGAAAAGGGCTGGCGGCAGTTTAGATTTTTCCAGAAAAAAGAGTTAAAGCTTTATTTCTGGTTGAGTCTCACAACCTAGTTTCTCAAGGTTGTGAGACTCAACCTAATTGTTTTTTCTTGCTCTTGAGATTCTTATCTTTGTTTTTGTTTACAATCAATCAACACTAGTGGGCGACACTGATTTTCTGCAGAGCCTATTAAATCCTTTGCTGATCTGATACAAACTCATCAAACATCAACTGTACAGCATCCTTGCGGCATCTGCAGTTCACTCAATTCACTTCTGATTGACTCCAAATTCCTTCTATTGTTCATAATTGAAGTTAAGATGTCCCCTATCAATTTCAAGCTTGTTCAACGGCCGGATTTTCAGATAAGTTGATTTTTCCTTAGATTACTAAATCTGTTTTTGTTATTGGACTGTGTAAGATCTTGTAGCAAAGAGGGATTGTCAATTTGAGTTGTATTGAGCCCTCTTTGCCATCAATATGTCACACAGATGTTTGACGATTTTACAAGATATATTTTACAGGCAAATGGATAGAAAAATTTACACAAGTTATGGAAAATTTTTCATGGCTACAAATTTTACAAAGTGCAAAACAAACAGTGGCAAATCTGATTTTACCGTAAAAGTTTCATTTTCATCTATTTTACATTGAAACAAACAGAGCCATAGGGCAACTGCTACTAAGGAAAAGCTCCAATAGAGGCATCCACAGCCCATTACACAGGTATTCCCTGAGATTTAGGATTTAGACTATCCATCCATCCAACTTCTACTGTACCTGATTTTCATACATTGGCATTTTCATATTAAAACATCATACGATTGTACCTGTCAGACTACCACAAGAGAAATGATATCAGTAATCAAGATAACTAATTCAGATTTTGAAAAAGAAATCTCAAGTTCCATGCTTTAAGGTGGCAAGAAATACCACCAGCTACTTAAAATCCGGCATCCCTCATCTGCAATCATTGTGCATTAGACAGGACCTATTAGTGTGTCCATAACCATGCCTGTGGATTCTAGAAAGGTTAATCAAACAAGAAACCATCATATTTCAACAATTTTTATCGAAAACCTGCATCCAGTAACAGTTAAAAAGGCCATAACCTAGTACGAGTGACTCTTCGGCAGGGGTTGGGATGGGTGGACTGGAGTCTGTCCTAACCTCAGGTATTTTGCACGAAGTAAACACCCTCAGACTTGAACCAATACCTAAATGTAGGAAGCTTGAGCTTTTACAGCATGATTATCACAATCATAAAAGTTATGTTTCAAGGGTAAGATCTTATTAATTATCATAGGAATAATTGGCAATCTAGTTATCGCCTGTGGTGTTCAGGAAACATGCACACTAAGGTTTGGGTCCAAAACTCAATTTTTGCCATTTGATTTAAACAAGTCACTGTGTTCTGGTTGTTCTGAGAAAAGAATATTCATGTATCCTTTCCCTTAATAGTTTTAAACTTTTTTTTAAGAAAAACCTATTGCAAGCTAAGACAAAATCTTTTGCACCTATACTAAGAAACCATCAGGTAGCTGATGGCTGAACGAGTAAGCATGCAGAACACATCAACAATCAAAAGATTCAGAAAGAAGAGGCCAAATATTCAGGAACAACAAGAACATGGGGGCTTTATGTTTTGAGATGCTTCCATCAAATAAAACCATTATATACAAACTTTTTTATTTGAAAGAAGCCTGCAAGATAAATCAATCAGGCTCTATTAATAACCATAAAAATAAAATAGCTGAGAGAATAATAATGAACTTGGTAATCACAGAATCTATGTTTACTTTTTCAGTAACTCATAACAGTATAGCAAATTCTCGAAGATTTAAGAAAATTCCACAGCTACTAAAACTCACACTTGCTTTTATACAGAGCCATGGAGTTTACTGTTTACAGGAGCAAGTACAATGGAAGTACAGAGTTGAGTAGCTTACTCTTGCAATCACTCGGAAGTACAGAGTTGAGTAGCTTACTCTTGCAATCACTGGCTGCTAACTACAGGAACCTTCTCATACACAACAGATTCTCTAAATTTTGAGGGAAGCATGCAACGACCGCCAAACCGCTGTTGTATGTAGATGATTATGGCAAACACCATACCTCCACAAGGGATAATAAAGTCCCAAGCTGTGGAGTAAAAATCCACACCATGACTAGCATATATGTATGATACATCAAAGTTACGAACATATTTTTGGGCCCTATAAAGATCATATGCATGTGGCAACAAACGTACAGCAGTTGTCCCAAAATAAAACGATGGGGCGAGAGCCTTCTCTTTGGAGTTGCAGAATAAGTTGAACAGGATTTGAGGGAGCAGAAAACCATCCAGGACCAAACCAGCACAAGATCTCATGTCCCCCCACAGGTAATGCTGCTGATAATTAGTCACAAGTTGGTTACGGATCATTGGGGCCTTACTATAATAGTTCTTCCAGTGCACAAACCAAGCAATCAGCCCACCAAGTAAATACAATGGCAAAGTCACATAGAGAGCTTTAATCTCAGCAGTCCACAGCCCCTTGTGACATCCATCACTCCATCTTGTCGACCAAGCCAGTTGGAGAATACGGAACTGCAATAGAAAAGCTACCATTGTAACTACTCTTACAATCACTTCATTAACTTCAAGCCATCCACCACTCCCTAGTAAAATGTTCTGCTGGTTACGGCCTGCCATGAACAATGCTTCAAAGTTCAGCAGTAGAGGGATCATGTGCCCTAAAGTAAGTATGACAAGCATCACAAGTGAGATGAAGGGAACAATATCCAGATGTTTTTTCACATATAAAATTTGTAACCCTATGAAGACACAAGCAAGTGTGTTAGAGATCAGAACCATGGTGATCTCCAGATCCATCCTCCAAAGAGATTCTTCTGCTTGAACAGCATAAATAGCACTTGAAGAAACCTCTAAAGATTTGAAGTACAGAGGGTCAGACTTCTCCCTGGTGCTTTTGATGGTTCCCTTAACATGACTTCCAATCTTTGCATCTATCGAAGGGAACTGGACATTGATGAAAATCTCACAATCAAAAGAATCATTTTTAGCAGATATCTTATGGTTTAAGACGAAAGAACGACAACCCACCATGCATAGGCTTCCAGTTTCACTATCATAGATACCTTCAGCCGAAATTTTTATTCGTGTGATTGTACTTGAAAGAACCCTAGCACCAAATTTGAATTCAGGTGGAATTGTGAAGCTTATCTTATAGCTGATATTCAGCAGTCTGCTGTGGTTGTGAATACTCACTTCAGCTGCAGCACCTTCTTGGTCAAACACTGGAATGAAGGAGCGGCTGGACTGATAAAACTGATCACCAACAGAAAGTGGGGTTGCATAACCCCATGCAAGTTGTCCAAGGTCATTTTTTACGGACATGTCGAATTTCATGTCATATGAATACCCATCAGGGTATTTCTTTCCCTTGTTTTTAACAGCCTTGATAACACACAGCTTCCTTATTCCACCCATCATGGTATACTCATACTTGATACCTGGAACTGCCGGTGCTCTATCCTCAGGAGCCTGGAAAATAATTCTGTCAAAATAACCAGTATCATTCACAGTTGCATTACTCCATATTTGTCCCACAACAGTACTCCCGTCTCTGATTGACAGCAAAGCGGGGAACCTTAAGTTCAGCCTTATTGAGCAATCCCCAACAGAAGCTCCAGCTAAAGAATCTGTAAAATTCAGGATTCGGCAAGCAACAACGCAAAGCTGATTCTTCTCTCCATCCCACGCTCCCTCCCCAACCAGTGTCCTGCTGGGGTCGAGAGGCGGATTATATCCCATATAGCTAGTGTTAGAAAAGACCAACAACAGCCGCATCTTTTGGTCCGAACAACGGAGTCCACCGAATGATATGTAGCCAGGCAAAAACCCAACACTCCTAACCAGAGGAGTACAAGTCGTAGCTTCCGCGTTACAGTCAGCCCTGTACTCCAATTCAAAGACATTAGCAGGCCTACGTAGAACCGAACAGACACCTTTATTTGATTGTAAACTAAGCGATAACTTTTGCTGACCACCATTGGCAGTCGAACATCCGTTGACAATTTCTTTATAGATCAACGAGTACTCGTAATTGCTCTGAGAAAAGGCCAATATGGAAATCGTTTCAAAGTACTTCAAACTACCGATCGTATCCAAACTCTCCAAAGTTCCATTAACCAAAGTAGTAAGAATGGTCGAATTCTCGGGATAATTAAGCTTAAAAACAGCTGAAATCTCAAGAAATTTACCTTCTTTTTTGGAGTAACTCAGACCAGATCCAACCATGCACAGCCTCCCAGTCGATGCAGACCAGAATCCCTTTAACTTTAAATTCGCTCCGCCTTTCCGAACAGGAAACCGAGGTGCCCGATGTCGTAGCCGGCCATATAGAGATCGACCAACAGTAGAATTACCCAAATAATACATGCTAGGGCCTCGAAAGTCCAAGTTCCCTGCGACCTGAAGAACGCCAGGAGCATCTGTTTGGTAGACATTTCTGGTCTGAAAAGTCACAGCTTTGGAGAAATTAAAAGAGGAGGATTGGGAGTTCTGGCCAAGAATTCTATCGCCACCGATGTAGTATCCGTTCTGTACACGAAGAAAATCTCCATGAAACAATTTGAGTCCTCTTGGGGTCGATTCAGGGACGACGGAATTGCAGTTGTCGCGGTAAGAGATTTGAGAAGCGTAAGAAGTCGTTGTCATGGAGCTCGCAGAGGAAAGGTTGAAGAGGAAAAGCATTAGATGAATCCATGGAAGTTGACGCTTCCATAAGGTAATCAATGAAGAAAACCTAACCCAATACCTAGATTCAGACACCTTCAAGGATAGAGGAAACGGAGGAAACGAAGCAGCCTCAGTTGCCATTGTTGGAACCGAAAGTTACCTCAAGCAGAAGTGATTTTCATCATTAGTACTAACTCCGACTCTTCAATTGGTTGTGGCAGATTCGTAAATTTGAGAAGACAAAGGGGCTTTAGGGGGGTTTAAAAAAATGTGGTACTTACTGGTTACTAGTTACTACTATATTAAATGTGGGATCCACATCCTCTCCTCCCATTGGTTCTGGTACGGGGACCCCCTCGTCGGATGGCCGACACATCCCGAGACCCCACGTCTAAGCCGATACCCCTGTCGGCTCAACTTGGAGGCTCGGGTGTCGGCTCGGATGTGGGACTCGGATTCACCCGAGACCCAGGTGTCAGCCATCCGACGAGGGCGTCCCCCTCTGGGAGGAGAGGATTTGAATACACTAAATGTGTCGATTTCATACCGAAACCGTATATTGAAACTGATACCATATTGTTTTCTATCTGATACGATAATAGTTCAAGTTTTGGTATCGTATTTCTATTTTGGTATGGTATGGAATTGTCCTGGTATACTGGTGGTACATATCGATTTTAGTGATTTTTGTACCATTTATATACCGTTGTTTATATTGATTTGTATCCGTATATCAACTAAAAATTAATATTTTCTGGATGACAAGATGGTTCAAATTAGAACCATATTTCGAACCGAATTAGAACCATAATTCGTGCTGAACTATAAATCAAAGTTCACGAATCCAAAACTGTTTTCATACCGTATATTACCATAACCATACTGAGATGATACAATAATAGTAAAGGAAATCGTATTTTTGTATGTATAGTAGCATAGTAAGGTAATGGTTAAGGGCTTCTTTTCTTGTACTGTATCAGATTACTGATAGTATACTGATTGACACCCTTACTTACCACTAACCATGGTAAATAGATCCGATATAGTCACATATCCAATACGATCACACACTATATATGGATAGCCTTAAATAGATACAGATATACCTCCAAAACGGATAAGGATGCAATTTGAATTGGGATATTTTTACTATCTACTTACATCCCTAGTCTGTTAGTCAAACATTTTTCTCTATTATTCGTTCTCAATTCATGTCTCTCAAATTTATGGTGTGTTCGGTACGACAATTGAATGACAATGGGCTAAAAGAACGAGGCATTTTCATTCTAGATTTAGAGCACTAGATGGATAAAAGATTGCGTTCCGCCATCCATGATCAAAGAACGAGAATGCATACCAAAAATTGTTTTTCTCGATTCAATGTTCTTGATTAGAATTCATTCTCAAAATGAAGAATGCATTCCTACCATAGATGAGAATGAACTACAAAACTGAGATGAATGCATACCAAACACTTTTTTGCTTCCTTTAATAATATATTATTGACCTAAAATACATTTCAAGAATACATACCAAATGCAACCTTAAATCTCATTATTCTTTTTCCTCATTCTTTATAACATGTCGAATCTTTTACTTAATTCTTTTATTAATAGTTAGATATCTTTATCAATTGAATAGATTATATTTGAAATTATTTGAATTTGTATCCAATATCTCTAAACATATACAAATCGAATGCAAATTTTTAACTACCGTTAACATCTTGGTAACCATTGCGACTAAGAGGGCCGATGCATAGCTACAGGCTAGAGCTGCTTACTAGTGGATTGGGTTTAGATCGTCTCCCGTTGTTGAAGTCCCTCCAGCTATTATTGATATATGCACCAAGTGAACTTCAATCGCTAGATCACGAATGAAAAGAGTTTTTTTCTTTTTTTTTTTAGATAAATAAATATTTTATTAGCCCAAAGAGAGAGAACAAAACAAGCTGACGCAAAACTAAGCTGCCAAGACCCAACCCAAATGAAAACAAGAAGACCCAAAGAACCTCAATGGACCCACCACATACAATTCAAACCAAAACCCAAAATAATAAAAACCCAACCCAAACCTAGGAAGGACCAGACCAGCATTCACAAAGAACCGAGCCTACTCAGGGGAAAAAAAAAAAAACCAAACCTACTAATAGCCCAAAGCACAACAAAAGACAAACCCTGATCTAGCCGGGCCCTAGCCCTACCACAACAAAAAAAACCAACCAACAGAAAACATCCGAACCCGATTAGCCATGCCCAGACTCCAACTCAGAGAATTCCAAGGCAAACAACCCAACCCAGACCAGCATAGAACCCGAGGAAACCTAATTACAAGCCAAGCCACAGAAACAAAGCGATGCATGCATGGCCCAACCGAGGAAGCCACAGCTCTTCTTCTTCAACAGACGATTGGCACTAACTCTAGATATCTGACAGGCCAACCACTCCCATTCTTGGGGTCTTGAAGTCTTGAACTTGGGAGAAAATGTGTAGTCCAGTCTTTCCGCGTGCGAGAGACTTTTATAAAGTGGGTGATATGGATAAGACAAAAGAAATGGGGCCCAACTGAAAACAAGGGGTGCAGGACTGGCCCACAGATAGAAGGGGGATCCACATCCTCTCCCGCCTGAGTTTGGGCGAGAGACTTGGCGGCTGGATGAATGATCGTCACCTGACTCTCGAGTGGATCTGAGCCCTCCATCTGAGCTAACACCCCTGTCAGCTCAGCTTGCTTGTCGGCTTGGGTGTCGACTAGGATAGAGGGCTCGGATCCACCCGAGAATTAGGTGGTGACCATCCATCCGGACCGTCAAATCTCCAGTCCAAACTCAGACGGGAAAGGATTTCTATACATAGAAGGGTAAGGATGAGAACTGTCTAATGAGAACCAAAACCTCAAGGCCATTTTACTTCCCCCACCTCACCAACCCCCAAATTAAAAAAACAAAAAAGAGATAAGGAGTATGAATATTAATAATGCATCATCCAATGTCATCCGTACCACCACTATACAAATAAATATATAAACAATTCAACCTCACCAACCCCCAAATTAAAAAAACAAAAAAGAGATTAAGGAGTATGAATATTAATAATGCATCATCCAATGACATCCGTACCACCACTATACAAATAAATATATAGACAATTCAACCCCAAGCCGTATCTATACATCTATTTACAACTAGAGCAGCATGATCAAAAGCTACCTATATACCAAAAGGAGGTGTTTCTTGCCTACAAAACAGATCCTCTGTCAGCTTTAATGTCAGCTTCAATCCACCTTGACTGTTTGCTCACACAGCCCACGCGGTAATTTCTTACAACGCATCAACCACATCTTCCACCTTAATTTGCTTGGGTGCAAAATGCATACAGCCCCTTACTCCAATTTCTGCAAATTTTGTAAACAGCAAGTTGGAAATATCATATACTTTCTTTTTAAAAGTTTTGGAGCAGCTTTGATCACCCTCATCGACATCCTGGATGCCTCCTCTGCCGGGATAACCTACCTGAACACCCTCCGTATATGCCTTACAGGCCACCAGAATATCTTTTGCATGCTTATAAAAATGCCCTATAACAAAATCTTCGAAATTCTGCAATCCAACAACATAAAGTAATATTAATTAAAAATAAAAATAAGAGTTTAATTATCGTTGCCCACAGAATTAGAGAGAGAAACGAGTGTAGGCTTATTGAGCACATATATGTAGATGTGCAGCATGCACATTCACATGTTCAAGGAAAAGACTACTTACCTTCTCGCATGCAAGGACTTGGGCTTGGATTCAAGGATTGGGGCAATATCGGGTTTAAATCGGCCAATAAAGATTCTATTCGCCCTCATCCACAAGGGAGGACTGGTATTATGCAGCCCAAGTCACTAAGATGATAAAATACCGGTACCTAAATCCATGCTTGCATACCACTCTTCTGATTCACCAGATGAAATAGTTTCCAACTAGGCCAAACTAACTCTATGCCAGCTGGAAACCATTCCAAAATTAAACACCAAAATGATGGGACTTGAAATATTGATGGACTGTGTAACTTCTATGCCCACCAAAGGAAGAGGAGGGAGGGGGGGCTACAGTAAGTTTTTACGACACAAGAACAAATCAGACTGCCACATCTAGAGGCTTGAATTCAGCAATTTAAACAACCCTGATAAGAGTTACATGAAGGGAGCTGAATCCATCATCCTACCAAAAGCAAGCAAGTTACTAGATGGAATTACACCCAGGGTTGAAGTTTCTCATTATTAGTTAATGAAAATCCTGTCTCCTTACTTGCCTTGGGCCAAAAAGCTACTCATAACCCCTCACACACCCCAATAAAAAATAGAAAAGAACATAGAAGATATCTTTTTTAAAAAGATTGAGGGGAATAGTTGCACAATCCTACCTTGGGTGGCCTGTTAAGCGAGTAAAGCATTGTCCTACAGGATAAGATAAATGTTTCTTCATTGTATTGCTGGGAAATCTTTTCACCACCAAGCTGCCCACGGATCCTTTCATATCCAGGTTCATTAAAGTATGGTTTTTCATTCAGAACCAAAGCTTGGATGGACACCAACACTTGTAACATGGTTGATTTGCCAGGGATCCACCTCTGGTTTGCATCACCAGTCCAAGTGTTCAAAAGACTCAGACAGACGTTCCCACAGTGGTACAAGTTAGGGTTCAGTCGAAGTCCTCCAGAATGGTAGTGAACTTGCTGGCAGAAGGAAAACCAAAGTCTTAAGAATTATAGATTCTATTATAAAATCTATTAAATAATCACAATATAATCAAGCACATACCGGTGGAACACTAGGATAATTTGAAGGAAAGAGAACATCAAAGAAGAAAAGGCCATCATGGTAGGGAGTGCCAGCAGCTCCAACAATGACAGCCCTCAATAGATCCATCCTCTCTTCATAGACTCTCACAAATATAGAATCTGTCATCATTTAAATGAGGTGAGAAAACAAAGAAGTGAGTTGACAAAAATCCAACAAAGTCAACAATTGAAGTACTTTAAAAGGAGCAAGAACTAGTCATTCTGCCAGTAACAGTCACATAGACGAGGCAGAGGTAGCTAATTATCAAGATTATATCCAAACTGTCAAGCCTATAGGGTTTGGTGTTCTCACTATTATAAATTCCACAATTATAACCACAATAACAAGCAAGTTCCAGATCCTCTTAAAATCAGCAATATAGGTTCATGTCTAAACCCAAGTACTTTGACCAAAACTGGAAGAACCCAACAGGTGGGAGGAGAATAAAATAAATAACAGAATTGATGGTGATGCAGTGGCACTTTCTTGATTGGACCGGCATGAACCAGTCTAGATACCTAGGCCAAGGAGAACCTGGCTTTCGGTTCCCTAGGGATAGATATAGAATTTTCTTCTGTTTAGGGTTATTTTTGTAAATTGAACTTTATTGTTATTATGTGAGCTAGCTATTGATATTGGCGGTAGGAGGTTTTGTCAAAGTTATAAATTCTGTTTTCAGATTACGATTAGGAATAGTCAGTTTTTGAATCTATATATAGATGTAACCATCGCTCACACTGGAAGTGAGTTGATTGGAATTAAATCTGTTTGAGTTTAATATGCTGGCAGCTGTGAGAGTCAAAACGCTGGTTTGACTGCTGAGTTCTTCTTCCTCCTGATTTGAATCTCTTCTCTGATCAATTTTCTCCTCAGGTCTGATCTCTCTCACAATCCTTTCCTTCTTATTCTTTTTTTTTTTTTTTTTTGGGTTAAATATTCCTTGTTATTCTTACTTGTACCTTATTCTTCTTTCCTCTCTTTTTCCTACCTTTTTGTTTTCTTCTTATTGGCAATGCCCTGTTCTGGTGCAGTTTGAGTCCAGAAAGAGAAAGTTCTCTTAAATCTTCTTCTTTCAGCCTCAAATTCTAGGGTCTAAAACTCACCCATAGGGCAACCCAAACTCCAAAGTCTAACCCCCCCTATAAACCTCCCTGCTGTGAAACATCCACCTGAAACCATATTTGAACCTGCAACTACTGCCAGGTTCTGTTTCAGATGTTTATCTACAAATTACTACTTAATATTCGGATCTGGTATTAGTTGGAAGCCAGAGTCCAGGAGGTTAACCACCAATTCCTCCAGTTTCACATTATTTGGGCTTGCATTGTAGTTGCTATATTTATTTGTTTGGGCTTTGTGAGGAGGAAAAAGAGCAATCTTCTTTGTTTACAGTTAAGGAATACTCAAAATCCAATTCTCTTAATTTGTTTCTAAATTATCCCCCAATCTACTTTGAAATTACAAAAAAGTCCTTATCCATTAAATTTATTTACCCAGCTGTCCCAGGGTCCTTCATTTCTACCAATAGAGTCCTGAATAATTCTAAATTTTATGAAATTGCCACTGTTCGTTAATTTGAGTTTTCTTATTACCCTAGTAACTATTCAATTCATCAGAAGACTAAAGTGAAAAAACTCTCACTAGTGCAACCGAGGGTTCCAAACTGTAACTAGGTCGCTTTGGGTCCACTAGAGTGATAGAAATCTCAAAATAAGATCAGTAGCAATTTCATAATGTCCAAACATGGTTCACCAAGTTTCAACCGAGACAACTCGTTTCGACCCTGGTTGAGATGGAGGGTCGAAACTGCTTGTATTAGGTTCCCACAAAAATCCCAGGTTTCGACACAAGTTTTGTCCTAGGCTTCAAATTTAACTCAAATAAATCCCAGGTATCAACCTTGTTTTGAAACCTGGGAGATCTCAGTTTCAAGGCTAGTCGAAACCGGTCTCAAAACCGAGATTTTGAACCTTGTTTCGAGACAGTTCAAAACCCTTGAGTAAAGTAACAGGAACTAGGGCCAAACTGTAACTAGATTTAAAGAGGAAAGGCTTTTATGGAATTTAAAGTGAGAATGGGAATAAAACAGAACCAAAACTCAGAAAAGGAGGGGCTATGTGTAATTTATACAACAGCTGTCCTTATTTGTAACTAAAAAAATTCAGTTTCTTCAACCTTACTAGCGGTGGAGAGCTTCCTCTTGCAACTGATGCAGCCTCTCACCCAAGACTCCAAATCAATTGTGGATTTAGGGTTAAGATTACAACTCCCAACCCCTGACCCTCTTGAATGAGGTCCAGCAACAGATCCAATAATCAACTATAAAAAATAAGAAAATTCATCGAGATCAGGTACGGTGGTACAGTAAGAATCAAACCCCAAAGATGATTCGTTTCTCAGCAAAGGAAGACTCTTTGGGGCTCAAACTAAGCATGTTAAGTCGCCCTAGGGTAGCAATTCATATTCTTGAATTTGAGACTGAATGGAGAAGTACCGACAGAGATTGAACTCTCTCTTGCTAGAATCAAAATGATGTCAGAACAGGGTTCACCAGACGAGAAGAAACGGAGAAGACATGAAGAGTATAGAAGAAAAGAAACAGGAAGATCACACCAGGAAAGGATTCAAATTGAAACAAGTAGGGGAAGAGATGGACCAAGTAGGGGGGCAGCAATCAACCAATTTTTCTTGCATAACAGCAGCAACACACGAACTCGGTGAAACAAGTTCATAAATTCAACTCTATTCAATTTCGTTGGGGATGCTTACATATATGAATTCTTCCAAAAGAAAGATAACTCAAATAAAGATTCCCAATGAAATCCAAAAACTAAATTGAACCTATAGTTAGCAAATTCCCAAATGAAAAAAAAAATTACAAAAATAACCTGAAGTTCAAGGAAATTCCCTAGCTACCCCCATGAAACCAAAAGCCACGTTTGGACCAGGTTCTCCTTGGCCTAGGGTTCCAAACTGGTTTATGTCGGTCCCACAATGGAAATGCTACAGCATTAATTTTTTCACTTTTGAAAGAACTCAACACCATCGAGTTAGGTCTCAAACCCAAAATACCCTAGTAGTGATCTCAATGGTGAGGTGGTACATATCTTGGGTAAGATGACGACGGAGTGCTACTCCATCTGAAAGAGTAGGTAGAATAAACTAGCTCATAGCTGGAGGAGAAAATTACCGCCGTCGAGACATCCATCAACATATGAAACAACATCATATGTCAACTCTCTTTGCCTCACCTTAATGGTATTACATGCACCATCATAGAGAATACCAACCTTTTGCTACCAATGTCACCTCAAGAGAATGTGACAAGGGACTAACTAGGCAAGGCATTTTGTAGTAAAGTGACCCAAACTGTAGATGAACTCGTACAACTACATTGGCCTCTTTTCTAGCAGTCTATTAGCATAATGATATAAAAGACGCTAATACTTAATCATGTGCCACATGATGGACTCCTATAGTGTCTTAGCTTGCTTTATTAGTTTCCTTTATCAATTAGGCTTGTTAGTTTTCCATTTCTATTTTGAGTTTACTTTGTCTTTAGTTTATAACTAGGACTCTGACCTATACAGTCCTAGATCCTATCTAACAGTTGTTTTCTATTTTCTGTAAATATAAACTACAAGGAGGAGAGCAGCAACTAACTAATTCAATTCTGCTCTCACTCTCTTTTCCTTTATTTCTCCATCCTCTCTTATTTTCTATATTGTTACATGGTATCAAAGAGGGTGCCATTTTGAGAGTCGTTTAAAGGTCTCCATTCTGGTGAACAGCCACCAAGGCTGCTGCTGCATCTTGTTATTAACTTTCTGGTTTGCTCCTTATTGATTTGCTGATCAAATCTGATCAGAATCTACTGCTGAACTGCTGCATCTGAAGAAATTCTAGTTTTGTTTCTTCTTCCCTCCTCTTACCATCTATTAATCCAGTAAGTACTTTACTACGCCTGTTTTCAGATCTGGTTTCTGTACTATGCCTCTTTCAGATCTGGTTTCTGTTGAGATTGCATCTGGATTTATCTCTGGTTGTCTATTTGCAGTTTCCCCTGCTCACGGCTGGAAAGATATCAGCCTGTTCTTGGTACTTCTAGTTCAGCCAATGTCGTGTTTATTTTATTGGCTGTCAACTATTTAGATTTGAAGTTTAAATCTGATTCTGTTGGCATTGGTTTCTGTTCATGGGCATCCATGGTGTTTCTGCTATTTTTCCTCCATTAATGGTTGTTTATTTCATTTACACCACTTTGCTGGTATATATATATATATATATATATATATATATATATATATATATATATATATATATATATATATATATATATATATATATATATACACATAGTAGAATAGTAGAATTGAAGTTTTTTCGAAGGTTTTGAGCTGTTGAGCTAATGCAGGTCTGACCTAAAAGTTGATCCTATTTTAATATCTATAGGGAATGGGGTTGTAATTCTTTGGGTTTTATTTGTAACTGGCTCAAATAGAAGGCCCAAAAAAGGGGGTTTGAAGAGTAGTACGAAAATATATTTAATTAGTAGTGGGGTCCATTAGGTAATGTAGTAGAATTTAGTTTAGTCATTACTTCATTAAAGAGTCCTCTTTTGGTTAGTTGTGTGGGGCCCAAGTTATCTAGAAGACTTAGGCTTCAACAATTCTAATTAGTTAAATATTTTAAAGTTCTTGTTAGTTAAGTTAGTCTAGCTAACTAAGAGTTTTAGATTCTAGGGAATTTCTTTTGTTTTCTTATAAATTTGTAACTACTCCCCATCGTGATAGTTAATGGAATAGACTACAGAATTTGGATTTGAATTGTGAAGCCAAGGCTTCTTCCTTTCTCTCTCTTCTCCAAGTTACTATTCAGGGTACTGTTCACTGTTCCAAATTAGCTCCTATCTCCTCTCTTTTCCCTATTGGAGGCTACTGAAGTCAACAACCTAGCAAGCCTTTTCTTCCATATTGGCGGGCTGCATCATGAGTTCTACAAATGTGGATAAAGGCTCTTCTTCTGGCCTACTGTTTTCTTCTTTCTATTCCCTTTCTTATAGTTCTAGTTCTTTTATAGCTAGATGATATCTACTATTCTTCTTAGTCCTCTTCTCTTGATCGTATCATATTGTTTCTTCTTTGTTTTACCAAAATCAATTTCATATTTCTGGTTATTTCTCGCTGACTATTATTTCTAAGAATGAAAATCTGGTTATTGGATATAGTTTATAATCATACCTAAACAGTTCCTCAGATCTGATCATCCTTACTTGCTATATTATCTCAAGTTCCTGAATATTAGCTTGAAGGTAGGTAGTGATCCTGGTTGTAGTTCATTCTTCAAGATTCCTTTTTAGAACCTTCAACTGCACTAACACGTCTTGAATATTGTCATGTAAGAACTCACCTGGTAAGCTCGTTTCCATGATCTCCCACTCCTCCTGAATTTTCTTTGTCCAAGATTTTGCTGGCTGCCAAAGAAAAAACAAAATTAGAAGGTAACAGAAAATAAACTCCACTTTATAGAGGGGGGGGGGGGGGGGAAGGGTTCACTGCTGTTTATAACACTGTTTATAAAACTGGTTCACCTTAGTTTGTGAAGTATGTCCCCTGGCATAAAAATGGTCTGAATAATCTTCAACAGTATCAAATTGTTTAAAAGCCTCATATTTCTTTAGGACTTCATCCTCCTTTTCATCTAACTCTACCAGTCCCACCTCACAGTAAGACCTTGACAGGCTGGCTGGTGAATTGCTTGTACCAGCTATTGTTTTTTGACTTTCAGAAGAGTCCAGCAACCAAGGAATGGATGCCTCGACACCAGGAGGGAGGTCCATTGCATCGAATTGGGCTTGAAGGGCCACAGCATAATCGTAATATGGTGAATCATCATCATCATCTTCTTCAAGATCCACCAGATCCAGTGGATCTGGCTCCAGATTATCTAGAGGGTACTGAGGAATATCATTCATCAAATCAAAAACTCTTGAACTAGGACCCACAAAATCTTTGGCCAAAGCATTCTGTCAAACCAAGCAGAGGATGTTAAATCAAATGAGCATTAGGAACATGGAAGCTGTGAGCAAAGTAAATCAATCATCAGTAGACAACTGTCGCCAACTGTTGCCAACAATTGATTATATACCTTTACTTGTTGCCAACTGTTGTCATTTACATTTTCTGTTGCCTTTCCCTTGCCAACTATTTTAGCATTCTCATCAGTTAACATAATTCCAAGATCATCATCTCCATCATTTTCAATGGTGCCATCAGGGACAACCTACGAAAAAACAGCTCCTTCGAAGACTAAAACATGAAAAAGGTACTAAATAATTCATTGGAAAATGCAGGTACATTAATTTGTGCAACTCATGAGACCAAATAAAAAGTAACTGATTGCACTTGAGTAACACTCTTTACTATGGAAGTCCCAATACAAAAGACAAAGCCAATGTTTAGTAAATCAAAGGGATACACATATTGCAGTTAAAATTTATTCACTCACTTTAACAATGGTTAACATTGTTTTAAATATTTGAGCAACATGAAACATAAGCATTACAAACAATAAGGTACATTTTTTTTTGTTGGGGACGGGGGTGTAATGAAAACATTAACAAAACTTTCTATTGGCCTGATGTAGACCATCCTTGGTTGAAAGACTTGCCTCTTTCTTTGTAGTTTTCTCTTGGTTCCAATATATTCCTTCACCCCTCACCCCACAACCCCCCTCCCGGGCCCCCACCCAAAAAAAAAAAAAAAAAAGAGAGACAAAGAAAGAAGAAAGAGTATACAAAGGGAGATAGTTATGACCAATGCACCCATGGAGTAAGTTTATCTCTACTGCCAGGTGGCAGCACAGCAGGTACTAAAACTTTGTGGAATGTGAACAAATTATCCATGTCAGCCTCTATTCATTTGCAAGTTTCAGCACAAAAGCAAACCAAATATCTAGAAACAAAATGGAATATCATTAAGTAGACAGACAATATGGATTCATATTTTAATGTTTCTCCAAAATAGATCAAAGAATATTTAGCCACGTCATTCAAATTAACATCACATTTACAGTGATGCATAAAGTCCGCCTGTATATTTCTTTCCACATTAACTAACAAACAGATAAAGGCATCACATGCATCCTGATGCAGATAGAACATGCAAATGGACTTCTTTTAGTGGAAATAAGCCTTGGGTTGGGTTCTATACATGTTGGGCCTTTGATCCCATGGGTTTTCATTGAATAGGTCACTTTAATAGGCCTAAACTATAGGTAGAAGGTAGGAGTACAGGATTAGTGTTTTAGCATCCCGAGTTTAGTTAGATAAGTCTTTATCAAACTGGATATCTTTATCTAATTGGATAAGGCTTTTAATGTTTTAAGTCTTTTATTGCTTTTAAGTGTTTTTAAGTGTTTCAAGTTACTTTCGTTTATTTTAGATAGAGTTCTATTAGAAATAAACTACCTCCAAGGTAAGTTATTGTCTAGAGGAGTTCTAGGACTAATTCGCTTCATGTTTTGAGTCTTCTATATATATTTGTAAGGGGCTACAAGTCTGAGCACGAATTTACTATCAATAAACATGGCTGCTGCCTTTATTTCAACTGTGAGATTCAGTTCTTAGTGATGAGATGCTGCTGACCTAGTGAGATGCTAGAAAGATTGATGAGATGTCAACAAGTTCCTAGGTGGGATGCCTGAGGTCCATATCTTTACTTTCTGTTTATGTTCTTCTTCCATCTTCAAGTAAGTATAGTTCCTGCAATTTATTTCAGATTCTATTGCTGCTGTTCTACATACCTTCCTAATCCTACCTCCACTAGGACTTCCCCTTATCTTCCAATCCTTCCATTACATCAGTCTCACCTTTTGATACATTGTTCCCATTATATTTTACAGCATCATTACATAATCTGATCATTCTTTTATTGGTTAGATTCTGCTGTTCTAGTTTCCACCAAAAAAATGCTTGCATCCTTCCATTAATTTACTTCATCTATGACTGCTCATATCTGTCAATCCAGCTGTTGGATTGCTTTGATTTTGGGATATATCATTCATTATCATATTACTTGCTTGTGTCCTAAATCTGATTCGCATCTGTGGGGTAGATTTTATGTTATTCACATTATCCTTATTCTGGTCCTATCCAGTTCACTGCAACTCTGGATTTTAAGATTCCCTCCCTCATCACATCCCTTTTGAATCAAAAGTTTTCAATCATGATCACTGTACAAAGTCAGTCAAGGTTCTGTGAATAACCCAGAGAGCCCAAATTAAGTGAAAATCTACACCAGCTGCAAGAAAATAGTTTAGTCTTCCAGTGATGGGCCCAATCAAATAGAAGCTAACAATGCAAAATAAGAAGAGTCTCCAATAAACAAAGAAAATACTTAAGAGAACCTAATAATTCCAATAATCTTTATATGAAAGATCAGGAACCCCAAAATCCAAACTAAAAATTTCAAGAACTAGAAAGAGCTCACATACAGAGGAAGCAAGAAAACAGCAAAACAAATTGCAACCAGCAGCAATAATACTTTTAAAAGAGAACATGATTTTTTCCAGAGCTTAAGATTCAGATACATTAAAAACACAGGAAAACCAACAGTTGTCTCTATGGGCTTTAAAATAGATAAAAACTGCTAATTACTCTAGAACCCAACAACCAGAAGATATTGACTTCTTTAGCAACTCCCGAGCGCTTAATTCCATAGCCAGACAAAATAAAATAAAAGAAACTTAATCTGCATTTATAATTCAATCAGAACATTAAATGATGTAATAAAATCAGAATAACTAGTCATTGTTATTTTTTATTATTACTAGATCTGGGAGTTACTAAAACTAACAATATAGGACTTAACATAAATAACAACGAAAACTCACAATTAAAGAAAATAATAGACATGATCTTACTAATATAGTACTTTAAATCCAACACTCTTTTATTAAATAAAGTAAAAATCAAGGGATTGAGAAAACACTTATTGACCAAGATCATAAAGCCAGATGATGGTCCAATAAATAAAGGACTCTTGTCTATAAAAGGATCAACAACAACGAATTCAAAGTGAGGACTACACCAATTTCTTCAAATTGATTCACCATTTGTTTTCCATCAAAGATCTCTCACCTCCATGCTTATCTTGTGGTGATAGCCCTTCAAAGCTGTAATCATAAATTTACCACAGCATTTTTCCTTGGTAGAAATCAAAATGGTGCACACATTGTCAACATTAGAAGTCTGATTAAGAAATTCAGCTTGGACCACTAATCTTGCTTTGCTTCATCATAAACAGAAATAAATCAATTGTGCCTGATGTCTAGAATTAATTTTATTGACCTTCAATGCTCTTAAAATACTAATCTTGCAGGAAGCAAATACATGCAGAGAACTTCATTATACAGTTCATCCATGAGCGATGTATCTAATTATGCAGCTACAACAGTGGAACAAGAACAGGACTGCACTGATAATATGTAAAACCGGTAAAAACTATATGGTAGTGTTACTAAGGACAGGAAAAATTGCATAATAAATGGTGAACCTAAGCATGAGGTACGGGTGTACTGTCTAGGAGTTGTCCATAGATGCCAGTGGACCACAACCACTAACAACCTTCAGTTATGATTTTATAAGGTATCCCAAATTTCTGCAAATATTTCAGTTTAGGAGCCTCAATCATTGTTAATATCCCTAGAAAGTTTCAGCCAAAATATGCTTCTGTTTTATGTAAAACTTTCAATTAAATGATGCTCTGATGTTCACCTTTTTATCTCTAGTTCCCATAAAATGCTATTAATGTGAAACTTTGTTTTGATTGGGGGGAGAAGGGGGATCGGACGGGGAGCAAGCAAGCTAGAAACTCATAATACACTGTAACATTAGTCAAACAAGACGTAAGTGACTCATGAGGGAGTACCAAGTGTATCGAAGTCGCCCATATAGGATTAAAGACCAAATTCCAGTCTACAGAAGCACCGTCCACAAGTTACATGCGATTGGTTCACGAAGGCACCACCTCTTAGTTACCTCTACTCTGATCAAGCAACACATTTTGTCTGTCGACTAAAAATATCATCTCATAATGAATAAAAAACCAGGGGCAGAATACACACAGACTCCAAACCATACTTCTTGCCAGTGAAAATTATATCAAGGAAAAGAAGAAATGACCAATAAAGAAACCCAGAAACCCCAGCCAATTCATTAAACAGCAAACAATTCCCATGAATAGTTCAATCCATATACAGACAAAGATTCACATCAGAAGAACCAAAACCAACAAAGCTACTCATAAAAAAGATTCAATTTGTATTTGAAACTGAACAGTCGACAATCGCTTTATTTTCAAAAATAAAATATAAAATGAAAACAACAATCCCACCAATCTCTTCATCAATTAAATCTACAATCAACAATAATAAATAACTTCAAAGAAAAGAGTTATATACAACAAAATAACTACCTGGTTATATTTGAGAAATTTAGAAGCCGGTGGCTTGATCTCGATGATGTCGGGTTCGTAATGAGAAGAGCTGGCCCTAGACATTGAATGAACTCTGTTCAACCGTTAAAAACTGACGTAAAGCCAAGAACTGTAATAACTGAACGGAAGAGCTCATAAGTTACAAGACTATAAAAGTTAAGTATACATAGATGAAGAGAGAGAGAGAGAAGAGAGAGACTTCGATTTCCGTGAGACGAATCTAGCTAATGGCGGCGGCTCCATCCCCGCAATGCAGCTTTTGGAGAAGAGAGAGAGAGTGTGAAAGAGAGCGAGGGTTTCGGCTTCACGAGTCAGCTTCAGCGGCTATAAAAATCTGCAATTTATTTCTTTTCTTCTGATTCTTCTTCGTACTCACACACTCTGTCTGTCTCACCGAATACTAGTTATTTAATTTTTCTCTCTCTCTCTCTCTTCCGTTTCTCTTTTTAACTTTCTGTAGAGAGAGAGTTCAAATAATTTTTTTTCCTAAAAAAAAAGGAACATTTATTCCAGTACGCGAAAAAGTGGGCCCATTTCACACGCTGGAAATTTTAAGCTAAGAGTGCGGACCCCACGTTATGTTAACTCTTGGATCCTTTGCGTATGATTTGGCAAGTGGGATCCACTTTTTGATTTCGTCTGCACGACACGTGTGTCCAGATTTATTTTGGACCACGTGCAGAATAAATATAAATTAATTACACGTGATTTCCATTTTTCTCTTCTTTTTTTTTATGGTAAATTATAATATTATTGCTGATCTATATAATCCATTAGTATGACGTCCGACTTACAGAGAGAGATCCGTCAACCAAGTGGAATCACTATCCCACCATTAAAAAACCAGAACCCGAGAATGTCTGTTTAGCTATTTTGTGGGCCATAGAGTTGTTAGTCCTAGGAACATGTAAAAACGTGACAACACATTGTTTTGACAAACACTGAATGATATCCTGAATTAGAAGAGTATCCAAATATATATCACAAGATGGCCTAATCCTATTTAAACATTGAACCATCTCAAGGCTATCCAATTCAATCTGTATAACAGAATAATCTTATTGAATGGTCCAATTCAATGCCCTGTGAACAGCCAAGGGCTCGGCCAAAGGAGAAGAAGCAAATCTCATATCCTCAGCAGCAGCAAACAAAGGTTGTCCCAAATTATTTCTGCAGATGAAACCAATAGCACCATGAGAGATATCCAAAGACAAAGCTACATCAGTGTTAATTTTGATAATTCTGGGTGGGTAATGGAGGCAACCAAATAGATGGAGAAGGTTCAAATGTTGTCCTTGTATTGCAATCCAAAAAATTCCCTAGATGATTCACCCCACAGAACTCTATGAAACTACTATGAGCCCTTTTAATAACTTCCATAGGAGTAGACTGGAGATTTTCAAATACAACCGGTTACAATAATTCCATAATGTCTAAGACATAAAAGAAATGAAAGAAATACATAGTCTCCGTTGTTGGTCATAGAGGATGAACAAGAACAAATCCCTACAAACCATTGGGAAAAGGATATGGAATGGTCCGAAGGGACACGAATGAAGAGTCTGATCCACTGAATTATGAAATAACAGCTTCTTTGAAACCCCAAAATCTGTGGGCACTTCTAGATATTTTTACGGTAGCTTGCCATGCGAAATTTTCAAAAGCCTAGAAAACCATCAACGTACAAAATCGAATTGGATTATTAGGACCAAAATACAATGAAGATTTGGAATGGTTAATTCACTGCCCAGATGCCCTACAATAAAGTTTCAAAGCATCTTTGATCTGCAAGTTATTATCCAGATTAAGTTTAGAAAATAAGATGCAGTCATCAGCAAACATCAAATGATTGATAGATTCAGTCCTCCTCTTAATCCGAATCCCATGACCAACTCCAATGAAAGGATAGTGAGTAAGAATAGACGATAAAGTATGGGCATAGAGAATAAAGAGTATGGGAGACAAAGGATCCTCCTGTCGAATCCCCCTGGAAGGCCTAAATGACCCCCTTTCAGCTCTATTAATCAAAAAAGTGTATAAACTACTGAAGAAACACACTGCATCACTAACTCCACCCACTCAAATGCAAACCCCAATTTGTGAAGGGCATGCTCGATGAAGCCTCTTCTAGGCGTTCATAAGCCTTTTGTAGTCTAATTTAAGAGCATAAAACTTAGTCTTGGTAGTCTTTTGATGGCGTAAGAAATGAAACATTTCATGTACTATAATAATATTATCAGAAATTTGTCTACCCATAACAAAAGCTGACTGATTAGGTGCTACAATATTGTCCAAGTGTGATTTCAGACAATTCACCATCAATCTGGAAATCACTTTTATGCAAGAATTACATAAACTAATAAGTCTGCCCATAACAAAAGCTGACTGATTAGGTGCTACAATATTGTCTAAGTGTGATTTCAGACAATTCACCATCAATCTGGAAATCACTTTCATGCAAGAATTACATAAACTAATAGGCTTGAACTGATCTAGAGTTTGGGGGTATTGGACCTTAGAGATAAAACACAGATAAGTGTGGTTCAGTTCTAGAGGCAAAGTTCTAGTAATAAAAAAATCCACCACAAACCTGTAAATAATCTGATGAGTGATATCCCAGAACTGCTGAAAGAAATGTGGTGGGAGACCATCTGGGCCAGGAGCTTTGAAATGAGCAAAACCAAACACAACCTTTTTAATTTCCTCCATATCTGGTAAAGATAACAAAGCAGCATTAACTTCAGGGGTAACTGCAGAAGCTACTGAATTCAAAGCCGAATATATATCCTGATTGGGAACTCCCGTACGTGGAGGTAAAATGAGCAAGAAAAGCATCATATATTTGATGTTCTGTATTAGTCCACTCACTCGAGGATAATCTTAAACGATAGATATGATTCCTTTGAAACCTTTGGATTTTGGTGGCATGAAAAAAGGCAGTGTTAGCATCCCCATGTTGTAACCAATTGACCCTAGATTTCTAACGCCAAAACAGTTCTTCCTGTTGGAGCAATTCCACAAGTTGCCCCTGAAGCAATAGTTCCCGCTCTGTAGCTAAGTATCCCTGTGGATTAGATTGAACAACCATAAGTTTAAATTTGACATTTACTATCTGAGTTTGTAGATGACCAAATACTACCTTGTTCCAGATCTTAAATTGAGATTGAGTTTGATCAATTTTATTTGGAGGACCCATGCTGCAGGTCTATGAGACTCCTCAGCAGACCAACATCGATGCACAACCCTTCGGCAATCTGAATGACTTGACCACATGGCTTCATACCGAAATGGACGCTTGGCCCAATTTAAATGTCGGAACAAAGTTAAAAGTAAAGGACTATGATCAGAGCCAAGTGTCATCTTAACATAACCTGCTGCCTGATCAAAATTAGTACACCATAAAGAGTTAGCAAACATACGGTCCAATTTAATATGGATATTAGCCATTCCCTGTCTACGATTATTCCATATAAACTTAGAGCCATGTGATTGTAACTCCAAGAAATTACATGTATTAACCATCTGCCGAAAAGGAATAGCATCAGCTTGAGAGAAATCTCTACCCCCCTGTTTCTCATGCCAGGAAAGAAAGGAATTGAAATCCCCGCAGCAAAGCCATGGATCATGATGATTCACAGATAAAGATTCCAACTGCTGCCATACCAAAGGGCATCGATGTTTGATTGGATCACCACACACAAGTAAGAAAGAAATTAGGTAAAGATGGAATATTCACCTAACAATCAATAAGCCGTAGAGAGCCAAACAAAATCTGAATTGAGATATATTTCTTCCAGAGTAGAGCGAACTCCCCCTGTATGAATGGGCTCGATGATAAAATGTTGGGAAAGGAAGGATTTTCAAAACAATTTCTCCAATTTCTGTTTGGAAATTCGAGTTTCCATCAAGAACATGATATCTGGGCATTCAGTGTTGAGGAGATGAAAAAGTGTTCGAACCATCAGAGACCTCCCCAATCCCTGACAGTTCCAGCTTAATAACCTCCTTGCTCCCTGTGAGGCTGATTCCCCCCAGCTCCACAAGGCCAAAACTTAAAAAATATCCCGCCGCAGATTGAGCTTCTTCTGATTCTACCAATTCTTGCCATGGCCTCGTAGAGCGTGATGGACCAGGACCCTCTGCTATAGTGGACACAGATGCTATTGGAAAAGCAATAGACAAAGGAATTGGTTGTGGTAATAACAGAGCTAACTTTTCCTGAGATTGGTATTTAACCAGGGATAATCCAGACATGCTAGGAGCAATGTTTAAAATAGCCGATGCTAGAGAAGGATTATGTGCAACATAGTCAGTGATGAAAGCTTGTTGAGTTATAGATAGTGGGAGAGGAGTCTGTTGAGGAAGATCCAGAAAATGCAGGTATAGATCAACCCTAGGTCTGATTTCAAAATCCAATGGAGCAACTTTTCCAGGTGCCACTTTGAGTAATTGGGCTTTTGTAGAAGGATATGGATTCGCAGTGGCTGTATGAACCACAGGCTGGCCACCACGTGATACAGAAATATCTAGAATAGAAGGGCACTGGGTAGAGGCGTATGTTGGTAAATTTGCCTCAAGTGGGACGGAAGAGCTTGGTGTCTGGACCTGAGGTCCCAAAATCTTGGTCGGGGACGTCGCCAACGCCGAGGAGGGAGGAGCAAAGGATAGTATGGAAGATGACTCAGGACTGAGAATATACTGTGCTTGCTCCAAAAGGCGTTTCGAAGCACCTGTTCCTTTAAGATCCGCCGAAAAATGGCTTTTAGGCATATCAGAACATTGCACAGGACCATCGCAGTGATGAGACTGAATATGTAACTTGCAATCATCGTAATATGTCGCGCAACGATCAAATTCATGGCCTATTCGGCCACAGTAAGAACAATCTCCCCCGCCCCCCCCGGGCTCCCCCCAAAACATTAAAAGACCTCCCTCTTGTGGGAAAGAAACACCATCTGTCAAGATACAGCTTGTCGACGAACGGGTTGTATTCCAAGCCGTCGGTAAACCTTCAAGAACAGCTTGTCGACGAACGGGTTTACTAGCAATAACTTTCCCAACTAAGGTCAAAGACGGATCAAAACAAAGAGAGGGATCTTCTTCAGAAATGACCAAAACCTCTGACGAGGACCCTGACCCCGAACTTAAAGCATCAATTTTTGAAAGATCTATGGGGGGATCAGATTCCACAACATTGCTTTCAGAGGATCCCTCAGAAGAGGAAGCCGACAATGAACTAGGCTCTATTGAGCACAATCAGCCAAGTAAACAAGTAAAGCAGAGATAGAAGCATGACTAGAGAGAAAACAAAACAGCTAAGATTGTGCAGAAACACAATTGTCGAAACGGAAAGATCCCCCCCCCCTGGGGGGGGGGGGGCCGCCCGCCTCTTTCTTTCTTTTCCTTTTCCTTCTCCGTTTTTTGAAAGCAGAGAGAGATAGAAGCATGACTAGAGAAAAAACAAAACAGCTAAGATTGTGCAGAAACACAATTGTGGAAAAACCCTAAACACACCTCAGAAAGTGGAAACAGTAAAAGATTGATGCATTTGTTTTTGAGAGACGATTTCCATTTTTCTCCTTGGTGGGTATTTTCATTTTTTTTCCTTGTTTTCTTATAAAATGGTTGAAAAAAAATTTATGTATAATATAATTTTTTAAACAATTGTCATGTAAAATATCATTAGTACAAAAATAAATTTATAACTATATTTGAATTAATTAATATTAAATTTATTAGTTGGGGAAATCTATGGGTCGTGAGAGAAAACCTTTACTCTCTTTTTTCTAGTGGTCTCCAAAGTCCATTTTCTGGACTAGTCATTGTAGATAGGGATGTCAATGAGTCGGTTTGATCTAGTATCAGTCCGAGATGAATCGGTGTCAGATTTGTGAACCTAAGTTAAACACAGACCACTAAAGAAAAAAGAATTTCTGATTTGGTTTCGATCTCTTATCGATTTAGTGTCGTTCTTATTCGGTCAGAACTCATTATTATTACTTGACCATTTATGGTCTAAAAAGACCTGAAAAAAATAAAAAAAAATAAAAAAAAAATTAATTTACATTATTTAATTTGACCAAGACCATGGGTCTTTTTTCTGCCAATTGAGACAAACCAGAAAGGTGGAGACCGAGGAAGTGTAAAGGATTAAAGAAGTTCGGCTTTTTAGGGTTTTAAAATCGTTGCAGAGAAAAAAAAAAAAGTAGACATAGAGATAGAGATAGGTAGGGATGTCAATTTTTCCAACACTGTGTACTTTGAAGGGGATTGATCGATTAAAAAATCGGATCGATCTGCACCGTTTACTAAACGTGTCAAGCTTAGGCCTAGACCGATTATTAATTGCTCGTTCATGGTATAAGGACGCAGTCTATTGGTCACCTATGGATCGAACCCCAGATTGACCAATTAAATGACCATTAAGCTAAAATCCCTAAAAGCTTAAACCCTAAATGACTAAAAGTCTAGCATATATATATATATATATATATATATATATATATATATATATCTCCCATTTTCTCTCTCTTCATTTGGGCTATATTCTTTTAATTAAGAACTTAAAATAGACTATTATGTTGTGAATGTATAATAAAAAAAATTACTAATTACAACAGAATATGAGTCAAGGGTTGTGCCATTTTTCATTGTGGACCAATTGGCAGTATTGGGACGATTCACATAAGATCGAATAGCATCACCGAGTATGGACTAGTTGGTTTACATCATTTAAACCCTCTAATAGACCGATTAACATAAAATCGATTAGGGACCGAGACCGACCAGACCGAATATAAACGTATTTATGTTTCGCAAATGAGGATTGATTAATTAAATATGTTGATCACAGTACAAGGTATTAAATTGATGGTAACTAATTAGATCCAATTGATTGACACCCCTGAAGATAGATATAGGGAGCAGAGATTTAGGGAAACGCCGAGGATGTTCTCTTTTTTATTATTTTGCTTTTCTCCCTATGATAGAAAAGCTTCAAATATTTACTAATCAAATTTAAGTATTGTCTGGGCTGTGGAATTAAGGGTGTTAGATGGTAGGTTCGATTAGGGTTTGATTTTTTTTTTTTTTTTTTTTTTCATGTATTGGTTCGGCAAAATAAGGAGTTCGGTCACAACCGATAACTATTGGTCCAATCGGTTTCAGTTCCTTATCGGCTTCTCTTAACAATCTCTTATCAGTTCTTTATTGGTTTATGATTGGTTTGATCTTGGTGTTTCATATATTAAAGAAAACATTATAAAAATATTGATTTTATTTTTTTATTATTATTATTTTTTTTTTGGGTTTGATCCATTTGGTTGGTTTCAGTTGGTTTGGTTGATTCTAGTATCTCACCGGTGTTTGAAAACCAAAATCATTAACGATCCAATAAAGAATTAAAATATAGTCCATTTTGATTTTTTTTGGTTTCAATCTCCCCGCTCTTTTGGTTCAGCCTCCCCCTACCTAGAGGATTACCTTATAAAAAATATGTTTGGGCTGACCTCACAAGGTGATATCAGTTCATGGTGAATCTTGATGCTGTGAATATGATTGAGAACAAGGATTCGAGCTTCAGTTTCGTGCTTGGTTTTGACCAGGCCAAAAATCGAATGGTCGAAATTTCTTCGAAACCACGTAAAGAAAAAACTCAAACTTCGAACTTGGTTTCAGTGGCAAAAAAAATTATTTTTGAGTCCTTTTTTTTTATTTTGTAATGAAATTTTAACCTTTTTAACATATTCATTGAATCACTTATACACACAAAAAAAAAATTTCAGAAATGGTATTTCTATGTTTCCATCATATCATATTTATATGACTTATATTGTTATTACAATATTCAAAATCATTTTTTAATTATTAATTAAATAGAATAAGGAAATACACTCAAATCACGACAAGTTTCGTGGTGCATCTAATCCCTGAGTCTGAAACCATTACTGTTGCTAATAAAGGTTCTCTCATTTCATCACATATACATCTCATTCATAGACTTTTCATACAAATTTATAATAAAAAAATAGTTTAGGGAAGAAATGGTTACTTTTTTGTTTCAAATCTTAAAAAGCCTTAGTAAAACAAAGTTCAATACGCCCGAGGAAATGATGGAAGATGAGAAGAAAAATGGAAGAAATGAAAAAATTTTGGAATAAAATCAAATTTCACCGAAATTTGGAAATTAGCCTCTTTGGGTCAAATATGGTCGAAATCGTTCGAATCTAGCGAAATATGAGAATATTTGGCTTCGTCCTATAGTTTCATTTTGGTTCGGCCAAAAATCGAAACATTTTGGCCGAAATCGAAAATTTCGACCGAAATTTAAAACTATGATTGAGAATGATAACGAGGCAAGTTACTTGGCAATATTGAGAAACTTTTACACGTTGGCTTTTATTCTAATATTAACCTGTCTAGTTAAAGTTGCGTTTGGTATGCATTCTTGGAATTTATTCTTAGAAATGAATTCCTAAGGTAGATTGAGAATGTGTATTCTAGAATGGATCGCATTATCTTAATGCATTTTATGATCCAAGAGCAAGAATGTGTACCAAATACTATTTTTGTCATCTCAAAATGTGCTCTTGATTTAGAATGCATTCCAATAATACATAACAAACGCAGCTTAAGATTAATTTAGGGTTCTGTCACGCCATTACTTTGGAAGTGGTAAGAGGAACTTAGAGAAGAGGGTTGATGAGGGTCCTTTGAAAGTACAATGAAATTAGGTAGAAACTGAAACCAAGAGAAAAATAGTATCTTTATTAGACTCGCAACAATTTTCTGGTGGAGTCTTGTAAAGTAGTTGGCCGATATCCTAGCGTGTTGTAGGGTCCGAGGCAAGGCTCAAAATTCAGATATCAGACACGGTACCAGTCATGTCTTAAATTGATGAGAAGCTGACACGTAGCCGATATTGTACATAATAATATTAAAAAAGGATCAGATCAGGAATTGGTCAAGTCCAAAACTGATACGAAATCGATACCAATTACTTGAACCACCCATATCCCAAGAAACTAATCTCTTGCCTTCACATTGCACGATATAGGTGTTTCCGGCCTTCCCTTTCTTTCCTTTCTTTTTTCCTCTCTCTTGTAATAGTATGCCTTAGTGAAGATAATGTATATCATCAGTCTTTTTACATCAAAAAAGAAGGGGGAAGAAAAGGAGAAAGTTGAAGGGAGCCAATCAAAAGATCATCAATGACTTGTCTTTTGTAGACAAATTGCCGAAACTATCCAACCCATTATATCCGGACTCCCAAGCTCTTTATTTCGGTTTTCTTTGGTTTGTATTATATAATGTATTATATAATATATTATAAAATTTATGATTGTTTGGTATGATTTATAATGTCTATTTATAATTAAAATAAATCAATATAATTCATTTACAAATAGGTGTGTAGTTGTTTATCATTATTAAAATAATCTATTAGGTGATTGTTTATATTTCTCATTATATAATGTATTATGTTTAGTGGTACCAAACGGTCATTATTTATTACTCATAATCTATTATCATAATTGATTTGTTATAATAGCTCATAATACATTATATAATACAAACCAAAGAGAGCCTTCGTTTTGATTTTGAATTATTCAGCCTTCAAAGATTAGATAACAAAGGGTGATTTGGGAATCTGATACTCCTAATTTCCCATACACAATCACATTGAATGAGGGTGAATCTGGACCGGGATTGTCTTGATGAACCAAATATGAAGCCCAAAAAGGGAATGGGCCATAGAATTAACAGTGCATCCACACAATCTATATACGCATAAGCTGGGCTGACCTCACAACCAGGTGAATATACTACATGGTATCATCCTCAGAATATCACATTAGGAATCCTGTAAGATAGGAGGATAAAATATTACAAAAGTTTTTCTTATCGGGCCTGTCACACCCCAATTCCGGATGAACCAGAAGTGTGAGTGAACCGGCTCTAAACCATGGTTCACACCAGGATCTCAATAGACCGTGTCAAACAATCATTTCCAAGCAATCTAACTTAATCAGAGATAAATACATAGCAGCGGAATAAAATAAATGAACTGAGATCATGTGGTAATTTAAAATAATTATTCAACTTATTCCATCATCCACAAAATTTAAATAATAATTATTACAAAGTTTTAACAGAAAATAAAACCCAATCACGGAGAGAATACACAGAACGAGCACTCGCATGACGCATCATGCTCGTCCTCTACAGTCTGTGATTCCAAAGCCGCCAACGGGCTGTAAGCTGGAGCAGAAATGAAGTCTTCCACTGAGTAACCTGCATCAAGATCTGAAAAAGAATAGGATATATCCAGGTGAGCTCACAACATAGCTCAGTAAGTACAAGACCAATGCAACAGTACAATATGCATGGGATAACATTACAATTTGGGTTAGGTTTAACTTGCAAATATGCTATGGTAAGGTTTGGCGGCCACCGCATCTCCATGCACGAGAGTGTGAGCACACCCAACAGTCAAGCACCTACCACACTACAGCTGTTGCCCCACATCACTCACTCTGGTATGGAGATAGGACTCGAGTCTGGCGGACAGGAAGAACCACAATCCCACGTCCTCCCCCTGATATCCCATACTGTACCAGTACCTAAACCCCTACTGGCAAGGGCTTGCAAGTGGGTTCCGTTTCTAACCAGTCCTAAATGTCAATACAGTATCCATGACCTTACCCCAGCACGGCTCCCTACGACATAGAGATAGGGCTCGAGTTTGGCGGGCAGGAAGAACCACAATTCCACGTCCTCCCCCTGATACCCTATTCGTACCAACTCTGCTAAGGTAGGTGGCGATACGAAAAGATGTTAGCTGTGGATATATCCAGGGCACACCCCCTTCACATTCCACACACTAACTAAAACATACACATGCCTAACATCCAACAAACCTAGCATATGAAATGCATGAATATATAATAATAAAAGAACAACTACATGGCATGTGAGATGCACAGACATCAAACAACATATATCTAGATACAAATTAAATCACAAAGGCTTACTGTTAATTAGTTATTTAGGTTTGGGGTCTTGTCCCTTACCTGACACGTGATAAAATTCCCACTCTGCGTCACAGGGTTTACCCACATTGTCTACAGGTCCTACATAATCATATATTTATGTTAGAATCCATTTATTAAAGTTTCAGAGGTCAGAACCAGGTTTGGCCAAGCAAACCAGGCTCAGGAAGCATACCGGTTGCAGGTACCGAATGCAGTACTGTGCAACCGGTATTGCGACAGGTATATTCCGGTTGCACTTACCGGTCTCACTCAGATCTCACTGAGCAAGACCGGTATGTGCCTGCGGTATATACCGCAGACCCATACCACTGGGCCTTGGGTCCAACCGGTATACCCCGCGGTTTGGATCCGAGAGCGAGATCTCGGATCTCCCTTCCTCGTCGGCTAACGGCTAGGTCTCTAGGGTTTCTCCTACTCCACACTAAGGTCCAAGCATTTTAATGGCCTTTTGATTTCGACTATAATGCTATATCAAGCCAATCCAAATCTAAAAGAGATGCAGATACATATTCAGATCTGTTTTGGATTCGCTGCGCCGCTTCGCGGCTCCGATCCGTCCTCTAAATAACAATACAAGCATGGAGCACTTACCGACTGTGGTCGTTGGTTGGCGGCGTGCTCCTCCTTCCTGGGCGGCTTCCACCTCCTTGCTCCTTCTCAACTCTCCTCCAGGCGGCTAGGGTTTTGAGAAGGATAAATGGAGTGTCTCCTTCTCTATTAATAGAGGGAGGCCGTTCATGGAAAGGTTTCCCTCAGTTGAAAACTTTCCAAGTTTTCATTCGGAGAGAAAGGCCCGCTGGAGTCTGTCTCCCGCAGAAAATATGAATACCGGTCGCACATACCGGTTGGAGTGCCCGCAACCGGTATAGTCCGACCAGTATACCATACCGGTTGCACATACCGGTTGCACTGACCGCAACCGGTATAGTCAAACCGGTATGAGACTTAGGCATTTTTTTCACAGTTCTGTTACCTGAAATTTGAGTGGCTTGTCACCCGGCTTCGCCTTCCGGTCCGGTTATGATTGGGAGACCTGTCATCATATATAACCATGGATTAGACCGGGTTTTCAAAGTACGGTTCTTACAACTCTACCACCCTTAAAAGAAATTTCGCCTCCGAAATTTGCATGCAGATTTCACAATTCCCCCTCCCTTAAAAGAAATTTCGTCCCCGAAATTGTACATACCTTCAGAGTCGAAAAGATGAGGGTATTCTTTTCGCATGGCATCCTCCTCCTCCCAAGTAATTTCTTCTACATTCTGACTTTTCCAAATTACCTTGACATAGTGGATAGCTCGCCTTCAAAGCTGTTGTACCTTTTTACTAATGAGCTGGATTGGCACCACCTCGAAGGTTAAGTCTTCTGTCAAATCTGGGGGGTCTGCAACAAGAATATGTGAAGGGTCTCTCACGTACTTCTTTAGTAAGGATACGTGAAAAACGTTATGGACGCTAGACATCGCTGGTGGCAATGCCAGTTGATAGGCCACTTTGCCGCATCGGGATAGAATTTCATATGGTCCCACATATCTAGGACATAGTTTTCCTTTTCTGCCGAACCGCTTCAGTCCTCTTACTGGTGACACCTTCAGGAAAACTTTATCTCTAATCATGAACTCCAAGTCTCGGCGCCTGTTGTCAGCATATTGTTTTTGACGCACCTGAACTGTCTTTACTCGGTTCTTGATTTGATCAACTGCATTGCAGGTTTCTTCTACAAATTTTGGTCCGACGATCCTTCTTTCTCCAACTTCGTCCCATAATAATGGTGTTCGGAATTTCTTGCCATACAAGGCCTCATATGGGGCCATCTGGATCATAGACCGGTAGCTGTTGTTATAGGCAAACTCAATGAGGGAAAGCTTCTCATCCCAAGCCCCCTTAAAGTCGATAGCACATGCGCGAAGCATATCTTCTAGGATCTGGATGGTCCTCTCTGACTGACCATCCGTTTGAGGGTGGAAGGCTGTACTGAACTTTAGTTTCGTCTCCATTGCCTTCTGTAGCCCCTCCCAGAACTTCGATGTGAAGCGTGGATCTCTATCAGATACTATGCTCTCTGAAACACCATGCAGTCTGATTATATTGTCCACATACAATCTTGCCAACTTGTCCATAGTATATTGCGGTCTGACTGGGAAAATCTGGTGGTCTTGGTGAAACGATTTACAATTACCCAAACAGCATTCACTGATCTTGGAGTCATAGGTAGACCAGTGACAAAATCCATGGTAATACAATCTCATTTCCATGCCGGCTCAGGTAACGGTTGTAATAATCCTGCAGGCCTCTGTCTTTCTGCTTTGACTTGCTGGCAGTTTAAACATTGAAACACATATCGGGCCACATCTGCTTTCATACCCCTCTACCAGTATAATCTCTTTAGGTCATGGTACATCTTGGTGCTCCCAGGATGTACTGAATATGGAGTAGAATGAGCTTCCAACATGATTCGAAATCTGATTTCCAGGTCTTCATTCTCAGGTATACATAAATGCCCATGATATCTGAGTACCTTGTCTTCATCCAAGGTGAAATCAGGGTTGGCTCGACCCTTTTCCAAATCTTCTCGAACTGTCCTGAGGTATGGGTCTTGTAGGACTGCTGCCTTTATTTCTTCCTTCAGGTTGGGTAAAATCTTCAATGCTGCAAACATAAGGGTAAACTGATGTATTAATCCTTGCTCAATAGGATCATCTGCTGACTTTATCAAGAGCTGTTCTTCATCCTCTGATGAGCCAGAAACAGCAGCACACAATGCTGCATTTGTACTTGGTCCCGCTTCAAGGTTCGATGCACATTTCCTGCTCAGCGCATCAGCTACAATGTTAGCTTTACCAGGGTGATATTGAATGTCATAGTCGTAGTCCCTGAGTAATTCTAATCACCTCCTCTGCCTCATGTTCAGGTCTTTTTGGGTGAAAAGATAGGTTAGGCTTTTGTGATCAGACTTAATCTGAAATTTCTCACCATACAGATAATGCCTCCAAGTCTTGATAGCATGAATAACCGCTGCCAATTCTAGGTCATGTGTAGGGTAGTTCTTCTCATGCTCTTTCAGCTGTCTTGAGGCATAGGCTATCACCTGTTCTCCTTGCATCAACACACAACCCAGTCCCAAACCTGATGCATCTGTATATAGTGTGAATGGATGGTCTGAAGCTGGAATAGTCAATATAAGTGTTGATACCAGTCTTGACTTCAATGTTTGGAAGCATTTCTCACATTCTTCAGTCCATATGAATTTCTCCCCCTTTTTGGTCAACCTGGTGAGTGGAACAGCAATCTTGGAATAGTCCTCCACAAATCTTCTATAGTATCCAGCTAAGCCCAGGAAACTACGAATTTCAGCAACTGTCTTCGGCGCCTCCCATCCTACTATGGTAGAAATTTTACTGGGATCAACCTTGATTCCTTCAGCAGACACCACGTGACCAAGAAAGACTACCTCATTTAACCAGAATTCACATTTCTTGAATTTTGCATAAAGCTTCTCTCTTCTCAGTCTTTGCAATGCTGCTCTTAGATGTATTTCATGTGTCTCCTGGTCCTTGGAGTACACTAAAATATCGTCGATGAACACAATAACCGATGTATCCAACATGTCATGGAATACTCGGTTCATTAGCTCCATGAATGATGCAGGTGCATTAGTCAACCCAAAGGACATCACAAGGAACTCATAGTGTCCATAACGCGTCCTGAAAGCTGTCTTGGGAATGTCTGCTTCCTTAATCTTGAGTTGATGATACCTTGACCTTAGATCAATCTTCGAGAATACACTCGAACCTTGTAATTGGTCAAACAAATCATCTATTCTTGGTAAGGGGTACCTGTTCTTGATAGTGAGCTTGTTTAATTCTTGGTAGTCCATACAAAAACGTACGCTACCATCCTTTTTCTTGACGAAGAGCACTGGTGCTCCCCAAGGCGAGATACTGGGCCTTATAAATCCCTTGTCTAACAGTTCTTGCAGCTAAGTTTTTAACTCTTTCAACTCGGTGGGAGCCATCCTGTAAGGTGCTTTAGAAATCGGTGCTACTCCTGGTAGAAGGTTTATTACAAACTCGGTAGCTCTGTCTGGTGGCAACCCGGGTAGGTCTTCTGAAAATACATCAGGGAATTCCCGTACTACATTGATGTCCTCCATTTTTGGCAAGTCAGCGGTCACATCCACCACTGATACGAGGTATCCCACTCCTCCTTTCTCTAAGCACTTCTTTGCTTTTAGGGCTGAGAGTGAGCTTTCTCTTCCTAGGCAATTTAGCCCCTTTAAAGTTGAACTCAATCCCTTCACTGTCTTTAAATATCAACTTCTTCTCGGCACATAACAGGTTTGCCGAATGTTTAGATAACCAGTCCATTCCCAGAATAACATCAAAATCTGACATCTCCAGCTGGACTAGATTGGCTTCCAACTCTCGTCCTTCAATATGCACTGGGCAAGGACCATAATACTCTTCTAATATCACCTCCATTCCCATGGGAGACCGAACTAACAGACTTGGGTGTAGAGTCTTGATGGGTTGATCTAGTCCTTTTCCGAATCACACGGATACAAAAGAATGGGTGGCCCCGGAGTCAAACAGGACTCTTGCAGGTACACCTGCTATATTTACTGTACCTGAGGTTTTTAAATTTTTCCTTTAGTTTCAAATGCGCAAACAATTAATGTAACAGTTAAGGAACAAGTATAGAATCATACCTGTAACCACATCTGGTGATGCGGCTGCCTCTTCTGTGGTAACAGCATACACCTTGCCTTGTTGTTGCTCCCTCTTTGGTTGTGGGCATGTTCTGGCATAATGTCCCACTTGTTGGCAATTGAAGCACTTTACATTAGGGTTCGGCCCCGTTGCCTGTGGTGGCATTGCAAGAGCCGGTCTGGGAGGCACTGTGCTAGCTGATGGCCTGAATGGACGGTATGGCCTGTTACTTCTTCCACCTTGGAACTCAAGATTAGGTCTCTTCAGACCCCTAGTCTGTGTGAGGAAGCTTTCTCTCTGGCTTGCCTCGATGACTCGAGCCACTTGTACAGCTTCATTATATATAGTCAACCCTCGACCCAGCACATGCTCTCTGATAGCACCTCGGAGACCCATAGTGAAACGACGAGTCTTTGTTTCTTCCTCCTGCATACTGGTTGGAACAAAGAAAAATAACTCCTCATACCTCTGCTGGTACGCTTCTACGGTCATCTGTGACTGCTGCAGGTTAAGGAATTCCCTCTCCATCTGATCACGAAAACTCCTGGGAAAGTACTTGTCAAAGAAGGCTTCCTTGAATTTGGGCCAAGTGATGATCTGGTGCTTTGTTTCCAGATACGATCTAGTTGAGTTCCACCACCCATTGGCCTCTTCCTTCAGCATGTGAGTGGCATATAACACTTTGTCCCCATCCTGACACTCTAGTAGCCGAAAGTTTTTTTCCATCTCAGCTATCCACTGCGCTAGCCACAGTGTTTTCCCTGACTTCTCTGTGAAAGTTGGTGGTTTGAGCTTTAGGAATCCATCCACCGCTCTGGAAAGACTACCCTGTGCATAAGGAACCTGTCCATATGGTGCCTGTCCATATGGTGCCTGTCCGTACCATTGTGGCTGATAAGAATAGCCACTCTGATTTCCCCCCTGATATCCCCCATAGTATACTCCCTGATACGGTCCCTGATACCCTCCTTGATCTTGGTTAGGAATTGGCGTCCCTGTAACTGGGGGGGAAACTGTGTTGGGTTGGCCCTGTTGTGGTGGTTCTTCAGTAACTGTGCTAACCCCCACTGGTGCTGCATGAACATTCTCAGCATTTGTGGATGGCATGTTTGCAGGTGCCGACATAGGCCCAGGTGGCCTAAACATTTTTAACATTTCCTCAAAGAACTTCTTTTGTTGTGCCTCCATATTGGTGACTAGGTTAGCCATCATTGTTTCGGAGCCTGTAGCTGGTTGCCCCTGTGACGGCGATTATTCATTGGCCTTTACCGGATTTTCAGTTTCGTCTTAGGGGTTAAGTTCCTCCCCATCTTCTCTTTCTTCATTCTCTTCTGTGTTTTCTGTACCTGAACTCCTATCCATGGTAGGCGGCCGCGAGTGGCGGCGTCTGCGATGAACTCTACGTCCATTTCCTCTCACCATTGAAACAATTTAATTTCCTGTATGATATCTGAATACATTGAGATACATGAGACAATTAGAGAATTATTCCAATTAACATTTAGTCTCAACATATGCAACACATGTAAACATCAATAAGAAGGAAACATAAGAAATTTTCCAATTATCTTTTGAATTTTCACATGTACAATTCTTTATTCTAGCCTTATCTTGCAGGCGTGACGTCTGGGATCGAGTTCAGTCGAATTCTCAAAATGGTTTTGTATTCCCAATCCCCATAGGGTTCCCGCGGCAGTACCGGTCTCTCCTGGAGTGAGACCGGTATGGCTGGCCATTCATACCGGTCGGACCATACCGCAGGCAGTACCGGTCGCACAGTCCATATCTATGTGCAATCGGTATACTCTACGGTAGGTACCGGTCGCACCATACCGCAGGGGGTACCGGTCGCACTGTCCAGCCCAGATGTGCGACCGGTATCCCTAAAAACCTTTAAAATCGCGATTTTGGTCTCATTTTCTAATTTCTCTCTTTATATTTTACTCCGGTGGCGATTTCTCTCTGGGTCTCTGAGTCTCTACAGTGCATCCGGTGCTCTTAAGATCGTTTCTACTTCATCCTAGGGTACCAATCTCGTCTCTTAGGTAAGCTCATCCTTCTCTTCTCTCTTTTTGAAAATTTTTCATCGTCTTTTATACCAAATTCTAGGTTTTTCTTGATTTGAAAGTTTTTAGCCATAGAAAACTTCTTTTTTCGCTTGAGAAAGGTTTTAGGGGTCTAAATGTGTAAAACCCCTCAACCAATTTGAAGTTCTATCGATTCATTTAAAGAAAATCTCAAAATTTCGACTTTTAACCTAGGTTTCTAGGTTTTTTCGAAATTTTTGACAAATTTTGTTAATATGCCTCCATTTCTCTGTTTTGATGAATTTGTTTGACCTATGTTAGCATTGTACCATCACCATAAATTGTTCCATTCATATTAAGTGTGTTTTTAGGATTTTTCACCATTTTCTATCGTTATACTGTTGAAATTTTTCTGAATTTGTCTCTAACTAACTCTGGTTCCTTGTTTAACAGATACACTATGTCTGGACGTCGTGGAGCGGGAAAACGATCGTATATGCCTGGTATGCACAGACCACATCCCCCTCCTATCTTATATGATGAGAGGTTCTTCTGGTCGGAGGCGGCCGCTTCACGTTTAGCATGGTTTCGAGCAAAGCGTATCGAAGCAGGCCGTTTTGTTAACTTGGAGCATCTTCACCGCTTTGATGTGGAGTCTGCTTTCGGGATAGTAGGTTGGTTACCCCTTATCCAGTATAGGGAGACTACTCGTCCCAACTTGGTAAAACTATTTTTCACCAACCTGGAAGTGGAAGGTGACTTAGATGATTGGGAGCATGCCAGAGATCTTCGCATCACCAGCTATGTGAAAGGGGTGATGATTTCATTTAACGTAGCCGAACTAGCGGCTCTTCTGGAGATTCCTAACGATGGGGAACTCATTTATTGTCCGCCCAGAGCCAAAGGATATCTCACTGAGGACTTGCAGGCAACCATAGCCGCGCAGATCTTATTACCTGGTAGAGTCATGTTGGCTTCCAACCTACGTCCTCAGCCTCGCCTATTCTGCCGGATCATTCAGCATGACATTGTTCCCCAGAGTGGACACTATGGAGAGTTATCCCAGTTGACTCAGTACCTCACCTACTGTGTGGATACTCGGCAACGGGTTTGCTTGCCTTATTTGATTATGCGGGTTATGATTTATGCAGCCATGCCTGGTGTATCGGGCAATCTCCCATATGGTAGGTTGATCACAGCTTTGCTACAACGTCTGGGTGTGGATATGCAGGGTGAGTTGGCTGTAGAGATCACCATGAGTTCTGATATAGATGCCGATGCCATCTATAAGATGCAGATGGACGATCTAGAGCTCAATGACGAGGAGTTACAGGCTCGTCCTCTCCTACCTAGGAACCATGCGGCCCTTGCAGTAGCAGCAGTCCAGCAGCAACAGAGGCAGCCGAGATGGGATATGATGGGGATGCACACATGGAGGACATCCCAGTATTTGCACCCCAGCATTCTCCAGTTGCAGGACCTTCTAGGCCTTCTCCAGTTGCTGGACCATTCCATCCCCCTTCGGACCCAGTGATGAGCATGCTCACGGAGATCAGAGATACCCAGAGAGGCATCCTTGATACTCAGAGAGGCATCCTAGATACCCAGAGGGGACTCATGGATTCTCAGCGAGAGATGGGTCATGAGTTTGGGCGATTAGCTCGTAGCTTACGGGTCACACAGGACCAGGTTCATTGGCTCAGAGAGGTGTACGAGCGGGACTATGATATTGCAGACCCGGTACCATCCAGACCCGCTACACCACCTTAGGCAAATGTAGTATTTATTTTATTTTCATGTGTTTTATTTTGTTATTAGAGTAACTGTCCGACTTGTGGACTGTGCTCTGTTGTTCACTTGTACTAAAGAAAATTTATGAAATGAGTAATTGGTTTCCTTTAAATTCTTCAGTGTCTATAATTGTTCTTCCATTATTAGTATATTATGCATCTTTCTTAAGTCTCAGGCATCAAACAAGCTTGTGGTGTGTTCTTATTAAAGTTTTTAATTTTTCCTAACTCAGCTCATTGGACACAGTTAGATGCAGAATGATTAGCTGGACAGAGCCTAGGGCTCTGATACCAAGTTGTCACACCCCAATTCTGGATGAACCAGAAGTGTGAGTGAACCGACTCTAAATCATGGTTCACACCAGGATCTCAATAGACCGTGTCAAACAATCATTTCCAAGCAATCTAACTTAATCAGAGATAAATACATAGCAGCGGAATAAAATAAATGAACTGAGATCTATGTGGTAATTTAAAATAATTATTCAACTTATTCCATCATCCACAAAATTTAAATAATAATTATTACAAAGTTTTAACAGAAAATAAAACCCAATCACTGAGAGAATACACAGAACGAGCACTCGCATGACGCATCATGATCGTCCTCTACAGTCTGTGATTCCAAAGCCGCCAACGGGCTGTAAGCTGGAGCAGACATGAAGTCTTCCACTGAGTAACCTGCATCAAGATCTGAAAAAGAATAGGATATATCCGGGTGAGCTCACAACATAGCTCAGTAAGTACAAGACCAATGCAACAGTACAATATGCATGGGATAACATTACAATTTGGGTCAGGTTTAACTTGCAAATATGCTATGGTAAGGTTTGGCGGCCACCGCACCTCCATGCATGAGAGTGTGAGCACACCCAACAGTCAGGCACCTACCACACTACTGTTGTTGCCCCACATCACTCACTCCGGTATGGAGATAGGACTCGAGTCTGGCGGGCAGGAAGAACCACAATCCCACGTCCTCCCCCTGATACCCCATACCGTACCAGTACCTAAACCCCTACTGGCAAGGGCTTACAAGTGGGTTCTGTTTCTAACCAGTCCTAAATGTCAATACAGTATCCATGACCTTACCCCAGCACGGCTCCCTACGACATAGAGATATGACTCGAGTTTGGCGGGCAGGAAGAACCACAATCCCACGTCCTCCCCCTGATACCCTATTCGTACCAACTCTGCTAAGGTAGGTGGCGATACGAAAAGATGTTAGCTGTGGATATATCCAGGGCACACCCCCTTCACATTCCACACACTAACTAAAACATACACATGCCTAACATCCAACAAACCTAGCATATGAAATGCATGAATATATAATAATAAAAGAACAACTACATGGCATGTGAGATGCACAGACATCGAACAACATATATCTAGATACAAATTAAATCACAAAGGCTTACTGTTAATTAGTTATTTAGGTTTGGGGTCTTGTCCCTTACCTGACACGTGATAAAACTCCCACTCTGCGTCATAGGGTTTACCCACGTTGTCTACAGGTCCTACATAATCATATCTTTATGTTAGAATCCATTTATTAAAGTTTCAGAGGTCAGAACCAGGTTTGGCCAAGCAAACCAGGCTCGGGTAGCATACCGATCGCAGGTACCGGTTGCAGTACTGTGCAACCGGTATGTGCGACCGGTATATTCCGGTTGCACTTACCGGTCTCACTCAGATCTCACTGAGCAAGACCGGTATGTGCCTGTGGTATATACCGCAGACCCATACCGCTGGGCTTGCGTCCAACCGGTATACCCCGCGGTTTGGATCCGAGAGCGAGATCTCGGATCTCCCTTCCTCGTCGGCTAACGGCTAGGTCTCTAGGGTTTCTCCTACTCCACACTAAGGTCCAAGCATTTTAATGGCCTTTTGATTTCGACTATAATGCTATATCAAGCCAATCCAAATCTAAAAGAGATGCAGATACATATTCAGATCTGTTTTGGATTCGTTGCGCCGCTTCGCGGCTCCGATCCGTTCTCTAAATAACAATACAAGCATGGAGCACTTACCGGCTGTGGTCGTTGGTTGGCGGCGTGCTCCTCCTTCCTGGGCGGCTTCCACCTCCTTGCTCCTTCTCAACTCTCCTCCAGGCGGCTAGGGTTTTGAGAAGGATAAATGGAGTGTTTCCTTCTCTATTAATAGAGGGAGGTCGTTCATGGGAAGGTGTCCCTCAGTTGGAAATTTTCCAAGTTTCCATTCGGAGAGAAAGGCCCGCTGGAGTCTGTTTCCCGCAGAAAATATGAATACCGGTCGCACATACCGGTTGGAGTGCCCGCAACCGGTATAGTTTGACCGGTATACCATACCGGTTGCACTGACCGCAACCGGTATAGTCAAACCGGTATGAGACTTAGGCATTTTTTTCACAGTTCTCTTACCTGAAATTTGAGTGGCTCGTCACCCGACTTCGCCTTCCGGTCCGGTTATGATTGGGAGACCTGTCATCATATATAACCATGGATTAGACCGGATTTTCAAAGTACGGTTCTTACAGGGCCTATCTAGTTTTGTCACGTGGAAAGATGATTTGGCACTTATAACTATCAGATATGTAGGTTACAGTCTAGATTTACCATGTGCTTCAAACAGATTCAATCATATACCCTCCTATGTATCGTTGTATACCTTCCATGTATCCGTTTGATATTCCATTCACATAATCCTTAAACTCTTAATACTTAATGAACTCTCTTGGCAAATTCTGTTTTGAGCTTGAGATTTGACATACATGTACAACTTATCCAAAAAATTTCAACCTCGTAAGACTTGTCATGTGGGAAAAATAAATGCCCGTAATGAAAAACTGGACCCAAAATTTTATAAGACAGTCAATTCGACCGACTATGATGTATGGTGCGGAATGTTGAACAGTTAAGAAGCATCATATATATAAACTTAATGTTGAGGTGTTAAGATGGATGTGTGGTAAAACTAAAAAGGATAAGACAATGATAGAACTAATTTGGGAGTAACACTGATACATGATAAGTTACGAAAAAATCGTTTGAGATGTTCTTACATGTTAAATGGAAACCTTTACATGTTCCAGTATGGAGGAGTGGTTTGATTTAGATTAAAGGATTTAAAAGAGCTAGAAGAAGACCTACGATGACTCTAGAGAAAGAAATGCATAGCTTAAGCCCTGCTTCAAGTATGAGATTAAACAAAGCTAATTGAAGAACAAGAATCCATATAGCCAACCCCATTTAGTTGTAAAAAAAACTTTGTTGTCATTGTTGCTATTGTTGATTGTGACTCGACTGTAAAATCAAAGGTTTGACTCTTCAGTCTTCATTTGTGCAATACCAGTAAATAGGATGGTTAACAAAAGTAAAATGTAAATTTGAGAAAACTACAAGGAAGACCTTTAGTAACATCTGATTTTGTCATCATGTAATTTCACCTAGAGACAAGTGCAGAAACTGGTTAAAGGGTGAGTTTAAATTTTCTTAAAATCACATGAATGCCACTTCATAGTGGAATCTAATGACCCTTTTTGTAACTTTGGACTCAGCTTTAAAGTAAGCTGAAACTTGACAAGTGAAATGGATGTGGTCTTCAACCACATGGATCGATCCATGCTTATGCAGAAAGTCACAATGGATGCAAACATCATGAATGATCATTACATGTAACACAAACCATGACCTTTCAAGGAGATCTAATAGTAAATCATAGATAATGTTAAGAATACATGCATTACATGAGTGCATCACAACACGTGACTGGGTCCCATTTTGGGCATCAGATCGGCCACCCAGATTGCCAATACCGATCCGGGCGGCAGATCCGGATAGGGAACAGCTCCAATGTTGACACATGGCTGATACTGACTAAAAATAAGAAAGAATCAAGTATCTGGCCGATTACTATAGCCATGATCGTGGGCTCTGTAATATAGTAACTGCTTGTTGCCATATCGATCAATTCCTTAAAAAGATTACTGACTTGTCCTGTACACAACATTTCAAATATATACACCACCTCCAAGTAATCTAATTGATCATAAGAGAAACTTCAAATGGAACAGAAGATGTCAATGTTTCAAACACTAGGAAGCTACTGCTACTATCATGAACATGTGTACCGAACCTCTTGCATGAGACATAATAATGATGGCATGAACTTTCTCAACTGATTGTTCAAAGCATTCTAAGCACTCAAGCTGTCATTAAAAAACACAGAATCAACATTTTTAAAGTACTCATGCTATCATTGCAACTCAGAAATTCAATAAGACAGTCTTCAGTTAAGTTATTTATAGTCATCAGACAACACACTTGCACCATCACATCCTTCTATATTGTTTTTCTTCACTAAACCAAAGAAGAAAATCATAAAATACAAACCTTGATGAGCACATGAGCTTATACATTAAATATGGTTTTTTAACTTTGCATAAGTGTCTGTAGCTTGATCCAACTTACCTATTTTATCACACAATCATTCTGTGTCTCAATGAACTGGCAGCAGTCAATTCCCTTAGCAGCAAATCCCTGAACAAGTTTAGGGAAGAGCTTAGCTAGAATTATTTTGAAACCAGTGGAACTGCTCTTTTGAGTTTCTTGTTCAGTCACTCCACTTCCAAAAGCACAGCCAACTGGTGCACCTTCCATATATGCCTTGCAGGCCAGAAGAATCGAGTATGAGCGTCTCCGGAAGTGCTCCTCCACTAGGGCCTCAAAATGCTGTATCAACATAAAAACAAGTAAATCAATTAATTCCTGTTCATCTCTTGTGATATTGACTGATTTACTTCAAACTCCAACAGGGAGATTCTAGAAGAGGTGGTGGTTTACGATACCTTTGGGGGGTTGCGTAGCAAGTATAACATGGATTTGCAAGACAGAAGGAAAGCATTCTCGTTATAAGTTATAGAATTCTTTTCTCCCTCTGCTCTTCCCTTCTGCTCGTCATATCCAGCCTCATTAAAATAAGGCTTATCATTGAGAACAAGTGCCTGCAGGGAAAGGAGGACTTGAAGGATGCTGGAGCTTCCAGGGTTCCATACTTCAGTGCCTGTGCCTGTCCATGTATTCAAGAGGCTGAGACAGACCTTTCCTGATTCATAAAGGTTTGGGTTGAGACAGAGGCCACCAGATATATAGTGCACCAACTGCATAAAGATTTTGTCAGATATACCATGTATAGTTAATTGAAATTACATTATGTGATGTGTGCGTGTATAATTGGGTCTATGTACATATATTATACATATATATTCCACCACTCGGCTATATTAAATGACATACTTACTGGTGGTTCACGTGGATAGTCGGGGGGAAGGAAAAAATCAAAGAAGAAAAGCCCATCATGATATGGAGTTCCAGGTGCTCCAACTATGGCTGCCCGCAGGAGATCAATCCTTTCCTCATAAACGCGAACATATATCGTATCTATTGAGGTTCAAAAAAGACGTTACTTGTATGACACAAACTATAATTTCAAAAATAATCTGCTAGGAGCTGCCTTATCAGATTCATACAATTCCTACACATGATAGATTATAAAATAGCTTATTTACATAGTTAACTTAGCATCCATTTTCCACCATTATTACATAGTACAGTAGCATATTGAATGTATGATAAGGGGAAGTACAATCATAAAAAAGATGACTCAATGGAGGGAATTTCTTACCAAAAAAAAAAAAGGAGGGAATTGATGGGTTCAATACCTAATCTCCATGCTCCACACCCGAGTGTTGTTCGACTTTATTTGTTTTTCCCCTGATTTTAATTTCTTAATATTACCTGCTAGACACACTGATGCAGTACAAGTCTACCGCAGGAGGAGCCAAGCCAAGTCTCCTGCAGCTAGTGGCTATCTATCGCTAGCTGCTGGCCAGCTCTTGGACAGCTATAAGACAGCTGTTCCACTAGGGGATCCTTGGATGGTTGTTGCCCAAGAGATCTACCTACCATATATATAGTTACTAATTATATATGTTTCCTAAAGTTGGTTATTTCTACTATTAGTTCTATCTTGGATTGTTTCTATTTTCAGTTTAGGAAAGATTGTCTAAGGCAATAGAATATTGGATCTTCTTCTTTTGTAAAGTTTCAAAAAGGAAAGATTGGACTCCCCTCCTTTGTAATTCCACAAGGAAGGATTGACCAGTCTTACCTTCCAATTAATATTAATACAAGAGGATCAAGAGGAAGTTTCGTAAAAAGAAAAAAAGCTTGCTTGCAATGTCAAGTGAGGTTTCCTAGTCTGTCGGACTCAGCCAACTTTAGGTGGGACTCCTAAGGTTTCCTTTCTTTGTTATATGGAAAACCCCCAAAAGACACAAAACACTGTTCACGGTTTACTTTTCATGTGGTATTCTTGCTGAAACTTGTTGCTGCCATATCTCCTTATCTAACCATCAGAATTGCTTGCAACTTTGAGAGCACATTCCTCCTTAGAAGGCCTAAGTTTGATGTGTGTGTGTTATTTTTTTGGGGGGGGAAGGGGTTTGAGCTAATTCTAACAATCCGATTGGTAGTCATCAAGTGAAGATATTTGCTGATCATTTCATATTTGTACTGTTCTGATGGGGACAGAATTGCTTCTTGCTGTTCTAATGGTTGGACTTGTTAATTATGTAAGTGATTCGATCCTCCTATGGGGCTGGTTCCTAATTTGTCGAGTTCGAGACGTGTCCTGCATTACACACTAAACAGGTTTCATATAATTTCTTCATAAATCTGTTTTCTCTTTAAAATAAATAAAATATTATTTCTATATCTTAAAATTAATACTAAGATTACGTATTTATTGCTAAGAAATGTATTTATTAATTGTCTCACCACTTTATGTAGGTTTGACTGTTAGTTGCATTCATTGTATACATAGTTGCTTAATACTTGTACAAAAATGACAAAAATTATTGGTCTCTAGTCTTATCATAGATTGGTTAGGCAATGTGTGTGCAGCGTGGAGCATGTCTAATTTCCGCCTCAGCCATCCTTTGAACCCTGGGTCATTTAGCTAGGCCTAGTTGCATCTGCCATGTAGACATTGCAATGGAAAAATGGTTTCCTATATGGCTAGTTGCATCTAAATATTTCAACAGAAACATCACATAATTGTTGGGAAAGAAATGCGCACAACTAACCAAGTCATGGTCCACTGTAGTAGATGCTATTGGCATTATTGCAACACCTTGTAGCAATCTAATCAAGATTAAAAGTGGGGTATTTATTTCAAGACAGAGGTGGCAATTTTGTCCATTCAGATAAAAATGAGCTAAAAGAGCCAGGGGTAATCCTAAAATGACTATAGAATAAGTGGTGAGGAGAGACATGCATAGCTTAGGACTTGAAACAAGGATAGCTTTGAATAGAGCTGATTGGAGAAAAAGGATCCATGTACCCAGTCCCATTTAGTTGGGATAAGTCCGAGTTGAGATGAAAGATAGAAGGGCAAATTTAGTAATTCTGCACCTAGTGTTCTATGTTCTGATAAAGTTGCCACAAGGTGTTCTCATTGTGTCACAACATATGATCTAAACTCCAACTATCTCATTAGAGCTTTGCCTAGCAGGTGGCAAAAGATATGTAGAACGATTGAAGGAGCATTAGAGGAACCAAGAGAAAGAAGCAAAAAATATAGGGATTTGAAGACAATTAATGAAAAGGTAGGCATGAAAATTAAGATTATTTGAAAATCGAATGGTAAGCTGAAGAAAAAGGCACATACAGTTTTGGGATTTAATATTGAAGGGAATTTGGGGGATTACACCAAAATTTGGGGGATTACACCAAATAGCACTCTGAAAAAGAGGAGGAGAGAAGAAGTGCAACAAGATAGTACCCTTTTTTTGTCATAGGTTATAGGAAAGCTCTGCTGCCTTGATATTTTGGCTTATACCAGCACTAAAGAAATTAAGTATTCTGGATATTTTAATGAGTATAGAACAGTAGGTATTTTACTTGTTCATTCAAAAATAAAAATAAAAATAAAAAGGGCAGAAAATTCTAATTTAGTGCAAACCCAAAGCATACCAATAGTTAAGCCACTTAATGTATGACATTAATCTCAGCCTATCACATTAATTGGCAGCATTAAGGGATTCACTGGTATATCCATCATTCAGGATCAACTACATCTAGTAAAACCCCATTTTCCAGTCCCAACTAGGTTAAACTTAATTAGATTTTTTTAACATAAAACAAACAGAAATGAGACATGCACTGAAAGAAAAAGTTAGGTGAAAGCATCAAACCTGTAATATCTCTTTGCAGAATGGTCCACTCTTGCTGCACTTTCTTCAACCAACCTCTTTTTACCTGAGACAGTATAAAAAAAGAAAGGAAAAAACATAGTTAATATTATCTTTAGCACACAATAACTGGTTCTGTCAAGGAAATCAGCTTGATTTAACTAATCTCATCCGACTATATGGAGTTTGCTACACAACTGCTCTTTTTTCTATTGCATTCTTTTGGACATAAAATTTTCAAAATTAATGTTCAAAGGGTTTGTCTAACAAGGTTTTGCATTCTATATGCTGACCTGATGCGTCCGCCCCACTTTGTCCAGGCTACAGACCACCATAAAAAAAGCACTAGCAAAGTATTGTTTAGTTTAAGAAATTCCATACCTGAGACAGCATCGATCCTTCACCAGATTCATTAACAAAGTGGTGGTCTGAGCAATCAACAACGTTATCAAATGGCTTAAACAGTCCTTGTTTCTCACAGAATTCTTTGTTCTCTTGTTCTTCTACTTTCTGCTCTAGGCTATTCTGTCTGAATGTCTTCATATTGTATATCACTGACGGTGGTGCCTCTGTGTTCATCTTGCAATGTTCCAACACCTCAGTTTCATGGGTATGATAAAATTTATTCACATTTTCAGAACTGGAACCAGGGGAGCCAAATAAACTTGCCACAACATTTGTGAAAAACCCAATAGCAGCTCGAGGAAGGAGAAAGGCACCAGAATCCCAAAGATCCTTCTTGCGTTCCTTGTCAACAACATTCGAGGTCTTCTCCAACACATCCTAAAATAAAGATAATTCCAGTTTATCAAGTTGGATTTTGTACATGAATTAGGGGTGGGTGTGGGGTTGGGAAGAGAGAGAGAGAGAGAGAGAGAGAGAGAGAGAGAGAGAGAGAGAGAGAGAGAGAGAGAGAGAGAGAGAGAGAGAGAGAGAGAGAGAGAGAGAGTGAGTGAGTGAGTGAGTGAGTGAGTGAGTGAGTGAGTCAATGGTGCACAGCCTTAACCTTGTCTTTCAGTTTCCAAGATTGTTTTCCATACTCTGGCATCTCCCTAGTCAAATCACCCTCAATATTTTCTTCATGGTGTACAGGGTTTGCATCCAACTCTTCAAATTTATCAATGCCAGCAATTTCATGAGGCTCAACCTGAAATTGTTTACAACAGAACAATTAACCAGTTTCTAATCTGCATTGAAAGACTTCAGAAAAACACTAAACAAAATCAGATAGCCAATAGCTTAATGAAATTCAAATTCACAACACATCCAGTAAATTAAAGTGTCTGGTGTCTATTAGAGGGACAACACTATGATTCCTCTTCATGGAAATCCTCAAGGAGAATGAAACAGGTAAGATGAACAAAAGCCTATTATATGCATAAGCAGATTCTTCATCCAAGTTCAACTGAATTTTGTTCAAATAATAGAAATCCAAAAAAACCAACCAAAAATTTCCTTATTATTTCTTGTGGTTAAACATTTTCTACCAGAAACATTCATTCTGTCAGAAGAGACAAACTCCTCTAATGATCAGAGATTCAGAGTGACCCTTTTTTTCTATTACAGTTTCAACCCTAAAGGAAAAGACATTTAATGAAGGTCAAATCTGGAGGAATTTGATTCACATTATAATGTGCGAATCCTGCTCCATGTTTTTTCTAATTATTAGCGAATGAAATTTTCTCTCGCCGATGATTACTTTCATGTAAATTAAAATCTATTTCTAAAGGAGACACAAGTTATTTCTTTCATTTTCAAAGTATTCAGTAAATTAATCAAAATATAGTTAAACTTGAGAATAACATCGTAGGGTCTGCTACTGCTAGATGAAGTTACAACTTCACCTTTGAGTAAAACGCAAGGAAAACCAAGAAAGAGGCCTACCAGGTCACATACAGCTGGGAGTGCCCCAACTAATTTTCATCTCTTTCCATTTTCTTTCTTGCAAGACGTGACCATGTCTTTTTGGAATGAAATTATTATATAATAAGCATTCCATTTAACTATGCACTTCCTGCAGCATTGTCTGCTCTTGAGATTATCTGCAGCAAGAAAATTAACAAAGATATCCTACATACTTGTACTCTATCAGATTCAACCAAAAGAACCTAATCATTGTGCGTAGAACATACATATTCTCTGATATAAATCACATAATTCTAACAAGATGGTAACAAGAAATAATATGTTACCTTGGATATATGACCACTAGCCCATTTCACCTCAACGCACCCATCTTTAGAGCCAATAACAATTCCTATACAAGATAAATAGTATTTATTATGGTACTCTTCCTGACCTTGACTACTGTGCTTATGTTTGCGAGCACTCTCTCCAAATAACTGGGCAGAACCCATCCCCACTTCCGTTTTTATGTAATCCTCATGGGTTTCATCCTTTCCATCAGTTTCAACAAAGCACCTGTTCTTATCCAATCTAAACACAACATCCCCAAAGCAGTAACAGTAGTCAGGGTGTTCAATCAGTTCATATGCACTCACAGTCTCCTCATTGTAATCGTTGTTCGAATAAGAAGTTTGATTCACCATAGGAGTCCTCCATTTCACCTTCACAGTTCGTTCCTTTGCGTCCACACTTTTCACAATACCCAATCTTTGGCAACTAGGAATATGTGGATCATCATAAGTCACCTTTTCCTGAACAAACTGTTCAGGCCAAAACTCTTGGTCACCAACATTGTGAACTGGGAATAGAGACTGTGAATCTAGGCCACTTGAGTGGCTACCGTCCTGCCAAAGGACATCCACTTTAAACTTTCTCTTCAAGATAACATAAGTCTCCACAAAATGAGAATCTGGAACACTTCGCTGCAGTCCATCTATTTTCTTGCACCCTCGAAAGGAGAAAGTAGGAGAGACATGCTCATTAACAAGACTATGAATGTCAACTGGAAGTACGCACCAATCACCCAGCTGCCAATTAGCATGTGGAAAACATGACAACAAAGTTAGGTTCCTTGAATCCTGCTGACAGGGGGGAGCAGGAAAATTCAAGCCCCAAACAACAGTAGCATAGGCAATCCAATCGACATACACCAATCCTGCTTCAACATGGCAAACAATACCTTCAACTCGATTTTCCTTCCAGACACCACACAACCATCTTGCTGATTTGAAATAACTTGAGTGCCTAACTCGAACAAGCTGACCTGGATAGTAAGGGTAGTGTGGATCTTCGAGTAGGTTTGGAGACATGGGTAAAAGATTTTCTGGATCTGCAGTGGTAACCTCACATTTTGCACCATCATCAAAGAGGATGGTGACACAATCAACCACTCTGTCCACTTTTCCCAGCCATGGCCCATGAACCACATAGTCCCCCGACGTAAAGGAGCGGATCTTTAGAAGTTTCTTGCTGTTTACATCTTTTATAATTTTACCAAAGAAACTTTCCAAATCCACAACCACATCCACATCAACCACCCGTCCCATCTGTCCAGATGGATCTGTTATGGAGCAAACGGTATCCCCATGCACAAACCCTCTCTCAAATGCAAGGAAATCATCAATCTTTCCAATGCTCTCCTCCAGGCTTGAGAAAATGCTTTGAGCATGTCCACCATAAGCATCAATTTCATCTTGATCCTCACTACCACTGCTCAAACCGAAACTTTCACAATCTGTGTCGCTATGGAGCATATCCATCATTTAGATGCCTGGCGGACAATCGCAATTTATTTCAGCATTAAAAAAAAAAAATTGTCAAAGATACTCACACACACATCGCACCACATCACATAGAACAAGTTCAATTGCAGTTTGACAACTATGCAAGTTCACTCACCGCTATAGCATTAAAGTCAAACTTAAAACTATGTTGATAGAATCAGATTCTTCAATCAAAGAGTGTTATACGTGAAATGAACAACTTATAAGGAAGCTGATACACCTGGTCCTGAACAAAGGTGACACAAAATTGAAAGTGTAAGCTTCGAACTTATAAGGCAACAGGATTAGGTAAATTCTACTAAAACATTTAACGCAATCAAACTACAGATTCTACAACCAACTTTGAGATTCTTTACCTATAGTACAAATAGTAATAATTTAAATAAACACTAAAGAGAATAAAAAGAAAGGAGTCAGGGAGAGAGAAAGAGAGAGACAATACCATCAACTTTGTTTCTCAGTAAACAATCTGTGACAGCAAGCACCATAGCCCCAGTTGTTCTGATATTGGCAAGACTGTGACAAAAACCTGAAGTTGAAACTTGATAGGAAAATGATGTAATACCACTTCCAACCTTAAGTCTTCAACGATGAATTGGGAACTTAAACATTCAGAATGATCTGAATGTAATGTAACGCCGAAGAAGAATTTCCCAGAAACCAAGAGGACAGCACTGGAACACCAGGGAAAGAATTATCCTCCTACAGATTGTCTAAGTGCCAAAGGAGATTTGCCCTAACAATAAGAATGAAACTTGCACAAGGAGTATATGCTGATAGAGGTACAGTGAAACAGCCGGAGTTAAGTTCCCACGAACTGCCAAAGGAGATTTTCCAAACGTCAGAGTTGAGACTTCTGCAAGGACTGTCAACCAAGGAGAGTTTGACCGTGGAGTACTTTCCACCAGGACCAAATGCCAAAGGAGATTTGCCCAACGGATTGACTTATGATGCTAAGGAGTAACTGCCAAAGGAGATTTGCCCAACGGCTGGTTTAAGGTTTCTGAGGAGAAACTGCCAAAGGAGATTTGCCCAATTGATAGACGATGATGCTAAGGAGAAACTGCCAAAGGAGATTTGCCCAACGGCTGGATTAAAGTTTCTGAGGAGAAACTGCCAAAGGAGATTTGCCCAAGAATGGAGTGAAGCACCCAAGAGAATGATGCTAAAGGAGATCCGTCCAAGAAAAGATGGATCTGATTCAACTTTTTAACTGCCACAAAAAGATATGCCTGCATAGAGTTCTTGAATTTTGCCAAAGGAGATTTGCCCAGCAGCTGATTCTTTCACATATACATCAAATTTTCCCAAGGAAAATAATAATTTTCCAATTCTGAACTGTCTTCGAGTACCTTGAAGATTTGCACCAACAGTTCAATATTTCTGCAGTGCTTCTTGCCAAAGGAGATTTGCCCCAACAAAGCCAAAATTTATCTAGCAAGAATTATCTAATGCCAAAGGAGATTTGCCCTAGGGAAGCATTCACTCAAACAAGAGAAGAACACTTTCAGAGTGTTTCTGTCTCTATATGTTAAAAGATGGAGAAGATAACATGTGCAAGCCACAAATGTATCCAGTTGATGAGGAATCTCTAGCAACTTGATAATCGAAACTGGGCAATCTATTGAATGATATAGATTGCGAAGGTCATCTTAACAACCACCCCTGCATGCTAATAGCATTTGGAAGAGCTGCTGTGATGCTTTCAATGCTTCCAAGAACCTGTAGCAATAGACACACTAATAGTGTTACTCTCTCGAAGAACGAGAGCAAAGGAATGCAGAGAGAGGACAAGAAAAACCAATCTCCAATGAATTGACATTAAATTGCTTTGGTGTTAAAGAGTTAATAATTTGTTAGCACATGAAGAGAAAATAGCATGATCAAGAACCCCCCACCTCTCAAATAAATAAAAAAATAAAAAAAATAAAAAACAATTAACAACTCCAAAAATTCATATTTATTACAGACTCAAATTAGGGGATTAAGGAAGGGAATTCTTGCAGCCAGAGAGACAATTTTAACTTCTTTATTTTTTTTTTTAATTTCTGTAACAACTTTCAGATTAAAGAACAGTAACATGTGAAGACTACACATTTGGAAACTTCTCAAATTTCATTAAAATTAAAGTGGGGAAATACAGGAGAAAAACATGATAAAAGCTGACAAGAAACACTTGTTCTAGCCCTTCCCTCCTCCCATTTTTACACCCAGCATCCACAGTCATATTAAGCAATGGAAATTACAACAATTTATTCAATGAATTCCCAACAGCTAAATTAAATAAAATTAGTGTTAAGCACATTCCCCCATGAAATTCGAATGCATCCCACTGAGGAAATTTACAATTTCTTCGCTGAAAAAAAAAGTACTTCTTTCAAAATTTGCCAAAACCATAAAATAAACTTACTCAGACTCTTTGGATAACTGTGATTAACAGTCCTAGTATCAACAGAATTTTACAATAAAACAGAGTTAATTCAAAGCGTATATGTGCAAGAAATTCAAATTCAATGGCCATGATAAATTCAACGGCAAGAAATTATGTCCTTCCGAAATTCCCAAAACCATACAAGCAAGCTAGTCTACCAAAACCCAATGGATAACGTTGAATAATAGTCCTGGTATCAACATAATTCCAAAACTGAGAACCCAGTAAAATTAATACTAACCAACAAAGATAAACAGCACAGAAGACAAAGATTGCCAAACACAAAATTGATGAAAGAGCTGTACCTGTCGCCGCTCTCAAAGGTCACAAGAACCAAAGAAACTAATCAATGGAGAGGAGTATACCCATAAAATCTTTCTTGAATTCCTGGCCAACTGATAAGAAGAACTCAACCCAGAGTTAGAATCGATGGTTATTTCTCTCGTTATTTTCTGATCCTCTTAACTCTTGCTTCTCAGAGTAGAAGCCAATGAACGGTGAAATTGGGTATTCAGAGAGGCTTAATCCCTCCCCAAATCCCATCCATCATACCATTTTCGAAACAGCCCACCATGACAAAAGTTCTTCCTCTAGCCTAACAAACTGCTTTTCTCCTTCCTTCAGCTTTGTTGTGATGTTTTTCGTTGTGGTTTATATTTTCAAATGGCAGAGCTTTAAGTGCTTTCACATCCAGTGAGATACAAAAAGCATGAAACGGGATTCTACAGGAGAATATGCCATTTTAGATCGTTAACGATAATCAGATATGTACACGAGGAGGGTTATGATGCTCTCTGCCTTTACAGATGGAATCTTCTTTCCTCTAAAATTTAATTTAAAAAAACAAAGCACAAGCACTGTAAATCTGAAGACAAAAAAATTCCACTCCGCCGGTTATATATATATTGCATATTCTGTTCTATAATGAAACTAATAAACATCTTCTCAAAGCTTCCGGCTTGATCCAGTGAGAAAATCTCAGGAACTATGGCCCAATATACAAGTGAACAGTTACAGTGTCTAACTATCAAAATAACCTTGGAACATCATGGAATGACTTCCTTTGGGATCTGAATCGTCTCTTCCCTGAATCGTCTTCTCCTTATACTTTAAGGAAGAGGGAGACATCCTCGTTGGATGGCCGACACATGATTCTAAGGAAAATCCGAGCCCCACATCCGAGCTGACACCCCTTATCGGTTCGGCTTATCAGCTAGGTGTCGGCTCGGATATGAGGTTAGGATATTTCCGAGAGCCACTTATCGGCCATCTGACGGGGGCATCTCCCTCCTTCCTAAAGTACAGGGAGGAGACGATTTGAATCCCTTCCTTTGATCTTCAACAACATAACTATTGAGGGAATAACTGGATCAGAATCTTCTGTAGTGACTGCCAAGCGTCAGTGAGGATCTTGATCGTTCATAGTGTATCGATAGGTTTCCTAATACACTATGAACGGTCAGATCTCACTGTCAGCGACAGTCACCGCAGAAGATTCTTAAGTGAATACTATGTTTTTTTTTTTTTTGGAGTGTTACATTTTCACTACAGAAGTTCTTACCTGAATAACTGTTTTTTTTTTTTTTTTGGAGTGTTACATTTTTTATCTTCAAGCCTTATTTATTTTGTTGTAAAATTTAAATACAAATGATATTTTACATGAATTTTTATCATTTTTTTATAATTTTATAATTTTTATATTTTACATTAAAACAAAACAGTGAAAATCTTAATTTACAGAAAAATTTTCTTTTTCCACCATTTAAACGGAAACAAATAAAACTCAATTACAGTAGGTATTAATTCCAGAATTTAGGGTTCAAGTGCACGTGAATCAGGCAAGGATTGGGTGGGATTGCTCTAGATTGGGATCACCCCTTGGAACAGTTCTATTTCCTTTGAATATTGCATTACCTGCTACGATCGGCTCTTGTCAACCGGATCGACAAGGATGCTCTGATTCAATCTTATCTGATCCCTAAGATAGTGATAAAAGTTAAAACACATAGTATGCCTTCCTTGTGATTTTTGTTAGGGAAAAAAATAACTCTAAGCTGGCAATGTTAGATACGCTGAGTCAGATAAGTCATCTTATGTGTTTTATTATTTTTTTCTTAAAAAATAATAAATATTAAATTGTAAAAAGACGTAGTCCACACCATCAGCTCAGATATCATTTGTCTTTTTTTAATATGGTAAAATAATATTTTCTAAATTTTTGTTTTCACCTCCCCTCTTTTTTTTTCTTTTTTTCTTTCTAATTGGGAATGGATGAGGATATACACAATAATTTTGAATTCATTTAGCCCTAAAATTCATGGAATATACTGTTGTATGTTGTTGATTAACACTGAAAATGTGTCTAATGTTAAACAGCTACATTTATGTGTTAATCTGTTGCTGAGTCCAAATGGGACATATACACTTGAGGACAAAATAGGGCATATGTCATATTTCAATACTCTATTTATTGTATTTAAAATATGGGAAAAGAATGTTGTGTAGCAGTATTCCTTTGTCAAGGGAGAATGAATAACCATGTCACCTTTCATCCTTTCGCACCCCATGTGAAAAGATGTAGGGGATGTTGTTGGATAGCGTTTTTGCTCCCAATAAAAAAAAATATTTCAGTATGATCATGGGCTTTTGCTAAAGAAGCAGTGGATTGAAGCCAAATTAAAAGGTCTGTTTGTTTGGAAAGAATACTTATTCAAAAAATTGATGATCAAAGAACACATATTGAAAAAAGATTAGTAGTATATCCGTAGTAGGAAAATGGATCGAGGATTGGGGGCATTTCGGACACAAAATCATGAGTCTCAGGGCATTACTGTTTGCTTGTATACCCCAATACCCCATCATTGCTTTGTCAATCGACTAGTATTGTAAAAATTGAATGTCGTACTTTATTTGAGAAATTACTTGTTCTGATGATGAAGACAGCACTGCAACAAATAAAGTGTTTGAAGCTGAGTCGTATCACAAGCAATACTGCCCTAAAGAAAGAATTTTCCCCCTAATGGTGCGGTGTAACCGGGTTTTTTTATGCAAATCTGACTCCAAGATAAAGCAACTTCTTGGCTTCCCGTATTAAACTTGCACTGGTCTAATACGCCCCTTCGAGTATTTCGGAGTGGTGCTAAGTCAAATGTAGATGTCAATGATAGAAAAAATCGATTTATATGATAAATCAAATTAAAATCGATAGGGGGACAGCAACTAGTATTTGTTATCAGAGAGGGAGAGAGAGAGAGAGCATTGATTTAATCAAAAAATTCATACCCAATAGAGGGCTCCTACTACCCTATTTATAGAGTAGGACATGCCATTTTTAGGCACCCTTAGATGTAGGTATGTCCTTTCATTCCAACGGCTCAGATTGTCAGATCCTGATCTGATGGTTTAGATCACACCCCTTACCAAAGGATCTGTTCTATTGAACAAATGCACCTCTACGGTCTAATGGTTTGAATTATTTGAATCTATTCTGACCGTTGAGATTGCACATTTTCCCAAAATATCTATTCCATTGAATGGATGTGTCTTTACGATCTTAAAAGTTTGGATTGATTGACCTTCATCCAAGCGTTCAGATCAAACCCCTTTGGTAAAAGTGTGTCCCTTTGAATAGTCATATCTATTTACTAATGAATCCGGTATGGTTTGGGTCATGGAATGAAATATAAACAAAAAAATAATCCAATTCTAAAAAATATATCTTGAGTTGACCCAAACCGCACCGCACCACGCCACAACAAGACCAGTCAGCCGGCTCGACAAAGCTCGATTGGCGTGTGTGAAAAGCAACCCGGAACAAACCCAAACACTAGGAAGGAGAGAGATTTCCCTTCAAATTACCCTATCCCATATAGTTCCCAAAACTATATATAAGGTACCCTACAACCTCTTTCACTTTTCATGTGGGACTAAGGAAAGAGACCAACCATAATTGTATCATCTTGAGGTCTTGGGATCCAACCTTATTAGTTCCACCTCAATACCCTCTCAAACCACATACTATAAGAAAGAAAAATCAAAATAGTTTTATTTTGAAACTTTACATTTTACTATAAAAATAATAATACATTATACTTAAAATACAACAGCCAGTGAACTAGGAGAATGGAGCATGAAAAGAGAAGTCATCATGACCGTTGATGGAATATGAGGAGTAATATATATGAAACTTCAATATACATGAGGTGGAGGGTTTGTGTTTTTTTTTACGGTGAGACGCTCTACGCCATACCATAAAGTCCTATATCTAAGAGGTAGACTAGAGAAACTTTTCTCTTAAATAATTTCTACTGTACCCATCCTTTGAAAAACAAAAATCTACGGTTTCATGTCGTTACCGAAGGACATACTAGAAGGGCTTCCTCCTAAATACGGATAAAATGACACACAATCTATCACTACGATAATACTAAATGAACAACAACAAAACCTTATCTCAACATTTACATGTTTTGTCTTCTAATTAAGTTCACATGATTGGTACCTTGGCAAATTACCCTCCATATTCAATCTGATATACTCACCAGCTCGCTAGTCAATAATATTTGATGCTTCAACAGTGTCTCCAAAATATGATGAGTAGCAATGAGATGCTTGAGAGAGTGATTCATGCATTATGACATTATCACTCAATAGGACTTCAACCAATATAAACCATCTATTTTTAGGCTAAAAAAAAGGCAGATTAGCTTCTTGGATTTGAATTTACCGTTCTCTTTTTGGTATTGGATTTAGTCAACTTGCACCAAAATACTTTACTTGAATGAAATATATAATAGATATTTTACAAAAAATGGTTTGATCAATGACAATGACAATGACATATGCCTATATTTTCCACTTACAAATCTTAAAGTAGTATAATGCATGAATCAGAATGCCCAAAATTTGTTGATATTGTACTTCATAAATTAAGTATTACATCATGTAGCTCAAAGCCAATAAGTGTACACATTATTAAATGGATTTTCTTATTGACACCTCTCAAGGTGTCACATGATTTGATAATTTATTTTTTTGTTCTCTTAATATTTACAATGACAACTTTCACAATAATATAATGGTAGATTATTTTCAAAAAAAAAAAAAATTTCTTTTACCTTTAACTCAAAAACTTTTGAGAATAAAACAAAAAGTAATTAAAAAAATGTGATATGTTCTAAAGACACCTATAGAAGTGTCATTCAGACAATCTTTTATTTAAAAATCATTTATATATACATGACATCACAAATAGATCACTTAATTTCATATCTCTAATTTCTAATTGATCTTCAAACATAATTGAGTTACAATCACCGCCAAATGTCGATTGTGAACAAATGAACATGGCAGCTATAGTTAAATAAAGTGAGATAGCCTACGAAATACCACTTGGGGGTCCAACCTATAAATCTTTAAGTTTTAAGTGGAGATAACCTAATAGTATATTAAGACGCATAATATAACCTATGAAATATCATTTGAGACTCCAACTCAAAACTTTAAGGCATGAGGTGAAGATAACCTAAAGGTATATGAAGATACATCCAATGTCCCAAAGAACCGATGTACCCGATTATACTTTGAGAACTCTCAACATCTCAACTGCAGTGTCTGTCCAAAAACAAGTCTCATGGGCACTAAAATGGGTAATTGATAATAGTTAACAAAAACTCAATTTTTCAAACTACAAAAGCTTTTGAGCTAACAATTGGAAAGAGAATAAGGAATAAATTAAAGATATTCTTTGAGTAGCTTAACTTTATAAGATCGACCAGAAAATTTCTCTCAGTTTACTTTTAGCAAGAGAAAAATGACAAACATATATAGAGAATGTTTCAACAGAAGTGGGCTTCCATGTTTTACAATCAAAGTGTATCCTTCCTTTCTATATTCTTTTCAGGTAAACCACAAAAGTACAATTCCCCACCACCAAAAGAAAAAAAATATGTATTATGAGTTATGACTTCTTTTTGCATATCAGCATCTTGAACAGGTAGAAAAGCAGATATCAACTACTTTTTATGATTATTAAAAAATCAAACAAACCTGTGGAACCTTGTAGTCAGAAGATTATGAATAAAGTAGTCCCAAGCATCCAGATAATATTTTGTCTTTGTGGATTATCAAAGATTATTTGGTTATATATTTCCTGTGGTAATATTGTATTGTAGATACGTGGAGATTAGAGATAGTAAAAACTCATTTTAATATTATGTAAAATTTTCATCCCAAGTAGAGGGATTCCCATGTGTATAAAGAGGCGATTGTAAACTATTTGGTAGTCGGTGTGAATTTGTACTCCCAACTATTATGAATATTTGATAAATATTTCAGTTCTCAATTCCTAACCATCCAAGGTATTGCTCAACTAATTAACTCTATGGTTGATTTAGATTAGTATCTGATTTAAATGAAAATATGAGTTGAGTTATTTGTTAACATGTGGGTTGCAATTAGGGGGTGTTTCAAAAACATCAAAAGGATTTTATGAAACTTCATATAACCTTAATGCTTGTGGTGATCAGCTTAATGCACTTTGTTTGGGGGATCAGAAGAACTAACAGAAGTACTAATGAACCCTCATTTCCAGGGGTGTTTGTCCACAAGCATTATGTTGCCCAAGGCTTGACTCTTGTGCAGCTGAGTATGTCATACAGATTTTTGAGAGAGAGAGAGAGAGAGAGAGAGAGAGAGATTTATTATTTTTAATGGATTTTTTCTAGTTGTAACAAGGTTTGTGTTATTCCCCAAATGAGATATCAAAATGACCTCCGATATATTGAGGTTTCTATAATGATCCGATAAATGTACATTAAAAAAAATTAGTTACAAGTACATGTTGTAGCAACCCGTGTTACATTTAGAAAACGACGTTACTTAGATTGCCCCTACTCAAGGACTTGATTCTTGGTTAGCTCTTGAGCATTTCCAAGAGCTGTGTGAAAGAGAAACAGAATTGAAAATTCCAATAATTTCTAATGCACATCCCTCAGCATAGTTCATTCCACTAAAACAATATAAATCTTGAGAATTTGGAGTTCCATCTGTTCTATAAAAGAGGTTTGAACAAAGGGTAAGTGAAATTAATGTAAATAAAAAATTGTAAAAGGTCATTTTTTTAGAGAAAGGAGACAAAAAATCTCCTCCACTATGAAGTATGATCACATTGAGCATTATCTTTGTGTTCTCCAAGCATGAACACATGAAGGCAAAGAGCATTATCTTTGTTTAATACCCTAAAAGGAGGAGTCATATATTGCTAGTAAAGATTTTCCATAAAATAATCAAATTAACATGGCACACCACTACTTTCATATCATAGTGCGTTTCTATAAACTTTATTTATTTTTTTTAAATCGAGACTTGACCTAGAACTCATAGTAAGATAACACGTGCCTCACCCTTATTTATATGGGTTGCAAGATGAAACTTCCTGACTTTCATCTTTGATTAGAAGAAAATTAATGCTTATATAGTTTTGAGACTGAACTATGATTTTCTATGGTCATGGTTTTAGGTATCTGTATTGGATCTGTTGATTTGTATCGATTTCGATAGTAGTCAATATCGTATCAGATGATTCAATATTTTGGACTGACACATGGGCAAATAGATATGATACTTAGCATATCGGTCCAATAAAGATCCGATATGTATATGATCACCTATCGGTTCCCCAAGTCACCGATAACCGTTCAGATATTGTGAACTTAAACCATGTCCATGGTGCAACATAAGTTCAATCTAGGCTTTCATTTAATTCTGACTGCTTGACAGATTTTTTACCATTGGTCTATTATGTTCATTTAGCTGGTTTAGTGCCCACTACAATAATACCTATTTTTGGTTCCGGGTTTTAGCTATGGTAAATTATTAGCCGTAGCATAAAATAATTTATAGCTACGGAAAATTTTCTATCGTAGCTGAAAATATATTTTAGCTACGGCTATATTTTTACCGTAGTTATAAATATATCTTACCTACTATTGCTGTAAATTACCGATGGTCACCTGGTCCTTGTTCTCCTGCAAGATAGGAAAGATAAACTGTTATCGGAGGGCAGACCGAGATGGTCTAACGTCCACTCCGACGATCAAGTCAATAAAGGGAGTTACAGTATGGAGCTTGGCAAGATGAAGGCAAGCTCCTAAGATGTGGGGAAGAAGATGAATTCAGGATAGGCTGAAAATAAGTTTCAGATGATAGCGTAATAGAATGCTATATGTGTTACCTGGGACCATTGGGTGGTTATATAGATGCTAAAAGATCTTATATAATCTTGGGGCAAGATCTAGGAATAACCGCCTAACCGCCAGGAGCATACCCGATAGTCTCGCATGATCGTAGGATGATAATCCTATGGCTGAGATATATCAAGTCGTCCGCTTTGGCCACCATAAGGAAATTCCTTACTCATACGGCATCTTTATTGTCGTGACAGTTTAGGACTCTTCGAAGAGCGCGCTAGACGAGATATGACGCGAAGCGCGAGTTGAAGTACAGCACTACCAAATCGCAAGCCAGTCATGCGACTTGTCGCATCATACGACGAATAGATGGCGGGTTCTAACCTGCCGAATGCTATGACTCCCATCCCGCTACATGCGGTGACTTCCAAGTCGCAAGGGTAGCAAGCTGAGAATATTAGCTGCCCAAACACATGTCACCCTCCCATATTGTCATGCCTGGGGACACATGTCACCCGACGATTGGTGGACAAAATACGGCATCAACACCGGTACCTACGGTATTATTATTACCGTAACTATAAATATACCGTTGCTAAACATTTTCGCAAACACAGTGAAATTGCCGTTTGCAAAAATTAGCCACCGCATATATAGCCACAACATAGCAACGGTAATATACCATATAGCTAAAAATAGGAATTGTTGTAGTAACCTCAAACAATATTCAAAATCTCAATGAAATTTCGTAAATTTCGACCTCACCGAGATTGAAAATCTCGAAAACTTTCCATCTTATGTGTTCAAAAAAACAGTGTCTCAATAAGATCTCAAAAATATTGACCTCACCGAGACGGGATCAAGACACAAGATTTAGAACAATGGTCTCAAGACCAATGATATTGACAAAAACCATACCTTTAAGTAGTTCCTCTAATTAACAAATTAAGTTTGCATTTGGTCTAAGAGATCTTCAACACGGAGAACATTGCATTAATGAAGACTCATTAAGGAAATGCACAAGTGGAATTAGTTCAGCTTTTGTAACAAATTATTGTTGTGAGCACCAGAAAACTGATCAACAATGATAACAATCCCTTCTGCCACTTTTGTAGATCCTTAATGTGTGATCCTAATTTTTTTGTTTTAATTAGATCTATTTGGGGTAGTAAAACCAAATGATAATTCTTTAAAAGTTAAAAATAAAGTATCAAAAGAAGGTTAGGAATTCATCTTTGCATGGCTGTATCTTTTTATAATGATCAAGTGGTGAAAATAATTTTTGAATAATAAAATGTTTTTCTTTAGTCTAGTTGGTTCAAGGCACCACATCAGTTGCAACTCCAATCTTGGTTTACATTAATGCTAATTAAACCTTTCTCTCAAGTGTAAACTACCTTTTATTTTTCTTCATACATGATAATGGTATGGTTATCTATTAAGAGATCATTTCATTGGGTGATCTAGGTGAAAATAAAGATGTCCAATGAGGAGTTATTGTGAGTATAATATTAATTATATTAGTTTATTCATATTTAAAACAAATGTAGGGAGCACTCTAATGAATTTTAGATCGAAAATGTAATTTATAATAAAGAAAAGGGTTCTTGACACTGGTGAAGCGGAAAACTCACCAATGAGAGAACGTGATGGCAGTTCTATCAACAGGGGCCGAGGGGGAGTAGCATAGCCTATACCGCTAGCTTAGAGGTACTTTTCCCTTATAATAAACTAAACCTCCTTTTGGAATAGTTGTTTTCTTATTCCCCTAGTAATTAAAGCAAATTTTCATATCTCCTTCTCTTCAACTTTTAAAATATCTTAATTACCCTTCAATGGTATATTTTCACTTTTTTTTTACTTCACTTTTACTATTTCACTTTTAAATCTACCTTTTAAGTACATATATTGATGACCAATTACATAATTATAACATTTAACGCACATATTTAGTTTTAATGTCCACATAGGCATCCTCAATCGTATGGTATAAATTTTCTATAAAAAAAATACAAAAATTAATGGAATAGTTAAAATATCAAATTATTCTAATATGTACTTAGGATAAGTTAATACATAGATAGATTTAGTAAATCCACATCAAATACATCAAATACTATCTAGTTGGATTGAGTATGACCATTTGGACTTTGGAATGAAATTTTAACATTAAACGAATAATATACCATTAATAATTATATAATATATGTAGTTAGATCATCTTAATACATACTTAAAGACTTCAGAGGGACATTTAAAAAAAAACACTAAAGGAATATTATAGTATTAATAATTATATAATATGTAGTTAGATCATCTTAATACATACTTTAGTAGTGTTAGTACATGTTAACAAATTATGATGAAATTATCAAAATATCCTAAATTTCTATATCATTCAAAAATAATTTAATTGAAAATATATAATTTAACATCATATTTTTGCATTATTTAAATATTGATTTGGATCATGGTCGTTCATATTAAATCATAGCAAACATCATGGTACAGTCTGATTAATTTGAGATCACACTTAGCTTCAAAAAGACTCCAACGAAAATGATATGATTCAAACATAATGTTTAAATATTTTTATATCTTTAACTTGGAACATGATTGTTTAAAATTAATATTTTAAATCATGACAAACACAATGGTGCAGCCAAATCTAAAATCAGAGCATCATAAAAATTTTAAAATATTTTAAATGAAAGGATAAAATTCAACCACTATATTTTGACGTTTTTAAACATTTGATTTGCATCATAATCGTTCATTTAGCATTTTTTTAATAATGCAAAAAACAACAATAAAGTTGATTGAATTATTAAAAGCATTAAATATTGCAATCATGTGATTGGATACTTCTGATGATCTGATCATATATCAAACTTTTACTTCTGTGTTTGTTATGATTTAAAATACTAAATAAACAACTAGTGATGCAAATCAAAGGTTTGGAATATAAAAATATAATGGTTGAATTGTATCCTTCCAATTAGAATATTTTTATATTTTTATGGTCTAAATTATTAGACTAAGTTGAACCATTGCATTTGTCATAATTTAAAATATTATTTAGACAGCCATGATCCAAATCAAAAGTTAAAAAAATATGAATAATTAATCCTTATAATTGTAATGGTACTAATTATCTATTGAGAGATCTGGTCCAAGTGAGAATGAGATGTCTGGTGGAGAGTTATTGTGAGTGATTTCCATTAATTTAATCATACTTAAAACAAAAGGGTGGGAATACTCAAAAGAGCTTTAGAAAGTGGAGCTTACAATAATCTGAGGTAGATAAATGGAGAGTAGGTGGGGAATTTAAACTTTAAAGTGAAGCCACCAGCATTCTTTTCCTAAGAGGGGTTGTGCTCCAATTGCAAGTCTTGAACCTTCAAAATAACCGATTTGTAGGGTGCGAAAAAATGACTTACAAACAAGCATTCTAATAGCCATTAATATTGTTTTCACTCCAAATCATGTTTTAGTCACGTGGCTTTTTGTTTGCCATGGTAAAAGATTTTCTTTTTTACCATGCTTTTTTTTGGTCATGATGTGTGGGTGTCATTTTTTTTTTAACCATGTATGGTAGTTATATATTAACTGTTAGGAATAGAAATTTTCTGCTTAGAGGTGGTAAATAAGAGTATATATATTTACCACCTCTAAGCAGAAAATTAGTATATATTCCTAACGTATCGGAAAAAAAAAAAAAAAAGAGTATACATTCCTAAAATTCCTTGGAAAACATAGTATAAGCCAGATTTCAATATTAAGCCACATCGCAGTTTAGACACCACTGAAATTTAATAAATTAATTAGTAGATCCCAAGGTTCTTCACTCATATGTCAAGTTTCTATCAAATAGAATTTTTTAAGTGAGAAACTAACGTAAAATTTTCCAGAGTGAACTTCCTTGATAAGTTAACTAGGTGGGAAATTGGGATAAAACTTTAACTTATCAAGGGCCTCAAGTATTTGCCATGTGAGAATCAGATGTAGCCTACATTCTGTTGGCAAGTATAACCCAAGGTCTTTAAATCACATGTAAAATTTCAACCTAAACAGAGTTTGTCAAGTGGCAAACTAGAGATTTGAAAATTTAGGATTACAGGAGAGTGCATAGTAATATGGTCAAGGTACTACAAGTGTGCATGGACATACATAGGATGCATGGCAATACATGAAATGATAATTGATTGAATTAAGTTTTCAAATTTGACATGTAACTTGTTCAAACTATGTACTATCTTTCAAATTGTAGAAATTATCATATCATCAATCCACATGGCACAAAGAGGATAACATTTTTTGATAAGGTCATCAAATCATGCATTTAAATTTCATTAAAAAAAATTTTGGGTGCTTAAAATAATTTTTTCTCAAAAAAAAAAAAAACTAGGTTTTTTTGTGCAAAAAAAAAAAGACATTGAAACATATAAAAAAGATGCAAGAGAATGCGTCGACATCCATTGGTGGATATGCCATTATGTGGGAGAATTATATGATTTTGGTGTTGGTAAAAACATATTCTCTAGGCCTTTTGTCTAGAAAATCTTCTGCCACAAAGTAATTTATAAAGGATAAATATCCATGTAACAATGGAATGTAATGTTTTAGAAAAACATAAAACAAATCTTGGCTATTTAATTTTACAGTTCTTTTAATCGAAATCATATGAAATTGGGAGAGTGCATAGTAATGTTTAGAATACTAGTGATGTATGTTAATACAAAAGGAGGTATTTGATTGAATTATAACCTGAAATACGAAATGTGACTAATCTAAATTATGTTCTTCCTTTCCAATGGTTGGAAAGGACACATATATGTCCATGTTATAGAATAGACGCCTTGTGATGTTTGGAAAAATAACATACTCTTGTGACAATAATAATTTACCCCAAAAAAATTAATTTGGTCTGTCTTCTATAAAATAATGTTACTATCATCATCTATGTTCTCTATATAACAAAGGGAAAATCTTATTGTAACCCAGATTGATGGGAAAAAAACTATAATATTTTCTTTTACCCTTCTAGTATAACATGAATTTTTCAATGATGGTAAATCTTGTCATGTGTACTCGAAAAATGTACAACGGCAATGACAACTTCGATTATGTCATAGTGATATGTAATATTCAAAGTTGAATTTGAAAATCTTATTTTACCCTTACCTTAAGTAACTTATTTGAATAAGTGTTGCAATTTTAATGTTTTAAATTTCATTAGATTCAAAATATTATTTTATTATTTTACAAGTAGGTTGAGGAGGTGTGTTTCTTCCTAATAGGCACCTTTACAAAAGATGTCGAAGGGGTTTGTCTCTTTTTACTAAGCACCTAAATGACAAATAAGTGACTATTAGTGACATATACATATCCATTTATAGAGACATGATGTTTGGACACACTCTTTGGAGACAACCATTGGTGGTGTCTCTCCTTCTTCTATATATAGAAAATAGGTTTAACCCATTGATAAGTATAAGCAATTTGGTTTAACAATCCTATTAATGTTCATTTTGATTTTCCTTATTGAGCATAGCATTCTGAATCTCTGAGTAAACCATGAAAATAAATACAACATTTTCCAATTTTGAAGGTTATTTTATCTTAAAAATCGATTCACATGGAACCCAGTTGGCACCATAGGGGCGATTATGATTTTAAGGAGAATAGTCTTGACTACGACTCACCCCTACCATTCATTTGCCGCATATGGTACATCAATTTAATGGTGGTTTTAATGCTTATTTTGGTGAATTCATGAATGATTATATAGAGCATTTGCGTAAGTCATTTTTATAATTATTTACAATTCTACTCTCATGATCATCTCATGCCTAAGATGATGTTTGTGGTGCATATTTTACAACAATTAATTCTTAAAATTGTAATATATGAGATGATTAGGGTTTGGTTACTTATGGTTCTCCAAATTCTTTGAACTGTAGAATTGTTGAGACCAAAACTGTTAGACTGTATCAGTTAGTCCTTGTCTTAAGGAGTCTATGGATAAAATCCAGATTTCGTGATGTGAGGATTACTGTCTTTATTGCATAGTTATAATTTCACCAATGATAAAACTGATCAAGTCCTTCAATTGTTTGAAGAAAGGAGAAAGAAATAAGTGGTGTTTATTGGTGTAGACTATTGTCATGATTAAAAGTGAAGTGGTTCATCATCTTTGTTTGGAAAGACAACCACTAAATGTTTGTGTTGCCTTTCTTTTATGTTTATTCTTGCATGCATCACCAAAAAAAAAAAAAAAAAAAAAATTCATGATAGTTTGGTGGTTACTATGAAAGAGTGGCTGGCATTTTTAAACTGATTTATGACGTACTGTTGCTTCTTGTTCTTTGTTCTTGTTCTTCAGAGTTGTCATTATAATATGGTTACTCTTAAGGGAAGCAACGGTTGGTATTGGTGTTTTATATTGTTAAATGTTGTTGTCAAAACAAACATTCTCAACTCTTTGGGCTGTTATAGTCTTTGACAAACAGAGGTGAAGGTACTAAGCCCGAAGATAGAATTGGGCCTGGTATGCATGGGCTATGTTTGGATTTTTCGAATTGAGCATTCAAGTCCATGCAACATACAAACAATCGCTCTCCATCACTTTCTGCAACATCGCTCCTATTTGCAACTCATCGTTCTCTCCCCTCTCTCTTTCTCTCCTCCCTTCTTCCTGGTCTCCGTTCTCTCCCAACCTCGCCGCTGCAATACGATCAATTCTTGACGAAGTCCCGAATCACTTTGTCCCTGTGTATTCCACAAATCTATTTATGGACAACCATTGCTGATTAATTGGCTGGTCCCTGTACTTGGAATTTTGGGATTTGGGTTACTACTTAAAACAAAAACAAAAATCCAATCAAAAACCATTAGTTCTCACTTTCCGATCTCTTTTCCCTTCTCCATTTTTCCTTAGTAGGAAAATAGATATTTATTGAAATCTCCAATAACCTTAACCAATGAAACTGAAGTCTGTAATTTGTTGCAAAACTGAAATCTCCCTAGGATCTTTATGAAAAAACTTAACCACAAACACTTGCTGGAAGACAACACCATGTGTTCGAGATCGCGATCCTACAATTTAGGAAACCTGAAATCCAATAGAATCCCTTTGGACCCCATTCTGAATGTCGTGGCTGCAGAATGCTACCCAGAGAGGGAGAGAGAGAGAGAGAGATCGCCAATTAAAAGGGAGAAGTCATCGATTTGCTGAGATGAGGGCGGTACTAGATAAACCTCGACCTTAGCTTTTGAGTTTCAAAATAGGGAAACGTTGAGTTGCAGAGAGGAGCGATCTAAAGCAATTGTTTGTGTATTGCATTGCATGGGCCAGAAATGAGAAACTAAAGTCATTGGTTTTTAACCATTATCATTGGAAGAGAACAAGGTGGCATTCCTCCAATTAAATTGTTAATTGGAGAGGATTTGGAATTTGGATCCAATCTTTGACTTACTAGCGGTATGGTGCCCCTTAGCATCCAAGACCTGAAGAGAAGATTTTTACAACTTGAAATGGGTTTTAAAAAAATTGATAGCATGGAACAAATCTAAAAAATAAAAGGGGCAAGAATCCAACCAACCTAAACCAGCTATTCCCCATTATGAGCAGCATGAAAAAAATTATCACGGAAGATGATAGTATTTTTTTTTTTTTTTCTATTTGTGGGGAGTGGGTTTTTTTTTTTTTTTTTTTTTGGGGGGGCGAAGAACTGAAAATGATCAGCAACATAGTATTTATGACTTATAAACCCCCCCCCCCCCACACACACACAAAAACACAAAAAGAGAGTTGGGGGGAAGAAACCAACACATTTTGAGTTATTTTGAGAGCACAGCAGTTCAAAAGTACACATCAAATTAAACTACCATAGCATAGATCTAAGTGAACCTAATCACAAGGACTCGCCTACTTAACACTTTGTATGGATAGTAAAGAAAGCCATTCCAGTTTAAGGGCACCTGGTTGGGTAGGTAAATTAATACTGTAGATCACTTTTGGAACCTAGACTGCAGCACCTTGGTCATATTCAATCATAAAATTTGAGATGGTTTAATTGATTCCTTAATTACTCAAGTTTTAATAAAATTTTTCTTTAGCGCAGTGGTGTAGGATTTAATAGGCTAGTGGTTAGTTGTGGTATGTGGAGACAGATTTTCCAAATTCACATGTTTTATGAAGCTTGAGTAACCTCTGATAAATTCCTTGAGTAAATATTTCTCTGCAAAAAGTATTGAAGTACACATGAATGATGCTAGTAATTTATATGAAAGGAAACAAATTCAAGGTCTCTCACATGGTCCTCAACAACTGCATGAACAACAAGCTGCCTCTGGCAATGTAGGCCTGCCAGGGTCCTCAATCCAAGCATGAGAACCCTGTTCAGAATCAGCTGAATTAAGTCAGGAAAGCATCAAATGAAACCCAATTGAGATTTTTTTTTTTTTTTGGGTAAATAAAACCCATTTGAGTTTATTAAGGTTAGGTCAGTTAAAAAAAAATCAAATGATGATCAGCATACAAAAAGAAAATTGGCAAGTGACCATGTGCACACAAGTAAAAAAGGGGATGTGTATTGCACAATCTAGCAAAAAAATGCATATAAATGTAAAAACCAAATGCCACTCTCTTTTAGATAATTCCTATTTTAATCTTTAATTATGTGTAAAAAGAATATTCTGTAACTAGACACCCAATGTAAAAATATAGCAATAACAGTTGTAATATAAATATTATGATGCTAGTTACAGATATTTTCAATAACATTCTAATTTTTTTAAAGGTGCACCAATCACAAGGCCAAAGAACAGCTTTTAGAGATGTCAGACAATAATAAACCTTTGTGCAGTACTTAGCAGAACAGTTGCACCACAGTGCTTCGATAAAAAAATCATTAAATCATAGGGATAAACCCTACGTGCTGCATCCCAGAAGATCAGACTCTTGGGGGTGGGGGTGGGGGTGGGGGTGGGGGTGGGGGAGCAAGGACCTAAGAGTTCAAATGAAGCAAAACCAGCACAAAGAAGTCAATTTTCACACGAGCAACAAGAGTTCAAATGAAGCAAACCCAGCAACAAGAGTACAAATGAAGCAAACCCAGCAACAAGAAGTCAATTTTCACATGAGCAAAAGCAGTTCAACATCTGACAGAGGAAGAAGATCTCAGTTTCGAGGCTTGTTTCAGTCAGGCCCGAACCTGGGACGAAACCATGTCGAAACCTGATTTTTTTTGGATGAATCGTTTCGGATTTTATAGCCATGATTTCAATTAAATCTAGATTCTTCCATCCCACCTTAGCTTTAATTAGCACAGGCAACTAGAGTTCCCTCCAGCAAGGTGCATTATTAGGGATGTTAAACTTCAATCCATTCATAAACTATTTTCTTCAACTGATGGGACCAGTTTCATAGGGCTCATATGAAACCATTCTTCTTCCTCTAAAAAGAATACCTATTGGCACAAAGTCACAAAAAAATAATAATAATAATAAATAAATATTAAAAAAAAATCACGACGCTGACATCACTATAATCATCAAGCATTATTCCCCTTGCTTCAACCAATATAATCTCACTTCGCACTCCAATGAATTTTATTTTTATACGAAGACAGAAGAAGAACAGATATAAACAGAATTAAGCCAAAACTAGGAAAGAAGAAAAAAAAGAAGCTAAAGTATGCCCATGAGCACTAGATACCCTAAACTGAAATAAAGCCATGAAAGAGGAGACGAACTCAAATAAGAATTTAAATTACATCCACAATATGGATCAAAACCACCAAGCACTTCACCCTCTCGATCTACTAACTTAAGTGGAAAAGGAAAAAGGTTACTCAGAAAACGTCAGCAAGAAAGAAGGGAAGAGCCTTCGACACACTCCTAATTCTCTTTGAACAAAAGAATCTCTATCAATCAAGGATTAAAGTATCGCATATTGATCGGGCGATTTTAAGAGACGTATCGTATCGTATCGTGGATACGGAGCAAGATAAGCACGGGAATGATTGGGAAACATGCAAAACACAATTTTAAACCATAAAAACACTATAATAAGCAATCTTGAAGTATTTCCAAGGATTAAAAGCATATTTGATGACATTCAATGAGCTACAAGCCTTTGGTTCGCATGAATCGCAAGTTTCCAGCAAAGAAAAAGATCAGAAAACTGGAAAAATTCAATTGAATTGTGCTTTATATGTGTGTATCGACTGTATCGCTCATATCAGTTGGTATCAAGGTGTATCGACCTATATTGATTCGTATCAAGGTGTATCGGTGCGTATCGACTGATACAAACCAATACAGTCATGTATTTTTCAAATCCAAATAATACGTACTTAATAATACATTTCTGAACTGTATTGGCCGTATTGCTCCTTCTCGAGCTGTATCGGTCCGTATCGGTTGATACACTTAGATACATACCTATTTTAAAAACTAAGATATTTATCATATGGGTATTGTATCCATACTTGTCGATACCAATACATATAGGACAATAAGGACCAATACGTATCGATATTTGAAACCTTGCTACCAGTTACTATAAGAGAAATTCCCCCCTCCCCCCAAAAGCCCCCAAAAGCCACATGCATCGCCCATCATAAAGCAAACAATTTTGCCCCAATAAACTCTACTTCCTCTTGTCACACTACTACTTCAAGCCTTACCCTACATTAGTTATACTCCACACACCCCCCCACCCCACACACACACACACACCCCCCAACCCACCCACCCGCCCGCCCGCCCAAATCATACTTGTTCAAAGAAGGTTTCTTTACCACCAAACTTTATTCATTATAGCTTGTGTTGCATCCCTAAACTACGTTCTTTGCTCAAGACTCTTGCAAATGTTGATTGCATAGTGATGCTAACCTCCACCATCTGATCCATTACCAAAGATGGATGATGTGTCTCCTCAAATGAAAATATTTGACACATTTCTCTATGCTAACTCTTGTGAGACATCAGTTCATCATTTGTCCTCTGGGCCTCTACTTACCACCACCACATTAATTTTCAAGCAACAAAACTTCCTGGGATTACAGCTAAATTTTGCCCAGAAAAGCTATTGCAATGTACCAGAAACCTAAGCTGGACTCACAGAACTGCTCAGTGGAACACTAATTTGACCAAACTTTTATGTTTTTTGGGATACATAACCATAAACTTTATTGCTCAAGAAACAGCTAAGGTACAAATAAAAGGTACACTAGAACAGTTGGACTACAGAATAGGATAAGGGCTTAATTGAAAAGAATGTCATCTCCACACACCCTGGCGAGCAGCCAAACTGTGGACAGCATCAAGAGTTGGAGCCCACCTCACCACCCTCACCATAATCAGCTGACAATGATCCTGAACGATTTTTATCATCCCCTAAATATCCTGTGTCAAATTCACAGTTACCAGGAACACAAGTCTCCACATGAGCTTTCCCCTATTATCAAATGGGACAGAATACCAAGACTCCATGAAATCTACCTTACTTTCTCCAATTTAGGGATACAAAAGTCGAGAGTCCTAAGCAGCACCCAGAATGGTGCTGTAAGTGTTCATGTACAACCTCCATGGACCTGCACTTAGGCTTAAACACCAGCCTAGAGATGGGAATTCATTGAGCCAACATGTGCACTTCCTTTTGCCCATTACAAGACAGTTCACATCTAATGCAGCTGCCCCTTCATACAAAAATGAGCTTGCTTTACAATCACATAACCGCCTTCAAAGGTCACGTATACGGGATATCCCAACCATCCCCTTGTCAAATCCATCTCTTGGGTTTGATGAGAGAGAGTTTCCTTTGTTGGTTCGTCAGGTAGCCTGTACTCTTTCTCGGGAAAGCTTTTTAGTCAAGCGGAACCTCTTGGGAAGGCGGAGGTACAGAGAGCAGATAGAGGATCATTTCATCCGTGGTGGGGGAAGAAGCAATTCCAACATATTCCGTTGCCACCTCCCAAGCCTTTCGGAGAGAGTTGGAGATGGCTGAAACGCGTTGTAAGAAGACTCGAGAGATTGGGGGCATAAAGACCAATCGCAAGGCATGAGACGACGCTTTCGATATTTGAGCCGTGTCAATGTCCTTTCCTGAATCGGTGGGGAATTGCCAACCTTCGGTTTCCTTTAACAAGCCAGCTAACGCTCCAGCTTCGCTTTCTACTTCGCTGCCTTTCTCTAACGGGAATTCTCCGCAGAGGAAGACGCTGAATCTAAAGTCAACTTTTCCTCTCGGCCTCCCCGTCTTTATGAAGGGTTAGGATATATATAGCTTGACTGACTGAGCCGTTTTATGGTCAAGGAAATAGGAGAAGAAGGAGTAGACGCCGAAGAAGCGGCGACGAGTACCGAAGAGGTGAGGACAGACGGGTAAAACGGCAGTAGCCACCGATACTATTCTTAATCAAAAAGGGCAAAATGTAAAATGTGTTTAGGCAATTGAGACCAGGAAATAAGGCATATTATCGCATGTGTTAAGGTATCGCTAGTTGAGACAGCCTAAAGAGGGGCTTAAACAGGGGCTTTCGACTAAAGAGAGAGGCATTGAGACGAGCATTAGGAAGCAGTTTAACGGACAAGTTTTCATCAGACCTTGGAACCAAGAAACCAAGATTTAATTTCTTATTGTAGATAAGAACATATTTAGGAGTATCTTCAATCAGAATTTTAAATGAAGTGGAAGCAAATATCTTAAAGAAATTCCTTTACATTATTATCCACTAATTTATCAGACAATCTTGAATACTTGAAACCTGTAGAGATCCCTTGACGACAAGAACCCATACTTGTTTTTCTTTGCAGGCGAAGACCAGATCAGGAACTTCTTCCCAAATCAGCAGCCTACCAAAACTCGATTGATTGCAACAATTCCAGAATCTAATCCTCATTTATTTTCATTTGTATCCTCCTTTCCCAGTTTTGCTAAGCCTAATCTTAAACTTCTTTCATTTAATCCCTACCTCTACTATTTCCTTCAACCGAATCCAACATCCCAATGTAAGAATAATAAAACCCAATATTTCTTCTCTATGTAGCATCTCTCATCACTCCAAATTTCAGCTGTAAACTTTCGATAATAAGCCTTCATGATGCCGCAAGGAAAGAGGGAGGGGGGAATAGGCTACAATTTATCAATGTCTTAAAAAATAAATGATATTAGAGGAAGAATAAGAAATTAGGTGCTGTTATTTGACTGCACAAAACCCATTAAAGTAACCAACAATTAGGAAAAACAAAACATATAAGAAGTGCAAACAATCCAGAAACTAAAGAAGATACTATTTAAGTGACAGTAGCACGAACAAAAAGAAAGAGAAATTGAAAGGGAGAAGAAGAATAGCAGAAATCAAAGAAAATTATTAAGATTTGATAAGAGAGGAGGAGAAGATCACAGTGATACCTTTCAGCTGCTGGCGTAACCCAAAAGCAATGAAACCATTTTTAAAAACTCAAATTTCAATCCAAAAAACCACCAAATTCGTGAAGGATCTAGCACCATTTAAAAAATTAAATTGACTCACTTTAGAACTCCTAAACGAACTAAACAAATGCCTCCTAATATTAACTAAACAGACTCTCAGTAGGAGCTATAAAATATTAAATCCGACTCCTATTTGACCCAATAACTGACTCAATTAAGCAATCAGAATAAGAATCAACCTAGTGGTCATGGTTTCAAATCTGGAAACAGCCTCTCCGTGAAGCGAGGGTAAGGCTACGTACATAAGCCCCTCCCCAGACCCAACAGCCCGTGGGAGCCTGGTACACCATTTTTTTAAAATAAGAATGGACCTTATCCATGCTTCCCCTTATAGAACCATAAAGAAACCTAATAGAAATAGGCAATTAAAGTGGACTCCTAAACAACCTAGACACCTAAACTATAAGATTATGACTCTTTTCAATTAGTCCTACTTGAATTCAATGACATAAAGCCAAGTTAAGACAGCTTCTACATAAAAATGTGAATAATTATTATTTTACCCATTACAATTCTTATTCCGTACTCCTACAAAATAAAGCCCAAGATTAACGAATGTACAAAATGTCCTATTCCTCAGTGTCTTGATTGTCAAAGGACCACAAATATCTGTGTGAAGTATTTCCAATAGTCCAGATAACTTTAGGCTTCTTTTAAAAGGTCTCTTGGTCATCTTCCCTTGAACACAAGGTTCATAGATATTAAAATCTATTTTCCCAGTATTTGGAATTAGATTTGACCTGCTCATTCTGAGCATTTTGTCTTTATTCATGTGTTGATGGCAAAGAGGGTTCAAAGCAAGTCAAATTAACAAGCCCTCTTTGCTCCTGGATCTTAATTCAGTCCAATACAAAATCTGCAGAGAAAAGTAATGAAGAAAATCACTTATCTTGAAATCTAACCCTTGAAATCTCTTGAAACTTGATGGGAAATACTCTTTGGAATGATTATGAACACTTTCCGAAGTCTAGGTTCAATCAGAGATAAACCGTAGGAGATGCAAGCCCCAAAACCTGTTGTAGCCTGTACCGCCAGTGATTGGAAGCTAATCTGGCTGCACAGGTTGTAGTCCTCTATTCCTCAAGTTAATAGATCTTTAACTGTAGAGCCGTAAATCAGTGTGCACAGGAAGAGCTTAAAGAAATTAAGAAGGAATTGAGAAAACAGAGGAGAATGGGTTACGGTTGAGTTTCACAACCTAGGAGACTCAACCAGAAAAAAAATTGCAATCTATTTTCTTTTCAAAAATAAAAACCACCAGCCAGCTTCTACTCCTCTTATTTATAATGAGAATCCTTACAATTAAAATAGGAAAGAGAAAAAACTACTAAAACTAAACCTCCTTATAACATAGGAAGGTTTTAATACAATGGAAAGAAAACTTTCTAAATCTGAAAATAGGAAAGTTTCTAAACACTTTTAGGAAACTAAATTTAAGAAAGTTCTTAGTTTCCAAACAATTAAAATTCTAAATAACTAACACTATATTTTAGGAAAGAAATAAAAGAAAGTGAAAAATCTGCTGTTGGTACTGTTCACGTGAACAGTACCGTGAACACTGTTCACGTGAACAGTGTGGGTTGGTCAGCCAATTGGGCCTGGCCCAATTTTGGAAGGTTCTTCTTTCGGCCCCTTCTGGAGTAGACTTGGGCTGCATCAGCTCCCCCCGGCTTAGAAACATTCGTCTCCGACGAATGGAGGAAAAACATATAGCGATCATAAAAATCAGGGTCAATGCGCTTGAAGTCATCTTCATGTATCCACGTGCTGTCACTACGTGGGTGCCCTTTCCACTTGATTAAGAACGACTGGTAACCTCCACCATTGCGAGTCATAGTATACTTGGAGTCAAGAACATCTTCATTTTGTTCAGCGGAAGGAACGACAAACTGTGGAAGACGTAAAGTATGTTCCGTATCTCCTTCGTCAGAATGATGACTCGTGTAGAGAGTCAAATCAGCAACGTTGCAAATGTTACTGATAGCCATGCCAGGTGGGAGCTCAAGGACGTATGCATTAGTTCCTATTTTCTTCAGCACCTTGTAGGGACCAATCTTCCGTGGATGTAACTTGGTAGCTTCACCAGGAGTGAATCTCTCAGGAGTTATTCTCACCATCACCATGTCACCGGGCTTAAACTCCACATAACGGCGATGACGGTCTGCATTAGCTTTGTATGCTTCATTGCTAAGTGCTATTCTCCGTCGAACATCTGCATGTACTTCTGTGATATGACGGATAAATTCATCGGCTTCAATACTCACACGCACTTGAGGTGGGAGTGATACAAGATTGATAGGTCTCTTGGGTTGGATACCAAGCACTATCTCAAATGGTGTACGGCCCATGGTCCGATTGACGGAGCTATTATAAGCAAACTTTGCTATGTCAAGAATGGAAGGCCAAGTCTTCTCATAATCACGAACAAGGCATCGGAGAAGATTACCCAAGCTCCGATTCAATACTTCAGTTTGCCCATCTTTTTGAGGATGGAAGGCAGTAGAGTAAAGCAATTTAGTATTTGTCTTCAACCATAATGTCTTCCAAAAATAGTTCATAAATTTCACATCCCGATCGGACACAATAGTCTCGGGTAGCCCATGGAGACGTACCACTTCCTTAAAGAATAGGACAGCAACATGCCTTGCATCAAAAGTCTTCCGACAAGGGAGGAAGTGTGCCATTTTTGAGAATCTGTCCACTACTACAAATATAGAGTCATATCGTTCCCTTGTGGATGGCAAGCCAAGGACAAAATCCATACTAATGTGCAGCCATGGGGAATGAGGCACCGGCAATGGTGTGTACAAACCAGAATTTTGTTTGGTGCCTTTAGCTAGTTGACATGCACGACACCGTTGGACCACATTTTGCACATCATGAGGTAAGTAAGGCCAATAGTAAAGATCTGTAACTTGTGCTATTGTCTTATCACGACCAAAGTGTCCACCTAAACCACCTCCATGTAACTCCCGAATTAGGTATTGGCGTAGGGACGTCTTTGGGATGCATAACCGTGTTCCCATAAACAAGTAGCCGTCTTGAATCGAGAACTTTGGATCGGTTTCACCTTGCTGTAATTTTTGGTATATAGTACCAAAATCTTCATCTGCTATGTACTCCCCTTTGATATGCTCAATTCCTGTACTTTGGGCTGAAAAGGTACTCATCGTATTCACTTTGCGGCTCAATGCATCTGCTACTTGGTTCTCTTTTCCAGCTTTATAGTTGAGGGCAAAAGTAAACTCTTGTAAATATGAGATCCACTTAGCATGTTTGTGACTAATGGTCCGTTGGGAGTTAAGAAACTTGAGTGCTTCATGGTCAGAGTAGAGAACGAACTCTTTTCCAATGAGGTAGTGTCTCCAATGTTTGACCACCTGTACTACAGCATAAAGTTCTAAATCATAGGTGGAATACCTCTTCTTGGCATCATTGAGCTTCTCACTGTAGAACGCCACCGGATGCTTTTCTTGCATAAGTACCCCTCCAATTCCCGAGTGTGAGGCATCAGTAGCCACCTCGAACACACGGTCAAAATCAGGTAGGTGTAGGACGGAGCTTCGGTTCAGCTTTCTTTATAAGATGGAATGCTTTGGTGGCTGTCGGGGTCCATTGGAACGGACCTTTCTTTGTCTTCATGCACTCTGTGATGGGTGCCATGATAGAGCTAAACCCTCGTATGAACCTCCGATAAAAGGAAGCAAGACCGTGGAAACTACGAACCTCAGTAAGAGTTTTTGGGAATGGCCAATTAGTAATGCTTTCAATCTTGGATGGATCAGCTTCTACCCCTTTGGATGTAATAATGAAACCAAGGAAGACTACCTTGGGGAGCATAAAAGAACACTTCTTCAAGTTCAAGTACAACTTCTCATCTCGAAGGACCCTCATTACTCACCGTATATGATCTAGGTGGTCTTTGTGGCCTTTGCTGTATATTAGTATGTCATCAAAGTAAACAACAAGAAACTTACCGATGAACGGTCGGAGTGTTTGAGTCATTACTCTCATGAAGGTACTAGGGGCATTAGTTAACCCGAAGGGCATAACCTTCCATTCATATAATCCGTCTTTCGTTTTGAAGGCTGTTTTCCATTCATCGCCGGGACGAATACGGATTTGATGGTAACCACTCCGTAAATCAAGCTTGGTAAAGATAGTAGCACCTGTCAACATGTCCAACATATCATCAAGCCGTGGAATAGGGAATCGGTATTTGACAATGATTTTGTTGATTGCTCTACTGTCGATGCACATCCGCCATGTTTCATCTTTCTTAGGTGTCAAGAGTGCGGGTACGGCACATGGACTCATGCTTTCTACAATGAAACCCTTTTGTAACAGTTCATCCACCTGTCTTTTAAGTTCTGCATGCTCTGTCGGACTTAGACGGTAGGTGGGCAGGTTTGGTAACACTGACCCGGGGACTAAATCAATTGCATGTTGTATGTCCCTCATTGGTGGCAACTCATTAGGTAATTCTTCTGCAACAAGATCTGCAAAATCAGACAAGATAGATTGTATAGGGTGGGGAAGGTTAATTTTTTCAGGGGGTACAACTTCCCTAGCCATGAGGGCTATCATTACACCTCTTTCTTTACTTGTTTCTTCAAAGTCTTGTTGATTGAGTATCAATAATGGGTGATCAATTTGCTGTCCAGCCTTTGAGGATGGTCCTTTTCCCTTGTTTTTGCTAGTAGTGGTTGGCTGGTCCTTCTTTAGAGCTTGAAGGATTTGTTTACGCTTCAGTTGTGCAGCTCGTAACCTGTTTTTCTCAGCTGGTACATTAATGGGTTTCAATATCATGGGCTTTCCATCAACATCGAAGTAACATTGGTTCTTGGTACCTCCAACCAACACATCATGATCATATAACCATGGCCTTCCCAATAGTACATCAATCAATATCATGGGGATAACGTCACACCATACCGTATCATTGTAGACCCCTGCTTGTAACGGAATCAAGCACCTTTGACTTACTTCCAATGTATTACCATTGAGAAGTGAGACCTTGTACGGTTGAGGATGAGTTTCAGCCTCTAGTTTAGCATCTATTACAAAAGCTTGTGACACAACATTAACATTGCTACCGCTGTCCACAATAATTTGAGCAAGCTTAGGTCCACTAGACATGCGGGTGGTAAAAATACAATGATGACGCCAATCTTCCCCTTTTGATTTAACCACTAATATTCGACTCACAACATGTATTCCAAGGGATGCTTCATCTTCTTCAAAGTTATACTCCAGATCATCAGCTAGGGCAGCATTATCATAGGAATCATCTTCTTGTGGTTCCCACACTTGGGAATCAGCATTGGCTTCCACAGAAGCCACTAAGGAATTGCCTTTCACTTTTCTTGGACAATCCCTTGCATAATGGCCATAGGCATTACAATGATAGCATTGAACACTGTTATTGGGGGTCATTGGTCCTTTTCCCTTTTCAGTACCGTGGGAGTAGGACGAGGTGCAGCCACAGTGCTCTTGGGAGTTGGCATGGGTTTCTTGACTTCATTAAAATTTGGGGTATACCTTCTAGAGGTCTTTAGGAGTTCTTCAGCTTGAAAAGCTTTATCAACACAGTCATTAAGACTTACAATATCAACCACACCCATTTTTTTCTCTTATTTCAGGTCGTAGTCCCAAATGGAACCGAGATATCATTTGATCATCATTGTCTCGTGAACCTGACCGTGCACATAATTGATCAAATTGGTATACATAGTCTTCCATACTCATATTACCTTGACGAAGATTGTTCAGCTGGTCATGCAACCTTCTTTGGAAGGACCGAGGCAAATACTTTTCTGTCAATTCTTCCTTCATCTCCTCCCAAGTAGTGGGTTCTCTACGACTCCTCATGAGACTATATTCATAGTTACGCCACCAATCGCGAGCACCCCCCACTAGTTTAGAGCGGGCCAATTGCAGCTTTCCAGGTTCGGGTAGGCTAAACCAATCAAAGTAGTCATCTAGGGCATTCACCCAATCATGAAAAGCTTGGGGGTCTTGTCTTCCATGGAACTCCTTAAGATCCATTCGCACCTTATGGGTTTGATACCGAATAGGTTGATTGCCATCATAGTCTTCATAGGGTGGGTCTTGGTATTCTTCTCTAGGGACTCTTTGGGGAGCCCTAGGAACACGCCTTGGCATTAGGTTGGCTATGGGAATTTCTCTTCTAGGGGCTTCTAGTCTGGCCGGCCTAGGATTATCCCGTTCCTCCAAATTACTTATTCTTCCATCCATACTGTCTAATTTGGCATCCAATTTGGTCAATCGTTGGAGAACCAAATTAACAAGGTCATTGAGATTATTGAACTGATTAGGAGAGTTAGAACTCTCCTCAGCCATGCTCTGATACCAATTGATGGCAAAGAGGGTTCAAAGCAAGTCAAATTAACAAGCCCTCTTTGCTCCTGGATCTTAATTCAGTCCAATACAAAATCTGCAGAGAAAAGTAATGAAGAAAATCTAACCCTTGAAATCTCTTGAAACTTGATGGGAAATACTCTTTGGAATGATTATGAACACTTGCCGAAGTCTAGGTTCAATCAGAGATAAACCATAGGAGATGCAAGCCCCAAAACCTATTGTAGCCTGTACCGCCAGTGATTGGAAGCTAATCTAGCTGCACAGGTTGTAGTCCTCTATTCCTCAAGTTAATAGATCTTTAACTGTAGAGCCGTAAATCAGTGTGCACAAGAATAGCTTAAAGAAATTAACAAGGAATTGAGAAAACAGAGGAGAATGGGTTACGGTTGAGTCTCACAACCTAGGAGACTCAACTAGAAAAAAAATTGCAATCTATTTTCTTTTCTGGAAATCTAAAAACCACCAGCCAGCTTCTACTCCTCTTATTTATAATGAGAATCCTTACAATTAAAATAGGAAAGAGAAAAAACTACTAAAACTAAACCTCCTTATAACATAAGAAGGTTTTAATACAATGGAAAGAAAACTTTCTAAATCTGAAAATAGGAAAGTTTCTAAACACTTTTAGGAAACTAAATTTAAGAAAGTTCTTAGTTTCCAAACAATTAAAATTCTAAATAACTAACACTATATTTTAGGAAAGAAATAAAAGAGAGTGAAAAATCTGTTGTTGGTACTGTTCACGTGAACAGTGTGGGTTGGTCAGCCAATTGGGTCTGGCCCAATTTTGGAAGGTTCTTCTTTCGGCCCCTTCTGGAGTAGACTTGGGCTGCATCATGTGTCCAAGTCTTTAATATCAGACATACGAATCAATTTTACAGAAGCACACAAAAAGAATTTTCACTTTATTGATACATATTGTCAACTTTAGTGCCCTTTACAACAACTTTCCCATTCAGACATAGTTACAATACCAAACTTGAATCATGTATCATAACCTTTGTTATCCAGGGCTGATATCAATATAAGATTTTTCCTGATGGTAGAAATATACAGAACATCCTTCAATTCACAATATAACCCTCAGATTGAAGTTTAACAAACTCCCACACCAAGCACATCACAGTATGTATTATTGCCCATGGGGTTCTCCATTACACAATTCCTTAGGGATTATAAAATCTTCTTTCAGCTTCGAAATATGCCTAGTTGAACTAGAATCAATCCACCATTCATCTTTATCATTCTCAGCATGTAGAACTTCTAATGTAACCTTTTTTCTTTTCTTTTTTGTGGATATCTTACGCAACCACTGTTACTTCTTTAGCCTTATATTAGGATTTCCAATTTTTGGACAATTTTTCTTAAAATATCCTTGTTAGGCTGGACAATTTTTCTTAAAATATCCTTGTTAGGCTCACTTTAAACAAGTAAGTTTCTTACTAATCTTCTTGACTTTGGAGGGGTTTTTACTCTTCTCAAAAATCTTCCACTTCTTGTGAGATAAAGAATCTTGTACTAGAAGTAATTCTGATCTCCTTTGTCAAGACCTCCTCTCATGTTCCAAGGCTAATAAAGCTACAAATTGTCAAACTTAATGTCTTTAGCCCTACAAATAATTGCACTGGCCACATAATCCTACGAAGAAGGGAGACAATTTAAAATAGTAGAAACTTTTTGTTTATCCGAGATTGTAATGCCAAGTGCTTTACTCTCAATGGTAAGAATAATCAGCTTATTGATGTGACCATGTTTATCTATTTGACTTTGTATATCGCATCAATATTATTTAACATTTTTTTACAGTCTTTGATTCCTCAAATATTGGAATCAAATTATCCGAAATACTATTAAGAATATGTACCTTCGCCAATTCATCAAGTTCCTCCCAATTGTTGAGAGTTTCTCCATATTGTGGTTTTTCTGTATAAAATATACTTAATTCTCTGATAATTGGGCCAGACCATTAAGTTGTTTTCTTAGAATTAAAAACCTTGGAATCCTCAATAACAAACTTTATTTAATATTAAGCGCCCACTTTACAAAGAGACACTTTCGTAATTAACTTAAGTCTTTGAACTTTTATTTTTGGGGATAGGAAGGACCCAAGGAGATTTGAACTCATGACCTCTTAATTTTAAGGTGTTGGTCCTTACCAACTGACCTATCCCCTTGGACTTAAGTTTTTAAACTAAAATTGACTCAAACAAGACACATTTGAAAGTTAGACTAACTAAACAATGGAAAACAATTAACTAACTTACTCGACTATCTATTAACTGACTTACTCAACTATAATGAATAAAAAATAAAAAAATCAAGGATGAGAAAAATTCTGGTGTGAGAATATTCTAACTGGTAACTGTCTATGTCCAGGATTAGCACATACAGGATTCACCTCCTGGTTTTCCTCATGTCCTGCTTCATGATTACAGAACCCTAAAATCAGGAATACACACTGTCGCCCAAAAAAAAAAATCTAGAGGTCGCACACTCCACTCTCCTAAAAAACCACGGTACTGGTTTCTTCCTTACCTAACTTGATCATGTACTTGCGTAATATGCCTCCAAATATACACTGTCGGTTAGATATGGACAAAGGTGATTAAAAACCAATGCTCTGATACCAATAAAAAACCTTAAATGTTAGACAAAATTAAGCTTTAAGAAAAGAGATATTGTTGTCATACTCCTTATAATCACCAACAGTTCACAACCAAGAGATAATAACAAAAAAAAAACTTATACGAAGTGAGTGATTTTATATCTACTCATTAGGTCCATTTTATAGTCTTCCAAAAGTCACTATCGTTCTCCAATGAATGCCTTCAAAAGTTGTCTCGTACAGTTTTATCTATTGGAAAAATAATTCAAACAAGGAAAAATTTCACATACTACCCAAGAACTATCTCTATCATCAACTACCGCCCACAAGTTTTTGACATCATCAACTACCACTCAAAAAATTAACACCGTTAATCATAGAGACCCACCCCTAAAAAACTTCCATTAGATGATGATGTCAGCTCAAATCAACTTTTTGATGGACAATATTGCCCTTAGTGTAAGGGTAAAAGGCCATTTTTACCCTGCACCTTATTACCCTAGCCCTAAATCTAAAAATCATTAACTAAGAAGAAGGAAGAAGAGGGGAGAATCACCGACAGCCACCGACTATGCTAGGTTCCGAGAAGAAGCTAACACTGGAACACCGGTGATGCAGTCTAATGATCAGCCGTAAACCAGTTCAAGAACCAACATAAGGACCAACCGACGTTGGTCCATGGAACCAGCCAAAACACTATTCACAGTACTGTTCACGTAAACAGTACCATCAGAATCTTTTTGCAATATTTTGTTTCTCTTTTTTGTTATTTCTTTCCTAAAGTTAGTTTAGATTTTATTTCCTAAATTGATTTACTTTATGAGTCAGTCTTAGTTGTTTCATTGTTTTATAAACTTTCCTATTCTCTATAAAGGAAGTTTTTGTTTCTGTTTGGGTTCCTATTTTTGTAACTTTTTCCATAGTTTATATAAGAAGAAGTGGAATGCTGGCAGGAGAGTTGGCCAAAATTTAATATTAAAAATTCTGAAACTCCTATTTTGTTCATTCCCGTTTTCTGATAATAGAGGTTTTTCGAAAATTCATAACTTCTTCATCCGTAATTGAATCACCTTCAAATTTGAGTATGTTATCAAACACATCCTAGAGCACTTCCCCTCCAAGTTTGAAAACCTTTCAACGGCTGAATCTCAAGATAAGTGAATTTTTCCACAATTTTATAATTCTGGTTTGCTAAAATATCTGTTTGAGACCTACGAGCAAGATTGGTTTCAATCCCACCCATTGGATCAAGCTCATCGTCTAGGATATTGCTCCTCATATCCTAAGGATCAAGGATCCCACATGAGCCTTCCCCTATTATCAAATGGGACAGACTACCAAAACTCCATGAAATCTATCTTACTTTCACCAATTTAGGGATACAAAAGTCGAGAGTCCTAAGCAGCATCCAGAATGGTGCTGTAAGTGTTCATGTACAACCTCCATGGACCTGCACTTAGGCTTAAACACCAGCCTAGAGATGGGAATTCATTGAGCCAACATGTGAACTTCCTTTTGCCCATTACAAGACAGTTCACATCTAATGCAGCTGCCCATTCATACAAAAATGAGCTTGCTTTTCAATCACATTACCGCCTTCAAAGGTTCACGTATACGGGATATCCCAACCATCCCCTTAGCATTAGGAAGCAGTTTAACGGACAAGTTTTCATCAGACCTTGGAACCAAGAAGCCAAGATTTAATTTCTTATTGTAGATGAGAACAGATTTAGGAGTATCTTCAATCAGAATTTTAAATGAAGTGGAAGCAAATATCTTAAGAAATTCCTTTACATTATTATCCACTAATTTATCAGACAATCTTGAATACTTGAAACCTGTAGAGATCCCTTGACAACAACAAGAACCCATACTTGTTTTTCTTTGCAGGCAAAGACCAGATCAGGAACTTCTTCCCAAATCAGCAGCCTACCAAAACTCGATTGATTGTAACAATTCAGGAATCTAATCCTCATTTATTTTCATTTGTATCCTCCTTTCCCAGTTTTGCTAAGCCTAATCTTAAATATCTTTCATTTAATCCCTACCTCTACTATTTCCTTCAACCGAATCCAGCATCCCAATGTAAGAATAATAAAAACCCAATATTTCTTCTCTATGTAGCATCTCTCATCACTCCAAATTTCAGCTGTAAACTTTCAATAATAAGCCTTCGTGATGCCGCAAGGAAAGAGGGAGGGGGGAATAGGCTACAATTTATCAATGTCTTAAAAAATAAACGATATTGGAGGAAGAATAAGAATTTAGGTGCTGTTATTTGACTGCACAAAACCCATTAAAGTAACCAACAATTAGGAAAAACAAAACATATAAGAAGTGCAAACAATCCAGAATTAAAGAAGATACTATTTAAGTGACAGTAGCCGAACAAAAAAGAAAGAGAATTGAAAGGGAGAAGAAGAATAGCAGAAATCAAAGAAAATGATTAAGATTTGATAAGAGAGGAGGAGAAGATCACAGTGATACCTTTCAGCTGCTGGCGTAACCCAAAAGCAATGAAACCATTTTAAAAAACTCAAATTTCAATCCAAAAAACCACCAAATTCGTGAAGGATCTAGCACCATTTATAAAATTAAATTGACTCACTTTAGAACTCCTAAATGAACTAAACAAATGCCTCCTAACGTTAACTAAACAGACTCTCAGTAGGAAATCCGACTCCTATTTGACCCAATAACTGACTCAATTAAGCAATAAGAATAAGAATAAACCTAGTGGTCATGGGTTCAAATCTGGAAACAGCCTCTCCGTGAAGCGAGGGTAAGGCTACGTACATAAGCCCCTCCCCAGACCCAACAGCCCGCGGGAGCCTGGTACACCATTTTTTTTAAATAAGAATGGACCTTATCCATGCTTCCCCTTATAGAACCATAAAGAAACCTAATAGAAATAGGAAATTAAAGTGGACCTCCTAAACAACCTAGACACCTAAACTATAAAACTATGACTCTTTTCAATTAGTCCTACTTGAATTCAATGACATAAAGCCAAGTTAAGACAGCTTCTCCATAAAAATGTGAATAATTATTATTCTACCCATTACAATTCTTATTCCCTACTCTTACAAAATAAAGCCCAAGATTAACGAATGTACAAAATGTCCTATTCCTCAGTGTCTTGATTGTCAAAGGACCACAAATATCTGTGTGAAGTATTTCCAATAGTCCAGATAACTTCAGATTTTTTCTAAAAGGTCTCTTGGTCATCTTCCCTACAAGGTTCACAGATATTAAAATCTATTTTCCCAGTATTTGGAATTTGATTTGACCTGCTCATTCTGAGCATTTTGTCTTTATTCATGTGTCCAAGTCTTTAATGTCAGACATACTAATACAGAAGTACACAAAAAGAATTTTCACTTTATTGATACATATTGTCAACTTTAGTGCCCTTTACAACAACTTTCCCATTCAGACATAGTTACAATACCAAACTTGAATCATGTATCATAACCTTTGTTATCCAGGGCTGATATCAATATAAGATTTTTCGTAATGGTAGAAATATACAGAACATCCTTCAATTCACAATATAACCCTCAGATTGAAGTTTAACAAACTCCCACACCAAGCACATCACAGTATGTATTATTGCCCATGGGGTTCTCCATTACACAATTCCTTAGGGATTATAAAATCTTCTTTCAGCTTCGAAATATGCCTAGTTGAACTAGAATCAATCCACCACTCATCTTTATCATTCTCAGCATGTAGAACTTCTAATGTAAACTTTTTTTTTTTTTTTTTGTGGATATCTAACGCAACCACTGTTACTTCTTTAGCCTTATCTTAGGATTTCCAATTTTTGGACAATTTTTCTTAAAATATCCTTGTTAGGCACACTTTAAACAAGTAAGTTTCTTACTAATCTTCTTGACTTTGGAGGGGTTCTACTCTTCTCAAAAATCTTCCACTTCTTGTGAGATTTGGAAGAATCTTGTACTAGAAGTAATTCTGATCTCCTTTGTTGAGACCTCCTCTCATGTTCCAAGGCTAATAAAGCTACCAAATTGTCAAACTTAATGTCTTTAGCCCTACAAATAATTGCACTGGCCACATAATCCTACGAAGAAGGGAGACAATTTAAAATCGTAGAAACTTTTTGTTTATCCGAGATTGTAATGCCAAGTGCTTTACTCTCAATGGTAAGAATAATCAGCTTATTGATGTGACCATGTGTCTTCTATTTAACTTTGTATATCGCATCAATATTATTTAACATTTTTTACGGTCTTTGATTCCTCAAATATTGGAATCAAATTATCCGAAATACTATTAAGAATATGTACCTTCGCCAATTCATCAAATTCCTCCCACTTGTTGAGAGTTTCTCCATATTGTGGTTTTTCTGTATAAAATATACTTAATTCTCTGATAATTGGCCAGACCATTAAGTTGTTTTCTTAGAATTAAAAACCTTGGAATCCTCAATAACAAACTTTATTTAATATTGAGCGCCCACTTTACAAAGAGACACTTTCGTAACTAACTTAAGTCTTTGAACTTTTATTTTTGGGGATAGGTAGGACCCAAGGAGATTTGAACTCATGACCTCTTAATTCTAAGGTGTTGGTCCTTACCAACTGACCTATCCCCTTGGACTTAAGTTTTTAAACTAAAATTGACTCAAACAAGACACATTTGAAAGTTAAGACTAACTAAACAATGGAAAACAATTAACTAACTTACTCGACTATCTATTAAGTGACTTACTCGACTATAATGAATAAAAAATAAATAAATCAAGGATGAGAAAAATTCTGGTGTGAGAATATTTTAACTGGTAACTGTCTATGTCCAGGATTAGCACATACAGGATTCACCTCCTGGTTTTCCTCATGTCCTGCTTCATGATTACAGAACCCTAAAATCAGGAATACACACTGTCGCCCAAAAAAAAAAAATCTAGAGGTCGCACACTCCACTCTCCTAAAAAACCATGGTACCAGTTTCTTCCTTACCTAACTTGAACATGTACTTGCGTATATGCCTCCAAATATACACTGTCGGTTAGATATGGACAAAGGTGATTAAAAACCAATGCTCTGATACCAATAAAAAACCTTAAATGTTAGACAAAATTAAGCTTTAAGAAAAGAGAAATTGTTGTCATACTCTTTATAATCACCAACAGTTCACAACCAAGAGATAATAACAAAAAAAAACTAATAGGAAGTGAGTGATTTTATATCTACTCATTAGGTCCATTTTATAGTCTTCCAAAAGTCACTATCATTCTCCAATGAATGCCTTCAAAAGTTGTCTTGTACGGTTTTACCTATTGGAAAAATAATTCAAACAAGGAAAAATTTCACATACTACCCAAGAACTATCTCTATCATCAACTACCACCCACAAGTTTTTGACATCATCAACTACCACCCAAAAAATTAACACCATTAATCATAGAGACCCACCCCGTTAAAAGACTTCCGTTAGATGATGATGTCAGCTCAAATCGACTTTTTGATGGACAATATTGCCCTTAGTGTAAGGGTAAAAGGCCATTTTTACTCTGCACCTTATTACCCTAGCCCTAAATCTAAAAATCATTAACTAATAAGAAGGAAGAAGAGGGGAAAATCGCCGACGGCCACTGACTATGCTGGGTTCCTAGAAGAAGCTAACACTGGAACACCGGTGATGCAGTCCAATGATCAACCGTAAACCAGTTCAAGAACCAACATAAGGACCAACCGACATTGGTCCATGGAACCAGCCAAAACACTATTCACAGTACTATTCACGTGAACAGTACCATCAGAATCTTTTTGCAATATTTTGTTTCTCTTTTTTGTTATTTCTTTCCTAAAGTTAGTTTAGATTTTATTTCCTAAATTGATTTACTTTATGAGTCAGTCTTAGTTGTTTCATTGTTTTATAAACTTTCCTATTCTCTATAAAGGAAGTTTTTGTTTCTGTTTAGGTTCCTATTTTTGTAACTTTTTCCATAGTTTATATAAGAAGAAGTGGAATGCTGGCAGGAGAGTTGGCCAGAATTTAATATTAAATTCTGAAACTCCTATTTTGTTCATTCCCGTTTTCTGATAATAGAGGTTTTTCGAAAATTCATAACTTCTTCATCCATAATTGGATCACCTTCAAATTTGAGTATGTTATCAAACACATCCTAGAGCACTTCCCCTCCAAGTTTGAAAACCTTTCAACGGCTGAATCTCAAGATAAGTGAATTTTTCCACAATTTTATAATTCTGGTTTGCTAAAATATCTGTTTGAGACCTACGGACAAGATTGGTTTCAATCCCACCCATTGGATCAAGCTCATCGTCTAGGATATTGTTCCTCATATCCTAAGGATCAAGGATCCCAATTTTTTGAAGCATTCTTACAAACAAATTTGAAGTTGAGGAATTATTTGTTTATTTCAATTACTCTTGTTTGTTAGATTTGGGTTTGGACTAAATAGAGATCCTGTAGCAAAGAGGTATCTATGAATTGGATGTGTTGAAACTCTCTTTGCCATCAACCGGTGTTAGCACCGTATTGACGGCATCAATCCTCAGTTCTTCGACTAGTCGTAATCTGGTTCCTCAGTTTTAAGTGTGTCAAAAATGGGCCCGGCCCGGTAGCACGGACCGAGCCAGTCCGATATAACCCGAACCCAACCCGGACCGAATCTTAATGGACAGGTTTCGGTCTCGGCTTGTAAAGCCCGACACCGTTTCAGCCCAAACCGAAACCAGACCGAACCGGCCCGTTAAGAAGCCCAAACTAGTCCGAACCAATAATACTTAACCCGAACACCGGTAAGGTCCATCCGGGCCCAGTTTCTTAATTTTAATGGTTTTAAATTTGATGGATTATATTACACTGTTATAATTCACTTCTTGATCCAAAAGATTATATAAATCTATAGTTAAAAAGAGTATGTTAATTGTTATAATTTACTGAATTACATACATATAGAAGGAATGATGCTAATTTTATAGATAGAAATAATAAAATATGCTATATATCTTACATATAAAATAGGCCCGATAAGCTTGATAAACCCTGTCCGGACCGAACCAGCCCAAAATCACCTCAATAAGTCCAGCCCGATAACAAATCGACACCGGACCAGCCCGATAGTTATTGTGTCCAGCGTAGCCCAACCCAGCCCGAACCCTTAATGGACATGTTTTGGGCTAGACTTATAAAACCCGACACCGATTCAGCCCGGACTGGCCCGTTGACACCCTTACTCAGTTTTATTGTTCAATTTTTCTCTACTGCAAATAATTTTCTGCTACAACAAGATCCAGAATCGTGGTTGCAGTCGTCGCCGAAGACGGAGTGGCAGGGGATCCTCGAGAATATGAGGATAATTATTCTTGATTGATCCAAAAATTATTCCAAATCCCTCTGATTTACTTGGACCACCCAACAAATTTGTATGAGAGACGGTACACCAGAGAATCAGGGCACATTTGTCAAGTGGAATTTGTCTTCATTCTATAAAAATTATTTTTTGTTCTTTCCATTTAAGTTTTTTGGTTCAATCCTGGGCAGATCTTCGTTTTCTTAGGTTTCAGTCTCACTGACTCGAGTAATTCTTAGGATTTATGGCTGAAATTATTTTCAACCAAGCTCCAAAATGGCGTTTTTGTTGGTTCACAATTTAGGCCTATTCAGAGATGTTTTGTTATAGTTCTTATAGGATCTTAGCTTTTTCTCACATACAATTGCTGATTTGAAGTTTTTGTAACTGATTTATTTGATATTTGCGTCTTCCTCTCTTTTTGTTCTGGAAGTGAAAAATTTAGATAGGTTTGTTCTGTCCTTCATCTAATGAATATGCGAGGAAGGTATCCCCCGGGGATCGGCAACGGTCGTGGTGGAAATTTTAACTCAAACGCTAACTTTCAAGCCCGAATCCCTAAGCAACAGTATGTACAGAGGAATACTGTCCAGAATCAGCAGCTGTTTCAGCAACAACAATTTAGGAATACTGTCCAAAACCAGCAGCAGTTTCCTCGGTCCTATCTATGTTTCTATTCAAAATGTGAGAGTCCAAAGAAAGCGGTGGAGGAAGACGAAGCTTCAGTTTGAACAGAATAAATGAACAGAAAGTCAAACTAGTAATTTTAACATTTCTCAATTTAAAAAAATAAGGGTATAAATGTCTTTCAGTATTTTAAGTTTCTTCCGTCAATTGAGTGGGTGTTGTTGATGATGTCAGAAACTTGTGGGTGGTAGTTGATGTTAGAGATAGTTCTTGGGTAGTGACTCTTTCAAAAGAGGTTGATTCCTCTTTATCTCTCTCTCCAACATATCTCTTCATACATAGCTACTTAGAAATGTAACCCTTTTGAAGAGTTGGGAACTGTTAGGGAAGTAATTCGGAGTTCATTATTAATACATTGAAATAGAGACTTATTTTCTTAATAACCAACTCAATAAGATTTTTAATTCTTATCTTATCTAAAACTCTTCATTGGTTGTTTTAGTTTATATTTGATTCACTATATATCAATGAAATGGATGAATCAAATATAAGATAATAAGAATTGGGGAAGAGACCGACAAGCTGCTTGTATTGTCGTCTTATACGCCAAGCCAATAGTGGGGAAGATAAGAGAATTTGGAAGGTCAATATATCATATAGGGGACCCGTATATTTAACGAGAAGAGAGAAGAGAAAGATTGTGAGAGTACACACTAACAGCGTGTACTTCATTTTCCCTTCATTAAAGATACATATCCTTCTATATAACTCACCAATACCCACCGAATCCTCATCTCTCCCTCCCCGCCATTGGCTTGACATATAAGATGCCAATACAAGCCACTAGCATGTCGATCCCTTACCCGTAAGAGTTTTAGATAAGTAAAATCCTTATGTAGTTGGTTGTTAAGATAGTGAGTCCCTAGTCATGTAACTAATAACCAATTGATTGGGAAGGGTTACTTCCCCAATGATTCACAACTCTCTAAAGAGTTGAATTTCTTTCAAGTAGCTACGTAAGAAAAGACGTTTGAAAAGAGATAAATAAAAGCATACAACTTTTTCTTGTTAAGTCGCCTTGTTTGAATCTCTTTTCCAACAAACAATGATAGTTTAAGAGAGATTTTGAAGGCATACGTTGGAAAAATGTAGCAACTCTTAGAAAACTATAAATTGCCATGCTGAGAAAGCTTAAACTCACTTACTTCGTACATGTTTTGCCATACTCTTTTTCCTTCTTGTGAACTGTTGATGATTACAAAGAGTCCTGCAGCCATAATCTCTTCCATTTAAGTCTGTTTTTTTTTTCAAACTTTTGTGGTTTGTCAGTAAAGTAAGTTCTGAACCGTGCCAAATACCCCATTCAGAATGGTAGATAATTGGATTAAAGCGCCCCATTCAGAATAGATAAATAAATGGATTAAAGTGCTTCATTCATTGTCAATAACTTCATATAATTTCAATCTCCCCATAAAAATGGTATCCCTATAACCCTTAAATTGATGAGAAACAACCTATTTCCAGCATCAGTAACCCTACTATATTGTATATTCCTGAAATTTAAAATAGCAGGCAGATGGAATATAGAACAAACCTGAAAAGAGGAAAAACCGGCTCCAAAGGTTTAAATGGCAGTGGTTGGCCCCCTAGATTCCTCAATCGCAGCCGCTTCGGCCTCCTTTTCTCCCAATGAATAGGATCTACTCACGGTAATAGGATAACCAAGCATTTTCATTTTGTCCATCTCCATCACTGCTTTCTCCCACTTCAATTTCGTCGTGATCGTCGTCATCAATTTTCCCAGAACTTCTCATTCCAGTGGGAAAATGGCGGAGAAATTTGGGTTCAATTACAATAATTCATCGTCTATTCGCCATAAATTGTCCCCTATTCAATGGTACGCCTCTCAGTAACAACAAGTGGTGTTCAGACTTCAGAGCTTGCAGACGCTGAGTGAGAACATAGCAGCTGTGGAATTCGCGGTGAATGAATTTCGACCGAATCGACACTTCCGAGGTTTTATAGACGAGACCAGGACCGAATCTGAATTTTGGCTCAGCTTGGAGTCCTAGACATTGGACCCCCCTGTAACTCCAATGTTGGAGTCCAAGGGTGCTAGTTGTGATATGTGCTGTGAATCATTTGTGTAACACACGTGCCAATAAATAAATATATTTCATACAAAAAAAATAAAGTGGTTGAATCTCCTCAGTGGAGATAGACAGCGAAAAAATCCTCTCCCGCCCACCTGCTGACAGCTAAGGGTGGGATTTCAACCGGCTCACCTCCCCATGTATTGGTAGGCGGATTGACTGATCCCCAGCCCTTGGATCAGCGATAGAAACCTCCTACCGCGGAAGAGGATTTATTTCCAAATAGACAAGTATCTCACAGGCATTGTCTCCTTGTAACCAATCCGATTACTCACTCGATGTTTATGCGATTACATCCTAACATCCCAATCGCCTTAAATATCAAAACTAACCCTTTTGGATGCATGACTGGGATGCTGAGGTGACATTTTACATTGAGACCGACCCTTTCTTACATACCAATAAAAATAGATTGTACACATCAAATGTATATGGAAATGTATGCCATTGATTTTTACCCAAAGAGAAAATCAAGGTTGTTGAAAAAAAGAATTATAACCTTTTTCTTTTTTTTTTGTCATTTTTTATATAGTACAATTTTATTTTTTCTTCAATGATTGTAAAATATGTCATTTCACATGTTTATTGAAAAATGTGCAATACAAATAATAGTTTTGATAATGATACAATGAAATATTTTTTTTCCGTCGCCCTAATTAATTTTTAGCAATAAGACAACGGACAATAAAAAAAGGTTACAGTTCATCTCTTTGCTGAAAACAAGTTGCACCCTTATCTGAAACCAGGTTTGAAATGTCAATTTTAAACTATGTTATCTTGCTCCCTTTGCTATTATTTGAGAATTGAGGCCTTCTCTACACCAGTTGGTTTACTTCTCTCTCAGTAAAAATATATCCATGAGTTGCTCATTCGGACAAAAATGGATGGCACAAAGGGCCTCTCTGCACCTGCTACCACCAGAATACAGCAGATGGTGGTACACCATTCCAGGATGTTACTATATATCATTACCGTTGGAGCCTTACAGTTTGCAACCATTACATGGCCAAAAATTGCTTTTGTGGTCGATAAAGTATGTCAGTTCATGCACTCTCCAACCAATTAAATGACAGTGAAATGAATCCTATGGTATTTCAAGCAAACCATTCACTTTGGTATGCAAATCCAATGGGATTCTTACTTGACACTAGATGCATATTCGGATGTTGGTTGGGCTGAGTGTCCAGATGACAGACGGTCATTCTTGCTCATCACCTTACTTGTAGCCCCTTCTAACATTGTGTAGATACTTCTCATGGTGATAGCTGATAGGTAGTGTAGGAATGCTTATGAATCAAAAATGGAAATATGCAATATGAAAGCCCATTTTTGAAATGTAAATCCACCTTATATCATAGTTCAAGTAATCTCGGGTCTTGGCCACTGTCTCTGAGCTTCACCAGCCGAAAATTCCAGTGGTTCTGATTGCCGGCGCTATGGTGCTTGAAACAATATCACACTTACTATTGATCACATGTCCATATGCTGGGGCCACTTGGTTTGGATGCTAGTTATCAATTATAATTCTAGATGGTGATTTTTCATTGCATGGCTAGATTCAAAGTTGGAGCACTTTTTTGCTTCACCGAAGTCATGAGTTGATGGCCCTGTGCCCGTTCATCTGTTGGTACATGTGGCTCTCTCGCGAATTTTAATCCTCTCATGCCCCTCATGCCAGCATGAGGAAATTCAGTGGCTGTAGTTTACTGTGCACACAAACTGATGTATTGATATACGTGCATAGTGGATGACAGCTACTAGATTTTTTCATGTTGGCATGAGCGGCATGAGAGGATTAAAATCCCAGATAAATTTCAGCTATCCCCCATAATAGCTTCGAAACAGCATCTACCTCCCACACTTTTCAAAAAACATCAACTACACCCAAGTAACTGACGGAAGAGACTGAAATCACTATTAGACATTTTTACCCTTTTCGTTTTTAATTGAAAATTTAAAAAAACTAATAAAATTACTAATATAACCCATCTCAGCGGGTCGCTTCGGTTCGCTATAGGCTGATGCTCATTCCGCAGAGCATCTTGGGGAACCTCTTCTGCCACGTGAGGCTGGTGAGAAGGTCCGGGAAGCATCCAATGCGCCAGAGAGGGGTTAGCGTCGCCAGTGAGTAGCAGCACGATGCCAATTCCGCCTCAGAGCCAGAATGACGTGGTGGTTCCTTACCGCTACAGCAGAGCTGAATTGCGCGGGGACGAAGGCCAGCCGGCCAGAGTCCATGGTATGTTTATCTTTTTTATAGTTGAGGGGTTATACCTAACAAAATTAAGTGAATACCCAAAATTGTGGTCATTTTATTTCTATCTTTCCATACATAACCGAAAAATGGAAAAGATTCTTCCAGAGTCTCAGGTGTTTATCTTCTTTAAGTATTTCTAACTTCGAATTTTCTGAATTTCCATCCAGATAATAATTTTGAAAAGCTTTCTAACTTATAAAAAAAACAAATCTGCATTAGAACCTGCACCTGAAGAAACTATCTTGTGTCATCGGAGAACACAAACACAGGCCCCTTGGGAATAATCTAGGGTTTCTTCAAGTCGAGATAGATTTGGTTTTACTGTGAAACTGGAAGCCTGAGCCCGCCAATCAGCTCTTCACCGTTGCTGGATCTGCATAAGAAATACTGAAATCACCGACAATAGGAGACTCTTTTCGCCCTAATGAGATATGAAATTTGGAAGAAACGTTCAGTTTCGATGAAAATCTAAAATCCATTGGGGTGACCTGGTTCCCTCCACTGGTAGGTTGTCAGCCATGTCGTCGAAGAAGGAAGGGAGAAAAAAAGAACCAGACAAGAAAATAAAAGAAAACAGATGGAGAATTGAAGAATAAGAAGATGAGGAAACAGATAAAAGAAAACAAAAACGAAGAAAAAGAATGAGGCAGAGGAAGAAGGAGGAGAAGAAAAAAAAAAATTTAGTGAGAAAAACGCACAGGAAGAAGAAAACCAGAAAAGTAGCGTAGGACGACAAGCAAAAAGAAAAGAAAAAAAATACCTGGTTGGTCGCTTGAATAAATGGCGCTGCTAGAATAAAAATAAAATAGAAGGAAAAACAGAAGAAAATCAAGATTATGAATTAGAAGGAAAAATAGAGGAGAATGATAGCCAAGATCTTGAAAAATGAGTTAAAAAAGAGTATCGAAAAAGGGTCGGCCATTAACGATGGCAATGAATCATTTTATTTCTCAGTTTCAGAGGGTCATCCGATTGCTGTAGGTTTTCATAGCTAGGTTTCAGTGGGTAAAGAAGAATAAATAGGATTTAGATTTGGGGTTTTACCCTCTTTAAGTGAAGGAGGGTAAAATCATCTTTTAACATTCTCTTAAGGGCATTATTGTCTATTTCAAAATCAATTTTGGGTTACATCAGCAACTAACGTAATTCGTTTAACGGAATGGATCGATTTGATTAACGGTGGTAAACGTTTGGATGGTAATTGATGTTTTTTGAAAGGTGTGGGTGGTAGGTGATGTTTCGAAACTATTTTGGGGGGTACCTGAAATTTATTCTTAAAATCCCTCTCCCGCAATGATCTCCTCTTTAATCATAAAACTTGGTCACCAGTAGAAGTATTTTTAATGGTGGACTGCTCTTTTGAAGAATTTCTTCAATTAGGTCAAGTAATCGGTATTGGATCAGTCGATTCAACTAATTCGTATTGGTTTCGGACATGACTGATCTCTGGTCCAAACCCGATTCTAGTCTATTTTAATTAAGTTCGGACACATATGTTATTTCCCATTGGATACTTCGACCGAATAGATTTATACATGGTCGATACCTAGATTTAGAACCTTCTCTTATATTAAAAATAGCATAAGTAAATATTGAGGTTATTTCATAAAAAAATAATATGACTTTACGTGGAATGTGATTGGAATATGAAACAATAATTTATAGAAGCTTAAATTTTTTTACAATTTTTGTGATATGAAAAAAATAAATAAATAAATAAACAAAGGAAATTAGAGAAGGAGTGAGAGCACGAATAAGTTTTCATGTAAAATGGATTTTTTTCTTCAAATATGGGATTTTTCATTGTTCGTATAAGGGTTGTTGTCCATGCGACAATGGACAATGATGTTTTCAAACGTCACAAGACGAATTTGAATCATCTATTTTTAAGGTGTTTTTGCAATGTAGATTGTTATTTCTCGCTTTAAAGTTTGAAGAGTGTATTAATAATTGCTAGAGTACAGATACATATACACGAACATATACGGGATGCATGCCAATACAAATGGTGTATTTCATTGAATTAGTATTTAAAATTTGATATTTATATATGTCTAAGGCTCTCTTTGGTAAGTATTATGATATCTGTAGTTGTTTGGTATAATTTATGATACTTATTTATATTTAAAATAAATTAATGTAATATAAAATCTATAAATAATTATAAAATATTTATCATTATTGTGATAATCTATTATTACTTCTTTATATCTAGTGGTATTAAATGATTATTATTTATGACTTGTAATTTATTATTGAAAATGATTTGTCATAAATAACTCTTAGACATAAATATAAACTGTACCAAAAAAGCCTAATATAGCTCAATTTTTTTACTCTATTTCATAAATTTTATTTTCTTGACAACCTAACATAGCCTAGGGGACATAATAATCCCTCTCCGACGATTTATCATCTAATACCCATGCTATGGGGTCAATTTGATCCTGAAGTCGTATCCCAAATATCTGGAACCATAATGGTTCAAAATTTGATACTGTTTTTTTATCTGATAAGGTAATAGTTTATAGTCATACCAAAATATAGTTTATATACCGGATCACATATTTATACTGTCACATACACATTCCATTGATCTGCATTGTAGTAAAACCATATTTTATATCAAATAAAAAACTTTATTCTATACATAATAAAAACCATATTTCATACCAAATAAAACCCACATTTCGTACCGGTTAAAAACCATACCGAACTAGTATAATAATGCTATGAAAAAATCATTTTCATATTGATATGTTATAATGAGATTTTTTTTTTTTTTTTTTTGGGTAATAGATATAGTATAAATAGATGATGGCAAGATTTTTTTTATTTTTCTTTGTATTGAACCGGAACTGTACGGATTGACCCCTTAATCGGTTAGTCCCATGCTCTATATACAAACCGGGTTCGCACCCTCTCCTGCACTCCCATTGGCTGGGGGTGGGGATTCTATTGCACGCAGGCGGCGTGGCGTTCTCCTCCCCAAAATGTAAATACACAAGCGCGAACACGGTGTGTGATTTATTAATTTCTTAGGATTGAAGCAAATGGAAATCCATCTTCGCCTGCGTGGCGTTCTCCTCCCCAAAATGTAAATACACAAGCGCGAACACGGTGTGTGATTTATTAATTTCTTAGGATTGAAGCAAACTGGAAATCCATCTTCGTCAACATCCCTGCTTTCATACATTTTCCACAGACTACAGAGCCTTGAGAGTTGAGATTATCCGCGTTGATTTCTTCCCCTGTGTAATTTATTAATTTCTTAGGATTGAAGCAAACTGGAAATCCATCTTCGTTAACATCCCTGCTTTCATTCATTTTCCACAGACTACAGAGCCTTGAGAGTTGAGATTATCCGCGTTGATTTCTTCCCCTGTCGTTCCAATGGCGGGAAGATTCGGATTTGGTTCTTCAGGAAATGCTGCGATGACAATGACCGTGACTAGCACTCCAAGTCCAGATCTAGCTCTTACAAATTTTGCTTATTGCTCTGCTAACGATCTCAAGAAGTTTTCGATCCCTGGATCGGGTCTCTCCATTGCATTGGTGGCGGACGTTTTCGCTCTCTCTCTACGATATCCTTAAATTCATCCGCGGTTTGTTATTTAGTATGTTCTATGACTTTCAAGTGCAAATATTGTTTATAATTATTTTATCATTTTAGTATGTTCTTCGGATGATTAATTGCTCATGAGATCGTTGAATATTGAAATAGGTTTGGTAGGACACAATGTAGTCGGAAAAATTTATTTATTTATTCAGGTCATTAAATTTCGTATTATTTGGCTGCCTTTGATATAAAACCTAACTTTCAAGAGCGTCTTTTGGGATTTGATTCTTTGATTAACACAAGTGATTGGTACACTAAATTAACAGTTATGGAAGTCATCGCCACAAAAGAAAATGAGGGACTGATTCTTTGGAAAACATGTAAAATATTTTTACTTCTAAAAAAAAAAAAAAATCCTCCACATGATAACAATGCTAATAAAATCAAAGGCCTCTACAATCCCTCGAGAGAAGTTATTGAGGCACTATCATTCCAGATGTAGACCTATGGGAAAGACAACAGAATACCCAAAGAGAAGTTATTGAGGCACTATCATTCCAGATGTAGACCTATGGGAAAGACAACAGAATACCCAAGTGCAGGCACAATTCTGAAGGGGTTTTTTTTTTTTGGATGGATAGGCCCCAAGGAGACTTATTCTTTGAGGTGTTAGTATTTATCAACTGAGCTATCCCCTTGGGGTTAATTCTGAAGGGTTGTTCCACTTTAAATCTTAGGGGCACTTGTTATGCTTTGAGGTTTGACTTTTTATAGGAGCTATGCTCATCATTCCTGAAGCAAGCTAGCTAACCTGTAACAGTAGAAAACTTAAAAAACACTCATTTTTTTATTTCTTTTATTACTCATTTGATATTTTGCCTGTATTTATTACTGTATATATGTCTGCATCAAATCCTTATACGAGAAATCAGTAAGAGTATTAAACTTATATTTCAATTGTATCTTTATGTTAGAGTAGTGGAATAAAAAACAATGAGTTGGACATGATTCCTATCTACAAGATTCATTAATGTTTAACCCTAAGGTTCTGTTTGTTTCCTTGAAAAAGGTTGAAAATGAAAAATTTGCTGTAAAATAGGATTTACACTGTTTGTTTTATTGTAAAAAGGCAAAAAAAGGTATAGAGAAAACGGGAAAAATTTACATGGAGGACAATTTTCATGTAAAATATTATTTGCATGGAAAATTTCATAAAGAAACAGATAGGGCCTAAGTTGAAAAAGGAGGAGGAAAACGATGCATTAGGTGCACAAAAAAGAAGAAGAAAAAGAGCTATTATTTGTCTAGATTGGACTTTGAGTCAAAATTTTGGTGATCTGTAGCTTTTTATTTGTTAGGTTTGGTAGTATGTGTGACCTTTAATTTCTGACATTGTAATTTCTGTTTCTCATTTTTTTATGTATTGTAAATTTTTGTTTATTTGAAAAACCCAACTCTATTGGTGCCTTTTTAGCTGTTGGCTTGCGAGGAAAAGTAGGACTTCAATGTGGAGCAGGAATGCAGGATTCTGTAGATGATCCAAGTAGTTAGGATAATGCTTTGTTGAGTTGAGGTTAATTGAAGTATCTGTTTCAGTGGGAATGTCTGAAAGAGTGTTATATGTGAGCCTTGTGCATAGCATGTGTCTATCATTTGCACTTTCCTTTGTTCTTATGCTCCTTCTCCCTAGTTGTATTTATTTTCATATTCATGAATTATTTTCAAACATGGTTAACCTTGACCAAGACGTACTGCCCATGAAAGTATACGTGATGGTTTTATTGCCTTGAATGCCATCCAACGACGTCATGCTAGAGTTTCTACTGGGGATACAGTATCTGCGAGCAAGTTAGTTATCCACTACTTCGCTAATTTATTTATTTTCATTTGAACATATTTTAGATTTTTGGGTCTACCTTCCTGTAGTCTTATAGTCGTTTTGTGGTAATGCTCTACTTAGATTTGTCCCACCTGACAATTTCAACCTGGCATTGCTTACGTTGGAATTGGAGTTTGTGAAGAAAGGGACAAAAAGTGAACAGGTATGCCTTTTGGTTTGCCATGGTGTTTTGTCAATAAAATATTCAACTTGTAAAAGTAAAAAAAAAAGTATTTCTTTGTTGATTACTTGCATCTCAGTCTTTCAGTTGTTCAATCTGATTATGTAGCTTGGTGCTTAATTCATTTGTCTGCTTGATTTCTTGAATTGAGACATGCCCATTTGCCTACCAAGTCCTTTTTAGTATAGAAGTTGATTATGGACAACCCTTTTGCAGATTGATGCCGTTCTTTTGGCCCAACAAATTCAGAAGAGATTTATAAACCAGGTAGAAGTTACAACTAGTATTAAATCCACTTTCTTGCATGTTTTTCCTGTATCGTGTATGCACGTATTTGTTAGCAGTTTTCTGAATGTCTATTTTCTATATTAAAGTTCTTTGAAAATGTAAATATGTAATGTCGTCCCTGCCCTTATGTTGCAGTATAAGTTTTGTTAGTTATTTGCATGATTGAATGGGGATATGTTCATCAGATCCAGTAAGTTTTAAGTTTCCACATGTCAATTATACTGATGAATCTGTGCTAGTCTGCATTATGCAATTATGCCAATACTTGCTTCTCTTAAATGAATTGCATAAGATTTCTTTTGGGGTGTGTGTTTTTAGGGGGAATGGTAAGTATATTTGTTATAATGTAAAGCAAATGAATTGCATAAGGTGGAGCATTTTTTTTAACCTTTTTGTTTTAAGGAAATCATAAGGTGGAGTGTTGCTTTCTTGAAAAAGAGAAATTAAGTGACCCAATGAAATTTTTTATAGGATAAACATACAACTGATTCTTTTCTGATTGATTTTGTCTTTTTTTTTTTTTTTTTGGGGGGGTTAACCCCTTAATGTCTTTGCTTCTCTGCTTGTTAAAAAAGAAAAAAAGAAAAAAAATAGAGACAATGGAAACAGATCTTTTATTTATGTATCTGTCCTTTTGACATAATGTTTGAATTTTAGAATGAAATCTTTCAAAATTGGTAAAACATTTCTGTCTTGTCGGGGCTGAAATATGCTGAAAGGTGAAATTGCCAAAATTTGAGAGCGAAACAGATCCTTCCCTGCTTACTTTGATTAGGAAAACTCTCTCTCTCTCTCTCTCACACACACACACACACACACAGAGGCACTTGCATGCAATGCCACACAAGAGAAAAGGTAGTTAAAAAGTTTTAGCAGTATAATTGGATTATTTGTATTTCACAGAAACCAGCAATACAAGTAAACGGTTTATATGAGTTTTATTTCTTCGGCGAACACCCCAAATGATACCAAAGAGTAGATATTTCCATCCCCTTGAATTCAAGTTGCAAGCTTAATCCAGGAAAATGAACCTATATACGTGTGAAACTTGGAATACTTCTATTTTTATCTTCAAATGTACTTCTTTGACTCTATTTGAATTCCCCAAGTGACTACCTTTGTCACATGGATTCAGTTTCGGGTGTGTGTCAAGGAGTTGGATCCATCTCAACCTTTAAAACTTTGAAGATGGGAATACGTCCATTTCGGTTGTAGGTATGTAGACATCGTTAAAATGTGTCCAACAGTTGGGTAGGGATATGTTGAGGTCTTTTAATAATGTATATAGTCTTAAAGGTACCAAAACAAGTGTTTTTTTCCTTGTAATGTGGGGGCATTGATGGGAAGAAAGTAAATTAAAAGAGGTCATTGAAGAAGAACAAAATTCTCTCTCTCTCTCTGAGTTGTGTTCCTTGGTTTTCGTGTTTGTATGGAATATAAAGAGTAGCACTGTTACAAATGTGAAGGATACTTGTGCATCTTTAGTTTGTCTATCATAGGGTAGGAGGGAAGGTGAGAGAAATTGTTAGATTACTTATGGGCTGATTTTGATCTATTTACATGTAAATGGTTATGCTATAGAGTGTAGAGTATAGACTTGGGTTTGACTATCTTTGCATCTCTTTGAATTTTTAAATGGTGTTTGAGATGATAGACAAAAAAGGTCCCTAGCCAAATAAAACCACCATTTTAAAACCGAAATAAAGAACTGATAAAATCTGATATACTTTGGGCATAAGCTAAGATTATTTTGCTTCAAGTGTGCATTGCATTTTGTATTTATATGCATTATCTGTTTTTATATTTAAATTCCTCCTTTAATAGCTGTCATAAAATTATTTCTATAATCTAAGTAGCTTATAATATCTTTAAATATATTAAACAGTCTAATTTTGTATACCCTTGAGTTCCAAAATCCAACCTTTTTGGGGTTTTTCCAATCCAACACTCCATATCCGTGTCTGACTCTGATATCTATAGGCTAGCATCCATGTAAATTGAGTGATGCTTATTACTTCTATTTTTCTTTATGGGTATTGGGTAGCATATGAATTTCCTGGATATCTATCTGAAAAATGCTCTTATGTGGTGCAGGTCATGACTGAAGGACAAAAGGTATCGTTTGAATATCATGGCAACAACTATATATTTACTGTCAGTCGCGCTAATGTGGAGGGTCAAGAAAAATCTAATTCGTCTGAAAGAGGGATGATAACAAGTGATACATACTTTATCTTTGAAGCTTCAAATGCCAGTGGGATAAAGGTCACCTTCATGTGCTTACTCTTTTCTTTTTCAATGTTTAAATTTTGTTCGCTTAATTCTTTACTGATGAAACTGTGATAATTTTAAAGTGATGGGAAGATATTTGTTTTTGGAAATGAAGTGATAGGGGATTTATCCTATTGATTATTGTCTTAAACTGGATTCTACAGATTGTTAATCAACGAGAAGCTGCCAGCAGCAACATCTTCAGGCACAAGGAGTTTAACCTTCAGTCACTGGGTATAGGTGGTCTAAGTGCAGAATTTGCAGATATATTTCGAAGAGCATTTGCCTCTCGTGTTTTCCCTTCCCATGTAGCCAACAAGTAATTTATATTTAGAATTAATAATTTAAAATTTCTCAGTTCTAAACATGTTTCTATTATTTCATTATTCCTCATTACAAAAGCTTTTGATGTTCCAGATTGGGCATCAAGCATGTCAAGGGAATGTTGCTTCATGGGCCTCCTGGCACTGGAAAGACTCTTATTGCTCGTCAGATTGGGAAAATGTTAAATGGGAGAGAGCCAAAGGTATAAGGATGACTGAATTGTTGTTTTTCATATTGTATTTGAAAAGGCAAATATACATATAAGTGATAGATCTTACTAAGGTGGGTACAAATGCTTCATAACTGAACTGCATTTGAAGCATTGGATCATTGCCATTTTTAAGCGGCCAAACTTTGGGTATTAAGGTCTCTATTTATTAGTGGTAGCTTTAGTAGGACTTAAAGATGGAAAAGAGTTATATCTTGGAGGTCTCATGTATATTTAATAGAAGACCATTGTGTGGTACTCTCTGACCAAACTTCCCCCCCTCTCTAACCAGAATAGTGGTTTTATTTACTATTCTAATCCATTAATTTGCTACCTATATTTTACTTCATTTTCCTTATATTTTCTCTCTTTAGGTGCATGGTTGAAGTCATTATCTCTCTTTGTTAAGATTCATAACACACTCCCCACAAGGGGGGGGGGGGGGTGAATATGCATTGTTGGCTGCATTTTGGAATATTTTTCCATTTTCTTAATAATTGGTGCTCTCAACCATTATTCTTCTGTTCCATTTCCTCTGCTTATTCTTCCTTCTGAATAATGTTGGCTGCTTAACTGCTAATGTAGCTCTTTCTTGACAACATCATGGAATGCTTATATGCTTTTTCAGCTTTTTACCATCACTTATTCCTTTAAACTCCAGATTGTTAATGGGCCTGAAGTGCTTAGCAAGTTCGTTGGTGAAACTGAAAAGAATGTACGGGATTTATTTGCTGATGCTGAGGTTGACCAAAAGACTCGTGGTAAGTAGGCAAGGTTTGGATGACTAATAGAGTTATGGTTTGTTATTTTTAGTACATAATACTCTCCTCCTTATTTTCAGGGGACCAGAGTGACTTGCATGTCATCATTTTTGATGAAATTGATGCTATTTGCAAGGTAGGAGCTTGCATAAGCACAACTCTATCTCAAATATCCTACTCTATTCACACACTATTCATTTAGTTTATTGGCATGTTGAATGAATTTGATCCATATGTAATTTCTTGTGATGAAATTTGCATGCACTCGAGTATCCATTCATTTTTTTATAATGATTTTAATTCACTTTAGTAGTCCATCTATTGATAGATATGGGGGTTCCTTTTGAGCAGTCTTGTATCATTTGGATCCACTGAGAGCAGTCTTGTATCATTTGGATGAGATTTTGTATGGTTAATTATTGATTGTTTTATTCTAAATTTACAGTCAAGAGGATCAACTAGAGATGGTACCGGAGTTCATGATAGCATCGTGAACCAGCTCCTTACTAAGGTTAGTTTCAAGGGGTTCTATACCTCTTCAAGGAACTGTAGAAATTTCTCTAGTCTCTACCATATCTACCATATTTTTGGCAATATATATCATCATAATACTAAGCAATGGAAATTGTTTATAGATAGATGGTGTGGAGGCTTTGAATAATGTCTTATTAATTGGGATGACAAATAGAAAGGATTTGCTTGATGAAGCCCTTTTGCGGTAATCTCTGTCCCCTTCTTATTTGCTTCTGCGTTTGCTTGGTTTATTGGAAGAATTCTGCTTCATGAGAATGCTTGATACAATTTTAAGTTATTCAAATGCGCACGCTATATAGTTCATGGCGTATATATCCTGCTATAAAAAAGAAAGAAAAACAAACAAATTATGGTCTGCTAATGTTGTATCAATGGTGGCTCCATCCTTTTCAAATGAAAATTAAGAAACGTCTATTTTACTGGTCAAACAAAGTTTTAGTGGTGGTGATGGTGGTGGTTATACATGTAAACAAAACATGGTATAGATTGGTTATACATATAAACAAAAAATGGTACAGATCTACTTGTTAAACATAGTTGATCTTATTGGATCACATTATTTTTGGTTACCTATTTGAAACAATGCAATTATGAGAAACATAATGGTTATTTGTTAACAGTTCTGTGAAAATGGTATGTATGGTATTTATTTTTCGTGAGTACATGAGTCTCAATTAAATAGTGCCAATTTAACTCATCACTACTCAAGCCATGAAGTCAAGTCAAGATATTCAAGAATTGTCCAAGCTTGAAGACGAAAGAATGAAGGATGAAGGACTGAAGATGGAAAAATTGTAGCTAGTCTTAGGTTATTGAACATTAGACGTAAGTTAGTACACTTACACAAGCATGAATGTAATATTGCAAATCTTGCATTTCATATATTGTATAGACCCTAGTAGATGTCAATTTATCACCCAAAACGACTTAACATAGTTGGGACTAAGGTTGGCCTAAAGTCCAAGAAAACAAGTTTCAAAATGACTAAGAAAAGCCCAACCAGCAAAGAGGCATTGTTGTCTGTCACCGGTCGACCGACAAGTGATCGAGGATCAAGTAAAACACTACTGGCAGACAACCGGTCGACCAGACATCGACTGACAGAGGCCTGATTGAGAAGAGTGAACATCGATCGGAGGTAACTGGTCGACCAAACATCGACTGATGGAGAGCTTGGTTAAACACAAGGATCCTCTTGTCCACATAAGAGTTTGCATAAGTTGGACAGTACTTAGCTTGCGCGAAGACCCTCTCATCCTGAGAGATTATAGGTTCATTTTGATCTTGAACAAAGATTCTTGTAAGGCTCCTCTTCCGAAAAGATTTGTAAAATGTGTTCTTCTTCACCTACTGTATTAAAAGGAAGAATAGTGGATCTCAAGCTAAGGCTTCAGGATGAGTGGACTAGACTGGGAGATCCCAATTGAACCACTATATATATCCTTGTGTAGTGTGATTTCAATATTTACTTTGTTCATTCAATCACACTGCATGCTATTAGTGTTAAAATTTTAAATCTACTTAGATAACCTATTCACCCCCTTCTAAGGTTATCTAAGAGTATTTTCTTGTTCAAATTGATTTTTTTTTACAAGGCCAACAAAATTAAATCTGCTTTAGTGGGATTTTTTTTATATGCTGATTATTTTGTTAGATGCTCCATCATCTAAATTCTGTTTTTATATTATCTGAGTATTCGGTTTGTAGACCTGGACGTTTGGAGGTTCATGTGGAAATAAGCCTTCCTGATGAGGCTGGTCGTTTACAAATTCTTCAAATTCATACAAACAAGATGAAAGAAAATTCCTTCATTGCTCCAGATGTGGACCTTCAAGAGCTTGGTATGTGGGTTGGGCTGTTACTTCATTGTACTCTGTCCAATTTATTTTATGATTTTATTATCCCTCAGTCCTTTATTGTATTGTTTATTCTTGGACGTTTGTTTAAAGTTTTGCATCTCTTTTGTGGAAGAAATGTGGAGTATTGACTCGTTTATTAATTTCACCATCCCTATACTGTTGAATTTAGTCAGACGTTCACTTCCAGTAATATCTTCCCAGGAAAAAGGTTTTGAATATTCCATCATGATCCGCCAAAAGAAATGTTGAATTTATAAGGAAACATATTGTCTTTGGTTGGTTATTATCTAGACTTTCTCTTTGAAGCATGCTGGAGGAGTGATTTGTGGAAAAAATGGATTAGGTGATGCTTGTTGTTCATTGCCTATTTATTCCTGCTATTGCAAGTTTGACGTAGACAGCCTAGGGGTCTAAGTTTCCTACACTTACAACTAGCTAGGTATTTGGTTATCTAAGGGTTAGCTAGTTGGATAGGAGGACAACAACACACATCTTGCAGTTAGGGTGTTTAGAGCTGGGTGTTATCAAATAATGAGCACTATATTCCTAACAAATGTTTTTCCAACTCAGCAATGATCAAATAGGGTGAATAGAAGTCAGTAATTAAAGGCAGCATTTAACAAAGTGTTATGCAGGAAGTTTCAATCCTCCTAAAATAATAACAGCTATGTTTAGTGCTTAGGAAAACCAGTGTCATGTGAATTCAGTACAATTCAATATAAAGGAAATGGAATACTGACCATTAGGGGTGCTAAAATGTAATCACCAAAACAGGTTCTACACAATAGGAATGTACTGTTAATAGCAACAGAAAACTAACACAGTACTTGACAAACATATGCTGTTTACAGTAATAAGAAAGAATTAACAGAAACTGAGTTTTTTAAGACACAGTCTAACAATGATAGAAACTGATAATGCAAGATGAAGACTAATAGGTTGCAGGAAGGGTTTACAATGGAACATGAACATACTTCCAAATAAAACAGAACAATAGTAGAAATTAAAATTCGTGGTCGGAGGAGGAGTGGATGGATTTAGGAAAAAAAATACAGAAATAGGAAGAGAGAAGGAGAAGGGTAGGTCTTCTTTCATTTTCATTAAACTTTGCATAATAATATTCAAGAAAAAAAAATGGCCTTAAAGGCCTACATATTGAAACCCTTTGGGGGGGAAGCTGTTGGACTGCTTTATGCAGTTACAACTGCTGCAATTACAGAAAATAAAAATAAAAATAAAAGGAAAAACTAACAGTGTTAGTGGGGGGAACAGCTAACCCGTGAAAGGGGTGGTGTGGATTTACATGCTTTAAAAAAGAAAAGAAAAGAAAAGCCCAACATAATTCAAATTGCAAAAGACATAAACAGAAATAGAAAAATATAAATAGAAATAGAAACAAACAATTTTTAGAAATAGGAAATAAACAGAAAATAAACACTGTAAAATAAAATAAAAATCTGACTGCTACTGCTCCTAGCTGAAAAACTGCTGGGATGTCATCATCAAAGTCCCATTATTGCCTATCATTTGTTGAACAAGGTTCAAGATTTATAAATTTTAATATTGGATGATCCTCTCTTATAGCTTTTGGAAATCAACCTTGTAATTTGTATGCTTGGATGATCCTGCTATACCAACCATGAATGTAATTGTGAGTACTAGGAAGCATAATTTGAGGACACTTATTCTTTATTTAATCTTTAAACTTTCTATATGGTTAAAGCGGCCCGGACTAAGAACTACAGTGGAGCCGAACTAGAAGGTGTTGTAAAAAGCGCAGTGTCATTTGCCTTGAATCGGCAACTAAGCCTAGACGATCTTACTAAGCCAGTGGATGAAGAGAATATAAAAGTAACCATGGATGATTTTCTTCATGCAATTCAAGAAATTCGTCCAGCATTTGGAGCCTCCACAGATGATCTTGAACGTCGCAGGTAATTTTTGTTTCCACAGTGAACAAATGCATATATATTTTTTCTAATTAATCAATAAATTGACACTTTGAGAGTTAGAATTGCTAGACTAACATAGTGAAAGAAAGATTGGAAGTCATCCTTGTGGTTAGAGGTGCAAAGTGATGGTAAGAGAAAAAAAGAGTAGCCATGCAAATATTACTTAAATTTTTATTTTTATTTTTTTATTTCTTGGTTTTCAGCTTTTTATGTTTGTTTTAGTTCTGGAAAGTTTCATCATGTCAAGGCTTTCAGTTTTGATATTGCTGTGCTAAAAATGGTAAATTGTGTAAAATTCTGCTGGAAATTTCTAAATACTGTAAAGTTTTCTGGTTCAAGGTAAATATATGGAAAATATGGAATTTTTTTTCCTGAAACTCCAAGGTATGTTAATATGTAGTTGATCACAGTACTATAATTTAACATCATAGAGTTCAAGCATGGCATCCAACCAAGTCTATTACAGTGAGCTCCCCAGAGCTGAAGGGACTGTATCAGTGTGAATCATATGGAATCCACATACAATTGACTTTATGATGCCCTGAATTAATTTGACATTTACTTTTTAGGTTTTTAAATCTGTTCATATCTTTTGATTCCATCATTTGTTGGAAAACATAAAAAATATATTTAGTTATGTGTAAGTAGTATTAATATTATATCTGAATACTTAGTGTTTGATAATAAACTTTTTAAATTATAATTCTTATGTTTATTAGTGTACATGTCTTTTGCATTATCCTCATATTGTGTTCTTCTGCCCCTACCTCCCATCACTTTTTTAAGATGATCTAGGAAGTAGCAGCTAGCAGGCCAACTTCATTTGCCATGTCTGCCTTATGTCAATCAATGTATTGCAGGCTTAATGGCATGGTGGATTGTGGCGACCGGCACAAGCACCTCTATGAAAGAGCCATGCTACTAGTGGAGCAAGTTAAAGTGAGCCGAGGAAGTCCACTTGTTACTTGCCTTCTCGAAGGCCCAAGTGGCAGGTTGGTCTGATCATTAACAAGAATTTTTTTGTTGAAGTAATAGAAATTTTGCATCTTGGTGGTTAAATGTTTTTTGTATTTACATTTGGTATTGTTGTTATTCTAAAATTCATTGTCTTGGACAGTGGTAAGACTGCACTGGCAGCTACTATTGGTATTGACAGTGATTTTCCCTTTGTCAAGATAGTAAGTTCCTTCCCATTTTGGATATTACGTAATACTTCCTGTGGTTTTACTCCTCTTTCTAATCTTTCCTGTATTTCTTTGACTTCAGATCTCAGCAGAAACAATGATTGGTCTCAGTGAAAGCAGTAAATGTGCTCAAATTGTAAAGGTCTGTCACAAATTTTCTGTCATTATGAATCCCACTTGAGAAATCGTAGTTACTTTTCTAAATGAAGAAACATATCTTACTTTCGTGTTTTAAGAGAATTGAGATATCTTAATTTTGAATTGTAACAATTTTACACCAATGTTTTAGGAGAAATAAAACATCTTGTAGTTATGAGTTGGTTGGTGGGATGCTGTTATATTATCAGTTTTTTTTCGTGTGTTTGGTGGTTTTTGCTGCATGTACCTTGCATGTACCACTGCTTAAAATTCTGACTTTACGTTCTCTTACAGGTATTTGAAGATGCTTACAAGTCACCATTAAGCATCATCATCCTTGATGACATTGAAAGGTTTGTTTTTCTCTTACATCTCCCCCCCCAAAAAAAAAAAACAAAAAGGAAAAAGAAAAAACCCCACCCTTTTGCTAAACTCGTTTGTGTTCAATGGTTATATCACATGCAGATTACTGGAGTATGTTGGAATTGGACCTCGATTTTCAAATTTGATATGCCAGACATTGTTGGTCCTTCTCAAACGACCTCCTCCAAAGGTTTTGCCTTCCATCTTATTTATTGCTGATCCTGAAGGGGAAAGAAAAAATGAAAAAAAAAAGAAACTTACAAATGGTTGAAAGATAAATTCTATGGTAGTTCTGAGGCTTTCTGAAGTGTTTATGATTTGTAGAGGTTGTATGATACATCTCAGCTACACAATGGTCCTTATGTCTGGACTGTTTGTGTGGATCATTGGTATATGCACCTCTTTAAGTCTTAGTCATGGTCCATAAGCCCTCTAACAGATCTACGTAATGTATGTTCAGAGGTTTTCCTTCTTCATTATTGTAAGGAGGATTTCTTTGGTCAAACTTTGATCAGTGTTACTCTAATGTATTGAGATTCATATACTGTTACTTGTTAGGCTTTACAACTTCCATACAAGGTTTGAAAATTTGGATTTTGCCCCTGTTACAACCGCTTATTCCAAAAGGATCAGTTGTTAAGTAAGAGCCACAACAATGTATCTCAACATACACTAACACCCCCCCCACATGTGCAGACCCACACACAGCTCTGCACATGATATCATCCGTCAAGGGGGCACTACACATAACACAAATGATACTGACATAACGTGGAAACCGAAGGGGCACAACAATACATAATACAAACATTCAAAAGTATCAAGGGTCGAACACCCGACCTCTTGACTCTGATCCCATGTTCCAACCACTTATCCCAAAAGCTTGAGCTGTTAAATAAGGTTCACAACAATGTATATCAACACTTGCTAACAGCCCCCATTTAGCCCTTTGTTGAAACCATTTCAGTGAATTTTGGTGCATTTCACATATACAATTTCTCTAGTCATTTCTTTTTGATTTCTTGTGAAACTGAAATATTTTGGTAATTTCAGCGAATTTTGCTGAAATTTTGAACCATGCTTCCATACCAGGATGGATAATTTCATTGAATTTTTGTCACTTCCTTTTTTGATTGCTTTGAGTTAGACATGTCTTCCCAATGGAGTGATTCCCACCCCCTATTGGGGCCAAGTTCAAAATCTTGAGTCTCGAGGGTGTCTCGACCCTCTGAGAAACCGAGATTTCCGAGATCTCGGTGAGACATTAGAAAAAAAACCGTGAAAGCTCAAAACGTGTGTTTCGGCCCTAAAATGGCCATTTTAAGGCCTGATACTCCAGGGAAACCCTATTTAGCATATGTAAACACATTTAAACATAAAATTGTAAAAATAATCATCCATGATGGTTGTTTGGGTTTATACCCATGTTTGGCAATGTCAAGCTGAAGTTCAGATATAAACTTAGGGTAATATTGGCTATTCTACATAATGTTACACTAGTAGAAGATCAAAGAAGGTCAAATGAGACGATAAAATCATAGATTCATAATTCATTATTTTATGCAAATACTCAAACAATCAAATACTCGAAGTTTCAAATAGACAAATAGTCAAATACAATGATGCCCCCAAGTCCCAAGTCCCAAGTCCCATCTCCCCATCATTCCATCCCAATGTCTAATTCCACGTAGAGTGTTGTGGAAGATCTAACTCGTAAAATTGCCGACGCCAATTTTCCTCTGATTGAGCAACAAAGTTGTACCACGACATCCTGGAGCTTGTAGATCGGGTTCACGTGTCTCACATATACAAATTTCAACATCATCTACCATGCAATGATCATGTTTATGTAAGAATTTAATTTTTGCAAAAAATTCTTACCTTAAACAGTAAAACTGACGATGAACCAACGATCTTCGCTCTCGTACCAAGCTCCCTTGATAATCTCGTGGAAAGATTTGTCATAAACCCCAAGATTTGAAGGTTTGATGCAAAAAAGAGGAAAAAGAGGCAATATGACAGTTTCAGTTAAATTTCGACCAAGATTGTCTATTTACAAGTGACTTTAGACAAAAAATGGTCGAAACTAGTCGAGACTGGTTGAAACCAATTGAGACCAGTCGATACTGGGTTGAGAACTGGTTGAGATGAGTCAAGACCCAATCTTGTGGTTCAACTCGTCTCGACCACTTCGAGAACTTCGAGAAATTTGAAATCTTGGCGGGATCTCGCCGAGATTTAACATGCCTGGGGCAACACATTGTTTTCAGTTCTAGAGGCCAAGTAAATCTAATTTTGTAAGTGTGAAAGACAGAACTACCAACTAATCACCATCCATGAAGGCTGAGATAGTCACTCAGGTGGCATTAATTTTCCTGATCTGATCAATTCCTGGCTTAAATTTCTCATTTTTAACATGAAGCTTAGTTCCAATTGTTGCTCGAGATGTTTGTTCTTAATCTTGTTGATCTTGCATGTGGTTGATCCTCTATGTAGTTGATGTGGAACTTGATACCAACCAAATATTGAAGCTCTATTTGATAGTATTTGCTTATATGGTTCTATGTGAGGTCGCTGACAGTTTTGATAGTTTTTGAAGTCACAAGAAAATGTTCAATTTTTGTTTTGTTGTCAGGGGAAAAACATGCTGGTGATTGGGACAACTAGTGAGGTGGATTTCCTGGATTCAGTTGGTTTCTGTGATGCCTTCTCTATCACTTACAATGTTCCAACACTGAAGACTTGGGATGCCAGAAAGGTAAATTATTTTTATATTTTTTAGCAATCGCAACTAATTTCTTTGTTAAATAAGTCCTTCTAAACAATTTCTTTGCATGTCTTTGTGGTAAAAGTTAGTAGAGAAAGTAAAGAAATGAACAGTGAAGAGAACTATGTAGACATTTTATAAAGCTTGATACTGCTATCTCTAAGATTTGTACCCATTTGTCTCCCAGACATTTGGCAAGTGTGTGCAATCTTGTATAGTATGGATTCTCTAAAGGAATTAGTTTTTTATTTTTATTTTTAATGTTGCATGAATTCGTAGTGAGTGTCTGGGTATTCAACAGAACCACTCCCATTGCTAGGCCTTTAGGCAATTTATCTATCTTCTTATTCATGCATGTTGTCTCTTTCTAGGAGCTTTTTATTCTTGTTTTCCAAGAAAGGATCCTTAAGGTCGCTTCTAGGGTCTCTCTCTCTTTTTTTTTTTTTTTTTAAAATTTTGACGCTGTAATTTCAGAGAAGGATAGAGTAGCTAGTTCGGTATCTATCATTCCATCTTGGTTGAGGGAAAATTTATTCTTCCGTTGACAGACCAGGGTATAGTGGATTTACAGGTCTGTACCTAGTGACATTTATTATTTGAGGTAGTTTAGATATCATCTTGTGCATGTATGTTGTGTCTTTTCAAATGGGAAGGAGCTTTATATTGTTTTCTTAGTAGGGATCCTTATGGCTTGCTTCCATGTACTTGTTTTTTCTTAATGGGAAATTTTGGGAGAAGTATAATTTATTCATTCTCCCACTGGTTTTGGGAAGAGTTACTTCATCGCTTTTAACATCAGGGTAGTAGCTGTAGATTTCCAGGTCTGTACATTATTACATTCATTGTTTTGAGGTTGTATTTATGGTTTTCCCACAGTCGATGTTCTTAATGCATGTGTATTCACAATCACTAGTTTGGCTTTAAGGATGTTAATGTGTCTGCATTTGGGTGATCGAGTTGTCACCTTTGTACTGGGACTATGGCCCCAGGCGTCTCATAGTTTGAACTGCATAAATAAAATCTTCTACTGTTGAAAATATTTTTTGAGTGTTTTTTAGGCAATGATATTGTTTAACAACTCTTTGGTATGTATTATAGAATTAAGGGTAAATTACATCAGAGGTACCTGACGTTTTGAGAAATTATACCAGAGGTATCTCATGTTTCAAAAATCATACCAGAGGTACCTACGTTTTGAGAAATTATACCAGTGGTACCTGACGTTTCATCAATATTACGCTTGGGGTACCTTCTATTTTTGTACTTCCAAATTTACCCCTGTTTAGCATAACTTTTTTGGTCCCCTTTGGTTATCGCTCTCATCATCCCATCGCCGTAACGACTCACCACTCGGATTCCCCATATGCGCATCACTGTCTCAATTGCCCACCCCCTCTCATGCCCATGTCCTCTCTCGTGACCCTTCCTCACTGGCAGTTGCTCATCACCGAGTCAAAAATCTCGACTATAGTACACACCTTTGGTGAAAATTTCGCACCCTAACTTATTGCTTTTCCAGCGGGTGTACCAACGATTAGGCACCAAATAAGGGAAGTTCAACAAGAAACGATCAGTCCCTAAAAGTTTGAGATAGATCTAGTGGTTAACTTGGAGGATGCGAATGGTTAGGGTTATTGTTGAAAATATGAGAAGAGGTACCTTTGGTATGATCTTTCAAACGTGAGGTATCCTTGGTATGATTTCTCAAAACGTCGGGTACCTCTGGTGTAAATTGCCCTAGAATTAATTATATAATACATTATAAATATGTAATTGTTTGTATGATTTATGATATTTATTTATATTTAAAATAAATTATTATAATCTAAAATCTACAAGTAGGGCTCTCTTTGGTTTGTATTATATAATGTATTATGAGCTATTTGTGACAAATCAATTATGATAATAGATTCTGAGTAATAAATAATGATCGTTTGGTACCACTAAACATAATACATTATATAATGAGAAATAGGTTATAATGATAAACAACTAATAACCTATTTGTAGATTATGCATTATATCTATTTATTTTAATTATAAATAGACATTATAAATCATGCCAAACAATCACAAATTTCATAATGTATTACATAATATATTATATAATACAAACCAAAGAGAGCCTAGGTTAGAAGTTGTTTATCATTATTATAATAATCTATTATTACTTATTTATGTTTCGTGGTATAAAACGGTTTATTTATGTAATTTATTCTCATAAATGATTTGTCAATAAGTCATAAAGTAGTACTCTCTCTGGAAATAGGAACTGTGAATTAGCTTGAAGGGAGTCCTTTGTTTGCGGGGAAACCACTCCATAAATATAAACTATACCAAAGAGAGCCTGACATATGTCATAATGTATTATATAATTAATTCTATAATACATACCAAAGAGAGCCTAATATTCTTTTGTGGACAAAGAAAACTATTTTAGGGGTGTTTTTCCAATAGTTTCAGGCAGCTATCTCTATGGGATGCTATTTTTAGGGTATTCCTCCTGTAGTTTTAGTCGGCCATCTCTACTAGTAGGATTTTTCCAATCCAAGAAAAAATGGTCTAATTTTGATTGCACATTTTGACATCTGATGCGTTGTAAGATTCCAGAGAGATTAGCATTGTTGGTGTTGTAATTTCTTTCCATTTCTCTGTGGTTTCCTTATTTTGGGTTAGAGTTACAATGTGGTTTAAAAGGTATTCAACTTCTGAGTTTAGTATTCTACTCATAAAATTAGAAAGATTCTATATTTTTTTGAAGTTGCTGATTTTTTGCTTACATGGTTCCTATCTCTTCTCCACAGGTTCTACAACAGCTAAACGTTTTTGCCCCAGATGATATTGATGCTGCCGCAGAGGCCCTGAATGATGTAAGCTTAATTTCATTTATGTTTCAAACAGATCTCTTCAGCAACTATTTCTTTATTTGTTTATTTTTTGTACGCTATGTAGATGAAAACAATGCTTAGGCCCCGTTTGGTTTGATGTGAAGTAAAAAAAATTTCTCATCAGCTAAAGTGAAATAAAAGAAAAGAAAATTTCAAATGGGGGTATTGGGTTGGAAATAAAGTTGATGTTAAGTGGTATGTGAAATGTGGGGACCACAAAATAGAGAAACTAGGTAGTGAATAATCTTCTGTTGTATTTATTCAGAAATGGAAAATAGCCATTTTAAGCAAAACTTTGCCTAACAAGAAAAAAAAAAAAAAATTTATATGATATTTGGCTAGATTTTACTTGAAATCTTTTTATTTTATTTTGTCTTTTGAAGCTTCTTAAGCTCTCACTTTCAAATAACAGAGAGGTGTCTCATAAAACTTTCGTTAGTCCTCTGATGAGTGGCATGAGTGGAGACATCTTTTTTACCAAATATATGTGGTAGCTACATGAAATTAAGGATGTGATCCATTCCATATGGGATAATTTTTTGGGGACATTTTTGAAATATTTTTTTTTCTTTCTAATTAAATATTATTGCTCTCTTGAAAATGAGAACAAAATCCTCTACCGGCTATCCTTTAAGGTGGCCAATTAAGATACAGTATTAAACTGACATGTAATGATGTGATGGGTAATTTGGTCATTACATGGTTTACCTTTTATGTACTAGTTAACTCCTGTACAATATTCTCTGTGTTTGGATTGATTTCAACAAGATTGGTGCATTTTAGCTAAAAACTTGAGGTTGATGTAAGAATATTATGTTCTTCTCACTTCATAAATTTGTATTCTTATGTGTTTCAGATGCCAATCAAGAAGCTTTATGTAATAGTCGAAATGGCTGCTCAAGGTGAGCGAGGTGGAGGTGCAGAGGCCATATATTCTGGTAAGGAGAAGATTGGTATCAGTCATTTCTTCGACTGCTTGGGGGATGTCGTCCGTCCTTAATTTCCGCACGTGAAATATTGTACAGCCAGTAACACAGTTTTGGTTCCGTAACAGTGCTCTTTCTTCCCCAAATGTTTTCTGTTTCATTTTACCGAGCAGTTTTACGGAGTCCTCGGTACTAGACTGTTAGTTCTATATTTCTTGTTATGATTGAATGGTTGCTTTCACCCCCCTCTCCTCTCTTTTTCTCTCTTTCTCCCTTTCTCATGTTTCTGTTAATACTAGTGCGAATGTGGATGCCATTTTGCTGCCAGAGTGAAGATTAAGAAGTTGATACCCAAGGGGTTAGCTCAGTTGGTAACGATCAACACTTCAAAATGAAGAGGTCATGAACCCACAAGGATATTTTGTAGTAGCCACCTAGGTTAGAGTAATCGGTATCTGCCACGGTAATACCGGTTTGGTACTGATGCGGATTGGTTACACAGCCAATGAATGCACACCATGTTGGTGTATCGGATTACTAAAACCATGGTTGCTACTTGCTACCCCTTGTAGTTGGCCCTGTAGCTACTGTTAACAAATCAGGGAAAAAGGAAAAATCATCTCAGGGGTAGGCACTGTAATTTGTGCTAGGGGAGTGCTGAGATGGGGTTTTCTTTTTCCCAGTCTCCCCTTCTTCTGTAATACTGTGTTCACCCGAACGGGTCCGTAATCGGTGTCTATTGGATCGCAATGAATTTTGCTTTGCCGGAGAAATGGCTGAATTGCATGGTCAGAAACTCAAAGGAGAGAAAAAAGGGGAAAAATGGAGAAATAATCAAAAGATGGAAAGCGGAGAGAACTTCCAGTCAAAGTAAAAGGAAGTTGTGTGTGGAATGTAAACGTGAAGAGTATTACCCTTGACGTACTAGGTGAGGATATCGATTCTTTGTTGAAGGCTTTGAAGGGTGTCTCAGTGCACGAGGCTTTAAAATCTTTGACTAGTCTTCAAACCACTGGATAGCCCAGCGGGTTTTTGGTTATGTTGTGAGCACTCTCGTGTCTCGACGCTCAACTCACTCTTGGACTCCACCGCTTATCAATAAATAAAAAAAAATACTGATAGTAGGGAGAAATTTTGTTGTCCTGTTGTGTCGATGGTGTATTTGATCGTATTAATGTTTTATTGGTATAGTTTATATTAATGTTTATGATTATTTGTAAATAAATTATTAATAAAAATAAATTATGAGACAAAAAATAACCATTTAATACGACTAGACAGAGAGAAATAATAATAGATTATCATAATAATGATAAACACCTTATATATTTATAAATTTTAGATTACATCAATTTTTTACAAAAAAAAAAGAAGAAGAGAAGATTATATCAATTTATTTTAAATAATTATCAAATCATACCAAACTACTACATATGTCATAATGTCTTATATAATTAATTTTATAATAATATCAAAGAGAGCCTAAGTTAATACCTTCACTAGATCAAATGGTCCATTGTGAAGTCTTGATATGTATCATTGGTATGAAAAAAACGTATTAAATTAATATCTTCGTTAGATCCAACGGTTCATATCAAGATTTTACAATCCAAGGACCGTAAACTTGGTTTCGTGGAAACTTCACCATCCACACAGTCAGACAGTAAGGGGTTCCCATTTCTTTCTCTTCCATCCAATCGCTGATCCAAACGGTAATCAGTGGCTCACCCGAATATTATTTTGAGCTCAAAATCTTAGCATCTCACATTCTAAGTGAGGGAAAAGCATCATATGAGTATTTTTTTTTTCCAAGCCACACTAATCAGCATATGGGAATTGATATTGTCAATGAGGTCCACAAGATCAGAGAGAAGAGAAAATGTCAAGAGAATGTTAATTATGTAAAAAAGAATAAGATATTTTTCCATCATCTATTCCACCTATTAGAAATAGTAACGAAACTGTCCTTCCATTGCCAGGGTTTGTCTTGGAATGTGTGCATTCCCGAGGATCTCTGTTGGGTGATCTAATATGGAGACTGAATCTGAAGGTGGTGAAAATTTGGAACTTCTTGTTATATGTTTCTAGTAAAATTTTTGTTCGGGGGGAGATTAGATTGTTCTATACTGTTCGTCTGTGTTTGGTAACATTTTTGCTCTCAGAAAATAGTTTTGACCCAAAAGTTTTTTTTTTTTGGTTCACAGAGAGTAGTTTCAGAGTTGAACGCCGATTGGTAATGAGCCAAAAAAAGTACTTCCCAAACAAAAAAAAAAAAAAAAATGTGAGAGGATCAGCTCCAACGTAAGAGATTAACACTAGAGTGAAAGTGGACATGGCGATTTCAACTTCCCTTTTTTTTCCCTTCACGATTGTTTGATGTCTGGAAAGATTTATAGAAGAGGTGAAAAGGCTCCAAAGTTTAATACTTCATTCAATACATAATAGGCTTTGTTTGTTTCCATGTAAAATTATAAATTTCTTTTTTCTTTTAAAATAAGATTTTTCACTATTTGTTTTAATGTAGTAAATAAAAACATTAAAAAAATTGAAAGATTTTATATGATGGAAATTTTTTATATAAAATATCATTTATATGAAAACTTTTACAGTTAATGAAACAAATAGGGTCAGAATTTTTTTTTAAGTCCCTACTTTATGTTACACTACTGGGGTTGGGAACATGTGCAAGAGAGGAGGCTCGAAAATGCTAGTTCTACCTCCTAGTCCTCGATTCATCAGGGCCAACCATCCGACCAAAGTAGATGTCTGCAATAGGGATACGAGGTTAAGACTCCCTTATGTCCCATAAAATGGACTCGCAATTTTGCTTTCTGTACTGAAAAAGATCCTATTTACTTGTATCAACCAAGGATAATAACTCCATGAACTTGGTCAGTCTTCATGACTTTCGAGAGAAACGAAAGAAGACTTTCATCTCCAAGTTTACCATGCAAGAAACCAGAAAACTATTTGATGGATTTCTACTGAATATAGGTTCCACAAAACACATGTTGTAGATTGATTTACAGCAACAATTACAACAACAACAAAGTCTTATTCCAACTAACTGGGATCGACTTCAATCAACTATATTGCAGATTGAAAAAAAAAAAAAAAAACACTAGTGCAAAATTCTTGAAGCTTGCCAATTCCATTTGGTTGTTAACTTGTACAAGTCATAAACACATAAGGATCATAAGCAGTCCATCATCCTCAATTGACCCCATACACCCTTGATGGATTAGCTAGGCTTCCTTTTCCAAATCAATCATCCTCATCAATGAGTCCAGTAGACAAGTTGTACAATGCAAGAAGGGTTATGAGAAGCTAGGCCATACCATTGTCGGTGATCTTTCACAATCCAATCCAACTTATAGGTCTTGGAGGTCTCCATCAAGGGGATAGAAATCCTTTCCTGGGGCAGGTGCACCTGTCAAGGACTGAATTTCAGTCGACATACATACCGATGTATTGGTATACGTGCCCGGCCACAGGAGAGGATTTCATTACCAATCAATGTTCTAAATTCAGGATCTGACAAGATATCAGCCATGTTAAAAACCTTTCTGATCTGATCCGTGTATGGAATCTATGGATCTAATGAGAAACTCACATGTGTTCAACATCGTATATAATAATATTAATATAGGATTGAATCAGGGATCGATCAAGTCCAAAATTGATACGGATCGACCGATCCAATGCTGATTACTTGAACCACCGTCTCCATAATTAGATCGGTTAGTAAGCTACGCTATTATATGAATAGTTTGATATCAACTTTGGAAGGGAAAAAGCAAAAGAACTGATGGAGGCTGTAGGGAAAGCAACAAATAATTCTAAAATAGAATAGGATTACAGCAACAATCAAATACCTACACACACCCCAAGAACTGCAACTCTCAGGAATTCTAAATTGTTGTGAAGAAGAGACGAAAATCTTGAAGCATTACAATCTTTGAAAGAGTATGATTTTGACTTAAGTGGAGAAAGTGGAGAGAGAGGACCACCATTATTTTGTTGAATGGGGCCAGCAACATAAGGCTACAGTTCATTTGACAAACAGTACTGGCTAGGAAGGTTAGATACAAAGAACAGCAATTGCTAACAAGGAAATATGAAGGGAGCTTTTGCTGCTATTATGTCATTGCTATAACTATGTAGTCACAGAAAGTGACATCTATGGGTGGGATCAATTCCTGATTCAGTCGTCCATCTGTCTATCGAACGGATCTGACTGCATAGGTATACGTGCCGACCATTCTAGCTCATGCAATGGACGATTGGAGTGAATGAATGATAGAAGACAAGCCTGAACCCATATCTATGGCACACTTAAAGGATGCCATGCCCAAGACAGCAATAGGAACCTATGCTGTCTTGCAACATCAATAATATGAAGCACAAAAGGTGTAGTATGGATTTGTGGAGTGTATTTAAGGGAGTTAAATGATATGGTTTCGGTTTGGTTTGATTTGGTTCATCAAGAAATAATACTGAAATTGAACCATTTTTTAAATGGTTTCAAAATGCTTATTAAACCAATTATTAATCAAATTTCGGTTTATTTGGGTTAAAACGGTTTTCGATTTAATGGTTCATAACGTGCTAGTTTTACTGTCGAGAATTTTGACTGGTGGAAAGGTGAGGGGAATAAAAATAAAACCTTTAAAAAGGAGGCAAGTGGGCAACATATTCAGTTCTCACCTCAATATAATAATATAAACGAAAAAATTGGCAATGGATCACATACTCATTTCTCAGTCCTCACTTTAGTAAAAAAAAATTATAGATGGATTCTCCCAAGAACAACAAATATCAATTTTAGTCGGTCTTAAATGATTTTTCAAAATCATATTGAACCATTTAATTAAATGGCTTCAAGTTTTAAACTAGAATCGAATCATTTATTAAACAATTTAAGATTATTATAATTTATTTTTAACACCCTTAAACGTATTAACTAAATACTTCTAGCTTCTTCTAATTTTTTTTTATTTTGGTAAAATAGCTTCTTCTAAAAGTTAAGTTGGAAACAAATAATTAAACAAAATGAACGGGTCATACCTATGTTAGACTTATCTGTTGATAATCCCTTTTGATTTTCTTCAAGTTGATGTTATTTGAAATGTTAGCTCTAAACATGAGGGAGGAGCCAAGGGCGCCCTGCCATTCCTATTGGGGGAAAAAAAAAAAGGCCTTGTCATTCTGACAGGCATATGTCCTATATGGGCCAACGTTGTCCTGGAATATATGGGTGATTAAAGCTTAATGACTGTACAAAATATTCTCCATCAAAATAATTCTATTTTTTTAAAAATAAATAAATAAATAAATAAAAAACTAAGATACTGGTCACAATAAATTATATATATTTTAGGAGAGAGATTGTCTGGTCCAAAGATTGGAGAATTCAAGAACCCAAGGACAAGAGGGGAAAATTACGAAACTTCATATATACATTATACAGGAGGTTAGGATTTTATAAGCTTTGGAGAGTGGATGATTCCAAAGCATAGTCTCTTAGGGGCTGTTTGTTAAAACTTCAACTCTGGGATTCTTACTTCTGGTTCAAATTTCTACTCCAACTTCAAAAGGATTCAAAAGTATAAGGGAGTAGAAACATGATTGTTAACCTAATTTAGTTATGGACTCCAGAGTAGTGGTGGGGGGTGGCGAATGGTGGCTCTAGTGGTGAGTGGTGATGGTTGGTGACGGTGGTGGTGGGTGGGAGGTGGTGGTGAAGGGTGGCGGTGGGTGGGTGGAGGTGGTGGAGGGTGGTGGCGGTGGTGGTGGGTGGTAGTGGATGGTGGTGGCGGTGGTGGTGGGTGATAGTTGATGGTGGTGGTGGGTGGTGGTGGCGGTGGTTGGTGGCTGGTGGTGGTGGCGATGGTAGGTGGCGATGGGTGGTAGTGGATGGTGGTGGCGATGATGGGTGGTTGGTGGTGGTGGCGACGGGGGGTGGTGGTGGTGGGGGTGGGTGATAGTTGGTGGTGGTGGTGGTGGTTGGTGGCTGGTGGTGGTGGCGGTGGTGGTGGCGACGAGGGGTGGTGGTGGTGGCGACGAGGGGTGGTGGTGGTGGCGGTGGTTGGTGGCTAGTGGTGGTGGCGATGGTAGGCGGCGGTGGGTGGTGGTGGCGGTGGTTGGTGGCCGGTGGTTTATGGATCTTAATAAATATTCAACCAATCAGATCACCTATGTTAGAGTTTTTCTACTTGTAACAAGGGTGGTTACGAGTACACCTTATTTACTGTAAAATTTGTTTCAATCCATAAATGAAATACTAAAAATATATTGAGGTTTTGTTTTTGTGATGACCCAATAAGCGTGCATCAATTGAACCGATTATAATTACATATGGTAACAACCTTAATTGTTACATTAAGACTAACCCCATATTTTTGTTTGCAGCCGTGCAGCCCTTGCAGCTGCATCCGACCCTTTGTTAGTTAAAACTCTTTTTAAGAGCATAACTTAAAGTCGTACCTTACTCAGTTGTTTAGTACGCATATTGCCGTATTGACATAAAAAATTAATGTAAAATACTCCATACTCCAAGCCTTACGTTTAAAACGCATTTAGTACGCGTATTGTACTGTATCCGTAATTTAACTTGCATTTTCCATAAGTTATGAGTTGATTAATTTCATATCGTTTACTATTCTTATTGCTTTTACATGCAAACAAATGTGGGATTAAATGCTGACCACTTCCTCATAATTGTTTCTAAACTTATTATTTTATTACTCGTTAGGGTGGGCTATGGACTGTGGGTCCTAACAAATGTATATTGTAGGCCACCATAAAGCGTGCTCTCTCTCTCTCTCTCTCTCTCTCTTTCTCTTTTCATATGAATTCATGCTTAGAGTTTTAGACAAACATAAAACATCAATTAACTATTTGACTGAAGATGAGAATTCTTACTGTTTTATGGCTAGACACATCATAAATATCATCTGTTCTTGTTCTCATTTTAGGTATAATTTTTCAATTTATGGGAGTACATTGCTCTTTTTTCCATTGTACCGTATTACATCTAATCCGTTTAAAACCAGTATCATCCGTTTTAATTTTTTTGCCATTCTTGGAATGTCTGACCGTACTGTTCTTGTTTTGCTCCATTTAAAAACTGTTCTTTTCCGTTTTGCTTTTTTTTTTTTTTTTTTTTTTCCGTTCCCGTTTTAACTAACTATGAATTCTGACCAGTTGGAATGCTTCAATGCACTTGCTGATGCACCCTCAACGGTCCGAATGCAACTACAAGAACTGCATGCATGGCTGTAGGAAATCCAAATCCCATATTTTTAACTTACAGGACTGGAATAATTTAGGAATCTCATAATAATGTGAAGTATTCCATTTTTAGGGCTAATCACCTTTGTTTCTTGAAAAATCAAGCTTCATCATTTTACACAATTCTGTTTAATAAATAAGATTGAAAGAGATAATAACCAAAGATTCGAAGAGATAATAACCACACAGTGGACTTCTTGCGTATGCACTTTCATCATTTTCAAAGATTAAAAAAGAAAGAAAGAGATGTAGATATGTATCACTGTTTCCTCTCTCTTTGAAAGAGGAATGAAGATGACATGAGTGGACAATATTGGAAGCCAGCCCACTACATAATTGAGATTCCTTTGGAAGGTTTCAAGGAAGGCGTGTGCTTCTCACATATCTCTCTGTGTTCCATATCTTCTCCTTGACTACCTTTGTGACTTTCCCCTATAAATACTGGAGCTTAAAGTCCTCAAAGATATAGCAAGTACCAGTGAAGAACTTCCTCTCTTACTGAATTCTATTTTCTGATCTATTCTCTCCTTCTCTCTTTTACTCAATCACCATGTCGACCTGCGGCAACTGCGACTGCGCTGACAAGAGCCAGTGTGTGTAAGTTCTCTATTTGTTACTCGTGTGGGACTAAACTCCCAATATCTATCTAATCATCTGTCTATCTTCTACATCTATTGTTCGAAGTTCAATCTTATTACACCCATTAACAAATAGTCTACAGCCCCCTTATATAACCCGTGGGCTCAGAGTCCAACCTATCAACTTTCAGTTCAAACTTGGAGAAGAACTTGGCCGTAGATAATGGTTTGAACTGCAAGGTCGAGACCATTTTTTAGACTAAACTCGAACTGATACGTGGAGGGAATCCTATTTGGAAGCTGATGTGAGACTGAACTCCTAACATCTATCTAACCACCTGTCTATCTTTTTCTATGTGAGCATATGCATGCTTGATGATCATCAGTTGTTAACTTAATTCAGCTCATAAATATTGTTGTGAATCACAGGAAGAAGGGAAACAGCTACGGCGTCGAAATCGTCGAGACCGAGAAGAGGTATGTTCATTGCTGTTTCCAATGAGTGTCCATGAGCCTTCTTATCCTTCTTTAGCTCTGTAAACATCCTTCAAGGATGCATGGTTTTAATCATAATTAGCAGAGGGAGAAGTGATAATGAATTCTTGTAACATGCTTCCCCGCTTCCCAGCTGATCTATATCTTTTTGACTGCCCTTGTAACTATTAATGATCGAAAGGAAGAGGCGTTGATAGTTGATCTTGTAGTTATTAAAAATCTGAAATCCTGTTGTTTAGATCTTACTTATATAATGGAGGGATAGGAAATATAAGCTAATTGTCATGTTGTACTCAAGGTTCAAGGTATTGGTATCGGACAATACCAAAACCGATCTAATACTAATATGGATCAATGGTACAGTTGATGGATGAGGACACTTGGCCGATATGATTAAAAGAAATACAAAATGGGTATCAATCTAAACCGATATAAATCGCACAATATGATTCCGATTATTAAAACCTTGCATGAGTTGTAGTTATATTACACTGATTGTTTCATGTGAAATGGTAGATTAGGAAAAATTTTCTGTAAAATAGGATATTTCAGCATTTGTTTTTATGTAAAATGCAAGGAAAAACATTGAAAAAAATAGGATTCACATGGAGGAAAATTTTCATGTAAATATCAAGGACAAAGGCCCCCTCCCCCCACCTCATTATTTGCGGATCTTAATTTAACTTCTCTGAAACCTAGGGTGCAAATATTCCTCTTCACCATCATTTCAAAGGAAAATTTTACAAGGAAACAAAAAAGATATGAGGGGATCATTTCATTGAGACAAGCTTATCTAATCGTTTCCATTATATATATATTGGTGGGTTAATCGGTAGGGTTTAGTGGTTTGTAGCTATAGCTTGGCATTATAGTGATGATGATGATGATGATGATGATGATGATGATTTTCACGTGTGTTGCAGCTACTATGAGGATGCCATAATTGAGGTTGCAGCGGCAGCCGAGCACGACGGCAAGTGCAAGTGCGGAGCTGGCTGCACTTGCACTGACTGCACTTGTGGACATTAAAAGATAAACAGTATTGATAGTTTGGGGAAAATGAGAATGTAATAAGAGGGGTGGTCTTTGTGATTGTGCTGATGATGAATAAGCGGTGGGTCCTTCATTTTCTTCAATTTTAAATTGAGTCCATTACGTTGGATTCTTTTTTCTTTACTTGTCCTGAATCATCCGGTATTGTGGTTATATATATAGAAATGTCATGGAAAATAGTTGTTTAGACCATGAATAAGATTTGATCAAGGTATGTAACGTCAAATTTTTTTTTGTACCTAGTTTTCTGCTTTTTAATATTTAAACAGAACAAAGAAAATTATATATATATATATATATATATATATATATATATATATATATATATATATATATATATATATATATATATATATAGAGAGAGAGAGAGAGAGAGAGAGAGAGAGAGAGAGAGCAACAATGCTCCTTGAGGGTTCTGATGGTCTATGTATCATGTATCGGTATGAGAGAACTTTTACGAAAGATAATACCATTATTTTTAAGTTAGCGGTTGGAGTGAATTTCTCTGAAATAATACAAGTAATTGCTTAACCCATAAAAGACTCTTTTAGAAAGAGATTAGGAGAACCGATGCATTAAACAGTCTATAAACCGCAAGCAACACCGTTTAATGAAAAATCAATTAAAAATCAACAAATTGAAATCGATTATTAATTGGTTTTGGTTTCAATTTCGACACCGTTTAATTAATCGATTTGGTTTCGATTTTAATTTTACCCAATACATCACAATGTTTAACCGATGATAAGTCGTTTATCACCCTTATCTAATATGCTTTGTTTGTTTCCATGTAAAATTATGGAAAAATAAATTTATTTTTTATTTTTTATTTTATTTTAAGTTTATTCAATGTTATTCTATGTTATTCTACTAGGGTGGGGAACAAGTGCAATAGAGGAGGCTCAAAAACTTTAGTCCTATTTCCAAACCCATGCTTCACTAGCAAAGGTCAACCGTCCCACCAAGTAGATGTTTGTAATAGGACTACAAGGTTAAGACTCCTTCATGTCCCATAAAATGAATTCTGCACTTTTGTTTTTTGTACTAGAGAAGGATTCTATTAACTTGTACCAACCTAGGATAATAAGCCTGTGAGCTTGGTCAGTTTCAAGACTTTCGAGAAAGGAAAGAAGATTTCCATCTCCAAGTTTACTCTGCAAGAACCTAAGAACTATTTGATGGGTTTCTACCGAATGTAGGCTCCACAAAACATATGTTGCAGATTAAGTACAAAAAAAGAAAAAAAGAAAAGAAAAGAAAAAGAAAACCTATTGCAAAATTCTTGAAACTTGCCAATTCCATTTCGTTGTTAACTTGTACAAGTCATAAAACAGATAAGGATCATAAGAAGTCCGTAATCCTCAATTGAAATTCGAGCCCCACGTCTGAGCCGACATCTCTTGTCGGTTCGGCTTGTCAGTTGGGTGTCGATTCGAATGTGGGACTCGAATTTTTCTGAGAGCCATATATCGGCTATTTGACGGGGGCGTCTCCCTCCTCCTTGAAGTACAGGAAAGAGACGATTTGAATCAAACCCCACATACCTGGATTAGCTGGGCTTCCTTTTTTTTTTTTTTCTTGGGTAAGCACTAGGCTTCCTTTTCCAAATCAATTATCTTCATCGACGAGTTCAGTATACAAGTTGTGCAATGTAAGAAGGGTTATGGGAAGCTGGGCCATACCATTTTCAGTGATCTTTCACAATCCAATCCAACTTGTAGGCCTTGGAGGTCTCCATCAATGTTTAAAATCCAGGAATCCGACAAGATATCGGCCCTGTTAAAAACTGTTCTGATCTGATCTGTGTACGGAATCTACAGATCTAATGAGAAACTGATTTGTACTCCACACCGTATATATAATATTAAAGCAGGACTGAATCACAGCTTCGTCAGGTCCAAAATTGATACGAATTGATCGATCCAATTACTTTGATACGAATTGACCGATCCAATTACTTGAACAATATTGGTCTCCATATTTAGGTCGGCCAATAAGTTACAATCTCAAGAAAAGTTTGATATCAACTTTGGAAGGGAAAGTGCAGAAGAATTCCAAAGGTTGATGGAGACTGAGGAGATCTTCCAACAACTTCATTAAGTCTCCTTAGGGACATGGGTGTTTCGTATTACTTTGGTTGCAAAAGTGACTATATATCGGAATAGGTTACGGTTACTGTGTTCTGAGTTCGATTTGAATACGAATTCAGGTATTTGCCGGATATCTAAATCATATTTCAAATTTGAATTCAGTTGATATATCAGCTATTCAGTTATCATTTGATTCAAGAATTTGATTCTTCATTGTTCCATTTTCCTTGTTTTCACGTTTGTACATGCATGGTCTCCTTTATCTGGGTCTCTCCTCCATGCCCTCAGTTCATATCTCTTAATTATTTTAGTCTCATGAGTATATTTTTCCTTTTATCATTCTCCAATGGAATCATTAAGAACCTTCAAGATCATTAGTTACTTAATTTTTTTTATTATTAATTGATATCTACACGAATTAGATAAATTATGTTCCAAATAAACCGAATTGGCATCTGAAATTCGATTTTTTGAATACGAATACCTTAAGGCTCATTTTGTTTTGACAGAAAATTTTACCGTAAAATTTTCGTGTATCATTTTATATGTAGTTTGTTTTTCAATGTCTGTTTCCAATTAGGTACAATGAACAGCTAGCTGTTCACCACCTCATTAAACAAATATGATTGCTGATATTCTAACAAAGCATAGTGCCAAGCTACAATATTTAAGTTTTACCCTGACAATTCGAACCCGCCTAAATCCGCCCTGAACCCTGGCAGGGTTGAACCCGGCCCAAACCCTGATATGGTTGGGTTAGGGTTCGAATTTTGATCAACCCTGGCAGGATTGGGTTGGGTTAGGGTTGACCCCCTGGGTTGAGCCCAACCCAGCTCGACCCTATATATATATATATATATATATATATATATATATATATATATATATATATATATATATATATTTGTATTTGTTATATTTTTAAGTTATAATTGTTATATATATGTTATTTGAAAATTTGTTGTATGTTTATGGGCCAATCATGGTCATTCCAACCCTAAATCAAGGTTAACCCAACCCAATCCGGCCCTGTCAGGGTCAATCAGGGTAGGTTAGGATTAGATCCAACCCTGCCAGGGTCAGGATTAGGGTTGTATATTTTCTGACCCTGACAGGATTGGACTGGATTATGGTTAAATTTAAATAACTAGGATTAGGATTAGGGTTTTGAAAAATCCGATCCAACCCGATCCTGTTGCAGAGCCCTATGCACACCCCAAGAACTGCAAATCCCAAGGATTCTAACTTCTTGTGAAGAAGAGACGAAAATCTTGAAGCACAGACAATCCCTGAAAGAGTATGATTTTGAGTGGAGAAGGTGGGGAGGGAGGACCACCATTACTTTGTTGAATCTATGAATAAAAAGTGAGAGGCCAGCAACATAAGGCCACAGTTCATTTGACAAACAGTACTGGCTAGGAAGGTTAGATACAAAGAACAGCAATTGCTGACAAGGAAATATGAAGGGAGCTTTTGTTGCTATCATGCCATTGTTATGACGATGTAGTCACAGAAAGTGACATCTATGGTTGGGGATTGTTTTTCTAGTTCAGTTGTCCATCCATCTATCGAACGGATTAGACTACATTGGTATGCATGCTGACCATTCCAGCTCATTCAATGGATGATTGAAGTGAATGAATGACAGAAGACGAGCTTGATCCCGTGTCTTTGGCATACTTAAAGGAAGGATACTGGGCCCAAGATGGCACTAGGAACCAATGCTGTCTTTCAACATCAGTAATATGAAGCACAAAAGGTGTAAAACATGGATTTGTGGAGTGTATTTAAGGGAGTTAAACGGTAGGGTTTCAGTTTAGATTGGTTCTTCAAATAGGATACACACCATTAAAGATTGAAAAACTCATCTATCTTTATAAGATTGCAAAAATCTCACTTAGTACTCAAAAAGTTTGCTTTGTTAATCAACGATTCCATTAAAAAAATTCCATTAGTTACTGACGTCAAATGTGCTGTACATTTTAACGGACCATACTACTCTTTTAGGGTTGTTAAAGGATGAAAATACCTTTTATTCATAAGTTACCCCACCCCCAAATGTTCATTTCGATTCGTAACAGTAAAATTGGATAATCAGTCTCGAACCTCTGTTCACGACGGCGATGACCTTCATGTTCTTCAAATCCTCTATTCGACGACGACGGCCAAGGTTAAAGGCGACACAATCAGTGGAGACAGAAAGCTTTGTTTTCCTTCTTTGTGATAGATCATTGTGGTTATGGTGGCATGCTTCTTCCCCGACTCGATTTCCAACAACAACATTTTTGTGATTTCTGATCTTAACGGCAATAGTTCGATTTGTTATCCTTGATTCCAATCCGGCAATAATCGATCACAATTATATTATCGATTTTTATTTTATTTCGATGTGTTAAAGAGGGAAAGAATCAAGAAAATAGGTGAGCAAAAACGTAGGAAAAGGTTAGGGTTCCTTGAAACTCATTCCATTTTTAATTCCAATCAACAATATATCTCTACTCCGGCATCATTCTTCAAGAAAACGACGACAACAACTTTGATTTCATCGTCGAAGGCGACTCGATCAGATTTGAAATTTACTATTCTTGCCGATGCTGTTTGGTGATCATATTTGTGACGATCTCTGTAATATATATTATTCGGCGGCATTTTTAAAGGTTCATATTTCAGTCTGATTTTAGCAATCGAACTTTCTGAAGATCAATTTGGATTTGGCATTGATTTTCTAGCAAGATCCCTAGGATTCTGGGTGATGATCAACGGCAACGTCAATCGACGGATAGCGCAAATTTTGGTCTATTTTTCAAACGTTTTTGATTTAATGGTTCCTAACAGTTATCCTCTTTTACATGCTTGCTCTACTATTGAGAATTATGATCGATAGAAAAGTGAGGGGAATAAAAATAAATTCTCGAAAAAAGAGGCAAGTGGATAACATATTCATTTCTCACCTCAATATAATAATATAAATGGAAAAATGGGTAATAGATCATATATTCAATCCTCACGTCAGTAAAAAAATTATAAATGAATTCTTCTCCCAAGAACAACAAATATCAAATTTAATAGGCCTTAAATGATTTTTCAAAATCATATTGAACCATTTAATTAAATGGTTTCAATTTTTAAACTAGAATCGAATAATTTATTAATCGATTTAAATGATTTGTCAACGATTTAAGTTTTTTGACACCCTTAAATGTATTAATTAATTGAACACTTCTAGCTTCTTCTAGAAGTGATTTTTCTTTGAAACAAATAATTAAACAAAATGAGCGGGTCATGTCTATGTTAGACTTATCTATTGATAATCCCTTTTGATTTTCTTCAAGTTGATGCCATTTAAAAAGTTAGCTCTAAACAAGGGGGAAGAGCCAAGGGTGCCGTGCAATTCCTATTGAAAAAGAAAGGCCTTGTCATTCTGAGAGGCATATGTCCCATATGGGCCAACCTTGTCCTGGAATATATGGGTGATCAAAGCTTAACGACTGTACACAATATTCTCCACCAAAATAATCCCTTTTTTACAAAATAGAAAAGAAAAAGGAAAGTTAAGACACTGGTCCCAATAAACTAGATATATGGAAAATTATTTGGATCTCTCCTCGACTTTTCATTTACTACATAGACTTCCTTCATAAAGTGAAACTTATAATATTTTAGTCCATTCCATTAGGAAATGAACGGTAATTATTGATGTAAACATACCATATTTTTTTTAAATACCAAAATACCCTTATCTTATTGAATTACTCTTTTACCCATAGGAGTGTTTAAAACATTTTCGGATGTTTTTAACCCTAATCGTTTTTTCTAATCTTGAAAGATATCATCCCCAATGAGTTACTTAGCCTTTAAAAGTTAATTATGATTAAATAAGACGTAAATTCATTTTGCTAAATAAAAGGTATTTTGGTCAATAAAAGTTTAAGTTAACAGTGTTAGTTTTATAAAGGTACATACAACTCAATAAGTACTAGGAGAGGTCCGTATGATAAATAAAATTTCAAGGAGAGTTTCAAGTAATTTTCCCTATATATATATATATATATATATATATATATATATATATATATATATATATATATATTTTAGGAGAAGGATTGTCCGGTCCAAAGATTGGAGAATTCAAAGGCCTAGGGACCAGTGGGGAAAATTACGAAACTTCATATACACAAAGGGTTGGGATTTTGTGTGCTTCTGAGAGTGAATGACTGATGACTCCAAACCATATTCTCTTAACCGATTTGGAGACTAGAAAAACTTGTGCCATACTTTTATTTCTGTTATTTCATTTTGAATTTCAATAATGATTTCAGTTCGTTGATCTTAATTAATATTCAATCAATCAAATCACCTACGTTAGGGTTTTCTACCTGTAACAGTGGTGGTTACAAGTACTCTTTATTTACAGTCGCCACATTTGTGCCTGTTCATAAATGAAATAATAAAACTACACTATATACTGAGGCTTTTGTGATGACCCAATAAATATGCATCAAATGCATCAATTATAATTATATATTGTAACAACCTTAATTGTTCCATTAAGACTAATCCCATATTTTTCATCTGCAATTGTGCAGCCCTACACCTGCATTCGACCCTCTCTTAGTTAAAATTTGTTTTAAATGTGTACCGTATAGTCATATCGTACTCAGTCGTTTAGTACGCGTATTATCGTATTGACCTAAAAAATATGATAAAATATTCCATATTCCAAGCCTTACCGTTTAAAATGCATTTAATATGCGTATCGTACCATATCCATATTTTAACCTGCATCTTTCATGAGTTATGAGTCAATCAATCTCATATTGTTTAATATTCTTATTACCTTTTACATGTATAATGTGGGATTAAAGGATGACCACTTTCTCATAATTATTTTTAAACTCATTATTTTATTACTCGTTAGGATGGGCTGTGAGCGATGGGTTATAACAAATGTATATTGTAGCACACTGTAGAGCTCTCTCTCTCTCTCTCTCTCTCTCTCTCTCTCTCTCTCTCCATATGGATTCATGCATAGAGTTTTAGACAAGCATAAAACATCAATTAACTACTTGGCTGAAGAAGAGAATTCTCACCGTTTAAAGGCCAGACACATCATAACTATTGTCATTTGTTCCCATTGATTTAGGTATAATTCTTCAATTTATGGAAGTATATTACTTTTTTTCATACTGTATTATATCTAATCTGTTTAAAACCTATACCGTCCGTTTTAGTTTTTTTTTGCCATTCTTGGGATGTCTGACCTTTTTTTGATTGTACCGTTATTGTTTTGTTTCGTTTAAAACCTGTTCCATTCCTTTTTGTTATTTTTTCCGTTCCCATTTTAACTAACTATGATCCAACCTTTTGTAATGCATCGATGTACGTGCAAATGCACTCTCAACGGCCTGAATGCAGCTACATAAGCTGCATGCACGGCTGCAGGAAATCCAAGTCTCATATTTTTAACTTACAGGACTGATGAATAATTTAGGAATTTCTTAATAATGTGAAGTATTCCATTTTTAGGGCTAATCACCTTTGTTTCTTGAAAAATCAATCTTCAGCATTTGCAGAATTTTGTTTAATAAATAAGAATGAAAGAGATAATAACAACACAGTGGGACTTCTTGCGTACGTATGCACTTTCATTTTCAAAGATTAAGAAAAGAAGGAGATGTAGATATGTATTTCGCTTTTTCTTCTCTCTCTTTGAAAGAAGAATGAAGATGACATGAGTGGACAATATAGGAAGCCAGCCCACTACATAATTGAGATTCCTTTGGAAGGTTTCAAGGAAGGCGTGTGCTCCTCACATGTCCCTCTCTGTTCCATATCTTCTCCTTGACTACCTTTGTGACTTTTTCCTATAAATCTAGAGCTCAAGGTTCTCAAAGATATAGCAAGTTGAGTGAAGAACTCCCTCTCTTACTGAATTCTATTTTCTGATCTATTCTCTCCTTCTTTTCTCTTTTACTCAATCACCATGTCGACCTGCGGCAACTGCGACTGTGCTGACAAGAGCCAGTGTGTGTAAGTTCTTTACTTGTTTCTCCGTGTAGGACTAAACTCCCAATATCTATCTATTCATCTGCCTATCTTCTATATCTATTGTTGGAAGTTTAATCTTATTACCCCTACTAACAAATAGTCTACAGCCCCCTTATATACCCTCTACCTACCAGCTTTCAGTTCGAACATGGAGAACTTGGCTGTAGATAGTGGTTTGAACTGTCAGGTCGAGACCATTTGTTAGTTAGTGTAAGACTAAACTTCAATTGGTAGGTGGAGGGACTCCTAAGTGTATTAGAGGTATCGTGTTGTAGACTATTTGTTAGATGTGAGACTAAATTCCTAACATCTATCTAACCATTCATCTATCTTTTTCCTATGCGTGCTTGATGATCATCAGTTGTTAATTTGATTCAGCTAATAATATTGTTGTGAATCACAGGAAGAAGGGAAACAGCTACGGCATTGAAATCATCGAGACCGAGAAGAGGTATGTTCTCTGCTGTTTTCATTGAGTATCTATGAGCCTTCTTATCCTTCTTTAGCTCTGTAAACATCCTTCAAGGATGCATTGTTTTAATCATAACAAGCAAAGAGAGAAGTGAGAGTGAATGCTTATTAACATGATTCCTTGCGAATTCCCCATGCTTCCTTAAATCTATAGCTTTTTGACAGCTCCTGTAACTATTAATGATTGAAAGGAAGACGTGCTGATAATTGATCTTGTAGTTAATAAAAACCTGAAATTCTGTTGTTTAGATCTTATAGAATGGAGGGATAGGAAATATAGACTAATTGTCATGTTGTAGTTAAGGTTCAAAGTATTGGTATCGGACAATACTAAAACCGATCTAATACTAATATGGATCGATGGTACAGCTAATGAAGGCCGATATGATTAAAAGTAATAAAAATGGGTATCGATTTAAACCGATATGAATCACACAATATGATACCGATTATTAAAACCATGCATGAGTTGTAGTTATATTACATAGATTGTTTTCATGTAAAATGGTAGATTAGGAAAAAATTTCTGTAAAATAGGATTTTTCACTATTTGTTTTTATGTAAAATGCAAAGAAAACATTGAAAAAAATAGGATTCACATAGAGGGAAATTTTCATGTGTAAACATCATGGTGAAAGTTTTCCTTTCAGCTTATGGTAGCCCTCTCACTATTCGTGGATCTTAATTTAACTCCTCTGAAACTAGGGTGAAGATATTCCTCTTCACCATCATTTGGAAGGAAAAATTTACAACGAAACAAAAAAAGATATGAGGGGATCATTTCATTGAGACAAGCTTATCTAATTGTTCCATCCATATATATATATATATATATATATTATATATATATATTTTTTTTTTTTTTTTTTTTTTCATGGTAGGTTTATTAGTAAGGTTTAGTGATTTGTTGCCATAGCTTAACATTATAGTGATGATGATGATGATGATGATGATGACTTTCCTGTGTGTTGCAGCTACTACGATAATGCCATAGTTGAGATTGCAGCGGCGGCCGAGCATGACGGCAAGTGCAAGTGCGGAGCTGGCTGCACTTGCACTGACTGCACTTGTGGACATTAAAGGATAAATAGTGATAGTATGGAGAAAATGAGAATGTAATAAGAGGTGTGGTCTTTGTGATTGTGCTGATGAATAAGCTGTGTCCTTAATATTCTTCATTTTAAAAAATGAGTCCATTACAATGGATTTTTTTTCCTTTTATTTATCCTGAATCCTAAGTATTGTGGTCAAGCACGTAGAAATGTTGAGGAAAATAATTGTTTAGACCATGAATAAGTTCTGATCAAGGCATGGAACACAAATTTTTTGTATGTAATTTTCTGTTTTTTAATATTTAAACAGAACAAAAAGAATTGTTAAGAGAGAGAGAGAGAGAGAGAGAGAGAGAGTATGGGAGAACAATGGAAATAGATCCTCTGTAGTGAGACACATGTGCAGTGAGGATCCCATCCATTCAAAGTGGATCGACACGTATCTCGATCCATTCAAAGTGTATCAGGATACACACAAATCCATTTTGAGTGGGTGGGATCTTCACTGCAGAGGTGGCCTCACTACAGAGGATCCCAATCCGAGAACAACAATGCTCCTTGAGGATTCCGATGGTCTATGCATCATGTATCTGTATGAGAGAACTTCTACAAAAGATAACACCAATATTTTCAAGTTATCAGTTGGAGTGAATTTTTCTCGAAATAATACAAGCAAATATTTAACTAATAAAAGACTCTTTTTGAAATAGATTAGGAGAATTGATGCATTATACCATCTATAAACCGCAAGCAAAACTGTTTAATGAAAAATTGATAAAAAACCAACAAATCGAAATCGATTACTAATGGGTTTTGGTTTCAATTTTGACACCGTTTAGTTAATCGGTTTGGTTTTGATTTTATTTATTTCCTATACACCACACCGTTTAACTGATAATAAGCCGTTTAACTCCCATACATAGTATGCTTTATTTGTTTCCATGTAAAATTATGGAAAAAAGAAATTTATTTTTTATTTTTATTTTAAGTTCTTATTCTACATTATTCTACTAGGGTGGAGAACAGATGCAAGAGAAGAGGCTCAAAAACTCTAGTCTTACCTCCCAGGCCACACTTCATCAGCAAAAGCCAACCATTCGACCAAGTAGATGTTTGCAATATGGCTACAAGGTTAAGACTCCCTTATGTCTCATAAAATGAAGGGAACTGTGGACTTTTGCTTTCTATATTGAAAAGGATCCTATTAATTTGTACTAACCAAGGATAATAAGCCCATGAGTTTGGTCTGAGCTTGGTCAGTCTTCATGATTTTTGAGAAATGACAAAAGACTTTCATCTCCTGCAAGAGACCTGAGAACTATTTGATGGGTTTCTATTGAATGTAGGCTCCGCAAAACACATGTGGCAGATTGATTCACAACAACAACAACAATAAAATCTTATCCCAACTAAATGGATCGATTACATTAGATCTTGTCCTGCAATCAGCTATGTTGCAGATTGAGTATTAAAAAAAAAAAAAAAAATCCCTAGGGCAAAATTCTTGTAACTTGCCAATTCCATTTGTTTGTTAACTTATACAAGTCATAAACAGATAAGGATCATAAGAAGTCCATCATCCTCAATTGACCCCATATACCCTTGATGGATTAGCTAGGCTTCCCTTTCCAAATCAATTATCTTCATCAATGAGTCGAGTAGACAGTTGTGCAATGCAAGAAGGGTTATGGGAAGCTGGGGCCATACCATTTTCAGCGATCTTTCACAATCCAATCCAACTTATAGGCCTTGGAGGTCTCCATCAATGTTCTAAATCCAAGTATATATCTAACAAGATATCGATCAGGTTAAAAACCATTCTAATATGATCTGCGTATGGAATCTATGGATCTAATGAGAAGCTGACATGTGTTCGACACCGTATATAATAATATTAAAACATGCTTGAATCAGGGATCAGTCAAGTCCTAAACTGATACTAATAGGGCGATCCAATATCGATTACTTGAACCATGGTCTCCATATTTAGCTCGGCCAGTAAGCTACGTTATCTTACATAAAGTTTGACATCAACTCTGGAAGGGAAAATGCAAAAGAATTCTAAAGGTTGATGGAGGCTGTAGGAGATCCTCCAACAACTTCATTAAGTCTCCTAGGGTCATTTGTGTTTGGTATTATTTTGGTTGCAGTGGTGACTATCGGAATAGGGTTACGCTTATTGTGTATTTGATCACTTATGTTAATGGATATCTTTATTCAATTCGAATACAAATTTGGCTATTTGTCGGATATCTAAATCACCTTTCAAATTCGAATTTGATTGATTTATCAGCTATTTAGATATCATTTGATTCAAGAATTTTATTCCTCACTTTTCCATTTTCCTCTTTTCACGTTTTTATATATGGTTCCCTTTATCTGGTTCTCTCCTGCATGCTCTTAGTTCATATCTCATAGTTATTTTAGTCATCAAGAGTATTTTTTTCCCCATATCATTCTCCAATGGAATCATCAAGAACCTTCAAGATCATTAATTAATTTCTTATTATTAGTTGATATCTCTATGTATTAGATAGATTATGTTCAAATAATCCGAATTGGCTTTTGAAATCTGATTTTTGAATATAAATATATTAAATAGATACAAATGTAAATCGTATCCAAATTTTCAACTATCCATTTATATCCTTATAAATAATCCTCCTTAAACACGATTGAAGCACCATATATATATAATTCTAAAATAGAATAGGCTTACAGCAGCAATCAAATACCTACACACACCCCAAGAACTTCAAGTTCCAAAAATTCAAACTTGTTGTGTAGAAGAGACGAAAATCTTGAAGCACAGACCATCCTTGAAAGAGTATGATTTTGACTTAAAATGGAGAAAACGGAGAGGGAGGACCACCATTATTTTGTTGAATGTATGGATAAAAAGTGAGAGGCCAGCAACATAAGGCCACAGTTTGTTTGACAAACAGTACTGGCTAGGAAGGTTTGATACAAAGAGCGGCAATTGCTAACAAGGAAATATGAAGGGAGCTTTTGTTGTTATCATGTCATTGTTATAACTGTGTAGACACAGAAAGTGACATCTATGGGTGGGGATCGTTTTCTGGTTCAGTCGTTCATCCGTCTATCGGATGGATTAGACTGCATCAGTATGCGTGTCAACCACTCCAACCCGTCCATTACTAAAGTAAATGAACAACAGAAAACTAGCCCGGTCCCATATCATGGCACGCTTAAAGGATACCGTGCCCAAGACGGCACTACGAACCAATGCTGTCTTTCAACATCAGTAATAGGAAGCACAAAAGGTGGAAGGTATGGATTTGTGGAGTTTATTTAAGGGAATTAAACAATATGGTTTCGGTTTGGTTTGATTTAGTTCGTGGAGGGATAATACAGATGATATGAAATCGAACCATTTACTAAATAGTTTTAAAATACTTCTTGAAACCAATTATAAATCAAATTCTGGTTTATTTGTTTTGAAATGGTTTTTGATTTAATGGTTCATAACAGTTTTCCTCTCTAACCTGCTAACTCTATTGTCGAGAATTATGATTGACAGAAAATGAGGGGAATAAAAATGAAACCTTGAAAGAGGAGGCAAGTAGACAACATATTCATTTCTCACCTTAATATAATAATATAAAACGAAAAAAATTGGCAATAGATCACATATTGATTCCTCACCTTAGTAAAAAATTATAAATGGATTCTCCCAAGAACAACAAATATCAATTTTAGTTGATCTTAAAAGATTTTTCAAAATCATATTAAACCATTTAATTAAATAATTTCAAAATTTTAAACTAAAATCGAATTATTTATTAATCGGTAATCGGTTTAAATGATTATTTCAATTTGTTTTTCACAACTTTAAACCTTTTAATTGAACACTTTTAGCTTCTTCTAGAAGTGATGATAACTTGAAAACAAATAATTGAACAAAATGAGCGGGTCATATCTATGTTAGACTTATCTGTTCTTCTGATTTTCTTCAAGTTGCATTTGAAAAGTTAATTCTAAACAAGAGGGAGGAGCCAAGGGCAGAGTGCAATTCCTATTGAAAGAAAAAAAGGCCTTGTCATTCTGACAGGCATATGTCCTATATGGGCCAACCTTGTCCTGGAATATATGAGTGGTTAAAGCTTAATGACTGTACAAAATATTCCCCACCAAAATAATCCCAATTTTGTATTAAAAAAAAAAGAAGGAAAGTTTAGATATTGGTCCCAATAAACTGTATATATTTAGGAGAGGGATGAGAGACTAGAGAATTCAAGGGGAGAGGGATTGGAGGGGAAAATTATGAAACTTCATCTATACCGGGGCCGGTTGGGATTTTGTGCGTTTTTGAGAGTGGATGATTCTAAACCATAGTCTCTTAATTGGTTTGGAGACCAGGAAAAATTGTGTCATACTTTTATTTCTGATAATTTATTAATTTCAATAATGATTTCAGTTCATGGATCTTAGTCGATATTCAACCAATTAGATCACCTACTTTAGGGTTTTTCTACTTGTAACGGGGGTGGTTACAAGTACACCTTATTTACTGTCACATTTGTGTTGGTCCCTAATTGAAATACTAAAACTACCTTCTATGGATTGAGTTTTTGTGATGACCAAATAAGTGTGCATCAAATGAACCAATTATAATACGTATGGTAACAACCTTAATTGTTAAATGTTGTTCTTAAAGTAAAAAAAGACAAGTAAAGTTTCAAAAGATTTAAAATTAAATTCAAAGTTTTATTTTTTATTTTTGAGGGAAATTCAATTTGGATTTTGTTTTGAATTAGATATGGATATAGATATGAATATGAATATAGATATGAATGTGGATACGTACTTTTATATATATACTCTTTTAGAAGGATAGTGACTTATACCTTTTGGTATGAAGAGGTACACCTATACCGTTGAAAGTGACCATTTGAAAATGCACGTGTCTTCTATTAATAGGGGATGTTGCTTCATTCCAATTTAAAAAAAGAAAAAGAAAAAAGGATTTGAATAAAAAATTCATATCTCTCTCTCTCTATGTCCCTCCAACTCTTGTTCCATTTCACATTACTGAGCCCACTCTGTACTCTTGACTGTTGATCTCAACCGTCAATTTTTCTGACGAGGTCCAAATTTTGTGTGCACATATTTAGAAGGATTGTAAAGGACTGTTTTGTCTTGAAGACTGATTCACAAGAACCCAATGCACCATAGGAGATGAATACAATCTCAAGAAGAGTTTTTCCAACTCAACTCAACTTATCTGTATTTGTCATTCCGTTTTCATACTATAAGTACCAATTTTGTTATTTTATTATGTGTGTGACATTCTTGCTAATCATATGTCTTAGTTGCATAAGCATATTTAAGGATTAAGTCTTAAACAATATATTATTGCTGTATATTTTACAACATTATATTAAGATAACATTACACCGGCCTTTTACAACATTACACCGGCCTTTGTTTCTTGAAAAATCAATCTCCATCATTTTGCAGAATTCTGTTCAATAAATAATAATGAAAGAGATAATAACAACACAGTCGACTTCTTGCGTATGCACTTTCATTGTCAAAGATTAAGAAAGAAAGAGATGTAGATTGTATTTCACTTTTTCTTCTCTCTTTGAAATAGGAATGAAGATGACATGAGTGGACAATATAGGAAGCCAGCCCACTACATAATTGAGATTCCTTTGGAAGGTTTCAAGGGAGGCGTGTGCTCCTCACATGTCCCTCTGTGTTCCATATCTTCTCCTTGACTACTTTTGTGACTTTCCCCTATAAATACTAGAGCTTAAGGTTCTATCAAAGATATAGCAAGTACCAGTGAAAAATTTCATCTCTTACTGAATTTTTCTGATCTATTCTCTCTTTTTCTCTTTTACTCAATCACCATGTCGACCTGCGGCAACTGTGACTGCGCTGACAAGAGCCAGTGTGTGTAAGTTGTCTATTTGTTATTCGGTGTAGGACTAAACTCCCAATATCTATCTAATCATCTGTCTATCTTCTACATCTAATGTTTGAAGTTTAATCTTATTATACCAACTAACAAATAGTCTACAGCCCCCTTATAAACCCCGTGGGTTCGGAGTCCTTCTACCTACTAGTTTTCAATTCAAACTTGGTGAAGATCTTGGCAGTAAATAATGGTTTGAACTGCCAGGTTGTGATCATTTGTTAGTCGGTGTAAGACTAAACTCGAACTGGTAGGTGGAGGGACTCCTATTTGGTAGTCAATATGAGACTAAACTCCTAACATCTATCTAACCATCTATTGTTAATTTGATTCAGCTCATAAATATTGTTGTCAATCACAGGAAGAAGGGAAACAGCTATGGCGTCGAAATCGTCGAGACCGAGAAGAGGTATGTTCTCTGATGTTTCTATTGAGTATCTATGAGTCTTCTTATCTTTCTTTAGTTCTGTAAACATCCTTTAAGAGTGCATGGTTTTAATCATAAATAGCTGAGAGATAAGTGAAAATGAATTCTTTTTGACATGCTTCCTTTGTTTTTATGTGTAATGAAAAAAAGAAAACATAAAAAAAAATAGAAAATTTTTCATGTAAATATCATTGAAAAAGTTTTCCTTGGTGATGATAGCTCCCCATTATTCCTTGATCTTAATTTTATTCCTCTGAAACCTAGGGTGAAGATATTTCTCTTCACCATCATTTGGAAAGAAAAATTTACTACGAAACAAAAAGGATATGAGAGGATCATTTCATTGAGACAAGCTTATCTAAAAGTTCCAATATTGCTTTGAGCAATCTATATATATCATGGTGGGCTAGTAGGGTTTAGTGATTTAATTTTCTCATGTGTTGCAGCTACTATGAGGATGCCATAATTGAGGTTGCAGCGGCAGCCGAGCACGATGGCAAGTGCAAGTGCGGAGCTGGCTGCACTTGCACTGACTGCACTTGTGGACATTAAAGGATAAACAGTGATAGTGTGGGGAACATGAGAATGTAATAAGAGGTGTGGTCTTTGTGGTTGTGCTGATGAATAAACTGTGTGTCCATCTTCTGTGTTTGTATTAATGTTATTTGGGGTCTGCGATGTCTGCGTTTCATACCTAGTATGTAGTTGTGTAACGTGATTGTCTTTATTGGTCTTGTTTCTCTTTGTTTAATGAAAATTGGGTCTTCTTACTAGTATAATCCGTTTCCTCAAATCTTACTTTAAAATGGGTTTACTCTTCTCATCTTAAAGGTGTAAGAAGAAATCTCATACCAAGGTTTTATATCAATCCTAATATGCCACACGAGGTTCCTAGATTACAATGAATTAACGCCAATCTGTGTTGAAGAATACTCTTTGCTGATCCAAGCTTTGATCCAAAGTCTTCTCTAACCCTCAGGTGATTCCCTTTGCTCTGGGAGCTAAGAGAGGAATAATACAACTTTGGCCACAGAGACTCTAGATCTATTATTTATAACACTGTCCTTAAACCCTAGTCCATCCCCACAGTGGATAGGATTGACTTATCTCTAACCCGTGACAAACTAGATCACAACTAGTCAAATTACTAGACAATTAGCCTAGTAATTGATTAAGCCATTAATAGATGACATCTAACAAAAGATTCTATTTTTTTGCAAGGAAAATTATAAGAAAAGGAAGTGAAATTTTCAAATCTAAAATGGAAATTTTTGTAATCATCATATGGTGATATTCATTAACTCAAGTTTTCCCCATATATGATGATTATTAAATTTCATTTTACCTTGCATCCAAATCTCTTAGATTTGAAAAATAAAATAAAAATTATATCTAACAAATAGCATTACTAAATATGGTAAGGAAACTTAAGTATTTTATATAATCCTATTGGATAATGATTATACAAGTTTCTTTTTTAGGTTGGAAAATTCTCACTTCCCGATTTATAAGATTCCAACGGATCCAACTTGGCTATTAATGAATTCCCACAACAATCCTAATCCCTTGCTGATGCCAACCTGGCTATTAATGAATTCCCACAACAATCCTAATCCCTTGCTGATGTGATGTGTTTTACATCACACCGACACCATTGTGTTTATGTGAAGTTCGAGAGTCAACAAATGCAGGCTGCTTTTCAGTCTAACAGAGAGACCGGCCAGAGACAACTGAGAGGTTGTCACTGAGCATTCCTAGTCACAAGGGGAGAGAGGTCAAATGGAAACGCAAGGCCATATACATCCGTTTGGCTCCTCAAGGAGTATAGTTCATATCCAAGTGTCAAGAGTACTCCATCCTACATGGCAAGAGTTCAATAGTGGCATGGTGCACATGTAGTCCAATGTGAATTAGCAAAGACCACCTTGCAAGGCTAAATACTCGAGACAAATTATTGGGCTGATCACAGGTATCAACCAATTGGTTTTGATTGGTTCATAATTGGTCCTACAGGTTTATATAATTGCTCCTTAAAGTCAAGACTGACACCAGTTAATAATTGATTGATTGGTGATCAATCTTTAATCAGTTTTGATTAATCGGTCTCGTTTTGATCGGGTTTGTACATTCGGTCCTAATCAATCGATCTATTGGGTTAGACCGAGGCCGACCAAATACATTTCAGGCATCCTGGTGAGCCGACCAAATGCACCCTCGCAGCTAAGGGTGTTAAAATCTGAAATCCTTTTACCAAAATCAAATCAAACCGTTTAAACTGAAACTGTTAAACTGATTATTAAATAATTTGGTTTTGATTTTAAAATTAGAATCATTTAACTAAACGGTTCAATTTGGTTTCAAACCAATTATAAACTGTTAAACCAAATATGTTTAAAACTAATAATAAACCGTTTAAATCAAACCAAAACCATCTTCCCCCAACAGTATATTTATTTAGTAGGCTTAGTGATGCCGAATCAATCACGAAGAACAAATTTCAGCAATAATGATGAAGATGCATCGAAGGGTTATGATTGAACGTTGAAGGGAAGGAATTGATCACAACAAGAACAGTAGTAGGGGGATTACCTATCTCAGATTGATGGGTCTTTTACCCTCAGTATCTCACAGTGATAACAATGTGTTTTCTTCAATCTAATCTACCTTCTCATTCTTTATTGCATTTATTTAAATAGGATTGAAACAAATGCTAAAAATGGCAAGCTCTACTAGCTTTGGACAGAAACTAAAACTGGAAAGGATTTTCCATCATGTTCATAATGCTTCTTTCCTTGCGAGGGTGATTTCCTATCACAGGTGTGAGTTGCCTTGTTGGTGACTTCCATACAATGTCTTATTCCATAGCGTCCAAATCGTCTCGTGCGGTCCTCCCGTCTGCCAAGGACTGGATTTCAGTCGGTCCATCCCCCAATGTATTAGCAGGCGGCCAGACTGATCCCAAACCCTTGGATCAGTGGCAAGAACCGCCTACCGCAGGAGACGATTTGGTTCCTATTCCATACAAATGAGATTACTTAAAATAGTTTCCTACCTACTGAGTTATCCGCAAGATATCACCTTCCTTTCGTGTGATTTCTTTCCATCCGAGTGTAACCACGGTTCGACCCATGACCCATGTGACTTATTTGCGTTTGCGGGTATACTTGAACCAGGTGAACCAATCTACATCACTTAGACATGTTCTATCCCAATTAGTCCAGGTCTAGAAGTAACAACTCAAGGCCCCACCTAAGCATGCTCTCGCCTAGGGGAGAGAGAGAGAGAGAGATCCAATGGTGCTGGGTGGGTTGGACGGCTGGAGAGGATTTTTTTTTTTGGCAAAGCTAACCATTAAGAAACTGAATACACGAACTGATGATGTAAATCAATTGTAAAATTGAGACCATGAAGAACTGGTAAACCAAAACCGATTAATAATCGGAATAAATATCAAAATTTGGAACCAATTAATAATTAATAATCAATTCGATTTTGGTTTTCACCTATTCAAATACTGAACCAAAGAGGTTTTTACATTTTTTTTTTCTTTCTTTCTCATTTCATTATAGTGGTGTATATGGATTCTACAGAGAAGCAAACAGGGGAAGTGATCTCTGCACTCCTCAAGCAAACAATGCAAAAAGCATAAAGGAAAACCCAATTATGCAAGTATAAAAAAATCATCTTTCAACAAATATCTTTCAAGCTTCCTTTCAATTGATCCTGCCTTCCCTGGATTCTAGCCAGCTTACATGACTCCGCTCTGTTATCAACTTATAAGTGGATGGCCTCTCCCCACGGTACAATCCTATAACCTTCATTGAGCAAACAATGCAAAAAGCATGAAGGAAATCCCAATTATGCCAGAAACAGTATTAAAATCATCTTTCAACAAAGATTTTTCAAGCTTCCTTTCAATTGATCCTGCTTTCCCTGGATTCTAGCCAGCTTACATGTCTGCTCTGTTATCAACTTATAAGTGGATGGCCTTTCCCATGGTACAATCCCATAACCCTCATTATATTCATCCATGTCTCCAACCAAGAACTGCCAAACACATGCTCCTGCACCTGACTTCTTCTTCTTAGCTGATTTGTAAATGAGATCATATATTGTCTTATAAAATAGCTCACGATGAACTGGTTGAAAGCTCTTGTGGTCATTCACCAACCCAAATTCACTGAACAAGACAGGCTTCTTTAGTTCTTTGTCACCATCTTCAATGTGAGACTTCACCCATTTTCCAGCAAAATTTATTTTTTCTTCAGGTGTTTGATCATCAAACCTACAAAAATAATACAATCAATATATGTCACGATTTGATTTTACATGGATTGTATGAGTGGAACAGGAGATGGAAGTTTTTCTTTCTGCTAGAAGATGCCACTCTCATTGTTTCAACAAGGCAGGTTTCGGTCCCAAATCTATTTGTATCTTTGTAGAGAAGAAATTCAACCACAGAGTTTGCTTACCAGTGATCAGGATAAACATGAACAGAGGCAAAATCTATGGTTGGGGTCTTGAAATTGCGAATAAAATCAGTCCCCATAGCACCTGCCCATTCTGCTGGGTTTGCACTCAATTTTCCTGGGCTTGTGGGACCATAAAATCCTTCAAGCCCCACGGTCGTCAGATGCTTCTTGTCAATTGATTTCACGAAACCAGCCATTTCTTGAATCCAATCCTGCAATTCTTCAATAGAAAATTAAATCAAACTCAGGACTCAATAAATTCTATTTAAGAGTATTGCTTCTAAGCATTAGAAACAGATGGAGACTGAAAAATACTAATAAGTAAAGCTCCGAACATCTGTTTCCAACAACTTTTAGTTAAACAGTGATCTGCCCCTTTACCATTGCTCAAGCTCCAAACATCTATTTCCAACAGCTTTTAGTTAAAAAGTGATCTTCCCCTTCCATAGTTTAGAGCTAAAAAATGGTAAAGGGTTTGGGCTACCAGGGCAAATGGCCAGGCTCAGAGCGGCCATTTTGGGCAAATATGCCAAAGGTAAGAACCCACTCCAGACTCATCCTTCCCAGACTCTGCACAGGCAGGACCGGCTGTAGCTAATATATACAGCAGAAGCTTAATAAACATACATCAAAGCTGGAAAAGATGTACATGACTGTTAAACATACTACTGTAATAAAGTTATTACACCGGCACTGGGTAATGGCCCTATTTTAAGTGATCTGTCTCTTCCTGGTCCTCAAAATAGGTTAATTGGACTTGAAACATGCTGCATGGTTGGTACAGAGAGAGAGAGAGAGAGAGAGAGAGAGAGAGAGAGAGAGATTGGTGGGCGACTTACTTGGAGGGTGTCCCCAGAGGGATCCGACATACAGCGAGGTTCATTCATCAACTCCCATGCAAAGATAGTTGGGTCATCTCTATATTCAATTCCAGTGACACTGTTCTTCCTTGTCAACACAGCCTGCAAATGGGAAGTGAATGTAGTGAGAAGAGGTGTGACATCAATGCAATAGCTTGCATATTTAAAATGATTTCAAGGCTTCAAGGAGACAAGTTATGAAAGTAAATCTCCTAAATGATTCACATATCAAAAACGATCTCAAGGCTCTTAGAAATAAGTTTCAAATTAAACCTCCAAAATGGCTGTCAACCACCCAAAAGTGGCTTTGGAAAGAGTAATATCACAATTGTTTTCGGAATGCTACAGTCCTAATCATGAGTATGTGAACTTACAGTCCCAGTCCAAGGCAAGAAGACAGATACTTTGAAGCTAAATTTATTTTAAAAGTCAATATATTTATTTGTTTGAAGGATATTAGTGAAAATGTAAGTGGGTCAAGAAAATAATGAAAGACAGACTACATGACTTTAGAAATGATAAGCTTTAGACAGAACGGAATTGTAGAACAGTTTTGTGTACCCAAACCCAAAAAGGTTAGCCTCTTCTCATTTTTCTTGCCTTCCCCATAGATTCCATGCTTACTTTGAAAGACACACACACACACACCCAAACATTCTCGTCATTGCAGCCCTTATTTTTAACCATGTGCAAGTGCATGTACCATGAGGTAGGTGTTTCTCCAGATACTGCAAACATAGTCAAATTCATAATCCATATTCTGCAAATCTTTGTTGGCGTAGAATTATCTATAAAGTACAAATGATTTCACAATAAGAAGTTAAACCAAGTTGCACATACTTCAAAATGTATGCTGTGTCATTTCATGTCAAATACTTGCATTTTCAGTATAAATTTCCTATCAGGCACTATACAATGGCCATATTCTTGCCATATCAATCACATAACATCAAAGATGTTTCCTTTTGGTAAACATACTTTTTTTTTGGGTGGTAAAGGTCAGCAAAAAGTATATAAATAACTAAAAGGATGTACAAGGAAGATGTCCAAGACAAATAATACAATACAATTGATTTGGTATAGCCATCAGCAGAGCACAAAACCAACAAACATACTAATTCACATGGGATTAGAGCCTACCTTGACATAGTTCTTGAAATAACTGCGGATGGATGGATCATAGAAGAATGAATCGTTAGAAGAAGTCAAAGCAACACCTTCTTCCCATGCCCATTTGACGTACTGCGTCTTCCCACCAAAATTTTGCAAGTTATTAACCAAGCTAAGAATCAGCCTTATCCCATGCCGTCTTGCTTCTACAATGGCACGATCCAATGCCTGCCATTCTTCGTGGTCATTAATTGCAAAAAAGCATAAAGGGGATTTAAAGCATGGTCTGGCATAATATACAATATACAATAACAGTCACATAAAAAAATATTTTTTGGGTGGGATGAGAGTCAGAACATTTAGACATTGTTTATCAGGTATTGTGTGACTAACTCTAACAAACATCAAGGATACATTATTACCATTAGACACTCCTGTGCAACATAAGCCACAGTTACTGTACATTTGAGGAAGTGCATTATTCATAACAGAAAGAATGAGAAAGACGATCAAGATAAGGCATCCAATGCCACTAAATAAGGGATGAGGACCCCAGTCTTTTATTCCATGAAACAAGCCTTAAACTGCAAATCTGCAATCAACCTTCATTGCTTAAATCAGTTGTTCAATGAATAAAATGTTGCCTCAACTTCCAGTAATTATGTTTCATAACAATAAATTAGAATGTGATGAAACTAAAGGCGTAACCAGTGCATGAGACTCCTTCCACCGCAGGCTTGGGGAGGGGGCTTATGTACGCAGCTTTACGCAACCTTACTAGCCTTACCCCCCCTGTTCGCAGAGAGACTGTTTCCAGATTCGAAACTAATACATGAAACTTCCAAAAGATTTTAGTCACCAATCCCATTAGTAGTTCTAATTACCCTAGCGATTCCAGAAACCTACCTTCTGTTGTACCACTGAAAATTCATAGAAAGATCAATTGCATACCAAGATCTCAATCCAGATGTCGGAGAACATCGCAAGTGTTGAAATTAGTACTACCTTCTGTTGTACCACTGAAAATTCATAGAAAGATCAATTGCATACCAAGATCTCAATCCAGATGTCGGAGAACATCGCAAGTGTTGAAATTAGTAATACCTTCTGTTGTACCATTGAAAATTCATAGAAAGATCAATTGCATACCAAGATCTCAATCCAGATGTCGGAGAACATCGCAAGTGTTGAAATTAGTAATACCTTCTGTTGTACCACTGAAAATTCATAGAAAGATCAATTGCATACCAAGATCTCAATCCAGATGTCGGAGAACATCGCAAGTGTTGAAATTAAGTTTTTGGCTCTTAACAGTCTAAAAGCTTTCACCTCTTCATTCCCCTTTCCTTTTACAGATCTCATATAAGAAGACATAAATATCCAAAATACCAATGCAGGTACTTCAAATGAATCAAACACATTACAGATAACTTGCGGAAAGAATATAGAAGAAAGAAGCAGAGCAGCGAAAAACAAAAGAGGAGAAAAAGAGGAAGAATTTATGTTATACCCTGAAGACGCGCTCATCAAACTGACCAGGGGAGATCTGGAGGGCATTGTAGGCTCCGTCATTAAAAGCCCAAGTTCGACAAACAGTGAGACCCATCTTCGCACCAGTCTGGAGAACTTCCCTGACCTTGGGCCTGCTGTAATCATCCACACCTAGAAACATCAACCAGTACGAATTCCATCCGTTGACGTAGAATGCCTCTCCGTCCACCATGAACTGAGCCCCATTTGTAGTCACAAAGGACATCTGAGGTTCCTCATGGTACTGAAAGTTAATGTCCCCCAAAAACATGTACATGAAAGCAAAACAGGATGCAAAACCAAGCAGTGGGTACAACAGTCCATTGCCTGCAAACATTCTCTCTCTCTCTCTCAGTCTTAGGACCCTAAAATGTCAAAAACAGAAAAGGGCCCAAACTTGCAGAGGAGGTGGAGTTCCAAAGAATATCTTCTTTTAGAAGTTTTCAATCCTGGATCCTGGATCTCTTACCACACAAACCAATGGAACCTAAACGGAAAGAATTTTCTTCATCAACAAATCTATGGGTCAACTAGACCAGATGTTACCTCGTCTACTAGATGGAAGGTGGCCGAATGCTAGAGAAAGAACTTGGAAGATATCCAAAATCAAGAACCTTCAACAAGCTCGCAATTTTAGATACCCACAAACTATTCAAGCTAAGATAGAACTTAGAACAGAGAGAAGAGAGAGGTTTGTAGGTTTTTGTCTTGGTTTCATGGGTTTTATATATGATGGGGTAAGATGTAATGTTGCTCTCTACATTGGCATTGTCACAAGAATTCAAAGAAAAAGAGATTGAGGAGAAGATGAAGGGTATGGGTGTGGGCCTTTGGGTGGAATGTTGATATCAAAAGCTGAGTGGGCCACCTGTTTCCACAGCTTTACTTCCATTTCAATATTTCCCCAAACCAAAATATCATTTTTACTTGGATCGAACTTGGATCTCTCCTTTTTACGAAAAAAAAAAAAAACTTGGATCTCTCCAACTCATCAATGCAGAAAATCAAGGAGAGTTCAGGTATTAATTATTGATATATGCCAGACACATCAGAAGATTTCTTTCTTAGATCCCATGTGGAGAAAGACAGGAGCAAGAGAAGCCATTGATCATCCTTCCATTTTCAACCAATATCTTAATATTATAATTAGGGTATTTCAAGATCTGTCGTGCAAGACTAGATCCATCTGTCAAACCCTAAAAAACCTTTGAAATGGTAAAAGGAAATGTTCCCCTGGGCTTTCATTTCCTTTTACTTCCTCAGATTCGCAATTGCAGTTTGCCACTTGGAAAAGAAAATGGGAGAGATCTCCGCTTTTTTTTTTTTTAAACTTTTTCTAATCTTCCAGTATCCGACGACTGAAGTTAATTGGACATGTCTATCAATACATCGGTAGGTGTGCCTGATTAATTCTAGTCGTTGGATGCTAGATTGGAGCCTTCAATAATTGCAGACGATTTCAACCCCTCAGCATGCAGGATTAACCCTATGGACAAATCAGATTATTTGAAAAGGCATTTCCTAAGAAAATCTTCTTTATCTCTAGAGAGTAAATTTTCTGAAACACCCTTTGATACCTTTTCCATGAATCTAGTTAGTCTTGCATTGCTAATCATGGGTTTGGTTCCTCTCCTAACGTTGGATAGATTTTAGTCGTGATCTTGTGGCTGGAGTTTATTCCGTAAGCGTACCAATACTTCAGTATGTTCACTAAGTAAACTTTAGTCATCACTTCACAGAAATGGTCCAAGTGTATCGGTATAACCTTGAGGGTATTGTGAAAAGACCATAATAATGTTTTGTGAAATGAAATGACAAAATGGCCCTTTCCCTTCCCCCCCACCCCCCTCTCTCTCTCTCTCTCTTTTTTTTTTATTGAAATCGCGAACCGAGAAACCGCATTCGATGAAGGTGAAATCTAGCGAACTGAAGAAAGAAATTTATCCTCTGATGGTACCTTTCTTGACTTCAGCGGGAAATTTATCCTCTTCCAACGACTACATTAGGGTTACCAATACCAAAACCTGTTGCTGATGTTTTTGTTGATGGTGCTTCAGCAACCCTAATGGCAGTTGGGTTACGACCACTGACAATGTCATGGAAGTTGAAGTGAAGGTGGCTCAACAGTTGGATGGATTCACATCGTCTCCTCCCAGTGGTCTGGGAGGACAGTGGTAACCTTCTTCGGATGGTTGCCACGTGGTTCTCAGTGAATCCGAGACCCACGTTCGAGCCGACACCCAGTCGACAAGCCAAGCCGATAGGGGGGTGTTGGCTTGGACGTGGGTCTCGGATTCACCGAGAGCCACATGGCAACCATCCGAGGAAGGTTGCCATTGTCCTCCCAGAATGACTAGGAGGAGATGATGCGGATCCCTCAACAGTTGCGTTAGTTTGTCAGTCTCTATAAAGAGAAAGATTGGGTTTGTTTATATTTCAATTTGGAAATAAGTTTCATGATTCAATCCAATTATAAAAAAAAAAAAGGATAAATTACAGGTGAGATATTACAAGTGAGATGATGTACAAGGATCTACCAAGGTTTTTTTTCCTTGGCCAACAAAAGTTAACTTCCCACTCAACCAAAATCTCTCTTTCATCAACCAAACATGAGTGATGTTTGTGTTTGTGTTTCTTTGACCATACCTAACTGTTATGGATGTAATCTTTAGTGAGGAGGTTCCATTGATATGCATTGTGCCGGATTTGATTTGAGTTGACTTGGATTTTGGCTGGTATGTCACTTTTGAATTGTGACTAAGTTTTCATTTGGTTACTCGAAAATCCGAAAACCTCGATATAGATTTAGTTCTAGTTCTTCGGTTTCTTTTCTGGTTTATTCTGTTCTTCAATCTTTTTTCGAAACTTAAGCACTTGATAAATTACTTAGGCTTTTTTTTGTTTCATTGAAAATTTTTCCTACTCTATCAATACCATTTTGTTCTCTCCCTGTTTTGTTTTTTCTTTTTTTTTAGACCGTCGAATGTTAGAGGTTGGAGTTTAAAATGAGGGAATAAGAGTGATTTTTAGGGTTTGGGAGGGTACTTTAGTCATTTCATCATTTTTAAAGGGTTATAAAAGTCATTTCAACATATGTTGTTTGTAAATGCAAAAAGGGTAAAATTATCTTTAAATTTTTTACTTAACACTCTTAGAATTTGAGTGCGGTTGTAAATTATTATGAACTTTAGGATAATAGATGTATTTGGACTTATGTCTAGGGGTGGTATGAGTAATTTTTTCTAATATTAAAATACAATAATATTATGAATCAACGAAGATCAAAATCGATAAGAATTGATCGATCTTACCGATCTGATAATGATTACTTGAACCATGACGATAGATAGTTTGTTTTCAAGATTAAAAAAAAAAGATAAATTTCATGCACCTCCCCCACACATAAAGACAAAGACAAACACCCCTTTAACTTTGGAGACAACCCTTAAATAGAACACTCAGCATGCATGGAAAAGATATAATGCATAAATAATTCTAATAGAGCTTTTTAGTGATGGACCCTACAATGGAGACCAATCAGATTAAATTGGACCAACACACTAAACACTAAAGGGTAGATAAAGCAATTCCAAACATGAATCCGGGAATTATTTGGAAAGTAGAAAAAATTGTGATCATGTGATCACTTTTGATTATTTTTGTCAAGGATACATAAAAGTTATAATTAATAAAAATAATTTCTTTTATGATTATTATTCAAATAAAATGAAATCTAATCTGGGATACATTCTTCTATAATTAGCTTAGTGATCAGGCGCATGTTAACGTACATAAAACAAGATTCAATTGTTCATTTTCACATATGTTAGTTTGATGGAATTCAAATTCATGGGAATCATAGGGATTGGATTGGATTGGTTGGATTGGATCGGTCAAGTCGCGGTCCAATCAAGTAGCACCTTGATTCAAGCAAGGGTGAATTGGGAAAACAGTGACATGTTAGCAATGAGGTATCTAGTGGGTTTCACACTCTAGAGGTGGGTCTCACATCACATTGATGGTGATAGGATCCCATGAAAAGTACATGTACATATAGATGATCTGAACTCTGGAGGTTATGGCATCATTATCTAAATTTAATGAACGTGTCATAAAAATCACATTTGGTGTTCTACAAAATGCATTATAAGAGTATAGCCCAATTGGTCGGTTTCTTCTACAATTAAGTGTGGATTCAAATCGTCTCCTCCCTGTACTACAACGTAGCTTTCAGAAAAATTCGAGCTCCACATCAGAGCCGACACCCAATCGACAAGCCGGAAGTGTCAGCTCGGACGTGAGGCTCTGATTTTCCAAAGAACCATGTATCAACCATCCAACGGGGATGTCTCCCTCCTCCCTATACTACAGGGAAAAGACGATTCGGATCCATTAAGTGTATCTTTTATATGATTCCAACTCTGTTCATGAGGTGTGGGACCCACATGGACCCTACCTCTAGAATATGGACCCCAAACCCCATAGACGGAGATGGAATCATTCATAAGTTTAGGGTGAAGTACACCCTTCGAAAGCTACATTTCACTTTATTTATTTATTTTTTAAAACCACCTCAGAACTCAGAAGTCAGAAACATTGGGAAATCAATAAAAAAATATTAATTTATCGCTAATCCCGCAGTGATTGCAGCACTAACTTACGCCAGATGGTGTTATTTCCTCGTTAATGCATCACATTCACCGCACATCAGGGTATCCGATAAAGATATGGTCCCTATTTTTTTTCTATTTTTTTCCACCGATGGGGGGATCCTGAAGATCAATCAATAACTAAGAATGTGAAAAGATTCTTTTTCTGTCGTTTAGTTAACTAGTCGTTTATCGGATGGATTATAATGTATCGGCATATGTACTAAACATTTCAATTCGTCCGATGAATGACTCGCGTGATTGGACGATAGGAGAGGATGTAGGTCCAGGAAGAATGCTTTATTCTCTTCCCTCCTAATAAGAACAAAATAGGAGAAGGTTTATGCAATGAATGTAAAGTGTCAATTCTAAATCGAAATTGAAAAATTCAACTGGGACTGACTTGTAAAAAACCGAGTTCAAATCGATTAAATAAAATTGTAAGGAAACCAAGTGAAACCGATTAGGACATCGGATACAACCGGTTTACTGCTTAACTACATATATAATATTACATAAATAGTATACAATTTTAATGTGCTATGTCTTGATAAAATGTCATGCTCATGTGATATAATATTAGTTTATTATTTAATGTTTAAAGTTTTGTTGTTAAACTATTATGGTCTTAGAATATTCAGTCCTTCCCTATAAACCGTGTAAGAAACTGTTTATGAACCGATTAATTGAAAGTAGTAAGAAATCGATAAAACAGTTGTTAATCGATTCGATTTCGTTTAGAAAACAAGAACCAATTATTAATCAGTTTGGTTATGGTTTCTACAAATAATGAAACCTCGAATCGAACCGAAGTGAATTGATAAACCGTTTATGAATAGATTTACACCCTTAGATGAATGTAATGAGGGGACCCCCAATATATTCTACCTCAGTTATACCCCAAATTGTTTTTACTAAAATTAAAAAAAAAAAACCAAATTTTTTTTTTGTTTATGTAATCATCATGAGACCTTCATCCTACCGTCTTAGAAAATTTTCTCTCCCTCTTTCAATATTTTTTAATTAATTTTTTTGACGAAATTTTTTTTGATTGGCAACTAGGTTAGGGTATTGGGACTTGACTCGTCTCAAATTATGTAATCAATCAAGTCAGTGATCCAACAGCTGAAGTCACTCAGTGTAACTAAAGAAGAGCTCGTTCCCAAATAATTCTGCCACGTGGAAAGATCATTTAATAAACCACACCATTGAATACCTAAGAGTTCGTTTGGTTTGGTTTGGATATATCATATGTCAAATTTAGACCAAAGTTCAATCATTTATCCCTCACGTATGTATTGTCATACGTATCTGTGTATATCCATGCACACCTACTAGACCTCTGATCACATTGGATCTCTTCTGATTTTTCAATCCTTTTGGGTTGAATCTAGACATGTAAACCTTCTCCTTAGTTTATTGAGAAAAATTGCGTGGTGGTGATCCAAAATATAATCTTTTACACAACAGTTGACCACTAATCCCGATTTTCTATTTCTCATACCATACTAAATGAATGTCCGAAATCTTCATAAAACTTATGCTTTAGGACCAAAATGCCCTGAAAAAATATCGGCCTTATGATTTTGGTCATCAATGATCTCAATCCTTTTTTTAATTGGTTTATTGGTACTACATGTTTTCAAAGATATGTTGATGAATTTCTAGAAAGAAATATGAATATTGAATTTGGTGGTTTGATGTTAGTTCTTATATCTCCTTTTATGTTGCTTGTCAATTTAATGGTATAGACTCATTGTCATTTGCTTTTAACCATTCTCCTTCTATAAGTCTAAAAGATTTCATTAATTTATTAATTTATTAAGTAGGAGTCGTGTTCACATGTATTACTTTTAAAAGAGGGAGATGAAATGAATGAATTGTATGGTGGTCGGTCACTTGGAAGAGAAAAAAAAAAGATTCGGATTTTAAAGAGGAAAGAAATGGAAACAGAAGTACACACCGACAGTTTTTATATTATTTTAGTTACATCTAATTTACAATAAAAAAATATATCATAGGGAGAAGGTGTTAGTAATCAAATATATCAGATATTATAATTCAAGAATAATTGGATTATTTAACTTTTTGAATCATCAGTAAGAAGAGAGATATAAATATGATTGAAGAATGAAGTTTGAAATAAAAATAAAATCTGCCGGTTCAACCCAAAAGACAAAAAGAAAGACTTCATCTATTTGTTCATCAAATATCATCATCATTGTATATACAGCTCCCAAAAAGTAATAAAAAATGTTAAGTCTGAGATAGTGGTGTAGGATAAGTCCTTCCAAATGTTTTCTGTTTTCTCCTTAAAATATGATTACAATATTTAATTAGATGTGGGGAGACATAGTTAGTTAGTAATTTATCCTTTAATGTGTGTCTCGAATCTTTTCGCAGAAATAAATATTGATAGGAAAAGAACAAAATTGTCAATAAGAGAAAGACACGTGTCCAGTGCTTGACATATATGAAGAGGGGTCATGTGTCACCATCCTTAAGGCCGTTGGAAGGTGCTAACACATAAGGAGAATAAATTGAGAGGTTATACTCACGATCTCAGGGATAATCGCGGATCAATATAAAAAAAGGAAGTTTCCCCAATATCGCCACGTGCCAGTTAGCGAGGATATCTCTGAGCAAGGATAATGGAAACGGATAAGGGAGGTCCATCGCAAGATCGTCATTTGACGGTCTAAAAGATCTTTTATCCACGTCTGACCCCTACTTCTAAGGGATTGTATCACGAGAATCCCATCTTTTTATGATGAAATTGCAATTAGAGCTGGTGGCAAGTTACACGTATCTAGAGGCATACCTAAGATTACCAAGATCACCTCAAACAAGGTCAAAATCTATGCCATTCATTGTCTCTATAAATAAAACTCAATGAAGATAACCAGATCTAAACTTTATAGGAGCTCGTATTCTCTTTTTCGAGCTCCATACTGCTTGCTTACTTGTTTTGACTTAGGCATTGGAGTGACCACAGGGTTTACGAACCCACCCTCTTCCATTTAATCTACTTCTGTATTGACATGTATAACCACTAGAAACTTCGGTTGAAAACTAGCAGCAACAAATGCATTTTTAGGAACCATTGCATATATTTGGAAAAATTCACATTTTTAATAATGAAACGTATTGAGCACATTTTAGACATGTATTGCCTTATTAAACATGTACAGGATATGTATGTTACAAAAATAAATAAATAAATAAATAAATAAAATAAAGAAAATTATCATTAGAGATTATAGCACAATTACGTTTCAAAACTAAGGATATATGCAGCCATTCAAATTTGCTGAATCTCTTAAAAGTGATCTCAGCCAAAACTGTATCAGTAACCTGTATCACTGCGGATTGAAAAGGTATGCCTTATCTCTTGGGAGTGATTTGTGAGTTTTGATGTGTATCAATAATATTCTCTCTCTCTCTCTCTCTCTCTCTCTCTTTTGCCTAATATTTTGATTTTTTTTCCCAAATCTTTAAAACTACACTATCGAATGAATTTTTTGGGTTTTGATACGTGTTTTATGTTAATGAGATGATGATTATGTGAAATTTCATGGATTGCAAATTTTGTTTGTATATAAATTTGTATTTATATGTTATTTATCTATTTATTGAATGATGTAAATGTCTATTGCATAATGAATATATGTTTGTATTTTTAGTAAAAAGGTTATCGTATCAAACACGTATTAATGTCATATGTTTTTTTGAATTGGATTTTCAATCCATTGGATCATGCAAAACCCCCTACCTTCTCCCCACAAATACCAAATATACCTTTGTATATTGGGGTTCTTGCATGAAAGTGAATCAATATGTCAGTGGGTTACCGGCCGATGTTTTATAAATGGATCCATAATATAATCCGGAGTCCGGCAACAAAGACCTAGTTTCTAGCATCTCGACTCACTTTAAGAATGAAAAAATGTGGAGCCTTCAATAATCAATGAAAGAGAATTTTCCTTTATCCAAGTGAAGCAAACCAAAAAACATGATCATAAATGTTCATGCCCCCATGTTGAATGTTGATAATACCTTTGTCTGAATGTGTGTGCATTACATCCATTATTTCCTCCCATCCTTGTTCTATCTGCCTTAAAAAGAGCTGCACTTTAGGCACTCAATTTCATATCTTGGCCCCACAAGCAGTGGGCATTGTAGAAAAAAAAGAAAAAAAGAAAAAAAGAAAAAGATTGAGATAACCTTTAGAAAGAACATGGGATAAAGAACATGGGATGTCTACGATAGCGAATCCTTTTTTTTTTTTTTTGATAAAATTAAAATTATTCCTTAGATCGTGATGTGCTCATGAACTAATGGACAAACATGTTGTACAACCATGTAATTGACAAATCTGTTTACCACAATGTAATTGGAATCTCTATCACTTGCTCTTTCAAGACATATCTAATCATAAGGATCAATAAATATAAAAAGGGAAAAACAGTCTTGATTGGAGATTGGTAGGAATTTTTCCTTTCCCGTGAATGTAAATGGAAGGGTCACAGACTTGCAGACAAAAGGTGGCACTTCACCGGACTGGCCATTAGCGTAGGTAGAGAGGTCCCCTGGCTGGATATGGTTACATCTAAACAGATACAGATGTGACTTAAAATCCAGTCTTTTAACTATACATTTACATTCCTAGCTTCTGTAATCTGGATTTTTTTCCTCTCAGTGATACGATTCGCTCTCAATCCATGTCTCTTGGTTGTTTTAATTTCATGTTTTCTCATTCCTTAGAACCTGTCGAATTTTCAAGAACGCACAAGATCATTAGCTATCCCTTACTTTTTTTCTTATTAGTTGGGTATCTATTCGAATGGGGTGGATTATGTTCTCGATTATCCAAATTGGATACCCTTACTGAAAAACGAACACACCTAAACAAATATAAACACAAAACAAATTCAGATTTTTGACTCTCTAAGCTTAAGGTATAACCGTATGAGGGCTTTATGTGAAACTCAGGTTTGGACCAGCTTGTGAGCCTTAGACTTGAGTATCTGGTCCGGGTCTGAACAAAATATTAGGCTGGGCTTGCTAATGTGAAGCCATTGGCATCCAAAGTTACTGCTGAGGAGGCAGAGGTTCGAGCCGAAGTCCAGCAAGGCTCTCCCCTTTTTTGCTTTTGAAATCTATCCTGATCATTCTTCTTTTGAGGATGTTGTATTTGGTTGAAAGACACTCAAGTATAGAAGGCACTCAAAGTTCCGGTCTTCACCAATGTGGGATTATTCCTAACAGTATTAAGTAAAATTGATATAGGTCGGATGTATTTTATCCTAATATTTTGGCTAATACCAGTAGGATGCTGGCCAACTGCTCTTCTTCTTCTTCTGTTCTTTTCAGGTCAGATTCTGTTCGTCTTCTTCACCTGTTTCTTCTAGTTTCCCTTAGGAATCATATATCAGTTTCAGAGTTTCTCCTATGCTCTTTCTGATTCTTAGTACCATTCTCCATACCCAATCATCTGGGTTTTGCTAGAACTAGATTTAATCTGTTTGGTAGTTCTGATCATCAATATCTACTATACTTCTCCGAACTTGTTCTTAGTTTGAATATTAAGCAGGGATTCATCTAGATACACTGATTTTTAGACTGTTCTGGTAAGACTGCAACAGCTCTTTTATTTTTATATGGAGTTGTTGTATCATTGTAAAGATGAAAACAGCCACTCTGCATTGCACGGGTAAGGCTGTATAGATTCTATCCCTCCGCAGACCCTGCAATAGCAAGAGCTCTGTGCAGTAGGACGCGTCTGTATCTTCATAAAGCTAGTTTTGTATGACCCAAGTACAAAGCTTCCAAACCAACCTTTATAGAAGCCCTCCACAGTTCATTCAAGTAATCAACAAAAGAGAGAACTTGTCTCATTCTCTTTCTAAGGCCCTCATATAAAAACTAGCACATCTGCTCCTCATCTCATTGGAAATCAGTAACTTCTGTTGGAAGCCAAAAACAAAACGGTACAATGGGTTTCCTTAGAACAGATGGGAGGCATTTCGATCCATTAATTGGGTATGCAGAAATTTGACAACATATTATGTATTTGATTATGTTCATGAGTTTCAAGTTCTACTTTTAAGTTGCAAAGAGAAGGGTAGTAGCCGAAACAAAACAAAGAACACAACTAATAGACTATATGCATACCAAAACATGTGTATTCGTTACAACTGAAAGAGTACCAAGCTCCATTGGTCCATCCGAAGAACTTACACACACATTTACATGTCACCAGAAAACTGATGATCAAGGAATACTTGCTGTCTTTATCTAAATTTCAGTGAGAGCCAGCTTGTTAAGAGCTAACATGGCCGAAATAATATGATCAGGAGCCCCAAACATTGATTCAAGTAGTCACCTGGAAGAAATTGAAGGGATTAGAGTTAAATGGGAATACAACAGAAGGGAATTTTTTTTTTTTTTTTTTATCATACACAAGCTTTAGTGAGAATCGTGGTGAACCAAAACAACATTAATGTACTAGTCAAGGGCTCTGAAGTGAAAGCATCCATACGGTCCCAGCTACCCACTAGACTGAAGAGATAAAGGAAATCAGGCATTTTACCTTCATATGGATCAGCTAGCCTGGGATTCAATCCAACAAAGTGATGCCATAGCTAAGAGACAAGGGCTAGACCACAATACCCATGGGATCTTCTATTAGTATATTCCTGATTATTCCAGCAGCCAGCAGCTTTATTTTTAATTTTTTAGTTTCTACTCATGAGTCTCTAGCTTATGTCTTTAGTTTTCTCAGCTTACAAGTAGATTCAAATTCTGATTTCAGAAAGTTGTTGGCTTGTAATCCAAGTACAGGAGGGCTAAAAACCACTCTTTAAATAGGGGATGTATGCAGCCATCACTGCTGGCTCAAAAGATTGAAATGAATAGTTCTTTTATTTTTTATTTTTTTGGATGGTTACTAAGCTGAACCGAGAGAACTACCGACTCATGGTACCTAATCGGTTTGGTCCATGGTTCTAAAACTCGGCCGAAACATGCAATTTCAACTGAGATAACTCAGTATTGCAAGGAGTCAAGACAAGTTGAGGGGTCAAGTTGGGTTTCGTCAGGATTCAACCAGATTTCAACCGAAACCATGGATTCGACCGAACCTTAAGTAAATAATCTATAAAGTCGACCAAAACCTGTGTTTTGACTCAAGGGAACATTATTTTCACCAAAAAAAATTAGATTTTTTTAACCCAAAACTCTTCTTTGTTCAGCGTTTTTGGGCTTTCTAACATGCACCCCCCTCCCTCTCTTAAATATCTTTGATTAGAAGATTTGGAACTTAAAGGTAAAGCATTTTCCCCCCAAAGCATATCCATAGGCTATTGAATGGCGTGGTAGATGATGTGTGTATTGGGGGGGGGGGGGAGGAGGAATGTGGTATAGGCACTGACAACGCGAGCAACTTGGAGAAGGCCAAGGAAAAATTGAGGAACAATCCTTAGTATCGACTTTCCTCGGCTCCATGTGCAGCTCACTGCATCTATCTCATGTTGAAGGACATGGTGTCAACTAAGATTGTGAAGGAGATCGCAGGGAGGGAAAGACAAGTGACCACATTTGTCTATAATCTTGGAAATGCTCTACAGTTGTTGAGGAGCAAGTACGGTGGGGACTTGGTGAGGCTAAGGCTCACATGCTTCGCTACACACTACAGTGCTCTAAAGAGCTTTGAGACAAAGAAGGCTGGACTTAAGTCCATGTTTGCTTTAGAGGATTGGTTGGAGTAGCCTCAGCCAGCTTCTTGTGGAGGTTGGGCAACCTAGGGTACCATTTCTAGTGACAAGTTCTAGGATGACCTGAAGAAGGTATTGTTGATCTTAGAGCTGGTTGTCAAAGTGTTGAGAATGGTTGATTCATAGAAGAAGCCCATCGTACCACACTTGTGGGCAATGGTAAATTTAATGAAGATTCAAGTGGTGGAAGTGTACAGACGGGGTACCTCCCAGTCCATTTATATAATCAAATATCGTTAGGAAAGACAGCTCATGCATCTATTGCATAAGGCTGGTAAGTTCTTATTTTATTCCCAAGGGGATAGCTCAGTGGTAAAGCCCAATACCTCAAAGAATTAAAAGGTCACGGAATCTAATCTCCCTGGAGCCTACCTATCCCAAAAAAAAAAAAAAAAAATCTACTTTATTCACCTCAATTCAACTTAATTGTCATTTAGTTGCAATCACAAGTTTGGATTGTTTTCAGCACACTATCTAAATCCCAAGTACCAGTACAAAGAGAATTTGTGGAATCTGATAGATGCAGTTCAAGTAGTGTTGGCAAAGCTTGAGACAGATTCAGATGCTCAATCCATTGCCAATCAAGAGGTGAGAGTTAAGACTAGTTCTAGTAACTTATGAATAATATATTAAATAAATGAAATAATAATTACTTAAATGATATTAGGCATAAATTAGTGTTGTTCCTACGTACTATTCCATAACTTGTAATAGGACTTCTAAGGTTGAAACCAACCTTTGAAATTCGAAACATATCACAAGGTATAGGTTTCGACCAAAATAGAAGATTTTATGTATTGGTCAAGATTTGGTACATTTTGGTACCAACCCTAGGTTTTGACTCGGTGAGTCTCAAATTTTGACTGAGTTCTCAAACCATGTAAACCATAGCATTAAACGAAGATTGTAAACCACAACCAAATATTCCTAGAATCAAATGAAAGGTTTTTTAGACTTTTTTTTTTTTTTTTTTGATGAATGAGTAATTATATTGACAAAACCCAAAAAGAGGGACAACAAATCTGGGTATCACAAAGATAAAGCCAGACTCCTTACAAATGAGGGCAAGCCCAAGAAAAGAGGGGATCTACAACAAGGAGAGGGAGAAGGGGTTGGGTGGGGGGGGGGGGGAGAGCTTGGCCACACCGCCTCAGCCATTGTCTAGGTTCCAAGAGGATTGGATAAATCTATTCCTCTCAAATTCTAGGAGGGGGGAGAGACATGCATGGTCAAACCACACACATCAAATATAATGGCATTCCAAATTTGATCAAAGGATCTTGATTTAGCTACCCACATGCGCATATTTCTTTCAAACCATATATGGTATACTATCACCGAGAAAGCCAGTTTGACCCTAGTGTCACAAATATCATTTCCTTTGAATTTCTTGATGATCCACCTCCATTCTTGATCAAAATGACGGATTATTCTATAGCACGGCCAACACTTCCTAGGATCTTCTCTCAAACCCTATTAGAGAACGGGCACTCAAAAAACAAATGATGAAGGTTTTCATTAGCAGCCCAACACAGACCACATCTAGCACTAGATATGATATCCCTATTACATAAGAGAGCTCCGGTAGGAAGGGATTGGGTTAGCACTCTCCACAAAATAAAACTGTGCCAAGGAGAATATCCCTTGTACCAAACCACATCATTCTAGATGACTTTGGTGCCACAGGATCTAACAATCTCCCAAGCAGAGGAAGCTAAAAACATACCATTGGAGGAAGCAGACCACATAGTGATGTCACCACTCCTACTGGGTCTCCTAGGAAAAGTGGAAAGGATTTCCCAAGCCTGAATCAACCTCTAAGACGAAGCCCTGCTTGGAGACCATACCCCATTTGTCAAAATGGACGAAACAAGAGCAAATCTATCTCTCCCAGATGCCGATTGGATTCTATCACCATGGGCCGTAACCAGAACACCATGGGGATGCCAGTTGTCCAGCCAAAGCAAAGTCGAAGCACCATCATCAATGTTGGATTTAATGAAAGGGAGGGCCAGATGTTTATGCTGAAAGATGGTTTCCCAGACCCAAGAAGAGTTATGACGTACCTCCACTATCCATATAGATTCTCTTAGATATTTATTTCAAATCCAATCAGTCCAAATACTCTTCTTTTTCTCAACCACTCGCTACACAAGTTTCATGATGTTGAATTCTTTGACCCTCTGGATTCTTAAGCCACCTTCTTCCTTAGGTAAGCACACCTTATTCTAGCTATAATAGAATGGAGAAACTTATTATTATCCCCCCCTTTCCATAAGAAAGCACTCATCAGGCTTTCGATTTTGTGGATAACCCAGGAAGGAAGGCCAAATATCCCAGTCCAGTACAAGTAGGAGCTTTGCATAACCATTTTAACCAATTCCAACTGACCTGCATAAGATAAGAATTTTGCTTTCCAAAGTCGGAGTTTTTTCTTAAGTTTGTCAAGAATTCGAAAGCAATGATGAGTTGAAAGTCTGGTCGATGTCAGCGGTAAACCAAGGTATGTAACCAGCAGTTTTCCCAAGGGGCATCCCACCACACTTCTAAGAACTTCTTGAAGCGGTTCTTCAATGCCAGCAAGAAACAATAAAGACTTTTGCTTGCTGATAGCTAACCTTGACATGGCGGAGAAGGATGTAAGAACATTTGAAATGGTTTCCAAAAATTTCACATTTCCCTTAGAGAGGATCATAATGTCATCAGTGAAGGCCAGGTGGGTGAGTTGAACAGACTTACACCGGGGGAAAAAGTCAATCTGATTTTGCTGAGCCTTCAACTGAATGGTTTTGGAGAGGCCGTCCACCACAAGCATGAACAACAAAGGAGACATAGGACATCCTTGCCTAATTCCACGCCTTGAATTGAAAAACCCCACCGGACTGCCATTAACCAACAAAGAAAATCTTGGGGAGGAAATACAATGCCAAATCCACTAACGGAAGCATCTCGAGAAATTTATTTTCTCCATAACTTCCATCAAATATTTCCATCGAACATGGTCATAGGCTTTATGAAGATCAAGCTTCAAATTAGCTAAGCAAATTGCCTCTGCTCCAAGAACGGAAATATTTCCATCGAACATGGTCATAGGCTTTATGAAGATCAAGCTTCAAAATGGCAGCAGGGGGATGTTGTATCCTGTTAAATCCTCTAGTGAGATCATTACATATCATTATGTTATCCAATATACAACGACCCTGGATGAAGGTTGATTGATTGAGGCTAACCAGATCCCCAACAACATCTTTTAGTCTGAAGGCCAGAATCTTTGCAATAATCTTGTAGATGGTATTACATAAGGAAATGGGCCTAAAATCACCAATAGAACAAGATCCTGCCTTCTTAGGGATAAGTTACAGGAATGTTTGATTTATTTCTCTCACCTAAACTGGGTTTGCAAAGAAGCTATGGATAGCCATGAGGAGATTTGCCTTAATAATATCCCATGTTGCAAGGAAAAATCCCATGCTAAAGCCGTCTGGACCGGAGCCTTGCATAACTTGATCGCTTTAATAGCTTTGATAATCTCATCTTTAGAGGGGAGGGCAGCTAAACTCAAATTTTGAGACAGAGACAAAGAAGATCCCAGATTGGTCGTCGAGGAGTGCACCAAGGGAGGAAGGCAGGCCGGGTTAAACAACTTTTGAAAGTGATCTTCTGCCACCTTCTTAATCCCAGCCACATCGGACACAACGATGCCTTTATCATTCATCAAAAAGGAAATATAGTTCTTGTTCTGGTTTGCTTTGACGGACTTATGGAAAAATTGGTATTTCTATCATCCAACTTGAGCCAATTAATGCGGGATTTTTGCTTGAAAAAACTCTCCTCTTGGGTGATCAGATCAGCCAACTTAAGAGATAAGGATTTTTCAGCTTCTGCAAGGCCACAGTTATTTGCAACATCCTGAAGACGGGTCTGAACTTCAGTCAATTCCATACAGCAATCCTCCACTGCACTTTAGATGTTCCCAACTTGGTTTTTGTTCTAGTTAACAAGGGCCTGTTTGGTCTCCCTCAACTTTTTAGCAAAACTGAACATAGGATGCCTTGGGTCCAAGTGGATTCTGATCCAAGTTGCTTTCACAACCTCTTGGAAATTTTCTTAAGATGTCCACAAGTCAAAAAATCTAAAGGGCTTGGGCCCAAAGGATAAGTAAGGAGATATGGTAAGAAATATGGGACAATGATCAGATATCCCGGAAGCTTCAAACTGGGCCTCAGAAGAGCTGAAGTCTGAAAGACATTTATCATTGACCACTACTCTGTCAAGTTTGCAAGAAACCCTTTGGTTACCAACTCTACGACTGGTCCAGGTATAATTCATCCCGACCCATTTCAGATCCACCAAAACAACTGAATCAAGGCAATCAGCAAATTCCCCAATCGATTGGTCATCTATCATTCCACCTTCCTTCTCATTGGCATATTTAACAACATTGAAATCACCCATCAATCCCCAGGCAGTACTACCCAAGGTGTGATGAATCCTGCAAACATCCTCCCATAATCTTCTTCTCTCAATCGACGAGTTAGACGAATAAACAACAGTTAAGTAAAAAAATAGACGAATTACAATTCTTAGTAACTTTAACATGAATAAGTTGGTCAGTCATACTAACCACAGAGCAGCTGATTTTTTGACTATCCCACATAATCCACAATTTGCCATTATCAAGGTGGGGATGATTGGTTTCCAACTTCCATCCCGGAGCCACAGAGTGAGCTATGTCAGCAACCTTATCAATTTTAACCCTGGTTTCGCCGAGGATATAGGAATCCAGACGACGCTTCTTAATGACTGCTCTCACTTCGGATTACTTAGCAATGGTGTTAAACCCACGAACATTCCAACACATGCCTTTCATCATGATAACCATTTGACAAAGGGAAGCAGAGCTCACGCATGGTCCAGTCAGGATCGCTAGGGGGATTGCGAGCCACGATGAGCTTGCAGTTGTCTTTTCGATCTTCTCTCCGTCCTTTTTCCTTTAGTCTTGGAAGAGGTTTTCGCTACCCAAGATTTCGAGCTTTTAGCCTGATCATGGCTCTGAGAACTGGTAGACGGATTCTCCCTAATAGCTTCATCGCAAGAGGTAGTCACTGCAGCAGGCAGAGGTCTAGGACCAGGGATGGGGGTGGAAATTGGGGGAGATGGGTTCCTCAGAGAGGTACTAGGGCTGGGAGCAATCTTTACAGAAGGGGAAGGATTCGTTGATTGCAGGGGAGAGGTGCCGTTTGGGTTAGAGTGATGATTCTGAGATTTGGTGGTTGGAATATTAGAAAGTGGTTTAGGATCATATGGGTCGGGCATGAAGGGGTCGGGTTTGCTTGAGGTTTTGGGTCAATGGAGGAAAGGGTTTGATTCCATTAGAGGGCTTGGATAGAACAGGAAGAGTTTGACCCGGGGTTCAAGGAGGGGGGATGGGCGGTTTGGTTTTGCAGAGCCAAGCCGGGGTTATTAATAGGGTGAACCACAAAAGTTGAGGAACCTTTGGCTTTCCTTTTCCTATAAGTCGATACCAGCTTTTGTGGGGGGGGGGGGGGTTGCAGACATAGGGGGAAACTTCTCTTCTCAGCAGAGCGAGAAAGGGGAAAGCCAGCGGGGGTAGGTGCTGCAGGGTGCAGTGTCACAGGATGCCAGAAGGCTATTTGAGGTAAGCTCTTCAACTGCAGAGTCAGCAACATCGTCCTCCTCTGTCGATCTCGATGGAAACTAGAAGATTTTTGGGAAGTTAATACCAAGGCCTCTTGAATTCATGAGTTTCTCAAAAGAACAATTATAAACTTAAAGCCACTGGTTCCTGGACTGGCAGACTAGAAACAAATTCCTGGTTTCATGCTCAATGTTAAGTTTCGACTTAAATAAAGTTTGCCAAGAGGCAAAACAAAGGATTGGAAAATTAGAAGAGATCAAATAGGTATGCATGGACATACCCGAAGATGCATGGCAATACATAAGACTATAGGAGAGCATTTGATTGAATTAGGCTATGAAATTCGACATGTAACATATCCAAACCATGTCCTCTCTATTCAACAGTCAGAATGGTCACATCATCTTTCCATGTGGTGCAAATAGGTCCAATAGGCCAGTTACTCTTCCTATACCTGTTGGAGCAGGGGGATTTTTGACTAAATCTAAAATTCTGAAACATGCGAACTCACAGAATGAGTCCTGATGCTGGACCCCTACAGATGGCTGGACCTTTCGAGCCAAAAATCTACCAGTTGAGTTGCCCTCAGGAAATGATTCAATGCCCAAAATTTCAGACCAAAAAAAGGAGGCCTAGAGGGGATCAAATAGTCCTCTTACAGGCCCATAGCGATGTTGGTATGAAGAATTGAGTGAGAAGAACATAGAAAAGATTGACACCATGAACTGTTTCCCAGGTTCCCATAAACTGAAGGGAAGGTTTGCCAATAATACCCATTCTAGACAAGAGAACCATTCTTTACCATGAAACCCAATTTTCATTAACCATACCATTCTCTTGAAATCAATTGTAGAGATAACTTTCCTAACCAACCTAATTCCCTTCCCCAAGCAATAACTCTAAAAACCTTCCTAAAACTGAAGACCAAAATAAGTAACCATATTCCTGTGATTCCAACCTATGTAGCTGAACCATAGTTCGAGGTTGACTTATCTCGGTTTCATAGCTAACCGAGACGCAACCCAACTTCGGGACTAAAATATCCTAGGTTTTGACCAGAATCAACTAGTTTAAACCAGCATTATAGAATGCGTCATTTTACATAGGTTTTGACTCTAAAAGATGGGTTTCGACATTTCTGAATGAAAATCTTCAACAACCTTCAATTTTTATCGAGTTTCTTGTCTGATTCTTCTTCCAAATCATCAAGAAGCTACTTTCCCTTAAGTTCTAGCTTTTGAAGGTAAACCCACTTGTTGTAATATTGGAATATGGGTTATGTCCAGGTTTGATGTATGTGGGGATATGAGTGCTGACTCATTCCTCACCTACCTCACTTACTTTCCTTTTGTGTTCTTTCATTTTCCTCTATAAATGAAGTATGACCTCTGTCATTCTAGATAAGTCAATTATTCCTCTCAACATCGTATCAGAGCAGAGATCCTCCTTGGGAACCAAGCCCTATCGAGTTTCTCTCTCTCGATTTTTCTCTCTCCTAGTGCCACCACCTCACCACCTCCCCAAGGTCGCCCTCTCTCTCTCTCTCTCTCTCTCAGCTCCAACTTTAGGCGTCTCTTCTCTCTCTCCTGGTTCGCCACTACCAGCAACTCTTGGTGGTGGTGCCTTAGCGCACTGAGAGCCCTCTCTAAGGCTGGTTTCTCAAATCAGACTATGGAGGCAATTTGAGAAACCCCATTTTGCAGAATTCTCTCTTTTGTATGGATTCACAAGATTGCTCGTTCCTGTGATGATGTATCAAGTGACTTTTGTGTATGGCCATGATTGATTCTTGACCTCTTTGCTCTGTCATCATGTCTGACGTTACTATTGCCTCCTCTGGAACCGACAGGATGGGTCGCGATACCCAGTTTCCCTCGTTCTCTATGAGAGCTCCATCCGTCTTGATGGGAGCAAATATTTGCGGTGGTCACGATCTTGTCATCTGTCCATTGATTCTCGTGGTTATGTGGGCTATATCAATGGCGAAATGACACAACCTACAACCGCCGATGATTATCAAAAGAATTGGAGCTCTGCTAATTCATTGGTAATGTCTTTTTTCTAAATTCTATGCAACCGCATATTGCTCGGGGCTACCTTCTTTTAGATATTGCAGCCAAAATTTGGGCAGCAGCCAAGCATACCTATTCCCAAGTTGGGAATGATGCACAGGTCTATGAACTTAGGAAGAAGAATCATGAGACTTGACAACACGATCTTTCTTTGTCTCAAAATTACTTTGAGTTGCGTAGTCTATGGCAGGAGTTGGAATTTTATGATATCTTCCAAGCTACTTGAATTGCCAATGCTACCAGATTTTGGAGGCAGGGAGACAAGTATCGAGTGTACGATTTTTTGGCTTGCCTGAACATTGCTTATGACCAAATTCACACTTAAGTTCTTAGTCGTGATCCCTTTCCTTCATTGGAGCAATCCTACTCTTTGGTGCAGATGGAGGATAATCGTTGCACTGCCATGTTATCACCTAGTTTGCCATCCCATGGTTCTTAAGATTGTTCAACCCTTTTTTCTGTGTCTGGGTCTCAGTGTGGTGGTAGTAGCTCTACTTGTTCCGGTGATCGCTCTTCTTCTGACCACGAGCCTGTTCGATGCGATTATTATGGTAATGAGCATAGTTATCAAGGCGCTGCCTAGGCGTTCGGGTAGTTTTTTATAGGCCTGGGCGCCAGGCGCCTTATGAACATGAGAAAGGCGGTCGCTCAGGGTGCTTGGGCGTCTCCTAGGCGACGCCTAGGGTACCCAGAATGTCTGGGCGGCCGCCTTGTTTTCAATGTGTCTTTTTTTTTTCCTCGTATTTTTCCTTGATCTCTGAATTTTCTTTACAAGATTTATTAGGCTACACAAGAACAAAATTTATCAGCCAGTACTTATTTATGACTAATATCATTTAAGTAAATGTTCATTTACTTAAGATATTATTCATAAATAAGCAAATACCCCCCCTTTTGAATCCAATAAAAATAGTCTAAAATTCAAATTTCAGAAGGATAAAAAGTCAACTCTTTAGTTTAAGAACAAAAATCGTATTTTTGGGTGTGATGGCGATTTTCAACTTCCAAATGCTAGGCTTTTTTCCAAATATAAAAATTTCATAAATCTTATTATAGTAAAGCACCATTAAAAACCAAGAGTATGCCAAAATAATCTCTTGCTTTGATGCCCAAAAAATAATTTATATTCGGACGACTTTAAATAGCATTCGCGTACTCCGAACAAGGTTTGTCCAGAGTGTAACTCTTTCATTATAACTCGGATTCAAGCAATCTCGGATTTGTTGGAAAGCTGATTATGCTAGCTTTGCAACGAATTCGAGATTGCTTGAATCCGAACTATATTAAAGGAGTTATGTTCCGGTCAAATTTGTTAGAAGTACGCAAATGTTAGTCATAAATACGTATTGCCTACTTAACTTTAGACACAATCCCAGGTCTCAGCGTACACTAGCAATCTTGGGTCCACACCACATATTATCATTTTGAATGTTTTTTATTTAAACTAATGTGAGAATATGTGTAAAATGGTTAAAATAAGGTACAGAAAAAAAAAACTCAGCTCAAGAAAAGCACTTTTGGACACTCAAAACAACAAGCTTTGAGATGTCCCGAGAAAAATACCTGGTTTCGACAGAATTTCAACCCCGAGATATCTCGGTTTCGAGGCTCGAAAAAGGCACCTCGAACCTTGGGTACAAGCTTACTTTTAGAGGAATAGAGGCACAATCACTTATTTTGGCATCTTAGAGGTAAGTAACATTATAGTCTTCCTCTTTGTAGTCTTGTTTCTTACTTATATGCTAGGATGTTCTATGTTCTAAGTTCTTACTTTATTGATTTGTGATTTTTTGTTTATTATAAATATGTTTTTTTTTGTCCTATAATTTATTCATTATTTGTTGCCTTATTGGTTTTCTCATATTAATTAGGTTACGTCTTAAATATTCATTATTTATGTAGAATGTTGCATATATATAAACATTAATATAGTATTTTAGAAATAAAAAAAAAATACACTGGGAACGCCTTGGTCGCTTAGGAAACGCCTAGGCGCCCAGGATGGCCCCGTATGCCTTGGATCTCCTTATCGCCTTGACAACTATGGTAAGGAACGACATACCAAGGAGTTCTAATGGAAACTCCATGGTTACTTAACAGCAAGTTCGACGCACAGTCGTGGTCGGGGTAGTAGCTCCTCTACTCATCATTTTTGGGTGTTTAGTCGTGATCTCTTTTCTTCATTGGAGCAGTCCTACTCCCTTATAGTTGGAGGACAGTCACCGCATTGCCATGTTATCACCTAGTTTGCCATCCCATGGTTCTCGGGATCGTTCAACCCTTTTTTCTAGGTCTGGGTCTCAGTCTGGTGGCAGTGGCTCTGCTGGTTCCAACGATCGCTCTTCTTCTGACCGCAAGCCTGTCCAATGCCACTATTGCGGTAAGGAACGACATACCAAGGAGTTTTGATGGAAACTCCATTGTCGCCAGTTGCAAATTCGACATGCGGTCGTGGTTAGGGCCGTAGCTCCTCTGCTCGTGATTTTTGGAGACATCTGAGTCTATTCCTAACAATGCCACTCCTGCTAATGTCGGTTCCTCTCTGTACCAGGACGAGCCTACCATGGTACGACGCCTCATGACTCATTTGGAGCCATCCTTGTCTGGGTCATATGCTTCTACCACTGCAACTTCCACGGTTCACTGTGCCTCCAACCCTGTTGCCTTAGGTATCTTTTTTGGTGGCCATTGTGCTTCAGTTGTCTCTCACCAATGGATAATTGACACCGGTGCCACTGACCACATGACTGGTATGCTTAGTATTTTTTTCTTAGTATTCTCCTTGATCTGGTAAAGACAAGGTTCGTGTTGCCGATGGTTCCTTACTCTGTTTTTGGGAAGGGTTTCATTGCATGTTTTCCCACTTTACCATTGTCTTCTGTTCTTCATGTACTAAATTTTACTACTAACCTTCTTTTTATTAGCCGCCTTAGCTATGATCTGGGGTAAAGTGACTTTCTATTTTACCCATTATCTCTTTCAGGATCTGGTAACGGGTTGAACGATTGGCTATGGTAGGGTGCATGGTGGTCGTTATCTGCCGGACGATGGGCTTCCTACTGTTAGTTCTACACTTTAGATAGATTCCATACCGATTGCTGCCTCTAAGTCGTATTTTCGCATTGGCATTTGGGCCATCCCCTAGTGGGGACTATATAAAGTTTTTCTGCATTTATTTCAGTATTGTAATTTTGAGGGTTTTTTTTTTTTTTGGTGATGCTTGTGTTTTAGCTAAGCAAACTCGCTCTGTTTATTCTGGTTTAAATAAAAAAAGTGATGTTCCTTTTATGCTGATTCACTCTTGATATGTGGGGCCCTGCCCGGTGTACTTCTATCTCTGGTTTCCGCTGGTTTATTACCTTCATCGACTATCACACTCTGGTCACTTGGATTTACCTTCATAGTTGTCAAGGTGTCACGGCGACCCAAGGCAATGGAGAGGTGTCTAAGCGCCTAGGTGTACCCAAGGTGTTGTAAGGGTACATCTTAATAAGAGAATTTATACAAAAAAGAGGGGGTTAGCCATCAATTTTTATTGTTTTTAATGCATATGCATGATTCTATGTATCATGGTGTATATATGTACTTTATATATCCAAGAAAAATGCTTCAAATGGTATTATTTAAAAAAAAAAAACAAATAAAACAACCCGTGATATAATAAGGAGACCAACCGCCTAGCCCTATCTGACTCACTCGGACGCCTAGCCGTTGCCTAGGCGACACCTTAACAACTATGTTTACCTCCTTCGTCACAAGAGTAAGGTCGTCCGCTGCTTCCAGATGTTTCACACCATGGTTTGCACTCAATTCGATGCTACCATTCGGATCCTTTGGAGCGACAACAGAGTATATTGATGGTGCTTTCCAGTCCTATGTCGCTCAGGGGATTCTTCATCAAATCAGTTGTGTCGATATTCTGGCTCAGAATGTTACTGAGTGCAAAAATTGTCATTTACTGGAGGTTGCTCGATTTCCCTTGTTTGAGATTCAGGTTCCTCCTCTGTATTGGAGTGACACTATTCTGACCACCGCCTATTTGATAAACCGGACGCTGACTCCTGTTTTGGATTTTTGTGCTCTTGTTACTATCTTGACGGGGTTGTCTGATTTTTCCATCCCTTCACATGTTTTTGGTTGCGTATGTTTTGCACGGAATCATCAGGGTCCTGACAAGTTGGAGCCTCATAGGTTCAAGTGTGCTTTTGTTGGCTACTGTGCTACTCAGAAGGGTTATCGATGCTACCACCATCCTTTTCGGCGTGTTTTTGTGACTATGGATGTGGTGTTTCATGTGACTCATATGTTTCATGTGACTCATATTTTTGCCGGCTCCTCTTCGAGGAGGACTCTGGTACTCGGTGAGGGTGAAGATGTGCCACTCATTGTTTCGTTCCCTGAGGGAGTGCCTTCGGTGGTTGTACCAGTTCAAGGGGATATACAAAACCTTATGTGGGTCTATGTTCGACGTCCGCAATAGTAACACCTAGACAACACCACCACTGCAACTCTACCCAACCTATCGCCATCTCTTGATCCCGGTCCTTCTCTATCTAGTAATCTTGCACCTGCTCCTCCAAGTATTTCTGACCCATATTTTGATTTACCCATTGCTGTTTGGAAGTGAATGAGATCTTATACGCATCACCTTATTGCTTAGGTGGTGTTATATGTCTCTGTGTCTCCATCCTATTAGGCTTTTGTGTTTTCTTTGTCTTCTGTTTCTCTTCCTCGAAACTGGCAGGAACCTCTTACAATCTTAGATGGAAGGTGGCCAGGTTGTAGAAATGCAAGCCCTTAAGAAGAATGGCACTTGGGACTTGGTTCCTTTTCCTCCCCAGAAACATACAAGGAGCTGTAAGTGGGTATTTGTAGTAAAGCAAAACATGGATGGTATTGTGAATCGGTACACGGCCCGGTTAGTGGCTCGTGGCTTTACTCAGACTTATGGCTTTGTATATCAGGAGACTTTTGCACCTATTGCAAAGCTGAACACTGTTCAAGTACTTCTCTCCTATGCTATTCACCTGGTTGGGAACTGCAACAACTCGACGCCAAGAATGCATTTTTCCATGGCAAACTTGAGGAGGAGGTATAGCTTGATGTTCCTCCGGGTTCTCAACCTTAGTAACACCAAGGAATGTCTGCAAGCTTAAATGAGCCCTTTATGGTCTAACATAGTCTCCTCGTGCCTATTTTGATAGCTTTCATAGGGCAATGGTGTTGAATGGCTACAGTTAGAGACATGCTGATCATACCCTTTTATCGAGCGATTTAGTGATAAGATTGCTCTTCTTATTGTGTACGTGGATGACATTGAGGTCACTAGAAGTGATACAGAGAAGATTGTGCGTTTGAAGACTTATTTAGGTTAAGAGTTTGACATCAAAGACCTTGGGAAGTTATGCTATTTCCTCGACATAGAGGTTGCTTGCTCCACTATAGGTCTTTTCCTATCCTAAAGGAAATATACATTAGATTTTCTTTCAGAGACAGAGATGCTTGGTTGTAAACCCTCCAATACTCCACTTGAATCTAATATTCGGCTTTCTAGCAAGGATGGGGATCCTGTTGATAAGGGTTAATATCAGAGGTTAGTTGGCAAATTGATCCATCTTTCTCTACTCATCTTGACATTGCTGTTGCTGTTAGCATGATCAATTAGTATATGCATGATCCTTATGCTACCCATTAGGAAATTGTTTTACACATCTTGCATACTTGAAGTCGGTCCCCGGTAAAGGGGTGTTTTTTTCCTCTAATGGTCATCTATGGGTTGAGGTCTTCATTGATGTTGATTGGGGCAGCTCCGCTAATGATCATCGTTTTACTATTGGGTATAGTACATTTGTCGGCGTCAACTTGGTTACTTGGCGAAAAAAGAAACAAGCTATTGTTGCCTGTAGCATTGAGGCTGAGTTCCGGGCTATGTTTCATGGCATTTGTGAGTTAATGTGGCTCCAACGATTGATTGAGTGACTTAGCTATTCATGTTCCGCTACCTATGATGTCCTATTGTGATAGCAAGTCTACAATTAATATTGCTCAGAATCCTGTCCAACATGACCGCACGAAACATATGGAAAACGATCATCATTTTATTAAGGAGAAGCTAGAGCAAGGACTGGTCTGTATTCTTTTTGTCAGAACTGAAGATCATGGAATAAAATCTCGGCGAGATCTCGCCAATTTCGCCAATTTCGCAAGTAACCGAGACGAAAATAGGGTCGATAACCCTTTCGTCTCGGCATTTACATGTTCTCGCGAGATCTCGCGAGATCTCGGTTAATCTCGGTAATTCTCGCGAGATCTTGGTGAGAACATGCTTTTTGCTTTTTTTTTTCTCTTTTATAAAAGAGAGAAGGGCTGTTCTCGGTCGAGGTTCTCGATCGAGACTGCTCCTTCCTCTTTTTTCTTAGTTTTTTCAAGGTTTTTTCATTTCTTCCCCCATTCTTTCTTTGTTTGGACTTTTAACTTGCAACGGGTGGTGCTTCGGACTGCGGGGATTGCTGTAAGAGCTTCATATCAACTGTTGAAGGTAAGTTTCTTGCCGAAAAATGAGATTTTTACATGAGGCTATGAGGGAGAAATTTTTTTTTTTCTAGAATGTGATGAAATTTTTATATGTTAGATACGTGAGCCCGATCTACAAGCTCACTGTTTCAGATTTCAATTTTGATTGTTGTAGGTATTTTTTTCAATTATTTGCATTTAAAAATAAATTTCCACCAATTAAAATTTAAAATAATTATTATTATTACTCATTTGATGATGATGACCTATTTATATGTTAATCACCGTTGGCCAATTTACTGTCGTACGATTTCAGATTTCGATTTCGGTTGTTGTATGTTTTTTTTTTAATTATTTATATTAAAAAAATAATTTTCAGCAATTAAAAATTAATTTAAAATTGATTAAAAATGCTATAAAATTGGGAAAAATAAGGAAAAATGTTTTAATCGTATTTAAAATATGAGAAAATTTTTGAAATGTAATTTCTGCTGTGTTCAAGTTTGTAAGGTTATTAAAGTTTGTGTTTTCTATGAAACAGTGCTTGGAAATTATGTCGAGACCAAGTTCTGGGGTAGGCGATGGGGGCGACGGTACCGGTTCCCGAACTGACCCTGCATGGCAGTATGCGACTACCCTTCAGGGTGATAGGAAGAAGACCCAGTGTAATTTTTGTGGAAAGAAGCTTCAGTCTGGAAGCATCACAAAACTGAAGCAACACTTGAGTGGATTGGGCAAAGATGTTTCCAAATGCCCGCAGTGTCCTGTGGAGATATCCAGGGCCATAGGTGAACAGTTGAGGGGAGGAAGGCAGAGGAGGGCAGCAATGGAAAGAGAAAAACAACATTTTGAGGAGGCAATTCGAGGCACCATACCAGAATCCAGTGAGGAACATGAGACTGAGGGATGGGATGTAGAAGATATGACAGAGGCAGAGGCAAGATAGATGCGTCATGCGGCAATGGCTAGTAGAGAAACCATTAGATCAGATGCAGAAAAGAGACGGACAGAAGCAGGTACATCTGGAGCAGGTCGCAGTGGTTGTGGATTTGCTAAGCCTGAGCCACAGAGACGGAGCAAAGGGATTGGTTCTTGGTTTTCTAGATCACGAAGTAGAAGGGAAGAACACGTGCCTCGGGCCATGGGGACGGGATGATTATGTTCAAGTTCTACAAAGAAGATCCCGGAGTCTTTACGAAGCAAGGTAGTAAGCAAAAAAAAAATAAAGGTAATGTTTGGGGGAAAGAATAGGGAGTCAGTAGGGTATTCTTACTCTAAGTGGTCGTTTTATCATGGCATCCCAGCAAACGCCACCACATGCCCTTTCTTTCAGAGCATGCTAAATGTAGTTGCTGAGGCAGGTACAGGGATTAGAGGGCCAAATCAATATGAGTTAATGACTCATTATTTGCCTCAACATAAGAAGGAATTACAAGACTGGATTCTAGGCCAGAAGAAGAATTGGAAAGATTTAGGAGTAACTATTATGTGTGATGGTTGGACTAGTCCTACCAGAAAGTCCATAATCAACTTCATGATTTACTGTGATGGGAGGACAGTGTTCCTTAGGTCTGTTGATGCATCAGCTGAAGTAAAAGATGCAGATTATATTTATGGGCTGTTGCAAGAGGCGGTGGTTGAGGTGGGAGCTCAGAACGTTGTCCAGATTGTGACGGACAACGGCAGCAATTTTAAGGAAGGCAGGGGAGATGTTAATGAACAATGCCGACTACAATCTCTTCTGGACTCCATGTGCTGCCCATTGTATTGATTTGATGTTGAAGGACATGGACAAGATAAGTAAAGTCAAGAGAGTGGTTGAGCAAGCAAGACAAGTAACCACTTTCATCTACAACCATGGTTATTCCTTGAACATGCTCAGGGAGAGATGTAGAGGGGACTTGGTCAGACCAGGCATCACCAGATTCGCTACGAACTTCATAGCATTGAAGAGCTTTGAGGCGAAGATGGCCGGACTCAAATCGATGTTTGCATCTAAGGATTGGTTTTCGTAGAGACAATCAGCTACCCCCCAGGGAGTGGAAGCATAGAGTACCATCGCTTCAGACGAATTTTGGAAAAATGTGAAGGTGGTAGTCAGGGTGTTGCATCCTGTAGTACAGGTGTTGAGATTGGTAGATACTGAGCGAAAACCTACCATGCCACTTCTTTATGCTGCTGTGGACGCATTGAAAGTACGTGTTAAAGCTTTGATACCACGTGGCTACAAGAATTATATAAAGATCATCAATGACCGATGAGAGAGCCAACTCATGCATCCATTGCATAAGGCTGGTGAGTAAATTTGATGATGTATTTACTTTAGTGTTACTTATGTACCAATATAATTTTTATTTGCTTTAACCATGTGTCCAATGTCAAATATTTCAGCATATTATTTGAACCCCAAGTACCAGTATACGCATGTACTTGGGACGAACGCAGAACTCATCGAGGCAGTGAAGCTAGTGGTTGTAAAGTTGGAACCAGATCCCCAAGCACAGGCATTGGCAAACCTAGATGTGAGTTGTGTGCTTCAATTACTGGAAATATGATCGCCGTGACACTAATTGTACTGGTTACTGCTATTTCTAGTGCAGCAAAACTATATATTGTAATTGCAAATATTTATAAGTTTTCGATTGTGTGTAGATTAAAACCTTCAGGGAAGCCCGTGGGAGTTTTGGGTTCCCCGTTGCAGTGGCTGGATGTGACAAAAGTGATCCGTGTATGTATTACGTTTAAATGACATACGAAATTAAATTATCTTATGTTTTATGTATTACGTTTAAATGACATACGAAATTAAAATATGTTATTGTTCTTATGTAGCTGAATGGTGGGTGTTGTATGGTAAAGATGCACCTGCTCTGAAGAAGATAGCAAGTAGAGTGTTAGCTCAGACATGCTCTGCGTTTGGCTGTGAGCGAAACTGGAGTACTTTCAACCTCATTCATTCAAAGAGGCGGAATTGACTTGGCTCTCAACGGCTAAATGACTTGGTCTTTGTGCATTACAACATGAAACTGAGGGTGCAAAACATGTTCCATGATAAGGAGGATGATACCCCTCTCGAGCTCGCCAACATCTTCCAGCTTGACTACAAGAGGAAGATCCATTAGTAGAGTGGGTGCGGGACAAGGGAGTACCTGTGATGGACGAGCCCGGGGGGATGCCTGACTCCCATTTTGCCAGCCATTTGGATACTGATGTCGATGAGTTTTTATCCTCGGAAGAGGGTGGAGTCCATACACGCTCACCCGTGCCATTTGACCCTCTTGCTGACACTGATACAGATGATCCTGAGTGGAGTTTGAGTGGTAGTGGAGCTAGTGGTAGTGATCATGGGGGTGGGCGTGGAGACCCAGGTGGAGGTCGAGCCACTACTGTTAATATTGGGCTGATCCAGAGCCACGAGCATCACCTGTTAGATACACTGGGGAGAGCCAGTACACTCATACAACACAGGATGATGACCATGGTGCACGTGTGCCATCCTCATCACGTAGACCAACTTCGTATTCGCGTAGGCCTCGGCATCATTCCCATTCTCAACATGATGAAGATGCTGATTGCAGTAGCACGATGGACGTCGATGTTGATAGCCTCTCTTCTGGCTTACGAGGATTGAGTGTGGAGGAGAATAGCAGTTACTGTAGTGGATAAGAGCAGTGGAATTTTCCTGGATACAGCACTGGCTCAGCATACACCTCAAATGATTATGTTGATATCAACTTCGTCCCCTATCCCACTGCGACCGCATATGGTTCTTCCTTCGACGATGGTTTAGATGCAGGAGCACAAACACGGAGTCAGAGTGGATCAACAAACTTCTATTCCGTTCCATCAGTACTTCCGCAAGAGTCTACGCACCAGAGTACTACTTCAGAAGTTTTTCTATTCTTCCCAAACATAGGTATCCTTCGGACAACTACTGATGTTATATTTATGAATAATGTGCAAGACTACCAGAACTACTTTGCATCAAGAATGTCATGGGAAGATTATGTTGCTCAATTGGAAAACAATTTGCGTCGACAACTTTCCCAGATGTATGGTGATAGTAGGATGGATCATCCACGACAATCTACGTATTACTAGACATTGTATCTGTATGAGGATTGTGGAATTGTGGACTATGGGCACAGGGGGACTATGGGATTATTCAATATTGAATATTTGAACTATGATGTAATGATTTATAATGAAGTGTTATTTTGTTTCTCTTTCCTCTAATGCATTATGTTATTGTCTCATTTGCTATATTTCATTGAATATAATAGCTAATATTAACCTAAATTTACAACAAACTTCACGTTGACTGTCAAAACATGGGTGTAAACCCAAACAACCACAAAGAGTCATTATTTTTATAATTTTATACTCTAAATGTGTTTATGTATGTAAAAATGAGGTTCCCCTGAAGTTGGAGACCTAAAAAATGCATTTTGGCCACAAAATACACTGTCTCGGCGAGATCTCGCCGAGATCTCGGTTTTGGAGGAGGCAAAGACTCCTCTGAAACCCGAGATTTTAAACCTTGCTGGAGATCAATTAGTTGATATTTTACAAAAGGGTTACATGGTAAATTATTTCATCCCATAGTTTGCAAGTTTGGCATGTGTGATATTTATGCTTCAACTTGAAGGGGAGTGTTGTAATATGAGAATGTGGGTTATGTTTAGGTTCGATATATGTGGGGATATGAATGCTACTTATTTCTCACCTACCTTACCTATTTTCCTTTTGTGTTTTTTCCTTTACGTTTCTTTCTTTCCTTTCATGTAAATCCTTTTACTCTATAAATGAAGCATGACTTCTATCATTCTAGACAAGTCAATTATTCCTTTCAACACACTTTTCTCCAAATTTGATTTTTGGTAGAATTTATATGTAAACATCATGGTTTCCATTTAATAAATTATATGTTAGTTAGAATGGCCCGATCTACGACTGAATGAAATCAGATTATATGTATTAAATGAATTAACCGAATGCTTTTATTGTTTTAATCACATAATATCATGTCCAGTAACGATATTATAGTTAGATGATGTTAATGCTTAATAGATAGGGCCATAAGACTTAGTTTGCTAGTGTACAACAGTATTCAACCTTCAGCTTACACTAGCAAACTTAAGTCTACACCACATAAGATCATTTTGGATGGTTTATTTATTATTTTAAGACACTAATATAGGAAATAGGTATAAAAAAGGTATAATATGCTACACAAAAAAAAAAAATCAGATAAAAAAAAAAACACTTATAGGCCTTGAAACCGAGGTTTCGAATTTAACAGGGAAAATCCTAGGTTTCGATTGAAACCAGGTCAAAAATTGGGACAAACTCGGTTTCAAGGCCATTTTTTAATGGCCTTGAAACCGACTCCTTGAACCTTGAGCTGAACTAAACCCAAACAAACACCAATTTATCCCAGGTAAGAGGCCCATTATAAAATCTAAGCCAACATCAAATTCAAAACAAATCTATAATCCTGACTACATCACACATTACACTACAGAGGATTAGATAAAACTTGGAGAGAGGAAAAAAAAGGAAAAAGAAAACCTTAAAGGTGGAGCTGCTTATATTTGTTAATCTCTTGGTCTAATTCATCCTTATAAATTCATCTCCCTTTTTCTCCACCAAAACTTGATCCTTTAACAAACCTAAAATCATCTCCTCCAGTTTTCTGAGATTTTGCAACCCTAATTACCACTTAACAGTTGCATCACAGATCAGCCAATTCAAGAGGTGAGATCACATTAGTCTCCACAGATACTACAGTAACAGATCAGCTGATACATCCCCGACAGTTGAAATCTTGATAAATGGTCACAAAATTTTGCCAGGATTACGTAATTCTGTCCGAAATAATTTGATTTTGACAGGATCCACAATAATAAATGAAATCATTTCAGTTATTCTGGCTGATATTGAGTGATATATAAAATAAAGTGATCCCGGTTGACATTATTGAAATATTTTATCAGGATAGAAATACAAATTTGATTCTTTCCTCCCTAACCTTAGTTTTTCAGATCATTGAGAAGAAGAAGACAGAGTTAGCAAGGATTATCCTCACCCACCCATTATTAATGTGAATATGGGATAGACAAGTATACCTTCTGTAATATAACATTTGACAAATGGATCCCAATGTACAATTCCCTCACAGATGATACTTTCAGCAGGCGTGAAAAATTGTGGTAAAGCAATGCTTCAAGCACATGAACATATTGAATTAAGCTGAGATATCTAAAGCAGGTTACCAGAAAGGAGTGAGGAAAGCCTAAGGATTGAGGCATTGAGTTTGACTCAGTTCTGCACTTAACATATGATGAAGAAGAGCATCAACCCTTTGACTCCGCGTTTTTGAGCTGCATAAAATTTATGTGGAAAAAGGAGTCAAAATCCATTTTCATTACTTTTGTCCAAATAATAAGCAAAAGAACTATATCTACCCAACATATCGTGGCCGGCCCTTCCTCCCTGCTTCCTGGATCAAGAAATGTATATGATTCAGAGTTGAGACTGAACAACAAATCATATATGGGAGTAATCTTGTTGGATTGTAAATCATGTGAAAGAACAATTCTAAAGTGGTTTCAAGGAGCATTACTTATTGAACTACCGTAGCAACTTGAAAATGAATAAGTACGTTCAAATTGAATTTGAAGAAAGAAAGATTATAAATACTATAGTTCTTCTTAAACAAATAGCAAGAAGCATTCATATAATGAAGCAGAGGAAAGGAAAGGAATGGATGGTTTTTAAACACTGAAGGTTTCCTTTGAAGAAATTTAAAAGCAAAATTTCTTGAATACAACTTCTCTGTCATTCACTACAAACCAGCAATCATGAATAATTATTGATAAGGAGTCATATGAGTGGGAGAAGGTGTTCATAATGACACCCCTGGTCCCCCCACCCCCACTAAGTATTTTTAATTGCCAAGGAAAGAAAGTAAATATAGATGAAATAAGTTACTGTCACAACAAAATGCACCCCATGTCATGCACAAGATCATCTAGTTTCTTCCAAAGAAAAGTGAAAAGGAGAACATGGTGGTAGTTCAAACACTTGAGTTCTATTTTTTTTTTCCTAAAGAGAAGAAATACTGAATTCAGAAGCCTGAAAGAATGATAAGGCCTTGTCAAATTACAATCACAATGGTCATTCTTCAAAATACCATGTTCCGGTTGTCACAGCAACAAGGCGACCCAAGACGTTGGTGGGTCGCTGGATGCTCAAGGTGCGCAAGTTGCCCGCCTAGGCGACCAAGACTACCGAAGGCCCCTGGACGGCTGGATGCCTAAGCGATCCCTTGACAACAATGCCAAGTTCTCCTTGACAACAATGCCAAGTTCTTTTCTCTGAGGAACATCCCTTCACTTCAAGAAAAACTCAATTAATCAAATTCCAAAACTATGCAGCATTTCCTTGTAATTCGTACCTTTTGACACATGCAATGAGTTATCAATTTGAAGCGAAGGGGTTCATGAAACAGAATGAGGGATAAAAATGTTGAAACCTAATTTATAATTTTTTTTGGGTGAAAAAATAAATGTATTAACAACACCCCGAAAAAGGGAGGAGAAATCTGGGTATCCTTTTGGGTATCCAAAGGATAGAGCCAGGCTCCTTACAAACCAAGGGCATTGGCCCAAATAGAAAAGGAGAGAAACCTGTAACAAAAAGAAAAATAAGAGAAGATGGAGTGAATCAATGTATGTTCTCCTCTCCCTGTAGCTTGTATTTATAGAAAATTGAAAACAACTATTACATAGGACCTAGGACTCTATAAGTCAGAGTCCTAATCACAAACTAAAGACAAAGTAAACTCAAAATAGGAAAAGGAAACTAATAAAGCAAACTAATAAACAAACTAGGAGTCCATCAGTCCACTTGATTAAGCAGCAAAATCAGCAATAGTATATTTAATATCATTAATCCGACACCCCCCTCTCAAGCTGGAGCATGAGGGAAAGTGAGAGCTTTAGCTTGAAACAAAGTAACAATAGAACCAGCAGCAATAGTGAGAGCTTCAGCTTGAAACAATGTAGTAGCAGTAGTAGTAGTAACAGTAGCAGTAATATTGCAATAGTAGTAGTAGTAGTAGTAGTAGTAGTAGCAGTAGCAGTAGCAGCAGTAGTAATGGCACCAATAGTAGTAGCAATAGCAGTAGAAGTAGTACCAGTAGTAACAGGAGTAGTAGTAGTGGCAGCAATAGCAGTAGCAGTAGTAGTAGCAGTAGCAGTAGTAGTGGCATCAGTAGTAGTAGTAGCAGCATAGTATAGGTCACTGTGAACCAAGTAGTAACAGTAACACAGTAAGGTCACTATGAATCAAGTAGCAACAGTAGCAGTAGTAGTAGCAGCACAGTATACGTCACTGTGAACCAATTAGCAACAACAACACAGTATAGATCACTGTGAACCAAATAGAAATAGTATCAGCAGTAGTAGGAGCAACAATAGTGGTGGCTCCAACCTGAGCAAAAAGTAGTAAGTTGCATTACGTGTAACAAGTAGGCATCATACGATAGTAGCAATAAATAGCATCTCAAAGGATGAACAGCACTAGAAATCCCATAAGCAAGAGCAACCGCAGATAAGATCCAAACTTGAAATCGAACTGACGGTTGGATCCAAAGATATGGGGAAGTCTTTATACTGCTAGGATTATATAAGACAAGCAAATATATTTTCAATAGAATTCAACAGTCAAAGATCAAGTTAGTAGAGGTGGACTAAAAAATAGCAGCCAAGTAATTAATAACTAAGATAAGTCATCAAAATTGGGTATGATCCAATGGTGGATATGAGATATATGATGAAGTCCTTAATTGAGGTGGACTTCCTTAAACCAAAAAACAGCAAGAAGGCAGCACATGAAACTTCATTAATAGAAGAAATTGGTTCAGCAATAAATATCGATAATAAAGCACTGAATTCTGAAGTTCAGCAGAAATCAATTACAATTTGAATCTCGAAGTCAGATCCCAGATTTGGGACCCAAACTGAGATTTGATTTGGATTCCCGATTTGGAATTAATGTGTATGGATGAGGTCGACAAAGGAAAAAAAAGTAGATCTGAAAGGAAAAAGAAAGGTAACTGAAACCAGAGTTAATGTAGTTCAATACAATTAAAACTAAGAATAAAACTGAGCAATTGAATGCAGGTAATGAATAGAAATTAAAACCCAGAGCAGCAATTTATTGGGTAATTAACGCGTTAAGAGAGACTCATATGCAGTACTAATTACTCACCAGCAATCGATCACAATAGGAGAGTGAGAATAACCAGAACCGAGATCAATAGGAAGGACAAATTGTTTAAGAATCTGAGTGCACATTAATGGATTAGGAGTTTTTACCTAGAAGCAATTAATGATTAAGTAGCAAGTAAACCATGAAACTCTAAAGCCGAGAGTAAGTAAATAGATGAAAAAACACAGAAAATTCAGACGTACGAAAATTCAATGGAGTATGAATATAATGGATCAGAGCTGAAGTTAATTAGTAGTAATGAACTTAATTAATGAAGGATAATAAAGACGAAGAGATGAGATGAAGCATAGGCAGATTCAGATCTGAGAAGGGATTGCAGAAAATCTGAGAAGGGATTGCAGAAAACGAACTTGATGATTGGCATTGGGAACCAATGGAAAATAGAATAGAAAACAAAAGGCAACACAACTGGAAGGGAGGGAGCCAAAAGACAACATAACTCCACAAACATCAAACCAATAGCTTCCCAGATCTGGTCAAAGGTTCTAGACTTGCCCACCCATCGTTCAAGATTTCTCTCAAACCAGATGTGTTACACAGTTGCGGCAAAGATGAGCTTGGCAATAGTGTCATAAGGGATTTTATCCTTGAATTTCTTGGTCATGCATTTCCATTCAAGATTAAAGGAATGGATTCTTGTTCTAGTAGGCCAGCACTTTCCAAGGATCTTTTCCCAGACTCTATTGAAGAAAGGGCAGTCGGAGAAAAGATGATGGATGTCTTTTTCCGCAGCCCAACACAAACCATAACAAGAGTTGGGGATGATACCTTGGTATGATGAAGATAACCCTTCAAAAGAGAATGAGTCAATGCTCGCCAAAGAGTAAAACTATGACGAGAAGAGTACCCTCGAAACCAAACCACATCAAGCCAGGCAACCTTAGGGATTTGAGATTTGGCAGTCTCCCAAGTAGAAGATGTAGAGAATATACCATTTGAGGAGGCAGTCCAGCTAGTCATATCCCTGCTCCCTGGGGGACAACGATGGAAAACACTAAGGACTTCCCAAACCTGCATAAGATGAGATGAAGAGGCCTTACTAGTGCACAGGCTTTATCTGACATAATAGAAGAGACAATACCAAGCCTATCATGCTTTTAATTAACTCTAATCCTTTCCCCATTGGCCATCATGAGAACGCTATGAATATGCCAATTGTCTAGCCAGAAAAGAATAGAGGATCCATCATCAATAAGGGATCTAATGTAGGGGAGAGCCACTGCTTATGGCAAAGCATTGTTCTACAAACCCAAGAAGAATCAGTGCTTACAGAAGCTGTCCATAAAATTCTTTTTTCAGGTACCTGCTATAAATCCATTTCACCTATATGCAATATTTTTTTCTCCGCTATGTGCCAAATCATCCAAGTTAACCTCCTTGACTCTTCGAATACCTAAACTGCCCTCCTCTTTTGGCATGCAGACTTTTGCGTGTCTAAATCCTCTCCTTTAAGAGAATCTAGAGGAGAGGTGGCGGCCCTACTGGATGGGTGACATGTGGGGCTCGGATGAATCCGAGCCCTCCATCCGAGCCTACAAGCTGAGCCGACAGGGGGTGTCGGCTTGGATGGAGGGCTTGGATTCACCCGAGCCCTAGGTGTCGCCCATCTAATGGGGGCGCCACCTCTCCTCTAGATTCTCTTGGAGGAGAGGATGTTGATCCGACTTTTGCCCATCCAATAGAATGGAAGAATTTGTTATTATCCGCCCCTTTCCATAAGAAGACACTCATAAGACCTATTTTCTGGATGATCGAGCTAGGGAGGCCAAAGACCCCGGTTTAATACAGATACGAACTTTGCATGACTAACCTGGCAAGCTCCAATCTACATGCATAAGATAGGAATCTAGCTTTCCACATCTAAAGTCTTTTCCTTAGTCTGTCGGAATAAGAGAGCAATGGTGGACAACAAGTCTGGAAGCAATCAGGGGGAGACCGAGATAAGTGAATGGAAGTTTTCCTAGGGGAAAATCCACATTTTTTCTGAGGTTCCCAAGATACGGCTCATCGATCCCAACGAGAAACAGAAGAGACTTCTGCTTGTTGATGGTAAGTCCCGACATAGAGCTGAGGGAACAGAGCACATCCACAATGGCCATAAGAGATTTGGCATTACCTTTTGAGAAGATCATGCTATCATTGGCAAAGGCCAAATGGGTGAGTTTGATCTCCTTGCACTAGGAGAAAAAATCAATATGATACTGACAAGAGCAAATCTGAAGAGTTCTACATAGATCTTCTAAGGCAATCATAAATAGGAAGGGAGACAAAAGGATCCTTATCTAATACCCTGTTTCGCATTGAAGAACCCAACCAGACTTCCATTAACCAAAACTGAGAATTTAGTAGAAGAGAGTCAAGAGACACAACATAGAATCCATTAAGAGAAAGCGATTAGGGAACTTCATTTTGCTCAAGGCTTCCATCAAGTATTCCCATTTGACATTGTCATAAGCTTTTTAGAGGTCAATCTTTAACATAGCAGCTGAAGAGTGATTCTTCCTATCAAAACCCTAAACCAGGTCCGTACAGATAATAATATTATCTACAATGTTATGACCATGAATAAAGGCTGATTGATATGGACTAACAAGGCCCCCGCCACATCTTTCAACCTGAGAGCAAGGATTTTGGCAATAATCTTGTACAAGGTGTTACAAAGTGAGATGGGCAGAAAACCAACAATAAAAGATGCACCCTCCTTCGGAACAAGGCATAAGAAAGTTTGGTTGACTTCTCTTATCTGTCTAGGGTTGGAGAAGACGCTCCTAACAGGCTAATCCATCAAGGCCTGGGGCCTTCTAAGCTTTCATGGATTTAATAGCTTTGAGAATTTCCCCTTCATCCGGAATGGCAGCCAAACTAGCACTTTGTCAGAAGATAGATTTTTATCAAATAGATCCAGGGGAGTACTATCCATAGAAGGAAGGATGCTTGGACAGTACAGATAAGAGATAATCTTCCACCACTTTCTTGATTCCGGCAATATCAGAAATAACATGACCATCCTCTGCTTGCAAGGACAAGATATGATTTTGGTTTTGGCTACCTTTGACTGATTTGTAAAAGTAGCTGGTGTAACAAAAGATGTAGGTCTAAATAGATAAACCCTTAGAATTCTAAATTTACAATGTACCATCACAAGTAAGCCTCCTAAAAAATTCTCAAATTTACTCATCATTCATGATGATCTTTGTTTCTTCCAAGAAAATGAGTATAGAGAAACATATAGTGAAGAGAAATATATTCTTTAAGAAAAAGGAAATTAAAATATAAAGCTTAAAAATCAAAATAAAATAGGAAACCCAAGTTTTAGCAATTAGGTACTCCTTCCATCCTGTAAGGACTCTCTTTGGAGTTTTCTTTTATGTTTCAAATTCTTTGTGCTCAATAGTATTTAATCAATGGATTCTCACATTCCTAAATTGCCCCTTTCCCTATTCTATTAAAATTTAAAACTTAAAAATTAAATGAACAATAAAGTGATTACTAAGTGATAATTTGAAAACTTTGAAAAATATGGGTGGGTAATTGATAGTATAACTAACGCACCTAAAAGTGAGATTTGTCAAAATAGAGAGTCATCGTTCGGATGAAGGGAGTCTTAATTTTCTGTTTGCCATTGATGATAAGCAAAATTGACTCAATGAATAACACCACATGATATTCACAAGAGAGCATTATTCTTAAATTTCACACCAAAGGAAGGGATGACTCATTTATAGTGGTTACGGTCTTGCGACAGTCAAATGGTGCTGTGTATATGGTACACACCATAAAAAATAAAATTTTTATGAACAAAAAAGTGATTACTAAGGGATAATTTGAAAACTTTGAATAATATTGGTAGGTAATTGATAGTATAACTAACTCACCTTAAAGTGAAATTTGTCAAAATAGACAGTCATCGTTCAGATGAAGGGAGTATTAATTTTCTGTTTGCTGTTGGTGATTAGCAAAATTGACTCAATGAATAACACCAATTGATATTCACAAGAGAGTGTTATTCTTAAATTTCACACCAAAGACTCATTTATAGTGGTCACTTTCATTCTACAGTCAAAATGGTGCTGTGTATATGGTACAAACCTCGCCATCTTGTTCAGATTCCTTTTCTGTTTCAAGTTCCATCTCCGCAAAAAATGCCTCCAAAACAAATGCTACGACCTGAAAATAACATCAGAGAAGAGAACGTTTATTGTAGTTGTTTAAAAGAAATCAATATTTGAATTCAAACACATCTGCATTTTAACAAGAGCAGGCTTACATAGAACAGGTTTGCTGGTTTCCAACAATGACATGCAGAAAAAGAGAGAATAATTCCAATATGGGCACTGAAATATCTTACTAATTTTTTTTCCCTCTATTAGGTTATTATCACAATAGTGTACTTCATCAATGGCTCAGATAAACAGAGCAACTCATAGTTGTCAGTTGTCACGCAACTAGGCAACCCAAGGTGTTGGAGGGTTGCCTGAACACTTAAGAGACTAGGTGACCCAAGGTGTTGTAAGGGTACATTTGAGGATTGATACATAAGGGAAGGGGTTAGAGGATCAATTTTTATTTTTTAATACATTTGCATGATTCCATCCATGACAATGTATATAAGTACTTTATATAGTCCAATAAAAATGCTACAAATGGTGTCAATTTATTTAAAAAAAAAAGGCATGTAAATGAAAGGCATTTGCAAGCCCAGGGGCACAAAAAACGCCTGGACATCTAGACGATGCCTTGACAACTATGGAGTAATAAATTAAAATTTCTCCACTACCTTTTCTTGAAAATACATCAGCGTAATTGACATTTGCAATTGTGACACGGGGATTGAATTTCATTCATTGATCATCTAGCGACTGATCCTTCTCTTTTTTAATAAGACAAATGCAGGATGGAATTACAAAAGTAATTAATTGAGTTTTTTTATTCCTTCTCTCTGAACTTTTGTATCGCCCCAGATTTCTGATTTAATTGTTTAATTATTTTTTTTCCTGTCTGAGGTGATGATTGGTGTCATTGGATGACATTCAAAAATCTAGGTGCTAGTTAGATGCTTTGGGTGCCACGTAAGTAAGATGCTTTAAAATATTTTACTTTTTATATCTTAACTAAGTCTCAATTTCGTGGGCAGTAGTGGAGCCCAGTATTTTGTTAAGTTAACTTTTGAATTTTGAATTTCAAAAGTGAACTCATTGCATATTTTGAACCTGGACCATATATTGGTCTGGGGGGATAATAATATCAGTAAGGAAGGCAGATCCACCTTCCTTGCTGGTCATTATAATTTTTGGTACCCTAATATTGGGTTACCTAATAGAAGGAAGATAATCAATTAACACAAGATATTAAAAACAAAAGAAAGCAAGCAGGAGAGATAAATCATGATAAGACATTAAAAATAGAATATAGCAAGAAGGGAGGGAATCAAATCACGCCAACGAGAGAGAGAGAGAGAGAGAGAGAGAGAGAGAGAGAGAGAGAGAGAGAGAGAGAAAAGAAAAGTGTGGTCTGATTCAGGTAAGACTTTAAATATTTTGGATGTTCAGAACAGATTATTTCAGATTTTTTATGCATATACGTAACAGTTTAATATCAGATTTTTATATGCATATATGTTACAGCTTTACATCAGATTTTTATATGCTTATATGTAACCGTTTAACATCAGATTTTTATATGCATATATGTTACAGTTTTATATCATATTTGTTTATATTCATGTGTTACACTTTTATATCAAATTTTTTTTTATATGCATATATGTTACGGTTTTATTTCAGATTTTTATATACACATATGTTATAGTTTTAAATCAGATTTTTATAGGCATATATGTTATGGTTTTATATCAGATTATATGCATATATGTTGCAGTCTTATATCATATTTTTATATGCATATATGTTACAGTTTTATACCAGTTCTTTTTCCATGTATATATGTTGCAATTTTATAGCGGATTTTAATATGTATGTATGTTGCAGTTTCATACAGATTTTTATATAGAGTTATACCAATTTATATACAGGATTCGTACACAGATTTTATACTTTCTGTTTTACTGATCTCTATGCAAAATTTTTATATAATTTTTTTTATATGTAGTACAGACTTGAAAATGTCAGTTTCAGGTTTGTGAATCAGTAAGTATATATGTCAGACCAGATTCTTACAACAGCTTACATCAGTCTCATATATCAGTTTTGTATATCTATATATATAGAATACATATCAGTATTGTATATATATCAGATTTTATATCAGTTCCATATCAGTTTTACTTTTAGATTCATAGCAGGTTCAAGTGCTAGTTCTTTATCAGTTCATCTAAGATTCATGGGAAGATTTAGTACAGAGTTTTAGGGACCCAGTCTGAGAGGTCTAGAAGTGAAGCTTAGGGGAAGATAAAGTATTGTTTGGGTAGTCAATACGTGCTAAGTAACATTAAGTTTATAATATTTGTAGGCTGTTGTTGCTGACTATTTGAGCATCAATCGATTTGTTTAAATGAAAGAAGTGGAATATCACAGATGTGCACCACTAGGGTGACAATGGTTATTCTGAATTTATATTTTAGCATAGTTGTCAAGGCGTCACCTAGGGGCTAGGTGGCTTGGTGGCTCCTTGGAAAATAGTCCGCCTTGGTCGCCTAGGGCATCCTTTAGGCCTCCAATGCCTTGGCAACTATGTGTTTTAGGTCCTTGTATTATTATTGATTTATATAACATGTGGATGGAAGCTTTCCTAATATTCCATCATTTCCTAATAATCATTGTTCATATGATTTATTGCTTACAAGAGTGTGATGAAAGGAATTTTGTTTTCTTCTCATCTCATCTATTTTCCCATATAAGAATTGTATATTAGAGTTGTAATTTGTCATATAATAATGAGAATGTTGAGAATCTGGAATAAGGGTAATTAGCTAGATTGTATCTGGTAGAGAATAGTGGACCATGAGGGTGGTGGTACCACTTGAGCCACAATCCGTTACGCCACGGATGAATGAAAATGGGGTCATGAATGTATGACCAAGGTTCCTAGGTCATGAACGGATGGTCAGGTACATGTTTTTGCTGTGGTAAACTCTCTATTAGGACAATGGTAGCTAGTTATTCATGGCAATTGGCCAAAAGTGAATGGAAATGAATGAGAATGTGTTAAAGTGAATGGAAATGAATGAGAATGTGTTAAAGGGAATGAAAATGATCGAGAATGTATTAAAGTGAATGGAAATGAACGAGAATGTGTTAAAGTGAATGGAAATGAATGAGAATGTGTTAAAGTGAATGGAAATGAATGAGAATGTGTTAAAGTGAATGGAAATGAATGAGAAATATGTTAAAGTGTATGAAAGAAATGAGTTTTCTTCGCTTCGCTTATTTTAATTGTTTTTCTGTTCACCATTTTGCTGTACTCCTGTTATATGTCTTATTATGCTAATGAGTTTACTTTCCTTACAATGATATCACAAATGATGAGGTGATCGAAGAGGAGCAAGAGGAAGCATAGAGGACACACGAACTTGTTCCTAATTTTAGTTACAAATTTTCTTTTATTTATGTTGTAATAGGGATTTGAAGTTTAAGTTCAAGGACAATTTTCTTTATTACTTCATATACACTAGTTTGCCACCAGCAACATTTAAGAGTCTTGTTATTCAAATTTTTGGTTTGAGATGGATTATTTAATGGTAATAAAGTTTAAGTTTTTAATTTATTTGGTCGGTCGTTAGACTAACGCCTGTGAGCTATATTCTAACCTCGTACGGGTTTGGGTTGTGATAACTTTAGATTATAATTGGACATAGATGCAGGATGGAAAGTCATGTGGTTTCATAGGTTTTGTTTTGTTCTTGAGTTTTGAGTGCTGAGTTATTGGTGGTTAGTTGGGCTGCTTATGGTTATTTTATGGGGCTGTAATTGGTGTTTAATGTAGTATACTCTGGGTTTCTTTATTTGTGCCATTTGGGGTCAGGTTTTTAAGATGGATGTGTGGCAAAACTAGGAATGATAAGGTAAGGAATGATCGTATTAGAGCTGATTTGGGAGTAGCACCAATACACGATAAGCTAGGAGAAAGTCGTTTGAGATGGTATGGCCAAGTTCAACGGAGGCCGTTATATGCTGCAGTACGTTGGAGCGATTTGATTTAGATTGAAGATTAAAGGATCTAAAAGAACTAGAAGCAGACCTAAGATGATTTTAAGGATGGTGAGGAAAGACATGTATAGTTTAGGCCTCGTTTCAACTATAACATCAAACAAATTTGATTGGAGGATAAGAATCCATGTACCGGACCCCATTTAGTTGGGATAAGGCTTTAAGGCCTTTTAAGGCCGTTATTCCTGAAAACAAAATTATGCAATATGAAAGAAGATTAATGGAATGGAACTCTCTCTCTCTGCTGTAAGTGCTTCTTCTCTCTCTCCACCTCTCAATTTTTCTTCTTCGCCCCTCTCCCCGTGCTATTTCTGATTCCCCTACCCCTTTTCTTCTTCTATCTATTCTAATTTCTTATCTCTGAAAGTTTGGGACATCCCTACAGTCCACGAAATTAGTGGTTTATTTTCTGCCTATTCTGATTATGTATTCTATTTCTCACTATTATTTCCATAGTTGTCAAGGAGCCAAGGCGAACCAATGCATTGAAGGCATTGGCGGAAGGCCAAGGAGACCAAGGCGCCCGCCTAGGCGACCAAGGTGCCTGACTTTCCATGGCGCCACCACTACGCCTGGACCATAGTTGTCAAGGCGCTAAGGCGAACCAAAGCGAAAGAGGCCTGACTGGGCGCCTAGGCGACCAAGGCGACAGCCTAGGCGACCAAGGAACCCAATTTTCAAAGGCGACCCAAGGCAGCCTGGGAGCCTAGGCGGCACCTAGGCGACGCCTTGAAAACTATGGCCTGGACGCCTAGGCAGCCTAGGCGTCTTGACAGCTATGGTTTTTCCTTCCTTTCAATACATTGTTTAAATTTTCTGTTTCAATCTTTCTGTACTAATTAGACAATAAAGCCTTTTTCTTTTCTGATCGTATTTTCCGTAATTGTTGGACAATAAATTCTCAGACGTATGTTTCAATTCCTGTTCCTGCTACCATTGTATGATTCTATACCTGTTTTTCTGCTACCATTGGATAGCAACCCTTGGACTGAGTGCCTATTTTTAGTAAGGACTTGGTTCTTCTATTATGGCCTTAAAATTGGTTAGTATTCTATTTGTTTATATTGAATTGTTATTGATTTACATAGAGGCTGGTTTCTTATGCATTAAAATTTGGCTGTAATTATTTTAGGAATACTGAAAATTCCCTGCATAATAACTTGTCATACGCTGCCTAAATTACTGAGTCCTACGCATAGTTTAAAAACTCGACCTTTTCCGTAGTCTCGAAAGGGTCGAGATGAGAAACTGGTTCGAAACTGGGTCTCGACCAGTTCTCGACTGGTTTTCGACCAGTCTCGACCAGTTTCGAACTGGTTCAAGTTATTTTATAAGAGTCTCGGTCGAGATCTCGACCGAGACTCATTTTTTCTCTGAATTTCCTTCTGTTTTCTTCTTCTCCATTTCTTCTTCTCCAACCTTGCATCTAAGGTCCGAAAACCACTGTTCTTTGCAAATCTCTTCATCAAAGTGTTGTTGGAGGCTCATTTTGACCTATTCTTTGCAAATCTAAGCTTTGAGGTATGGTTTTTTCCCCTAAAACTTACTTTTTTACATGAATATGTTCAATACATGTTGGTTCATCATGAAATTTATATATGTGAGAGTCATTAGGCCGATCTACAACTTCATCATTTCGAAATTATTTTCTTGCATATATATTTTTTATTTTGATTTTCTGTTAAAAAAAATGTATTTTCCAGCAATTAAAAATTAAAAAAATATGATAAATATTAATTAGATGGTGTTGAAAATATTATATGATGAACACCGTTGGCCGATCTACGCGGCCACGGTTTCATTTTTTTTTCTGTATATATATATATATATATTTATTTTATTTTTTGTTTAAAAAATAAAAAATACATTTCTTAAATATTAATCAGTTTAATTTCAAAATAATATATGTTGAACACCGTTGGCCGATCTACGCGGTCACGGTTTCAGTTTTTTTTTTTGTACATATTTTTATTTTTATGAATTTTTTCATTAATAAATCCTTTTTTCCAGCAATAAAAAATTAATAAAAAATATTAATACTAATCTACTGGTGTTCAAAATAATATATGTTGAACATCGTTGGCCGATCTACGCGGTCACTGCTTCAGTTTTTTTTTTTCTGTACATATTTTTATTTTTATGAATTTTTTTATTAATAAATCCTATTTTCCAGCAATAAAAAATTAATAAAAAAAATATTAATACTTATCTACTAGTGTTCAAAATAATATATGTTGAACATTGTTGGCCGATCTACGTGGTCACGGTTTTAGTTTTTTTTTCTGTACATATTTTTATTTTTATGAATTTTTTATTAATAAATTCTATTTTCCAGCAATACAAAATTAGTAAAAAAAATATTAATACTTATCTATTGGTGTTCAAAATAATATATGTTGAACATCATTGACCAATCTACGGTTTCATGTTGTCGGATTATATTTTTCGAAAAATAAATTATTTTTATTTAATATCCAAAATTATTAATAATATCTAAATAATTATGAAAAATTAGGAAAAATATTCTGTTTTCTTGTAACATAGTTTTAAAATTTTGAAAAGTAATTTCAATGTGTTTTGAGTTGTATTTGCATATTTGATGCTTTTATGTTCTTCAATTTTAAGTTTTATTAATGTAAATCTATTGATTTAAATTTCCCTATTTATCATCTTATGTAACATTGTCTCGTTCTAAATATTATGGCTGCTTCGGGTTCTCGTGAGGGAGGTAGTGATGCTGGTCGTACTGACATGGCTTGACAGTATTGTACCGCCATTGACGGTGATAGAAAGAAGACCCAATGCAAATTCTGTGGGAAGAAGTTTATGTCTGATGGGATTACTAGACTTAAGCAACACTTGAGTGAAACTTCTACAGATGTGGCAAAGTGTGCTATAGTTCCTGTGGAGATTACCAGGGCTATAGCTACACAGATGAAGGGAGGCCAGCAGAGAAGGGCAGAGAAAGAAAAAAGTAAACAACAATTTGAGGAAGTAATCCGAGGTACAGTGCGTGGTTTGGATGATGATAGTTTAGATGATGATGGTCTAGATACCAGGGGTTTAACTGAGGAAGAAGCCAGAGATCTGAGACGGGCAACAATAGCTAGTAAAGTCAGCCATGAGATGGAAATGGAAAGGTTGAGGCAAAGAACCTTAGGGGCAGGTGGTAGTAGATCATTTCAACAGCTCGAAGAACCACAAACACGGAGTAAGGGAGGGTTGGCTTCTATGTTTAGAAGATCAAAAAGTACTAGAGCACAACCCCAGGCACCACCACCTACTGCTAGGGATGAGGATTATGTAGAGATTCTACAGCAGGATCCAGCAGTTTTTAGAAAGGTTGGCGCCAAACAGAAGAGAATGAAGAGTATGTGGAACTGGAAGGGTACAAAAGAATTTATTGGGGATGTCTTTGCTAGGTGGTCCATCTATAATAGTATCCCAACAAATGCCAGTAGAGGCCCATACTATCAGTCTTTCTTTGATGTAGTTGCTCAGGCTGGTCCTGGTGTTAAAGCCCCCACTCCATATGAAGTGATGAATGTCTATCTCCCAAGAATTAAAAAAGAGTTAGAAGTATGGACAGAAGGGTTAAAGAATAATTGGGGTGCATATGGGGTCACTATAATGTGTGATGGTTGGACTGGTCCCACTAGAAAGTTCATCATCAACTTCATGGTCTACAGTGATGGGAAGACAGCATTCTTGAAGTCTGTGGATGCATCTGCATGCACAAAAGATGCTAACTACATTTATAGATTGCTACAGACAGTGGTGGATGAAGTTGGTACTATAAATGTGGTGCAAATTGTGACAGACAATGACAGCAATTACAAAAAGGCATGAGAGATGATGATGACTAACTATAACCTTTTTTGGACTCCATGTGCTGCCCATTGCATTGACTTGATGTTGAAGGAAATGGGCAAGATCCAAAAAGTAAAGCAAGTGGTTGAACAAGCACGCCAGGTGACAACATTTGTATACACCCATGGCTATTCTTTGAACTTGCTGAGGGAGAAATGTGGAGGGGACTTGGTAAGACCCAGCATTACTAGATTTGCTACCAACTACATAGCACTAAAGAGCTTTCAAGCAAAGATGGTAGGCCTCAGATCGATGTTTGCTTCTGAGGACTGGTTTGGGTGGAGGGAGTCCAGCTCTCTTGCTGGGGTTCAAGCATAGACTACTATAGCTTCAGAGGAATTTTGGAGAACAATGAAGGATGTAGTCAAAATTCTGGAGCCAGTGGTGAAGGTGCTGAGATTAGTGAATACAACATTCTAGCCCACCATTCAAGCCCACCATGCCACATTTATATGCTGTCATGGATATGTTAAAGGACCGTATAAAAACTGTGCTTCCACGTGGAAACAAACATTTTGTGAAGATTATCAAAAATCGATGGAAGAGTCAGCTGATGCACCCATTGCATAAGGCTAGTGAGTATATTTAATAATGTCTTTAATTTAGTTCTACTTAATAGTTGGTACTCTCTTTTAATCTGGCGACTCATATTTTGCAGCATACTATTTGAACCCCAAGTACCAATATTCACATGTGCTTAGGCTCAATTCTGACCTTATCGGTGCGGTAAAAGATGTTGTGGCAAAATTGGTGCCAGATTATATTGTACAAGCACTGGTCAATTTGGAGGTGAGTTGTATGGTTTAAGTGCTGAATTATTTGAATATCCACATATTACATTGGTTAATGGTTATAAATTTTGAAATGGGTGTAGATGAAAACATTCAGAGATGCTCTTGGGAGTTTTGGAACTCCCACTGCAGTGGTTGGACGAGATAAGACTGATCCTGGTATGGAATTATGGAAATTGAAATTTTCAAGTAACATATCTTATTTAATGTGTATTAAAATGTGTTCTTCATCTTATGCAGCTAAGTGGTGATTATTGTATGGCGAGCATGCAGCTGAGTTGAGGAGAATAGCAATCAAAGTCCTATCTCAGACATGTTCTGCATCTGGGTGTGAGTGAAATTGGAGTACTTTTTCCCTTATCCATTCAAAGAGGCGGAATAAATTGGGCTCTCAATGGCTAAATGACTTGGTCTACGCCCATTACAGCATGAGACTGAGGGTACAATGCTTAAAATTTGAACAAAGAAATGAACAAGAGCTGATCGAGCTAGCCGACGTCTTCCAACTATCTTCAGATGAAGAGGATCCCTATGTGGAATTGGTGAGAGACAGAGCAGTTCCAGTGATGGATGAGCCTAGTGGGATGCCCGACCCCACTGTGTCTGCTCCGATGGGTTCTAATCTCGAGCGGTTTATGTCCTCGGATGAGGGTCGTGTACATGCACAGTCGCCTAGACCGTTTGACCCCCTTGCTGGTACTGGTAGTGACTCAGAAGGCGATGATATAATGGATCAAAGTGGCTGGTCAACTTCTGATAGTAGTGGTGATGATGGTAGTGGTGGTGGTGATGAGGGTGGTGGTGGTGATCCTAGACCGACTGTACCCATTATAAGATGGACCGGTGAGAGTCAGTATACACACGCTACACAGAATCTAGATCATGATGGACCCGCATCTTCATCATGGCCTATGACTGGGTATACACGTAGGTCTCGTCAACGGGAACACCCTTTGCAACCAGTGGAAGAAGAAGAAGATCGTTTCTTTAACATCGTTCCTGATCCTGATATTATGCCTGATGTTGAAATTGATAGCATGTCCACAAGTTTTGGAGGACTGAGCATTGAGGGTAGCAGTGGACAGGAGCAGGGGCAGTGGAGTGCTCATGGATTTGGCACCACTTCAGTGTACGGTTCTTATTCCGGTGATGATGACTGGATGATGGGAAGTGCATATGATTATTCCGCTGATATTAGTAATGCTACACACAGACTGGCTCAAACTTTGTGGACAGTTTCTTTTCAGTCCCAAATTTGCAAAGAACCACGCCCCTACACCAGCCAATATATGCTCACTTTACTCCATATTATAGTGAATTGTATCCAAGGTTGGGGTATCTTTAGAAACTTCCCGGATCATGTGTATGAGAAATATGTGAAAGACTACCAGACCTTCTATAGCCAAAGGATGTCGTAGCAGGATTTTGTTTATTAGACCGAGATATATTTTCTTCAGCAAAGTCAATCTGATTAGATGGAACCTGCACGCCACTCTACATATGATTAGACATTGGGATGGACTAATGGGAATGTATTATTTCATTTTGAGTATTTAAGTGTTTCATATAATGAGTACTTGTAAATTATGTCATTTTGTGGGATTTATGATTTATGAATGTATGATTTTTCGATAATGTGATTACTTTTTATGCTTTAAATGTGTTTATATATGTTGAATAAGTATTTTCCTACAATATATAGCCTTAAAATGGCTCTAAAATAGACTTAAAACATCAACAAAAGGCTTAAACCATAAAAAAAACCTGTTGAAACTCCCATTTTTACCCTCTAGGAGTTTCGGCAGGTTCTCCCCGAGATCTCGGTTTTCTCAAGGGTCGAGACACCCTCGAGAACCGAGATTTCGAACTATGGTCCTACGTTGCTCTATTTGATCCTTGTTGAGTTGGTAATCACTGTTAGGATTATTTTGCTCATTATTTGATAACACTCAGCTCTAAATCTCTAAATGCAAGACATGTATGCTGCTGCCTTCTGTCCTAACTAGCTAAACATTAGGTATCCTATTATCTAGTCTAGCTGTAAATGTAAGAGACCTAGACCCTATGCTGTCCTTCATCAGGTATTCCCTTTTTTTTTTGTCAGGTGTATCATAAGTCCAAACTGGGTGATCCATGCATCGCTTTAAAGATCTTTCTGAGTACTTTTTATTGACACAAAAATGAAAAAAAAGCTTTGACTGTAAAATTTTAAGCAGGTCTATATTGTTTATGCCCATGCAATTTTTTTTTTAAAGATTAATAATTTGTAGGTACTCTCAATTTATGGAAATAGGTTGCTTCTTCCTAATGTAAAAGAAAGAGCAGGCCTCATTGCCAATGACCAGATCAATCAATGACTTGTTATGGATAAAAAAGCAACAGCAGTAGCAAGGGAGAAAAATACAGAAAGCAGCACAGGTAGGTGTTCCAGCAACACCACAAACAAGAAAGATTTTCTGCAGTAAACCAACAATATTTCAGACACCAAGCTCAGAAGAATAGAAGCCATTCTAGGAGGTGATGAATCGCCTTTTGAAATATTCCTGTAACAAGGTCATTGTAGTGTTTCGAAGCTGCAGGCCTCAGTAGTTAACATGTAATCTGAAACTCTAGGCAGAATACTTTCCTAAACCCTAGGACAGTAAAACCTACAAATTTGAACACCACAGACCTCATTTCAATGGACAACAAAATTAGTAGAGGAAGACACCATTTATGACCACTTGATGCATTGCCCTGATTATAAACTGTTACCACCAAGCCACTAATTAAGAGTATCCCAAATGGACCCCAGAAACAAGGATAACTTAGTGAAAGTAAATTTCCAATACTGATACAAACATGGCATGGCGGCCATAGAACTTATTTGACACCATAAATCCATAATTAGTATAAGAATAGAGTTGATGGCCATCCTAGGGTCCCAACCTTTTCCATCACACAAGAATTTTAATAATGGATGCTTAGCTGAGAGTGGCACCTATTGGACAAATTAGCAGAAAAAAGGATGTGCTTTGATCACTAACCTATAGAATTAAGATTTAAGAGTAACAATTCAACCTGCACTTGCACATTTGCATTTTCCATCAAAGTATGAAAGTCACCAGCATGTGTAAAAGGCTGATGACCATGTCCATGTCCAGAAAATTTTTTGACCCAAGCAAATAGGTTATCTTATTTCCACATAACCAATTTAAATACATTTGTTACAGAATTGCAACCTCAGATTAAACTCAATCTCTAACATTAGTTCGGTCATTTCTTTATGAGAGTATCAGTAGTCAGTAGAACTAAGCAATACCTCAGACACATGATGGATCAGTTCTACCACATCTAGAAAACAAAGCTAGCATACAAGTTCGTGCCTATCCCCACCAATCCCAACCCCCCCCCCCCCCCAAAACAAAAAAAAATGCCAAGTTTTTCTGGGCTTGAACTAACAAATGACCCATTAAAAGGTAAACTGGCTTCTGCTTTCCCAATCTTAAACTTCCATGCTTCACATAACACATACTGCAGTATTCTGAAGCAAAGAGAGCTAGATAAGCAGACAAGAAGAAGAGAAAGTGGATAGACAGAAATTCACCAGATTCAAAAGCAGCAACACTGTTATAAGGTAAAAGCTGACGAAGTATGCAATTGTCCAAGACGTACCTGTCAATTTTTTGTAGCCCTGAAAAAGTAAAATAAGAAACTGTCAGTAATTAGCAGCATAATTTGAAAGTTCTTTTTTTTTTTTGTTTTGTTTTTTTTTTTTTCTTTTATGAAATAACCAATTTATTGAGCCATCAGACGTCAGAAAAGCAGGGTATCCATCTATACAAAGTATACACCCTTTGTTTAGCCATTACAAAAAGCAAACTAAAACTGAGCTCAACTTGATACTGCTCTTTGTACAAATCCTGCCAATCCAGCCCAGCTTTGCAAGGAAATCCGCTAAGGAGTTGATCAACCTTGGCTTCCAAGATAATGAGATATTCTCCTGGTTACATAGAAGCCTAGATATCCCTATGAAATGAGACACTGTTATAGTGTTTAGATTGACTTAAGAGAAGATGCTGTCGGTCAGTATTAGAAAGGGCATACTTATAATTTTGACTCTTTGATACAACAACAACAACAAAGCCTTATCCCAACTAATTGGGGTCGGTTACATAGATTCTTGTCCTCCAATCAGCTCTGTTCGATGTCATACTTGAAACAAGGCCTAAACTATGCATGTCTTTCTTCACAACCTCCCCTAGGGTCATCTTAGGTCTGTCCCTAGTTCTTTTAGATCCTTTAATCGGAATCAAATCACTCCTCCGCATAGGAGCATCTAACATCCTCCGTTGAACATGACCATACCATCTCAAACGGCTTTCTTATAGTTTATTATATATTGGCGCTACTCTCAAATCAGCTCTAATACGATCATTCCTTACCTTATCCTTCCTAGTTTTACCACACATCCATCTCAACATCCTCATCTCAGCTACACTAAGTTTATCTAATTTTGACTCTTTGATATTTATTATAAATAAAGGCATATGGTTGGGAGGAGTTTAATTCTCCCATTGTTCTCAACTTCTCTTCTCTTTTCTCAATTAAGTTGTTTTTTCTTATTATTTTATTATTCTAGGACACTACCAATTCAGCCCACCAAATGCATCCCCCCCGGGCGCAATTTCAAATAAATAAAGTTTGACTTTTCCCTATAGTTCTGTAAGATTCAGGGCGCCAATTTGCTGTGAAATGCAGTTAAGCCCTTGTTGGGATGTCAAGGGAAGCTGGCGGGAATCTAATTTGAGGACCAGGTATATATATATATATATATATATATATATATATATATATATATATATATATATATATATATATTAGGCATAAAAAAATACATTAGGCCTTGAACCTGTTGCCTAGGCACCTAGGATGGCCTCGAACGCACCTTGTCGTCTTGACAACTATGGTATCCAATAACCTGGTTTTGTTTCTTGGAAATAATATCTAGGAAGAAATTACTAGAATTATGGAATTGATTTTGGTAATCAGATAATAAGAGAAAGATATGATAAGGTCAAGAGGAGAAGATGAGGACTAAGAAGAATAGTGGAGACATAACTATCCAAAGCTTATTTTCAGCCCATTGGACTGCCAGTTTGTCACATGCTCCTTGTAGACCTTCTAGACTTATGTATAGGCCACCATATTGGATTAATGTCTAATGCAACTACATCAGTGGGTTCCCAGAAGCCAGCATCTAAGAGGCAAGGAGGTGGGACCAATGAGAAGGGTCAATACAGAATCTTGCTCACCTCCAGCCTGAGAAGACAAGATTTGAGACCTCTGTACTCTGGTAATCAGCTCATGTTTATTTGGAATCGGATGTTTGATCCAATCCAGAACTTTATCTAATAGTTTATAATTTATTACAAGTCCAGGAATTCCCCGTTCCTTTTCGTCGACATTATTTGCAAAGCAAAGCAACTTCATACCTGGACCTTGGCTTATAACTTTGGCAACTAAGGGCTTTACGAGCCCCCCCTATCCCTATAAAGCGAGTTTCACCAGCACTTGAGCTAGTAGCCGCAGCTTTACTTAGATAGGGCTTTCGGATAGGTCTTTGAGTTGGAGAAGAACTTTCTCTAATTAAATCCTTCTCTGTTTCTCTTGAAATTCTTTGATTTTTTGTTGTAAGGGTGATGCAGTAATTCAACCCACAGTAACCATTTTGTTTCAGCCGGCAGCAGCCTGTTCCAGCCCCCCAACCAGTGGGCCAGCCCAGCCCAGCCGACAGAACTGTTTTTGAATAACCTGGTCCAGCCCTCGGACTGAAGGCTGGTGGGCCTGACAGGGACCTCCACCAAGGCTGCCGTAAGCTGTCCTTGTCTCCTAGAAGCTGTGTGACACAAGCAATGGCAGCAGATTCAGTTTCTATTTTCAGCTTGTCTTGTATCCCAAGTCTTTAGCAGTTTCTATTTTGAAGAGTTTCTATTTTCTTTAGTTACTATGTCTAGGAGTTTCTATTTCTTAGTTTAGTAAGTCTTTGTTAGTTTGCTAGCTATTAGCCAAAGGGATGTTAGGAGTCTCCATTCTGTGTTGATAGCACATATGTAATTTTAGTTACTTTTTAATTTCTTTATTGCTAAGTAATTTAGTTTCTATTTTGTAATGGCTGTCCAATCAAAGGAGGCTCTTGCATGTCCATTCGGTTGTGGCCTTTTAGAAGTCTATAAATTAGATTGTAATGGAGCTTTGCTCCTAGAATGAGATAATGAAATAGCTTGGTTTATAGCTTGTGTGCTGTGAGAGACGGTTGCTGTGAGAGACCTCCAGTGGTGAGAGACCGCCTAGGACTTAAGGTGGGATGCCTTAAGTCATATCCTCTTCTTTCATCATTCTTCTATCTTCCATCGATTCTTTTTTCCTTCCTTAGTAATATGAAAATGAGAGAGAGAGAGAGAGAGAGAGAGAGAGAGAGAGACTTGCTGTTTCTGTTAACTGAATTAAGAAGAAACCCGTTCTGATTTTCTGCGACAGTTGTGGAGTTATCTTGCTGAACACTCAAAGATCGATATTATCAAATCTGACCATCAGATCAAGCTTAGTTTCTGGTATTGTTTTTCTCTACCATAGTCAGTCCTTACTCCTTCGACAGAAATTTGGTGCTAATCCAATGGACTGATTCAGTTGCTGCCAGTGAGTCACTTAGTTGAGTACCTAGTTTCTAATTTTGGACACACTCATATCTCCAAATTCAGCCATCAGATTTGGCTGAAACCTGGAGGGGCTATTCCTACCTAGGATACCTACATTCGAGGAGAGTTTCATCTTGATCCGATGTGTCATGCATTGAATTTATGAAGTGAGATTTTCTGGTTTCTTCTATATACTGTGGATAGAAGTTTCCCTTGTTTCCTTGCTGTATTATTGGCTTAACTAGTTGGTGTTATTAAAAAACCGATCCTACAGTAGAGTTGATTCCTATGTGTCCTCTCTAGAATTAGCCCTACATTAAAGGATTCTTTAGAAAGCTGCTCATTAATTATTTTACATTTTTACTTGTATATTCAGATTTTATTTCTATGGCATAAGATTGTAATAGATTTTAATAAATGGAAATGACTATGTCTTGGATCCTTGCTTCCTTACAAAATTCAAAGGTTTATATAGCATTATGGTTTTTCGTACATATAACTTTATTATCTACAAAGAATGATTTTATTTTTTCAATAAATGGTGTCTTAAAATGAAGGAAAGAAATAAGGAAGTTTTAACCGTGGTGACAATATAGAAACTGATTAAACAATTTTATAATTGAGTAAAAGTTGGAACTGAACTCATAAGAAGAATACACCAGGTGACCAGTCAAGAGAGTTAATTACTGTCAATTACTAATGTGTGCAGTCAGCAAAAATTTGAGGGGAGCACTATAAATTACAAATTTAGACAACAAAAAAATGCTCGGTAGTTGACAAACAAGAGGACACCTAGAACAAGTAGTGAGGCTGTACTATCCACATTTAAGAAACAGAAAAAAAAATCTGGACATGCTAACATTGTTCCTAATCTTTTGATTAAGCTACCTTTATCATCAAAAAAATAAATAAAAAAACTAAGAGAGAGAGAGAGGGAGAGAGAGAGAGAGAGAGACAAGTAAATGAATAAAATAAAACAATCCACATATGATAAATGCATGAGACGTTCATAGTACCTCCATCCACACTTGCCAGTTATTCATGACTAGCAAATTGAAAAGTGTCACCATCCCATTTGGGTAGTCATTAAAATTGAAAAGCAGATAGCTGACATTGTCAAGAAAATTAGCTTATGAACTGCGAATTATAATCAAATATAATTCAATCTGTAGGAGTGATGAACAAGGAAAAAGACAGTCCACAATGAAAAAGGATACTCATTTTCAGCAAGATCAGTTCCTTCCAAATTAGGATTTCCAGAGTTGACAATCCCACCAAAAATCTACAGAACATAAACAAAATATTAGAGAAACATGTCCTTCATAGAATAGATTGACATGGGCAGGTCTCCAATCCCTTTCTATGTCCAAGGATCAGAAGCATTTATGCCATAGTTGATAGTTCTGCATTTTGATTGGTTTCACCTTTGACTCTGTCATTTGTAAAGAACCAATGAGTTAAAGTACCATGATAAGATTGACTATCAGTTCACCCAGCTTTGTGCATTGATTTGTTATGTTTGAGATCATTCTGCTAGTTATCGAAGTTCATTTGCTTATCTCTTAACTTGATTGGTGAGATCCATGAAATTAATTTCTTAAGATCCATGATGAAGATAGATATTGAGCCCTTAATAATGGCCAGAGGACCGAAGACTTTATCTGCACTTTATCTGCATGATTCACCTTATTTCCTGAATTATTTATCTGTGAATCAATAATTAGTTCAGATGAATAATTCATAGTTCATTGGTGGTTATGGCTAATTAGGAAACTATCATCTAGAAACATTCTCAAATCAGACAATTTCAAATTGCACGTGGACACCTCTCGGTTTTGGTTAATGGCAGCCTTGCTGGATTCTTTAGGAACCAAGTTGAGATTAGCCAAGGCCAGCCTATGTCACCATATCTCTTTTTCTTTGCCATGGAACTCATCTTGAAGAGTTTACAGATGAAGACCGAGCGGAAGCTCATGGATTTCTTCCCCAATTACAAAAGCCATCCAGATAACTAATTAGACTTCATGGATGACCTCATGATCTTCACCAAGGAAAACTCAAAGTCTTTGGAGTTTGGACGTAGTATCACAAGTCCTCGCTTCCTTCTCTGCCATGTCTGGCTTATTGGTGAATCGAAGCAAAACACATAACTTCCATTCTGGTGTCTCAAAGGATCAAAAGAAGAGGCTGAGGCAAAGCTCAGGCTTCACTTTGGGAGTCTTCAAATCAGGTACCTGTAGCTGTCTCTCATCACTGCTAAGTTGACTGCTCATTATTGCACTCCCATTTTTTTATCAGATTTGCAAGTGCCTCCCACTTTGGAAGGCAAGATTCCCTTGCTATACTGGCCGATTAGAACTGGTTAAGATAGTTTTGCAGAGCTACTACATCTTTTGGTCTGGCATGTTCATTCTCCCCCGCTTGGTCTAGCATAAGATTGAGTCCTTGATGAGTGTTTTTTATGGAAAAGGTCAAACAACAACAGGTTTATCCCCAACTTGAGTTGGATTAAAGTTTGCCTTCCTAAGGAGGAATGAGGATTGGGCTTAAAAATGCTCAAGGAAGTTAACTTGGTTGGCATCATTAACCTCATTTGGAGAATTGTGACGAAAAGTAGCATCTGGGTGGACTGGGTTTACGCTAGGCGCCTCAAGGACTCTATCTGGACCGTGCCTTCAATGACTGACTCCCCTTGGATTTGGAAGGAAATCCTGAAACAGAGGGCTCTTCTGTGTTGTGTCCAAGGCAATAAAGTCCATCAGTGATGATGGTTCATCTACCTACCTTTGGCTTGACAAATGGAATCATCTTGGTGTGCTTATCGACAGTTATGGGGAAAGCCTTAGGCTTGGCAGAATGGCCAAAGTATCATCTATCATCCAAGATGGGTGTGGAGCTTACCAAACTTGGGTCAGCTTTCTTCTCCTGCAGTCTGAGATCTAGTAAGGTCTAGAGGCCAAAGGTCCCCTGGAACAACCTTATATGGTTTAATGGATCTATTACCTGCTACAATTTCTTTGGATGGAAATTTTAGACGTTCTCCCTGCAGATGCAATCCCATCTCCAACAAAAAGCCATCTCCCCAACCTTCTCTTGCAGTCTTTGTTGGAATATCCCAGAGGAAGCCCATCATCTCCTCTTTGCCTGCCCCTTTTCCTCCCAACTCTAGAACCAGATTGTAATACCCCAATTTCCAGCGGTATTGAGTTGAGGAAGTTTTCCGTTCTTTACAGGGCTTATCTGTGAAAGGTAGTGGCTGAGGGGCATTTTGGTAATTTTTCCAGTTATGGTAAGTTCCCATGTTATTAATATTATATTATTATTGTATATGTCTGATGTGTATAAAGATATTATTATTATTATTATTATTATTATTATTATTACTTATACGATGAAATATCTTGGAAAACCCCAATTTATGTTAATAGGCCAGGTGGACCCTAATGGAAGAGAGAGAGAGTGAGTGCAGAAAAAAAAAATAATTTAATGCTGTTTGTGCCTGGCCAGCCCAAAGGACCATGGACCTCAAGGCCAGCAGCTAAGGCCGGCCATATTGGTCGTAAGATATGAAGGACAGCTCAAGGGTTGAGCTGTCCATTGTACATTTTATGTTCCAACACCTGTACATACAGGTGTGGGTATTTTTAGAAATAAAAATTTGAAGGTCAAGGGCCTAGAAATGAATATTAAAGAGTTGAGGGGGTTGCTAGTGAATACTTCTCAAAGGGTACCCAACTTAATAAGACTAGTGTGTTTACCAAGGGATTAAGAAAGGGTAGATTAGTAAAGTCTCAAGGAAATTAATTAGATGTTAGATTGAAAGTATATAAATCAGTTGGTTTGCAAACAAACCATTTTTGGGGTTATTCATTTCATACGAGAAGAAGTGAGAGTGAGTGAGATACGGTTGAGTAGCAGTTTCAGTTTTCAGCAAAGAAGAAGTTCTTCTTGTGCAAGAGCTAGGTGAGTGCATAGGTAGAGAATTCTGAAAGGTAGAAGAGTGTTTGAGCAAGGAAGTGGAGCAGAAGAAGATAGTTGCAGAGCAACTGCAACTCAAGCAGAGAAAATTTGCTGTTTCGGTTGAGGAAGAAGAGAAGAACCAGCAGCTGCTGTTACTTTTTGTACCTGTGGAAATCAGCAGCAAGAAGAAGAAAAAAAAAAAAAAAAAAAGAAGGTAAGTGAATCCTAACCATCTCTAAAGTCTGAGGAATAGTATAATGTTTGAGGGAAGTTTTGAGGGCAGATGGGCAGGAAAGAGAACTGGCCAAACCACCTCTCTTGAGCTGCACATCAGTTTCAAAGTAAAAGTGTTGTTGGTTATGAATGTTAAAAAATGTTAATGCATTGCAAGACTGGAAGTTTCAGTCATGGATTCATGACCGAAATCTTAATACATGGACAGCAGCTTATACTTGGATTGAGTTTAAAATAAAGATTAATGGATTAAGTGTTGGGTTGTCTCTATGGTTTAAAAATTTGAACGAACCTCTGAACTGAGTTGCTTAATGAATATGCAAAGGAACCCTTACATATAGATAGCAACTTAGACGGTTGGGTTGGTGATATTGGGACCTATGAAGAACAAAATAATGAACAGCAGGTTAATTAAATTGTATGGACTGATTGATGTTTAAATCAAGAACTGAAATGTTAGTGAGAGGTTTAAGAATGATGGACGGCTTATTGGGGAGGATTTCAATTTCCTTCACAAAAGTTTGCCTACAAAATCAGGGTCTCCAACCTTATCTTTTTCAAGTGTACCCAAAAAAATAAGTTCTATATAAAAAAAAAATCCCATAACCTTCACCTTCTTAAATGGAAAATTTAACCATGTGGGGTCCATCGGCAAGGATGACAATGATGATCTAATGACAGTGGGAACAATGACTATCATATCTCATATAGATTTCTTTTCTAAAAGAATAAGAGGATAATGTAAAGAAAGGGCACATGGCATTCAAGAAAGGTCCTAAAAGAAGTAGATTGTATGTTGCGGTTGTTTCCATAATATATTGGCATAGAACCTATAAAGCCAATTTCATCTTTTAAACATATCTAATCCAGGAATTTGTTAATTAGTGTCATGATTCTAGAACTTAAAACTCATTTTTTTTCCCCATCTTAATCTAGGAAAGTTGTTAACAGTGTCATGATTCTAGAAATTCCAGTTAGATTTCAAACCTTTACAACTAATAAATTTCAGAAATAGGAAATCTGATTGGCATATTAGGTCTCAACCCTTAAACATCTAATTCTCTTTTCAAATGTTTTGCAAGACTGCAAAGCCACGGGTTTCAAGATAAAAAGTTGGGATCTGGGTACCATTCTTTTGTTTATTATTATTACTTGCTTTCAGCACCAAAATATAAATATTATGCCTTGTTTTAAAAAGAGAGCATATGCCTGTTCTGATCAAGCAACCAGCAGCTTTTTCGATGGTCCAGAAAGTGGAAATGGCATCCCAGTGAACCCTTCCTTGTTATCACCAGCCATGCTTGAAGCCTAGAAGGCACCAGATAAAGGAAAGGGGGAAATTTTTGGAGCGCAGTTCATTAAGTTCGACCAACTGAATTGAGAGCAATGATGTGATCATCTACTCCCCTCCCCCTCTTTTACATGGATTACTTCTATGAAGTGTCCAGTTGGTAATGAAACACAAGATCTTCAATAATAGGCACAGAACGGGATACTTATCCCGTCAGTTATCAAGCAATAAGGCATAAAGGTGATTTAAGCTCTTTTATTGAGTCATGTTAAGGAGGTTCTAACATGGGATGAAAGCATGGTTCAAAATCTCAGCGAGATTCTCAAAGTTCTCAAACAGGTCGAGAAGAGATCTCACACGAGACAAAAATTGAAAGAATAGAAAAGTGCCCAGAAGAATATTCCCCATACCTGTAAACCGAGAGAGCAATAGATACATAGCACACAAAAGATTGTTCCAAGGTATGGCATCAAACTTGGAATGAGATTTAAAAATGTCGCAACAAAAGCTCTGCAACGTTTCACACGCATCAAAAGCCTTATAAATCGCAGCATTCTTGCAAGAATAAGGTAACGAATCCTGTGAATAAGCCAAGAAAACAAGTCATCAATAAGTCCAGTATTCTGAAAAGAGACGAATTGACCTCTCACTCCTCATGACATCAGTTACATTTAAGAAGGCAAATCAATGTAGTTGTATTTGGGCTTAACCTCTATTACATTGTGTTGAATTGGAGAGCCATGGAAAGTGCATGTAATTTTGTAGCAAGCATTTATTTCCAGTCTTCATTGTACACAAAACCAATTAGGATGAGGAGAACAAAACAAGTAACCTCGTAATCACCAGGCAAAACAGGGTGACAAAACGAAACATGCAGATGGCTGGGAGGGCCATTGATCCTGATAGCTGCATAAACAAGTTGCAAGGAGGTTTCTACAGAGGGGTCTAGGAGGAAAAAAAGCAGTCATCAGAAGAGGGTGAAGCTCTGAATGAGAGAGAGACAGACCACCATAATCAGTATTGAGTATTGATGGTGGCAGCTAACCTCTGACAACCTTAACAGATGAGTTGGATGTCAATTAAAGGAAGGCAATCAATGTCCCAAGTTCCCAACACACTGTCACCACTTTTCAGAAACAATGCCGCCGAGGAAACTTTTGACATCTACGTCCTGAGTCCTGACATTGAGACCTTGTCTAGATCATCTATCAACTCAGTCAACCAATCACCATAATGGGTGGGTTTACCCCCAACCACCCCCCCCCCCCCCCAAAGAAAAAAAAAATAACCGTCACATTTCTATGAAAGATTTCATTGACCTGTTAAGTCAAAACAGTTTTTGAGCATGTTGAGCAGTTTGCCGCCAAAATAGGCTGAGGAACAGTATGGTCTCCAGTCACAAAATTGATACTCCAGGTGAAAAGGACCAGGATATTTTGCATTCCACCTCAGTTTTTGAGCATGTTGAGCAGTTCTGTTAGCCGGTTGAACCATTGACCTGGCCACCAAAATAGGTCGAGGAATATGGTCCAGTGACTCCAGTCACAAAATTGATACTCCAGGTGAAAAGGACAAGGATATTTCGCCTTCCAGCAAAGGTCTCACAAACTGGTATGCCTCCATATGATCACCATGGCACTGTACTAAGATGCCATATAAGTCACTAGAACCTACCACCAGAATAAAGACAGGGAGGCATGCCTCAAATATCATCCTAACAAAGTAAACGGGTTGAGTTGAATCCAAATGCAAAACCAAGCTAATGAAATTTTAAGTCCATATATATATGTGTGTGTGTGTGTGTGTGTGTATATATATATATATATATATATATATATATATATATATATATATATATCTCTGTGATTGCCACTTGATACACAAAAGGCCTGAAAATTACTGAAACCATGCAATGTCAAAGGCATTTCTCATTTCTTGAACACCAACGAAAAAGAAAGCTGACACACAAACATTCCACAGTAAATATAAAATTTTAGTTCATTCCACAGTTCACAACTATAATTGGATTAGAAGAGAAATGTGAATATAACTAGTCTGTAGTCTGTAGGGGATAAAGTCCAAACTGAATCCACAATCTCAAGGTTCCAATTTTCAACCCCTAGCAGTGACTAAGTCAATTACGCTTTCTAGCTATATGCACACAGTATTAAGCAAAATGTGCAACTCAATAGTGTCAATGCACATCCAAATAGAGAGTGCAATTTCTAAAGCTCTAAAAGAAACTTAATGCTTCAAAAACACCATGAAATTTTGATTAATATTACTTTGACTAGAACATTGAAGAAGATGATAAGAAACAAAGAATAAAAAAGCCAGGGAATTCATTGCCTACCATTCCCCGTTAGAAAGAAAAGGAAGGCCATGTGGGGAGAAGAAAGTGGCAGTTTCTCCAATGACTGCAAGAAAAATAAATCAATCACGACATTTATCAAATGAAAATCTTAATTCAATTCCTCATGAATTCAGAAAGAAAACAGTAGTAGCAGAACAAGACTCTATTTAATGCAAATTTCATGTGATAAACCATCCAAAGACTCATTAAATCATGACAAGTTACAAAGTTCAAAGAAAATAAATCTAATGAATAATGACAAGTTATAAAGTCAAAAAAAACTTTCATCAAATGAGTATCGCACTATGACATGTAGTGGAATAAAATACACTAAAAAAGGGCATCCGAGTGCACGAGGCTCCTGTTACTGCAGGATTTGGAGAGGGCAGAATGTACGCAGCCTTATCCCACAATGTGAACAGGCTGTTTCTTTAATATAATACACTAATACAAGAATTAAAATTAGGTCGACTAAAGAACACTGTAATTGGATCATAGTCATAGAACTATTTTATGCTTGGTGTGCAATGAGTTGTTGCAAGAGAAAAATAGAATAATCTTTTTTTCTATTTAACCTTTTTCATTAGTTGTTGAAAAAATCAGGCCGTATTTTCAATTTCACCTGTAGATATCAAGATAAGAAAAGCCTTTTGAGATATTTAACATTACGTACATCCCCAAGCATACTGAAAAATGCATCAAACTTCCAGTATACTTCCCGTTGCCAGTAATTTTTCTCAACATAGTTGTTGACGTACACAGAAGTGCGAATCAACTGTCGATCCCTTCTAGGAACAACAGAAGGCGGGAAACACGTGCATTTGCCAGCACAATTACAAGCACTTCTAAGCTTGGAAAATATTCAAACTCTTCAAGATTTCCTATCTTGGCAATCAATTTGACAAAGTAATGGACTTGTGATTATTGAACTGATTTAAAGAATAAAGAAAGATACGCGACTTGTTTCTCTATCACCTTGAGATAATATGATTCACTGGGGAATGATTTCCAGATGATAAAGTCATGAACTAACCAAATATTATGAACTAAAGAATTAATGGGCATGTACAAATGGGACGCCATATAATCTTCAAATGTTTAAGGAAAATGAGGCAGTTGGTTATTCACTTAAAACGAAAAGAAGTTAAGAATGGCAGTAAAGCGTGGTTTGCACTTACCTATTATCCATGTGACAATAAAATCAAAGCGATTTTGACCCTCTATCCAGTAATTGTGAAACCCAAGCGCATAAACTTTCAAAGCCATTTCCAAGACATAAATCCAGCCTGCAGGAAAGAGGACACTTAGTACACGAAAGAATTAATAATTTCTTACTCTCCCAAGAGAGAGAGGATTGCCCACAAATTTTATTTGGGCTGCTGCTCCAATAAACAATGCACTTCTACCAACAAATAGATTGTTTGATGACACAGCCCAAGCAAGTAATAAACTTTAGCTCTGCTTGCTCAGCATGCCACATCAGCCATAGTTGTCAAGGTGTCGCCTATGCGCCATCTAGGTGCCCAGGCGGCCTTGTGACGCAGTAGAAAATCAGGCGCCTTGGTCGCCTAGCCGCCCTGTCAAGTCTCCAACGCCTTGGTTCGCCTTGGCACCTTGACAACTATGACATCAGCGATTCAGACACCATATTATTTTTTTTTTAAGAAAAAGTCAAAGACAACCTAAGCCATAAAAAATTTCTTCCTCTTCTTCCTGGTAACATTCATTGTCATTACTCACTCCAGCATGTGCTACGCCCAGAAATTCTGACAAGCAGCACAGAATTGTATGGTTCTGTTGTTACAAAGAACTAGAGGAAGTGGTACGAAGGAAGATGACGAGCATGGAACAAAAACAAGGCTCTTTATGATTTTATCCTGCTTCTTTCTTGATCTTTTGAAGACATTGTACTGTCTGACTTGCCCTCACAGTATGCCACAAAGTGTAGCCAATCCACCTGGGGCTATTTATAGAGTAAGAAATTTCTAATGAATTGGTTGTCATACATACTTTTTTTTTGGGTGAATGAATGAATATATTAACAAGGCCCCCAATGAGGAGAAACCAAACCTGGGTATCCAAAAGATAGAGCCAAGCTCCTTATAGAATCAAGGGAAAACCCCAAAGAGAACCAAAAGAAACACAAAAAGAAATCACCAAACAAGACCAGCCACTGCATGTGGAGTTAAGAATTGTCATACATACTTGCCCATTTGATTCACAATCTATTGTTCACATTGTGAATGTCATAGTGCATGTGTTGTAATACCCCAACTCCTGAGGGCAATTTGAATTTATGTTATGTTTTGGATAAATGAAAGAGGAATTGATAATTCAGGGGCAGTATGGTAATTTTAACCCTTCCTTGTGGTGAATATTACCACAAAAAAAAAGTTTGGATGATGTGTGACTTGTAAAATAATTTGTTTATGTTGTTTGAATAGTCTTACTTCTAAATGCTGAATTCTATACTTAGGGCGTTGTAAATGTATGCCTATGTGAAGAATTTAATTTTGAGGGAATGGAGGTATTTTGGGTATTATCTTTTTAAAATTTTGATGGATGGATGAGAAATGGGTGTGGATTCCACTTTTTGATGGCGGAGGGGTTTTTGTGATTAAGATGTAGGTTTGAGGGTGTTATTGTGGTGAAGTGAGAAAATGAAAGGGCATAAATTATTGCAAATTCTGGTTTTGGGGGTAAGTTGATCAAAATTTTGCAAGTGAAGGGTTTATTTATGTCATGCAGGAATTTGGGGGCAGATTTGCAAATTCCACAGGATTAATGAGAAAGGTACCTTACATTAGAAAACTAATTCAGCATGTGTGTCTAATAAGGGGTTAATGAAGGGTAATTTTGTACTTTGCTGTTATAACCTAATTAGACCTTCAATATATAAAGAATTGGGAGTGGGGAGTGAGAGAAAAACTCTCATCTCCCTTGTACGAATTCGTGAGAGAAATAAAGGGAGAAGGGAGAAGAAGGAAGAGGAAAGGGAAAGAAGAGAAGGAAAGAGAAGGCAAGAAAAAGAGGAAGGGCTGACCAATTTCGTGCAGCTCTTTTAGCTGCAATTTTGTGGAAAATTTTCTGAACCCTTTTATGTATTTTGTTCAAAGTCTTCAATTGCTTCAAGTGCTGTTCATTGAGGTAAGGTTTTTTTTGAAATTCAGTTTCTACAATTTCTTCTAGTTCCTGTAATTTTAAGCTTCACAAGTTCCATCTTCATGGTTCTCATGTGGAATCTTAAATCATGCATGTGTGAGGATTCCCAAAGCTGAAATCAAGATTTTAAAGTAGAAGAGTGGAAATGGATAATCGAAAATTTCAAAGGAAAGAATCCTTGTGACACACTTGTCAAGCTCACCTTTGTTGTGACTATTTACCATATCTGGTTTGACAGGTCCCTGAGAAAGTGTAGGGGACAATCTAGATTTTATTCCCAGATATAGGATGTTATCATATACGATGTGTGTGGAATCATGATGCCTCTATCTCGTCCATCCCCGGAGTCGGATAGAAACAGATTCATCTTATCTTCTTGGAATGTGTAACGCCCCAGATTTTTATTAATTTTCTGTTTGGTGAAGTACAGTGAAATCAGGTAACGTTTAGAATCTAGGTGCTATTTAGCACACCTTGGTGTGGTTTACTACACTTGGTGACGTTTATCATAGGTCAAATTGAAAATCCGAATGTGGGAATCTTACCTATGGAGGTGTGGACCCACAAGGAAAAGTTTGGTGTCGATCCAATGGTGTTAGATAGTAAATCTCAAAAAACACCTTGTGTCTGAACCGTTGGATGCAGTGGAATATATAACATTATCCTTAAGAGTTAATATTATAACAATACAACGTGATTTATATTAAAAAAAATTATAAATTAGTATATGGGAGAAAGCCATAAACGTGGACAGCAAGTGGAGCTCACATTGGATTAATTTTTATTATTAAAATTAATACTCGTTTGCTTATATCGTGGCAGCAATGGGACCCACTCTAATTGGATCTATTTAATCTTATCTTGAGGATTAGTGGGAGAAGTATTAAGAGTCCAACTCACCTTGGACTCTTGTACTTGTTAAACAAGAAAGGAAGTTGAAACCAAATAGGAAAGTAACAAAGCCAAGTGGCATTAAAAGAGAGTTTTAAGAGAAGGAAAAGGGAGATGCACACCCACTTTTACGTGGAAAAGGAGATGGAAAGAGAGCAATCTCGCAAATATAGTGGGTCCCACATGCCTATTTGAGTGGAAAAAAGAGAACAAGAGAGAGATAAGAAGTAATTGAAAAGGATTAGGACTATTACAATAAAAGAAAATAAAAAGAAAGATAGACTTATAATAAGATTAGGATTATTAAATTAAAACAGAAATAAAAGAAAGGGCAGAGGAAAAGAAAGGGGAGAGAGAGAGAAGAGAAACCGTAGGGAAAGGGGGAAAAAAAAAAGGGAGAGAGGAGGAAGAGGAAGAGGGACTGCATATTAAGCGAGTAAATTTTCTATTCAGATTTTTTGAGTTCAGTCTCCAGTTTCAGATCTGTCTCAGTTCCTCCTTCAGTTTCAGATCTGATCTGTTTTAGTTTCCTTTTAGTTTTTGTTCTAAACAGTGTTTTAGATTTTCCTTACCAATTTAGATACCAGTTATTAAACCAGAATCGAATCTGGTTCAAGGACAGATTCCTTAGCAGATTTTCGTACCAGAATGTATACAAATTTTACATACCAGAAACAGATTTATTTATACAGTTCAGTATATGTATAATGTATGTACAGTTCCAATTTATAGAGTCCAGATTTTGTATACTGTCTATTATTATAACCAGTTCAGATTTTGTATACAGTCCATTATTATAAACAGTTCAGATTTTGCATACAGACTTTACATATACAACCAGATTTATATACAGATTGTATACCCAGTCCATATTTTCATATACAGTTCAGTATTATATTAGGTCAAATCTTAGATTTAATTACTGCAGATTTAAATCAGAACTGTAGTATCCATTTTTACAATAGATTATACCAAAACCTATATCGAATCTACATGGCAGATTTCAGCCAGATTTATTGTGAGATCTTGATCCTACTATATTGCAGATGTAATACAGGTTTATATATCATAATTCTTAACAGATTTATGAGTATATCAGTATATACTGATATCAGTATATTAGTATGTACAAGTTCACATATCAGTTTTCATATCGATTTCAGGACCAGATCTACGATCAGGTTCATAACAGTTGATACATTAAACCATGACATCAGTTCTATCTCAAGTTCTGTTATAGCATTACCGTATGTATATATGGGAATCAATGTCAGATTTTATTTCAGATTACATCGGTTTATGAATATCATATCAGATTTTGATCTTATTGAAATGAATTTGATTTAGTTTTATGACTTTAGATCGGTAAGTGTTTTGTCTACCAGCCTCCCGTTTACCAGATCGTGGAATGTTTGAGGTTGTAATGCCGATGAACCTATCATAAGAATAGACCCGGCTTGGGGGCGTTACATGTGTGGTGTTGTCATTGTTGTCAATTACAGTGGCAGTCAATAGAGCAGCAACACAGATGGCACAGTAACTACAGAGGTGTACAAGCAGTGTACTGGTGTGGTGGGGCATGAGGGCATCTACAGGTCTACAATGAAGTGACAGAAATTATAGAAGTTCTAGCAGTGTTGCCAGTGATAGAGAATCTCTTGCAGTGCAAGAAGTACAGTGGAAGTGTAGATAAGCCTCAGATGATGTGGCACATATCATGAGAGAGTTGGCAACATTGACAGTGCTTTGGAAGCAGTGGAGGACCATAGGGGTCCCACAGCATGTGGTAGAAACTCAAGTGGAAAAATGATGTGTCAATTCTGGACATGTTTAACAGTGATTGGCAAAGGGTGGCAGCTTCAGTTGAAGTGTACACACACTTGGCATATTCATTTGCTAGATTCAAGCAGATGTGAAAACTTTCAGGCCAATATGAGTGGGCCCCACGGCATATTTAGAAGAACACTGAACATGGAAGTTATACTGCGTCGAGTCTGCACAGCCACGAAACTGGAATCGCATCAATCCAAGGTCGTATGGTGAAGTTATGACCATTTCCATGAAGACGTGTGAACAAGAAGCTTATTTGGAGAGGCTGGGCCAAGGGCACAGCGTACAAACATGGCCGCACGCAACCTGCAGTGGCTTGAGTGTATGTCCGTGATAGTGTTAGTGAGTGGCCAAGCATACGAGAACACATTGATAGGTTTGCTTGTGTGTGGTGAACAGCTTGATGAAGATGAGTTTGGCCGGCTGGTGGTGTCTGGAATTAAGGGCAACAATAGAGCATAGATGAAGGCAATTAATGTTCATAGAGAAGAACCCAAGAGGAAGATGTGATTCAACAGGTTTTAGCGCACAACAATACATTCGGGGACTTTTAGATTCACATAGCCATAGGACTGTAAAGAGGTAAACAGAGAGTTGTTGCTCACTTGGTCATTGAGTTGGCTTGTGTTCCGTTTTAAAATCAAAGTGATTGGATGTATGGATTGGGAGCTATGGCTTGAACTAGCAGGGGTGGTCTGTGTGCAAAAGGACTTGCACATATAGTAGGTTCAAGGCCAATTTCGGATATGTTGCTGACATTCAGTGTTGAAGATCAAAACATGAGACAGTGGAGTTTTGAGTTAGCTTTCATATGGAACTGGAATCAGCTCGATCGGATATCAGAATTGCAAGTTATGGCTTGATCATCCGACTTGGCACATTCTGCCCATAATTCTTGTTTTGCATATGACGTGACTTCAAGGACATTTCGAGGTAGCTTTTAATGGCAGAATCTGGAGAAGCTTAAAACATGAAAGATGTAGAGCTTTGAGCATTTTTCATTTGGCACAAGTCTCATGTCATTCTGACATCATATGGAGAGATACGGCTGTTTTTCCGATGATGAGCAGAAGATGATCGAACCACATGGTCCAACCAGTAACGAAAATTTTGGGCTTTTAAAATTGGATTTTGAGGGAGAAATAGGTGTGAAACTCATTTGTTTGAAGAGAGAAAAAAAGGAGAAAGAGTGAGAGAGTTTCCCACCTCCAAGCCCTAAAAATGCGATTTCTCCTATGCATTGACTCCATTGTTTTGTTAATGAGAAATTATTGAAGCATCAAGTACAAGATTCAATAGGGTTCAAGAAATTTGAGAAAAAGAGGAGAAGAGGAAAGAAGTTGGGTATGCACTCACGGCGTTTGTGAAGACACCAATGAAAAAAAGAAGGGGCATCTCAAGGTATTTTGAAAACACTACGGAAGAAAAGAAGGGACATGCACTCAAGGTGCTAGTGAAAACACTAAGGAAGAAAAGAAGAGGCATGCACTCAAGGTGTGTGTGAAAATATCAAAGAAGAAAAAGAGAGAGAAAGGAAGAAAAGAAGAAGGATTCTACTGCCGGGAAGCCTCCACAAAGAATCCACAACCACTCAGAAATTTCTCCGAGTACCAGGAATTGATTCAAACTGGGACTGTGATTGTATTTTTCATTGCTTGTTTCATTTGTATTTTCTTGTATCCACGTACATATGCTAGACAGGTTTACATTGTCATTGACCTAGGCTAGAGATGCTTTCATTGTAGGGAAAATACATATAACCCCATTTCACTTTATATATGGAGGTGTTCAGTGGGTACTGGATGCTGGTGGTTGCATCCACCTGAATTAGGCGTCAGTGTGCCCTTCTGACTATATGTCGGGTAAACACGGGGTTGATTACCCTTGTCTCCGAGATCAGGGGTTGAAGCAGGTGTGTACGATCTGACTGTAGATGCAGTTAAAACAGAATGTTGAGTAAATGCTAAGCCCAGTTGGGCATTACTCCATCGAATAGGCAAGACACACTGTTCTAATCTTCTATATCTGTGTTGTGGATGTGCATGTGTTGATATTAGAAGTGCTATGGATGTCTGCAAGATCGGTATACATAGTCTGATAGACCTAGCCATTTTGTAGAAGCGTCGGACGTACATACAACCATGTGTGGTTATGTGTTGGGTGTGAGGCTGGTGATGGCCATGTATGTGATTGTGTGTTTGAGTGCCTGACTACAGTCGAATAATGAACACCGCAATGAGTAGCTTTGAGTAACAGATAGACCAATGAGTGAGTGGCAGTGAACAAGTTGGATTAAAAGTATTTGAAATCATTCATTCACACCCCCCCTCCCTCTCTTCAGTGTCAACATGGGATCAACACAATCAGTAATGAATTGTTCTAAAACTGAAGAAGATTTAACTTTATTCTACATGATACTTGAACATGAGCCTTTAACCACTATTTTATGGCAGTAGGGGTTTTCTGATGTCATGTCCTAATATAATAAGCAAAAAAAAATTATCTCAATAAAACGGATAAGAAGCCATGATATAATGTTACGATTGAATAAGGGATGAGTTAAAATAACAAATATAAAATGAAGGAAACATTGTCAGTAATGAAAAACCTCTTAATTCCAAATAAAATGCTGTTAACATAGGAGTTTATCAAGTCCATACCAAATACAAACTCAACCTCTTGCCAAATCTTCTGAGCAGAACTATTCTTTATATCCAGCTGCAGCCCCCAAAATACTTACAAATTAGCAGACAGATACACAAGTTGCCAGATGTTATAAATGTCTATTAGCCACATGTAAGAAAATATAAGACACCACACTCATCAATCAAGTATCAGCCCAGTACCAAAGCATAATAGGGATAAAAAAAAATATGGTAAAAAATCAATATCAAATTCCAAAAAGCCAATAACCTCTAATACAAAATAATGAAAGTTTGTGGCGTCTTTGTAATTTCCACAACCCTGGACACTTCTACTTCGTGCTGAAAGTAGACGTGTGGGGGGTTCCTTTATAAGTTATAACATCAACACACACAAAGTCCAAAATATGACTTTCCTAAACTTAACAAAATTCACAAACCCAACAGAATGTTATGATGACACATAGATATCATATAAGTATAACACATCTCAAAATTTGGTTCTTATTAGCTGTTCCCATTTATCAAAGACATAACATCAAAGCGAGAGAAGTTATCATCATTTCAAATTCTTAGTTTCATTAAAAAAGGGAGGTTTAGCCAAAATAAATAAATAAATAAATAAAAAATAAAAATAGAAAGAAGAAGAAAGCTATTACAAATTCAAAAGAAAATGCATGAGCTTGAAGTATATTTGTATACATACATATGTATATCGTAGGCAACTTTAAATTAAGGTGGTTGGAAACCAAGTAAAAGTGATGCTGTAAAAGCGAATGAAAGTTCCTCTGGCTCATTTTATATCATAAGGAGATTAATCTTACAAAAAAAAATGGCAGAAGCACAGAATGGCTGTTCTAAGTTAAAAGAAATTCCAATGATACCGTTGTTTCAGTAATGACAGCAATTAGATTGAACATGAGAATGAAAGCAATTATGTATTCAAAGGTGTTGCTCCGAACAAATGCTTTCAACTTTTCGGATGCATGTGAATGGTAAAACGGATAGTTCTCAAGATAAGATACCTGCAGAGAGATGAAAAATATTAGAGATGCCATCTACAACTCTTCAATGTTCATGAACCAAACAGTGTTTATAAATAAAAATATGTGAAGTCATAAAATTAATTAGTTAAGATACATCTCACGTCTACAAAAGAATTGAATAGACTTACAGGAGGCTCCTTTTGGAATCTCAATGCAATAGCGTTGCAAATTTCAGCAAATTCATCCTTATTAATCTACAGGTGAAACATATAATGCCAAAGAAAAGAATTAGCACAGAAAAAAATAAATAAATAAAATAGAATGCCTAATGGATGGACTTACCATCAAATGCTAAGTTATTAAAATTTAGCACTAAATATTAGAATACAAATGGAATAGGAGAAAAATCATGTTTTCCAACTGCTCGTTCGCCATGACTTCTCATGGGATTCATTGATAAAGGGAACAGGGTTGTGATTGAATAAAATGCAGATGTGTTTACGTATGTGCTTACTTTCCCAAAGATATATTTATGTCTTCCTTTCCCAACAAAAAGAAATAATTATATGCTTAATTATAAACATCTTACCAGTGAACCATGTCATCCATATTAAATAGGTATTCGCCACTTGTTAACGATGTAAGAGCTGGGCTATTATTGTAAGGAAATGGGTCCACTTAACTTAGGCTCATTCCCCCTTAGTCATATTAAATAAGGTTTATATGGAGCAACTTCCGGGGAATGCTGCTCGGGGGGATGTCTACCAAAGTGTGTCACCTACACAAAGCTATCTATGGGCTAAAACAGTCACCACGTGTCTGGTTTGATAAATTTAGTACTATTAGTACTCATTGTGCCTTCTCCCCATGTTACTCTGACCACTCTATATTTGTTTGACGTAGATATTTTAAAGTTATTAGGATAGTTGTCTCTGTCGATGGTATTATTATCACAAGAGATGACAAGTCAGGCATTACTGAAGTCAAATCCTATTTAAACAAACACTTTCAAATGAAAGAATTGGGTCTGCTTCATTATTTCCTTGATATTAAAGCAGTTCGCAGTAGCAAGGGTATCAGCCACTCTCAAAGGAAATATGTACTAGATCTTCAAACTGAGTCTGGTCTACTTGGCTTTAAATCAGCCGACACACCAATAAATCCTCATTGGAAACATGAGACTAGTGACAGTCCTGACGTTGCTCACTTACACCGATATAGGTGGTTTGTTGGTAAACTTATCTATCTTACAGAGAGTAGACCTGATTTATCCTTTGATGTGAGAGTTGTCAGTCAATTCATGCAAGCACCTAAACAAGCTCACTAGGACGCCGCTTGTCGTATCTTGAGGTATCTGAAGAAGTCTCCACGCAAAGGGGTTATTTATTTTCGTCACAAGCACACTGATATCGTAGGATATTCTCGGATGCTGATTAGGCTGGTGCTGATCGTGATAGACATTCTACAACTGGTTACTACACATTTGTTGGTGGTAGGGCAAAGGGTAAAACTGCCTTTTAAAATTAACAGTGAACACCGTTAACTAAAAGGGAGTGGGGGGTTGGAATTAAGCCATCGTCTAGGGAAGGTACGAGTAATACTGCCCCCCCACCCCCCAAAAAAAAAAAAAATACTTGTATTGGATAACTATGAATGGAGATAAGTACATTGCCTAATTCAATCTTAATGCTAATCAACAAAAGAGTAAGTGTTGAACTTTGGCAAGCTTCAGGAATCAAGGTGCTAGTGAGGATGCACCTCACAAGAGGTTTGTGTTGCGGTCATGCTTGAGTAGAAGCGTGAAAAAAGGCTGAATTTGTATACATATGATGTCAAAATGAAAGATTCAATAATACAATATCACTGGATGAACAGAATTCCAACTTACACAACTACAAAAGAAGATAGTGACTTTCACAAGATACCTTGAAATCGCGACTATCATCCAGTTCATCAAATATTAGTGCAAATTCTTCTTTAGAGATTTTAGGCAAGGACCTGTGTAAAACATAAATTAAGTTGATGGGTGGGAAACAGAGCAATGTCATATGGCATTGGTATAAAGTCTAAATTAATAAATAAAGATAACATTCAACGGTACCAACGATGCCACAAAATCAGTTCTGATAGTAAAAACTAAAAAATAAGAAGAAACATAGAATAGCAGACATGAATGATCAACCTGTATGACTAATTAAGTAATATTCCATTTTCAATGAAGGGTTAAGATTAAAAAGAAATTTATTTATTTATTTTTGGATTGGACTTTATAGGAAAAGGAGCACGATTGGGCAGGTTCACCCTCTAGGTTTCCATTAACATAGCATGTCATTACATAATTAGAACTCTCTCTCCAATACATTTCATTGTTGACAACATATATAAAATTTCTTCTGTACCCTTTCTGCCCAATATAAAGCATGCAGACTAATTAAGGTCTGTAAAACAGTATGACTAATTAAGGTCTATAAAACAGCAGGAGTTTGGGAGGAATGTATGTAGTCGGTCCTAACCCTCAGCATGTTTATGCACAATGAGATAACCAATAGACCTAAACCCACATCTTTATTCAGCAGCCCATGCTTTTACCATCACACCAAGTGACACACCCTGATGCAGCCCAAAAAAAACCATAGTGTGCTTGATTAACAATATAAAACATGATACCAAGTGTTGAAATAATAATGAGAGAACCTAGCTTGTCAATATTGACAGAGACCATGCTTTATTTATAGAGTAATATGGATTACATAAAAAGAAAGATGAGTAAGGAATGAGTCAGCACCTTTTTCCTAAGGATGTAAATGGATAGCCAAAAATCCGGATCCGATTCGAATCCTCAACCGTTTAGGTGAATCCGAATCCGAACAATCGGATTCGGATGCGGATTCGGATAAGTTGGGTCGGAGTCGGGTGCGAATTTGGATACTAATCAAACGGGTCGGATTATATCCACTCCGTTTGTTCTTGTAAAAGACATATATGCCCTTAGGGTTACATCCTTATAAACACATGTTATATAGGTAGTTTTTTCTCTCAAAGTCAAAGAGGGGTCGATGACTCTCAAGTTCTCAACGCAAAAGTAAAGACAGCAAGTCGGCAATGCAAGAGAGTGAAATAGGGTTTGAGTGGCTGCTGCGCAATTGCTAGCGACTCAAGTAAGGTAAGGTCCGTGAAATTTCTCCATGCTGCTCCATCTCTTCTCTACTACCATTAGAATACCCGAACAGAGTTTTTTGTGTACTGTGATTAGCAAACTCCCAGCCTCAAGCATTTGATTTCCAAGAATATGAGGTCTGACTCTGACCTTGCTCACTTTGTCTTAGGTTGGATGTCCCAAACTCCCAATCCATACTATCATGGACGGATTCAGATTGTAGTCACTATTTGAGTCCAGACATCTCTTCTCAAGCTCAGATTTGATCGCAGCCTCCTGTGGATCATCTTAAAGGTCTGATTTGCTTGCGGCCTCTTTTGAAGAAAACTGCAACACAGGTAAGAAGTTCATCCATTGGGCTTATTCTATATATTTGAAAATTACTGCTCCCAATTTCCCATGGTTCAATCGGGATTAGAATCGGATTTTAACTTGATATCCAGTTAAGATTTGAGCTCGAATTCGGATTTGATTTTTAACAAATCTGTCGGACCTGGATCGGATTCAGATAGACAGAAAAGAATTCGATTCGAATTCGAATTCAGATAGTAACCTATCCGATCCGTTGACATCTCTACTTTTTCCCTACATACATTGAACCTAGACATAACCTATATTACGACACTCCCCCTTAAGTTGGTGCACAAATATCAAACATGCCCAACTTGCTAACAATAGGAACAAAACTTTGACTGCCAAGCCCTTTAGTGAAATTGTCAGCCAACTGAACATCTGATGGAATAAATGGAACACATATAAAATCTTGTTTAGTTCTCCTTGATAAAGTGGCGATCCATCTCCATGTGCTTGGTATGATCATGTTAAACTGGATTATATGCAATGCTAATCGCTGATTTTGTCACAGTATAGACACATTGGCAGACCAACTTTGACATACAAAACCTGAAAAAGACCACGAAGCCAAAAGGTTCTTCAGTGCACAGCGTGGGATCAAGTAGGGATGCCCTATGTCCCCACTCCTCTTTACAATTGTCTTGGAAGGATTATCCCTCTTTACTATTGTCTTGGAAGGATTATCCAAGTCTATTCAGGCCACCGCTCAGCAGAATGAGTTGGATTATTTCCCTAGATGCAAGGCTATAAAGCTGACCCATTTGGCTTTCGCGGATGATATCATGATTTTCTCCAAGGGAAATATGAAGTCCATGGAATCCATATCAGAGTTGCTTCTTGCCTTCACTGCCATGTCAGGTCTGTCTATTAACAAACAAAAATCTATCCTCTTCCTCACCGGTGTTGATGAGCTGCTTCGTGAGGCCCTCAGAAGCACAGTGGACTACCCCTTGGCAAGGTTGCCTGTTACCTACCTTGGATTACCGATGTTTTCAGCTAGATTATTTGCTCATCATTGTACTCCTATCCTTGACAGACTGAAGGAAAAGTTTCAGCTATGGAAAACAAAATTCCTATTCTATGCGGGCAGGCTGTAACTTCTAAGAGTGGTCATGCAAAGTTCCCACCTTTACTGGTCCGGGATCTTTGGTCTGCCCAGTATGATCGTGCAAAAGCTAGAAAGTCTGATGAATGCATTCTTATGGAAAGTGGGGGGGGTGACAACAAAAATTTTCATACCATCGGCAGAGCCAAGATTTGTGTTCCCAAAGAAGAAGGTGGCTTGGGCATCCGAAGAATAAAATAGGTTAACAAGGCTTATATGCTGAAGCTGGTGTGGCGTGTTGTGGAGAAAAAAAAAAGAGCATTTGGACACAATGAATCTATAACAGGCACCTAAAAAGGGATTCAATCTGGACAGTGGCAGCTTCCAGTAATTCTTCTTGGGTGTGGAGGACTATTCTCTAGCATAGACAGGCCTTCCATTAAATCGATCATTGATGATGGCACATCTACCCTTCTGTGGTTAGATAACTAGCATCCTCATGGCGTCTTGATCATGGCCTATGGTGATAGGATCCAACTAAACTCTAGGAGGGACAATATGGTGACTATTTCTTCGATCTTGACTAAAGGGCTATGGACACCGGGTCAGGCCTCCTCCCCTAAACTGTTGCAAGCTTGGGAAGCCTAAGCTTTGTCTCTCGAAGACCAAGTGGAAGTGGTGATCTTATCGCTTGGACAACAGCCCCTAATGGCCATTTCTCTACGCCTTCCGCTTGGGATCTTGTCAGATCGCGCAAACCCATTGTTCCTTAGCACGAAGTGGTCTGGTTTAAGGGTCACTCACCTCGCCATAGTTTCACTATATGGCGTGCCTTCACCATGTCTCTTCCAACTAGATCTCTTCTATGTAATAGGGGCATCATCCCACGTGCTAGTTGTGGTCTTTGTTGGGTGGCTAATGAAGATGTCCAACACCATTTCTTTGATTGCCCTCTTTCCAAAAGAATCTGGGGAAAGATCCTTGGGAAATGCTGGCTGTGCCACAAAAGGATTCGGCCTTTCAATCAAGAATGGAGGTGGATTGTCAAAAAATTCAAGTAGAAGACTACAAGTGATAAAGTGGTCAAGTTGGCTTTTGTAGCGACGGTTTACCATATTTGGTTCGAAAAGAATATCATATTATGGGCGGCCAAGTCAAGATCTCTCACTCAAATCTAGGAAGCAATTATATTTTATGTGTGTGGCATGATCCAGCCCCTCTCACCTTCTACCCCCTCCCCCCGGATCCCGAAAGAAATAGGTTCATTCTATCCTCGTGGGATCTCCACACCGGTTATTAGATTCTGGTTTTGGTTTTCTGGCTCTTTGCTGGTTGCTATTTGGGTTAGCCTTTTTCTAAGGAGCCTGGCTCTATACCTTGGATACCAGGTTTGGTTCTTTCGCCTTTTTGGACGTGTTGTTAATATATTCATTTATTCACCTAAAAAAACTTCCTTTATCAACTGAATACCCATCTTTGCTTTTGAGATGAGTGTTAGGCTCCAGAGGAGTATCTACTAGTTTACAACCCAACATTCCTGTGTCTATCAAGAGTATATTCCATTGAGAGAGGAAGATACCTTGAGTAGAATAAGTAACTTCATTCCCAAGAAAATACCTCAGCTTACCTTGATTTCATATTCAGTTTCCAAGTAAGTTTTTAGACGGGATATTTCACCACTATCACTACCAATTATAACAATATTATCTACATAGACAATCAAAACAGTCCATCTTCTTGATAAACAAGGTAGGGTCAGCATTACTTTGTTTATAACCAATTGATATCATGGCTCGATGGAAACAACCAAACCACGCTGTGGGAGAGTGTTTCAAACCATACAAACCCGCTTCAATTTACAGAACTTGCCAAGAGTTTTATGAGTGGCAAATCCAGGTGGGATGTCCATATATACCTCATCTTCAAGGTCCCCATATAGGAAAGCATTTTTAACATCAAATTGCTAAGGTTCCATCACTAGTAAATGACGCAAGATATAATAACTCAACAATGTTCAGCTTTGCCACTGGAGAAATTTTTAATTGATAGTCAATCCCATAGATCTAAGTAAATCCTCTACTGACCAGCCTTGCTTTGTATTTGTCCATAGTGCCATAAGCCTTTGGTTTGACAATAAAAGGCACCAGATCCCAATTCTCCCAAGAGCACTCATCTTTTCACTCATTGCCTCTTTCTATCATGGATTTCGAAGTGCATCTTGCCATTTGTTAGGCATGGAAACAGAAGATAATGAAAAAACAAAGACCCAGAAAGATGGAGACACAGATTTGAGTGATATATAGTACCACTGGTGGTACTATTGAATCATATGCAACCACATTAGAAAGGGGATGCCGAGTACACGTCCTACTGCTCTTACGAATAGTAATAGGTAAGTCAAGACTACGATTAGTAGGAGGAAAAGACGCACCAAAAAGAGGTAGACTTGGATTTGGTAGGGAAGACGGTTAGCTAGGTGCAGTGGTGGTGGTATCTGGCACATTCTTATGACAAACAAACACTTTTGAGGTAGTGCTCCTGTGTCAACTCCACTAGAACAGAAATGGGTTCTTGCTACATACTAGTGATGCCATCCTCAATAACAATAAGATCAGGATCAGCATCATCCTCAACAGGTGTCTCCATTGGAATGATGACCGGCACATCTTTAAGTGTCTCTATTAGAATGATGACGAGCACATATTCAATATTGTCCCGAGGAATCTCCCCCTAAAGAGAGGCCGGGTAGTAGGTCTCAAACTCGAAACAACATCCATAGTGATCAGTAACCGCCGTGTTGAAGGGTGATAGCACTTATAAACCTTTTGAGTTTCAGAGTAGCCCAAACAAAAACAGCGGAGCCTGCGGGCATCTAGCTCCCCATGCACAAGATGGTTCCAAGCAAAAACCACAAAGCCAAAAAAACAAGGTAGCACCACAAAGGAAAAGGAATCCACGACATGGAATAAAATCTCACCGAAATCTCGGCTTTCTCGCCAATCTCAATACTAGCCGAGACGAGAACAGGGTCGATAACCCTTTTAGTCTTGGCTATGCATGTTCTCGATCGAGATCTCGGCGAGAGATCTCGGCGAGATCTCGGTCTTCTCATGGTTTTTGGCAATTTCTCAGCGAGATATCGCGAGAAATTGCTTTTTGCATATTTTTTTCCCTTCTTAAAATGGACAGAGCTATGTTCTCGAACTCAATCGAGAACAGCTTTGGCCTTATTTTTGCTACTTTTTTCATATCTTCCTCATTTTTTCTTGGTTTGGTCTTTGAACTTGCGGCCGGTGGTGCTTCGGACCGCAGGGATTGCTGTGGGAGCTTCGTATCAACTGTAGAAGGTAAGATTCTTGCCCAAAAATGAGATTTTTACATGAGACTATGAGGAAAAAAAAAAAAACAAAAGTGTACTACTTGTATTGTACATATGTACTACCTGTACTACCCGGTAAGCTTCGTATGGTCCACATGGATTAACCACCGTGTGGTTTAGATTAATTTATCTTTATGTCTAGATTAATTGTACTACTTGTATTGTACATTTGTACTACATGCACTACCCTCATTATACTACTTGTATTGTACTACCTGTACTATTTTTTTCTTTCTTTGTATTCATTCTCACATTATAAATAAGAGGACCCCTGTCTATTGTGAGACAAGTCATTCCATTCATTGTTTCTACATGGTATCAGAGCCAAGTTAGGCTCCACCGGCTTATCATCTTCCATCTCCAGCACCGCCACCTCTTGACTATCGCCGCCATCTACCTAGATCACCGCCAGCATTAAGGTTACCGGAAATCTTTTTTTTTTTTTATCCTTCCATGATCTAAAAGGTTTTTTCCATTTTTTTCTTTTTTGTTGTGTATCCCTGTTGATGGTTTATTTGAGATCAACCCTTGCGTATATACCGATTTTCTATTCCTAATTGAAGATCGTGTTCTTTGCAGAACTTGATTCTCTTATTCCATAAATAATAAGATTGGTACACGGCCCATTGCGGTATCCCTGTTGGTGGACTCAGTTCTTCCATAAACAACAGGATTGGTATACGCCCATTGCTGGTTATCTAGATTTTTTATCATGTCTGAAGCATCTGAAATTACTTCTACTAGGGCTGAGTCTTTTAAATTGGAAAATTTTACAATTCCTGTTAATACCACAAAATTGAATGGTGGAAACTATTTAATGTGGTCTAGATCCTCCCTTCTTTCAATTACTGCACGAGGACTAGCTGACTATATTACCGGTACAGAAAGTGTATCAACTGCCGGCGCCGCCCTAAAAAAATGGAATGCCAAAAACTCTGGATTTTTATGATGGTTTTCATGCCAAAAACCCTGTACAGAATGAATTGACTGTATCTAAGTATTATACTAAGCTCCGGAGTCTTTGGCAAACTCTGGATTTTTATGATGGTTTTCATGCCAAATGTGATGTTGATGCAACCCAATACAAAAAAAGAGATGAACAGTACAGGGTTTACACTTTCCTAGCAGTTTTGAATGTTGAATTAGATCTCATTCGATCCCAGATCCTCAGCAAGGACCTCTTCCCATCTTTGGAACAAGCATACGCAATTGTACAACTTGAAGACTAACGGCAAACCACAATGCTCTTACCAGCTATTCCCACAAGATCAGCTCTTCAGACTTTAGCACCTCACCAGGTAACTTCAACCACTCCTAGCTTGAAGGAACCTGTGACGTGTGAGCACTGTGGTAGACCTTGGCACACAAAAGACACTTGTTGGAAGCTATATGGGAAGCCGGCAGATTTCGAAGCCAAGCAAAGAGAAAAAGGCCAACAAAGGAATAGGTTTTCCAAGGGCCCTCAGGCATACCAAACTACCTCCCAGTCGGTCAAAGCCTTTACTACATCTTCCAAAGACACTCAGCAAATACTTCAGGCAATCAGTCGTCTGCTACAGCCATCTACTGCTTCCGGATCATCATCTGCATCTGTTCCTGCCACTTCCCATACTCCAGGTTCAAATTTCGCCCATTCAGGTATGTGTTTTAGTGTATCCATTGTCTCTAATCCTTGGATTATTGACTCTGGGGCCACGGATCACATGACTGGTAACTCTGATTCTTTCTCTCATTTTGTTTCTGCCCCTGAAACTAATCTTGTCCGTGTAGCTGATGGGACCCTATCCTCTGTATCAAGAAAAGGTTCCATCAAATGCACCCCTAATTTAAATTTGCAGTCTGTTCTCCATGTTCCAAAATTTTCTATCAATCTCTTGTCAATTAGTCAAGTTACTTCTGCTTTAAATCGCAAAGTTACGTTTTTTCCATCTCATTGTTTTTTTCAGGATCTGGCAATAGAGAGGACGATTGGATGTGGTATGCTGCAGGGAGGCTTGTACTTGCTTAAAGATGGTCTCTCTCCATCAGTTTCCGCACCTGTTTCCACAAACCCTGCTCTTCACCTTGATCCGGCATCCTCTGATCTGCATCGATGGCACCAACGTCTCGGCCAGCCCTCTTTTACTATTTTGTCAAGTTTATTTCCGTCATTAGCAAATAAATGTAACAAGACGAGTTTTTTTGCGAAGCTTGTATTTTGGCTAAGCAAACTCGATCTTCGTATCGTCCGTCTCTTACACGGAGTGGTACTCCTTTTCATATGGTCCATTTTGATGTATGGGGACTAGCTCGTACTGTTTCTAGCACTGGTCATAGATGGTTCGTCACTTTTATTGATTGCTATTCCCGTACTACTTGGTATATCTTATGGATCATAAAAGTGACGTTTTCTCATCTTTTCGCCATTTCCATCATATGGTTCAAACCCAATTTGGAGCTACACTCCAGATCCTCCGGAGTGACAATGGATGGGAATATCTCGAGGGGGCCTTTCAGATTTACTTTGGCAATAATGGCATCATCCATCAGACAAGTTGCGTCGACAATCCTGCACAAAATGGTGTGGCTGAACGGAAGAATCAACACCTACTTGAAGTAGCTCATGCCTTGATGTTTGCCAAGAATGTTAGACCGCAGTTTGGGAGTAATGTCGTTCTTACCACTACTTATCTCATTAACCGTGTTCCTACCCATGTCCTCAATCACCACTCTCCTTTAGACCTCTTGCTCAATAACACTATCCATATTATTCCTGTTAAGGTCTTTGGTTGTGTGTGTTATGTGCGCAACCATCAATCTTCAGGAAAGCTTGAACCCCGTGGTTTTCGGTGTCTTTTTTTGGGTTATTCTCCAACCCAGAAGGAATATCGGGGCTATCACCCTCCTACCCGTCATTACTTTGTATCCATGGATGTTTAATTTTATGAACATCTTCCCTATTTTCTTCCATCACATCTTCAGGGGGAGTCACTATTACAAGAAAATGGCCAGATGATTGAACCTATGGCTTGTCCACTTCAGGGGGAGTTCATAGATTCATCAGAAGATGTTTCTCCTGAAATATTGCCCCTTGATAAAACCTTGGCTGAACCTCACACTGAACCTCACACTGAAGATGAACCAGAAACTATGGCTAAAGCTATTGCTGACCCTACTGATCCTACACTACAGGTTTATACCCGGACCAAACTCAAGAAAGGACAGGTCCCTTCTACTACAACTGCACCTACACACATCCCTTCGTCAACTTTGGAACCAGCGACTGTGACAGAGGAAGAGATACTTCAACCTGGTAAGACATCTTCTTCTAAGTCTGATTTAGATGTTCCTATTGCTCTTAGGAAAGGTACTAGGTCTTGTATTCAACATCCTTTGTCTCAGTTTGTCTCATATAACTCCCTTTCTTCTTCATACCGTGCTTTTGTTTCTACATTGTTGTCTGTGTCCATTTGTAAACAATGGCAGGAAGCAGTTAAAGATGTGAAATGGAGAACAGCAATGGTTGAGGAGATGAATGCCTTGAAGAAAAATGAGACGTGGAATCTGGTAGACCTTCCGACAAGGAAGAAACCGGTTGGGTGCAAATGGGTTTTTGCCATCGAGCAAAAAGAAGATGGTTCCATAGACAGATACAAGGCCAGACTCGTTGCTCATGGGTTCATTCAGACATATGGGATTGATTACCAGGAGACATTTGCACCAGTGGCTAAAATGACCACTATTAGGGTAATTTTAGCATGTGCTGTTTATTTTGATTGGGATCCGCAACAATTAGATGTCAAGAACGCCTTCCTCCATGGAGAGCTAAAAGAGGAAGTCTATATGGATATCCCTCCAGGATTTAAATCGTCCGCTACTACAGGAAAGTCTGCAAATTGAAGAAATCTTTGTATCGACTAAAACAATCTCCTAGGGCCTGGTTTGGACGATTCCACTGAGCTATGATATTTGCCGGGTACTAACAGAGTAATGTTGATCATACCCTATTCATCAAAAGTAAGCATGGTAAGATCACAATTCTCATTGTTTACGTTGATGATATTGTCCTTACGGGTAATGATGATGAGGAAATCAAGCATTTGAAGGACTTCTTGGGCAAGGAGTTTAAAGTTAAAGACCTTGGAAAATTGAGATATTTCTTTGGTATTGAAGTAGCACGTTCCACCAAGGGTATTTTTCTATCTCAAAGGAAGTACATACTTGACCTTCTCACAGAAACAGGTCTCTTAAGGTATCGGCCATGTGATACACCAATTGACCCAAATGAAAAATTGCAAGGAAAAGTAGGTACACCTGTAGATAAAGGACAGTATCAACGACTAGTGGGTAAGTTGATATATCTGTCACATACCCGGCCTGATATAGCATTTGCAATTAGCTTGGTAAGTCAATTTATGCATGATCCGTACTCGTCACATATGGATGCTATGCTTCGGAATTTGCACTATCTCAAATCTGCCCCTAGAAGAGAAATATTACTCTCTTATAGGGGTCACTTCAGAGTAGATGCCTGCACCGATGCAGATTGGGCAAAAAATCCAATCGGAGATCGATTTCAGGATATTGTACCTTCGTGGGAGGAAATCTAATTACTTGGCGCAACAAGAAGCAGCATGTGGTTGCCCGTTCAAGTGCTGAGGCAAAGTTTAGAGCCATGGCTCAAGGTATCTGTGCGTTATTATGGTTAAAGGGACTACTCCAGGATTTGGGGTTTCATCCTACAAGACATATGAGGTTGTTCTGTGATAATAAAGCTGTGATCAGTATTGCTCATAATCCGGTACAACATGACCGGACCAAACATGTAGAAATTAATTGTCACTTTATCAAGGAAAAGTTGGAGAGAGGACTGGTTTGTGTTCCCTATGTTACCTCTGGTGATCAATTGGCAGATATCTTCACCAAAGGACTTCCAAAGAAATAGTTTCATCTTGTGTTATCCAAGTTCTGCATGAATGATATACACGCACCAACTTGAAGGCGAGTGTTGAGAGGAATCACGATGGAGAGATCGTATGGTCTACATGGATTAACCACCGTGTGGTTTAGATTAATTTATTTTTATGTCTAGATTCATTGTACTACCTGTATTGTACATTTGTACTACTTGTACTACCCTCATTGTACTACTTGTATTGTACTACCTGTACTATTTTTTTCTCCTTTGTATTCATTCCCACATTATAAATAAGAAGATCTCTGTATATTGTGAGACAAGTCATTCCATTCATTGTTTCTACAAAAAGTTCGTAAAATGTGATGAAATTTTTATATGTTAGATACGTGAGCCTGATCTATGAGCTCATGGTTTCATAATTGGATTTTGGTTATAGTAGGTATTTTTTCAATTATTTGCATTTAAAAATGAATTTTCAGCAATTAAAAATTAAAATAATTATTATTAATACTCATTTGATGATGATGACCTATTTATATGTTAATCACCATTACCCAATCTACTGTCCTACAGTTTCAGACTTGGATTTCGGTTGTTGTTGGTATTTTTTTTCAATTATTTGCATTTAAAAACGAATTTCCAACAATTAAAAATTGAAGTAATTATTATTAATACTCATTTGATGATGATAACCTATTTATACGTTAATCACCGTTGGCCGATCTACGGTCCTACGGTTTTAGATTTGGATTTCAGTTCTTGTGTATATTTTTTTGAATTAATTATATCAAAAAATAATTTCCAGCAATTAAAAAATAATTTAAAAATGGTTAAAAATGCTATAAAATGGGGAAAAATAAGGAAAAATATTTTGATCACACTTAAAATATGAAGAAAATTTTGAAATATAATTTCTGCTATGTTCAAGTTTGTAAGGTTATTGAAGTTTGTGTTTTCTATGAAACAGTGCTTGGAAATAATGTCTAGACCAAGTTCTAGGGCGGCGACGGAGGCGACGGCACCGGTTCCAGTACTGACCCTGCATGGTAGTATGGGACTGCTCTTCAGGGTTACAGGAAGAAGACCTAGTGTAATTTCTGTGGGAAGAAGCTTCAGTCTGGCGGCATCACAAGACTAAAGCAACACTTAAATGGATTGGGTAAAGATGTTGCCAAATGCCCGCAGTGTCCTATGGAGATATCCAGCGCCATAGGTGAACAGATAAGGGGAGGGAGGTAGAGGAGGGCAGCCACGGAAAGAGAGAAAGAGCAGTTTGAGGATGCAGTTCGAGGCACCCTACCAAATTCTAGTAAGGAACATGATGCTGGGGGATCAGATGTAAGTGAAATGACTGAGGCAGAGGCAAGACAGATGCGCCATGTGCCAATGGCTAGTATGGAAACCTTAAGATCGGATCAGGAAAGGAAAAGGATAGGAACAGGTACATCTGGAGCAGGTGGCAGTGGTAGTGGATTTTTTCAGCCTCAGCCACAAACACGGAGCAAAGGTATTGTTCCTTGGTTTTCCAGATCACGAAGTGCAAGGGAACAACCCGTGCCTCAGCCTCGGGCACAGGATGAGGATTATCTTGAAGTGTTACATCAAGATCCCAGAGTCTTTAAGAAGTCTGGGAGCAAGCAGAAAAAAAATAAAGACAATGTTTGGAGGAAAGACTAAGGAGTCAATAGGGTATGCTTACTCTAGGTGGTCGTTCTATCACAACATCCCAGTAAATGCCACCACAGGCCCCTACTATCAGAGCATGCTAGATGCAGTTGCTAAAGCCGGCACATGGGTTAAAGGCCCAAATCAATATGAGATGATGAATCACTATTTGCCTCAACATATGAAAGAACTACAAGATTGGATTCTGAGTCAGAAGAAGAATTGGAAAGATTATGGAGTGACCATTATATGTGATGGTTGGACTGGTCCTACCAAAAAGTCCATCATCAACTTCATGGTTTATTGTGATGGGAAGACAATGTTCCTTAGGCCTATGGATGCATCGGCTGAGCGAAAAAAAGCATACTATATTTATGGGCTGTTGGAACAAGTAGTGGGTGAGGTAGGACCTGAGAACGTTGTCTAGATTTGTGACGGACAACGGCAGCAATTTTAAGAAGGCAGAGGAGATGATGATGAATAGAACCGACAGCAATCTCTTTTAGACTCCATGTGCTACCCATTGTATTGATTTGATGTTAAAGGACATGGGTAAGCTGAGCAAAGTGAAGAAAGTGGTTGAGCAAGCAAGACAAGTCACCACTTTCATCTACAACCATGGTTATTCTTTGAACATGCTCAGGGAAAAATGTGGAGGGGGCTTGGTCAAACCAGACATCACCAGATTTACGACAAACTTCATAGCATTGAAGAGTTTTGAGGCGAAGATGGCCAAACTCAGATCGATGTTTGCATCTGAGGACTAATTTGCTTGGAGAGAGTCAGCTTCCCCCCATGGAGTGCAAGCACAAACTATCATCGCTTCAGAGGAATTTTGGCAAAACGTGAAGGTGGTAGTCAAGGTGTTGCATCCTGTAGTGTAGGTGTTGAGATTGATAGATACTGAATGGAGACCAACCATGCCACTCCTTTATGCTGTCGTGGACATATTGAAGCAGCGCGTTAAAACTGTGTTACCACGTGGCTACAATAACTACATCAAGATCATCAATGACCGATGGGAGAACCAACTCATACATCCATTGCATAAGGCTGGTGAGTAAATTTGATGATGTATTTACTTTAGTGTTACTTATGTACCAATATAAATTTTATTTATTTTAATCTTCTATATACTGTCAAATATTTCAGCATACTATTTGAACTCCAAGTACCAGTTTATGCATGTACTTGGGATGAACGTAAACCTAATTGAAGCAGTAAAGCTAAGGGTTGCAAAGTTGGAGCCAGATCCCCACAAACAAGCAATGGCAAATTTAGAGGTGAGTTGTATTCTTCAATTATTGGAAATATGGTAAAACCATAGTTGTCAAGGCGTCGCCTAGGCATCCAGGCGTGATTCGAGGGCCTAGGCGCCTTATGAGTGTTGCCTGGGCAGTCGCCCAGGCTCTCTGGGCATCGCCTAGGCACCGCCTTGGACGCCTTGGGCGCCCAAAATGCCTGGGCGGTCGCCTTGGGCCTTATATGTGTTTTTTTTTCCCTTTGATCTCTGAATTTTCTTCACAGGATTTATTAGGCTAGACAGGAACAACATTTATCAGACAGTACTTATTTATGACTAATATCATTTAAAAATATTAGTCATAAATAAGCAAATACCCCCTATTTGAATCTATTAAAAATAGTTTAAAATTCAAATTCCAGAAGGATAAAAAGTCAACCCTTCAGTTCAAGAACAAAAACCATATTTTCGGCTGCGGGGGCTATTTTCAACTACAAAATGCTAGCCTTTTTTCCATATATAAAAAGTCCATAAATCTTATTATAGTAAAGTATCACTAAAAACCAAGAGCGCGCCAAAAATAATCTCTTGCTTTGATGCCCAAAAAATAATTTACATTCAGACGATTTTTAATAGCATTCGCGTACTTCGAACAAGGTTTGACCGGAGTGTAACTCCTTCAATATAACTCGGATTCAAGCAATCTAGGATTTGTTGGAAAGTTAATTATACTAGCTTTGCAACGAATTTAAGATTGCTTAATTCCGAAGTATACTAAAGGAGTTACGCTCCGGTAAAATTTGTTAGAAATAAACAAATGTTAGTCATAAATACGTGTTGCCTACTTAACTCAATTATTTGTTTCTTATATTAATTAAACTATGTCTTAAATGTTTATTTATGTAGAATGCTGCATATATATATAAACATTAATATAACATTAATATATTAAAAATAAAAAAAATACACTAGGAACGCCTTGGTCGCCTAGGCGCCCAGGATGGCCTCAAACGCCTTGTCGCCTTGACAACTTAAGGGAAAAACCATTTTTTATAATTGCAAATACTTGTAAGTTTTCGATTATGTCGAAATTAAAGCCTTTGAGAAGGCTATGGGAGTTTTTCTTTCCCCACTGCAGTGGTTGGCCGAGACACTACTGATCCGGGTATGCAAAATGCAAGCAAATTAAAATCTTATGTTTTATGTATTACGTTTAAATGACATATGAAATTAAAATATGTTATTGTTCTTATGCAGCTGAATAGTGGGTGTTGTATGGCAAAGATGCACCTGCTCTGAAGAAGATAGCAACTAGAGTATTATCTCAGACATGCTCCGCATCTTGCTGTGAGCGAAACTAGAGTACATTCAACTTTATTCATTCAAAGAGACGAAATAGACTTGGCGCTGAACGGATGAATGACTTGGTCTTTGTGCATTACAACATGAGGCTGAGGTTACAATGCTTGTTCCATAAAAAGGAGGATGATACCCCGCTCGAGCTCACCAACATCTTCCAGCTTGACTCTGAAGAGGACGTTCCAATAGTAGAGTGGTTACGGGACAGAGGAGCACCAGTGATGGATCAGCTTGGGGGGAGGCTTGACCCCCAGTTGGCCAGGTAGTTGGATGCTGATGTCGACCAGTTTCTAGCATCGGACGAGGGTCGCGTATATACACAGTCACCCGTGCCGTTTGACCCTCTTGCTGGTACTGATACAGATGATCCTGAGTGGAGTTGGAGTGATAATGGACCTAGTAGTAGTGATCATGGGAGTGAGGGTGGAGACCCAAGTGGAGGTTGAGCCACTATTGTCAATATTGGGGTTGATCTTGAGCCACAAACATCACATGTTAGATTCATTGGGGACAACCAGTACACTCATGCAACACAGGATACGGACCATGGTGCATGTGCACCATCCTCATCATGTGGTGGATCTGGAACATATTCGCGGAGGCCTCGTCATCGTTCTCAATCCCAATATAATGAAGATGCTGATTGCAGTAGCAATAGCATGATGGACATCAACGTTCATAGCCTCTCCACTGGCTTACGAGGATTGGGTGTGGAGGAGAATAGCAATTACAGCAGTGGAATGTTCCTAGATATAGCACTGGGTCAACTTACACTTCAAATGATTATGTTGATACCAACTTCGTTCTCTATCCTACTGCCACTGCATATGGTTCTGCCTTTGACAATGCTTCATCAATAACACAGAGTCAAAGTGGATCATCAAACTTTGTGGAGAGTTTCTTTTCTGTTCCATCCGTGGTTCTGCAAGAGTCTTTGCAATCATCGCACCAGAGTAGTTCTTCAAACATTGTTCCATTCTTCCCTAAGACAAGTATCCTTCAAGGAGCTACTGATGTTATATTTCTGAATCATGTGCAAGATTACCAAAACTACTTCGCCTCAAGAATGTCGTGGGAAGATTATGTTGCTCAGTTGGAAAACAATTTGCGTCGACAACTTTCCCACATGTATGATGATTGTACGATGAATCATCCACGACACTCTACGTATTATTAATCATTGTATGTGGAGTTGTGGACTATGGGCTCTTGGGGACTAGGGAGTTAGGAATTAGGATTTCATTATTGAATTATCTGTATTGAACATTTGAACTATGAAGTAATGATTTCTATGATATACTTGATTTCTATGATATAAACCAGATAATTCGGTGAGATCTCGCTGATACAGCGAGATCTCAGTTTTCCAGGAGGACGAAACTCCTCCAAGACACGAGATTTTAAACCTTGATCCACGAGCACATCAAGAGGACAACGAGAGGCCAAGACGCAAGAAGGCATAGAATTGATAAGGTAAGCCAAGACAAGGACAACGTCCCCTCAAAAATAAGGATGAACCGACATAGTAAACATCAGAGACCGGGCCACCTCCAACAGATGCCAATTTACGTTCTACCATGCCATTATGAGCAGGAGTATCAACACAGCTCGTCTAATAAATGATCCTGAATGTAGACAAATATAATTAGAAGGAGCCATCAACATACTCCTTGCCATTATTGGTCCCACATATCTTCACCTTGGCATCAAATTGAGCCTAAATCATCCGATGGAACAATTGAAAACAGTTGAACACATCACTCTTGTGATGCATCAGATATATCCAAGTAGTGTGACTAAAATAATTAATAAAAAAGACAAACCACCAATAACCAAATGTAGACACACAATGGGCAGGGGCCCATACATTAAAGTGGATTAACCAAAAGGAACAAAAATTCTATAATCTAAATTGGGATAAACAGCCCTAGTTTGCTTGGCAAAGATGCAAGCATCACAAAAGAAAGTATTGGGATTGCAATATTCACCAAAGCATGAAATAAAGTAGATAAAACACCAAAAGGAGGAGGGTGACCTAATCACTGAAGCTACGGATGTGACTAGAATAAAGCCAATGCAGATGAATCAGGGAGAAAAGCCCAAGCAACCGAAGTCGATGGAAACCTATCGAGCAAGGAAAAACCACCAACCACTTGACCAGTGCCAATCGTAAAACCTGAATCCAAATCCTGAAAAACACAATGATAAAGAAAGAAGGCCACCTTACAATGCAAATCCCTAGTAAGACTACTAATGGAAAGGAGACAAGTAGCAAACTTAAAGACATGTAAAATAAAGGAGAGAGATAAAAGAAGAGAACACTGGATGGACCCCTTTACCAGAAACAGTGGAAAGTAACCATTGGCAACACTTACTTTACTCTGACCGAACAAAGGAAAGTACTTATAAAATTGAGTAGATGACCCAGTCATATGGTCAATGGCATAGAATCGATGATCCAAGGAACGGAGGCGACCAAGGCACAACGGCCCCCAAAAGAAATACCTAAAGGAACAGGGGATGAATTAGAAGAGACTAACAAAGTCACAACGGAAGTGGCAGACGATGTCGGTGAAGAGGATGAATCAAGATTGGACATCAAACGACATAGTCAACAACTCCTCCTGAGAGAGAAGGATCACCGGAAACCTCATCAGAGGCAGAGTGATGAGCAATGGCAGACGATGGAAGACCATGTCCATGACCACGAGTATCCGAAGGGATGCTATGTAGTTTCCAGCACTTGTCTCTAGTATGTCGTTCCTTCCCACTGTAATCACACTTTACAGGAGCTCTATTAGAAGAAAGACAATCACCAGTACCACTAGCAACTAGTAAGTATTGGAATATATGTGTGTGAGCTTGATTAATTACTGGGCTCATTGATCAGTGGGAGTCTGTGTCACTAGGTTAGACCGGTTCGGTACTGCTTTGTCACAAGATAAAGAGATAGACAATCCCTTTTACAGTGTGGGACTGATTAGGGTTTTGTGATAGTATTATATATACTAGGTCATGAGTCCCCGCAGCCATAGTTGATTTCTTTTCTCTGTACCCACGAGCAATGAGAATCATGTAGAACCTCTACAGGCTATGAAAGACCGTGATCAAAGCTCCAACACCAATCTTGGAGAATAACGGCAGAAACCAATCTTCTACTCTCAGGTATGTCTTTATAATTGTTGGTTACATTGATTATCATTGTATTTTAAAACTCTGTATGGATATTAGGGTTTGGGATGAAACCCTATGAATGGGAAAAAATCTAACAATTAGGATCAGAGCATCCCATACAGACCTAGGATCAATGGTCAATGATTGTAGAGACTGTTAGGTATAATTGGATTGAAAGTGGGAGAAATTTTCTTCCCCAATTCTTCGTACAAACCTGTCGAGATTTCAGACCTTAGAAAAAAATTTCGGACTAGCAAAAAGTAAAACAAGTTATACAGGGTTATAGAGCTCGGAAAGACAAAGCCACCGGTATAAAGAACTTCGGCATTTTTTTTTTTATTTCTGGAATTATGAAATAAAATGAAGGGACCTAAAATGAATGAAATGAAATGGCTTCTTCTACTCTTGTAAGTCTCTCTTCTCTCTCAATTTCTCTTCTCTTCTTCCCCTTTTCCCACTATATCAATTCTGATTCCCTACCCCTTTTCCTCACTCTTCTTATTTCTAATTGTTCATTTTCTGGAATCAAAATACCCCTCCCTTTCCCTATCCACGAAATCAAGTCCTGTCACTTCTTGCCTTTCATTTTAGAGTATGTTTATTATACTATTGTGAATCCCTTCCTGCAACCAAGGAATCAAGTATCGACATGATACGCACGGTATCGGCCGATACGTATCGGTATCGACACTAGTCGATACGATACACCTCGATTCGTCTCTTCATTTAAAAAAAAAAAAAACAGTATCGAGCGTATCGAGGTTTATCGAGTGGATACGGCTCGATACGCCTCAATACACTATCAAGCGTATCGATACACTTTAAATATAGTTTAAAAAAAAAACATAATAACCAACCTGTATCGACTAGTATTGAACCGATATGGTTCGATACTGGTTGATACACCCTTTTAGTATCGAGCAGTATCAATTCTACTCAGAACAGCATCTTTTTCCAAATGCCGACAACCATTTCAACTTGAATACTCTTCTGCAACTTGATATTCTTCCAAAAAACCTTAGGGCTTTGATTCTTAACCCTAAAACGACTGGGAAGGTAGCATCAAACTTGGTTTTTGTGAAGATTAGAGCATGAAATCATCTCTTCAAGCTCCAAGGGCGGAAAACAGCAAAGGTATGAGTTTCAACTTTAATTTTTTTCAAAATAAATCGATTTTTGTGTTGTTTCTTTTCATGAATCAATGAACAATGGTCCTATTTGATGAATTTATGCTACATACATGGATTTAAACACTGATTTGAGGTTTGATTTGAGAAATTTTTGAAGAACACAAGAAATTTTAAAATTTTGTTTTTTCAAAAATTAATCATTTCCTCTTCTACTATTTATATAAGATGTGTAGACCACTGATCTAACATCTTTGCTTCTCAGTTATAATTTTTTATTTTTTTTTATTTTTTTATTTTTTGGTTTAAAAAATAGAAATATAATTTAGATAATATTATTTTTTTTTATTTCCTTTTCTTCCATCCTTGTTATTTCCTTTTCTGATTTTTTTTTTTCTGTTTCTCTCAAAATAGAATATGGCTAGGAACTTGTCTTCATCTGTTTTTTTTTTTTTTTCAAAGATCTTTGTTTCAACCCATGTCTATTTCTCTGTTTTTGGGCCTGATGTCTATTTTTGTGTTCTGAAAGTTCTCTATTTATTGTAGATTGTACGTTTTTTTTATATGTGGATGAGGGTGTCAAAACTGTTGGTCAATGAAAAAGATAGGGTTCATAAGGAGACCATCTTGAAATATAGTGTTTGAGGATATGAAAGATAGAGCAAGAACTCTTGTAATGCATTCAGTGGAACTCTACAGAAATGCAATGCTTGTGATAAGACTGTTTATGTAGAAATGAAAATGGAAGACTATATTTTTCATTTTCTCATAGAGTCTTATTCCATCTATCTCATTTTTCTGCAGTTGGTTTTATTGAGTTTTTATTCTCAAGTGGTTCAACTAGTAAACATGTTTGACATTTTATATTAACCCACGTCTAATTCTTAATGTTGTTAATTATAGATTTATTGTGTTTTTATGCTTTAAAAATGTGTTCTGTATGATCCTTAATCATTTATGTGCATATCCTACCCCATAATCATGTGTATCTATGATGTAAGAAACATTTTCTTTCTCAATGTTGCTAATTATAATGTTTTTATGCTTTAAAATTGTATTTTGTATGTTCCTTAATCATTTTTGTGCATATCTTGTCCCGTATCCGTGCGTATCCGCCGTATCCACGATACGATACGATACGATACGTCTCTTAATTTCAGCTGACCAATATGGTACCGATACACGATACTTGATTCCTTGCCTGCAAACTTCAGTTTTCCTTCATACTTTCAGTTTCTGTCATCAATAGACAGCATACTATAAATTCAGGTTCTGTAAATTTTTCTTTTAGTTACTGTAAGTAGTGTGTGCTATTGTTCATGTACTGTATTAGTTGCCTGTTCTGTTTACAGCACTGCACTCCTGTTAAGAACCCTGTATTGGTTCTTATGATTCAGCCTCACTGTGGTAAGTAAATTTCATTTCCTTATATTGAAATGTTACCGATTTACTAGAGGCTGTTTCTTATGCATTAAAATTTGGCTGTAATTATTTTAAGAATACTAAGATTTCATGCATAAGAACTTGACAAATGCTGCCTATAAAACTGAGCTCCATCACCCATGTCACTTTATTTGAACATTGTTGAGCTGGTAAAACATTGCTAGGCATATATTGCTCAGCGTGTAGAAATCCTCTCCTACGCACCACTGATCTCCAGCCCTTGGATTAGCTGCAGGACCCTCCTGCCACAGGAGAGGATTTGGATTCTTGCTCAGTTGGTTAATAGAATTCAGCTCTAAACTGCAAGACATGTATGCTGTTGCCACCTATCCTAACTAGCTAACTTTAGGCAACATAATACCTGGCTAGCTGTAAGTTTAGGAGACCCTAGACCTAGGCTGTCCTACATCAAAGAGATATGAACAAGTCCTTCAACTGCTAGCACTATGGAAGACAAGCAAGTATATTTTTATGGAAATAGAGAAGTTAAAATCTGAAGTTCAAATGATGGTAAAACTTGGGCAGGCAGTAACCTATTTAGGATAGGTCACCAATAAACCACATCTGATAAGGATAGGATGTGGGGATAAGGAGATATTAGGCAAAAACTAAACCGATAGGACTCTATCAGTCAATATCGACACGAGCAATCAGCTTCAGATTACGAAGAACAATCGATGGCAACAGATTGGAGATCTAAACCAGGTTCAAAATCAGCAACAGGTTTAACAATAAGTCATGAACAGAATTTGATGGAAACCTGAACAATATAATTGGTTCTAAACAGCAACTAAATCAGACCAACAATTTGAATCACATCTGTTAATGTGACCCAAATAAACCAGGCCCATAGGGCCCAGCTCGATAACCAAGCCAGTGTCACTGGCGGTGATTAGCGCCAGTGTCACTGGCAATGACTAGCGCCAGCGACACTAGCTGCCGGCTCTAGTGCTATTTACTTTCCTTTTTCATACTTTATTTAGTTTCCTTTTTATCATTATTTCTTTCTTATTATGTCTCCTTTTGTTTATGGAGATTTTCTCTGTGTAATTGGTTACTTTTTGCTTATAAATAATAATGATATCTAAGAGAGAAAGGCACTGATCTCGACTCCAGCTCATTGTTGTTTTCGTGATCTGCTTTCTTCTTCTTCTTCTTATTTCTTCAACTCTCTTCTTCTTCTTTTGGTTTTCTGGTTTAGTACTTGTGGTTGTGTGGTTTTGTTACATGATATCAGAATAATAGATCTTGGCTATCATCAAAACTTGGTTTGATAGACCATTGATATTTTTGCTCTAACTATGTACTGATTCTCGTTAGTGCTGCTAGATGATCAAGATTTGTTGTGCTTACTACTACATTGTCTATGTGTGATTGATAAGTTCTTGATCATCTTCTTACTGTCAATGTGGTAAACATTAATTAAAAAAAAAAATTTACTACCTATCCTCCTACCGCCACCCCTCTTGAGCCATCATTCCTTTGGCCACTCGGTTGGCTGAACCGAGATTATTTTTATTTGTGCAAAGATGTATTGTGTAACCTTACTACCTCCATCTTCCTCTGCTTCTCTTTGAGCCTTACCTCCTTGGCCTTCCGGTTGGCGGAACTGGGTGAAAGAAGAACAATTTTTTTTTTACGTTGCTTAGTTGTGTTGTTATTACTATTCAAGATGACTGATTACAAGCCTTCGGAGGTTCAAATCATCACTGTGAAATTGAAAGGGGTTTCAAACTACCTTTTACGGGCTCAGGCTATCAAGGCCTACATCTTGTCTAAAGACAATTAAGATTCTTTCTGAAGATGCTCCTATTAGTGATGTTAAAGATCCAGAGTCTGTCAAAGTTTATGATACTTGGCTTCGTGATAATTCTTTAGTTCAAACTTAGTTATGGAACAGTATTGACGTTTCCGCCTACTGTAATATTTCACAATACTACCAAGGCCATATGAGATGATCTAAAAGAAACCTATGGCCAAGACAAGAATGTTTCTAGGATTTATGACCTCTATGAGAGGATGTTCACCTATTCTATTGGTGACAAATCTCTGACTGAATACTATGAAGGCTTCAAAGGCCTTATTGAAGAGATCCAAGCTGTGCAACCCCTTTCCACTGATATCAATAAGATAAAAACCCAACAGTCTAAATTTATGTGGTCAAGTTTTGGCAGGCCTCTCTCTTGAGTATCAAGCTGTGAAGAGTCAGCTCCTTGCTGGTGTTTCCATAACCTACTCTAAGTGAGACCTTCTTTCGTCTCCAATGTTTGGTTCCCCAAACCGACACTTCCCCAAAAGATACAACTGCCTTATTTGCTGGCCGTGGTTGGGGTTCCACCTCTAAGGGTCGTGGCTCCAACCATGGTCATGGTTTTGGCAGTTCTCAAGTTGATAAGAGTCATAAGACTGCCCGCTTTTGTACTCATTGCAACAAACCCAACCACACTGCTAATACCTATTGGAATAAATTTGGTCGTCCTGAATGGGCGGATAATTTGGTGAATACTGTTACTATTAATAATGCATCTCCGGCTGACCTGGTTCCACCATCTACACCTACTCCATCTTCTGATCAATATGAGGCCCTTTTTCGAAGGGTTCAGAACCTTGAGACTACTGGTCCTTCTTTTACTGCCACTTTCGCTCGTACAGGTACATCTGCCCTCCTTTCCTACACATCCCCTCACCCATGGATCATTCATTCGGATGCCACCTATCACATAACGGGTGAGTCCTCTATCTTTTCGTCTCTTCATGAAACCAACAAGCCGATTACTATTTACCTTGCTGATGAGTCTTCTACTACTGTCTCTCAGCATGGTCATGTCTCCCTTAACTAGTCTACGTCTTTACCCCCAGTCCTACATGTACCTAATTTTCCTCTTAATCTTTTATCAATTAGTCAACTAACTAAATTTCTTAATTGTGTTGCTACCTTTTACCGCTCCCATTGTACCTTTCAAGATCTCAGGACCAAGGAGATAATTGGTAGCAGACGTGAGCATGCTGGTCTGTACTACTTGGAGCCCACTGAACGTTTACCTATTACTGTAACTACCACTACTACTACTACTACCCCTCTTCAATGGCACCAACGACTTGGTCATTTGTCATTGTCTAAGATCAAGGTTATTATTCCTAGTTGCAAGCCTCTCACTACACTACAATGTGAAGCATGTAGGTTAGGAAAACATCATCGTTAGTCTTTCCCTGCTAGTTCTACTCCTAGGAATTCTACCCCATTTTCTTTAATACATTCTGATATTTTGGGCCCTTGTTGTGTACCCAATAGATTAGGTTTATCTTATTTTGTAACCTTCGCAGGATGACTTGGCTTTATTTAATAAGAGATTGTTTTGAGTATTTTTTTATTTTCCATAAAATTTCATAAAGAAATTCTTGCTCAGTTTGATGTTCCAATTAAAGTGTTACGTATAGATAATGCTCTTGAATATGTTCAACATGTTGTTTCTAATTTCTATTTTGCTAATGGTATAATCCATCATACTAGTTGTGCCTATACCCCTCAACAGAATGGGGTTGCTGAACGCAAAAATAGGCATCTTCTGGATATTGCCAGGTCCATAATGTTTTATATGAATGTTCTAAAATTCTAATGGTGTGATGCTGTCTTGACAGTTTGTTTTCTCATAAATCGTAGGCCATCTTTTGTTTTACACGACAAAGTCCCATTTCGTCTTCTTTATCCATACACCCCCTTATTTCCTATCTATCCTAGGGTTTTTGGTAGTACCTACTTTGTTCACATTATTCATCCGACTTTAGAAAAGCTTTCACCTCATTCTCTCAAGTGTATCTTTCTTGGTTATTCTCGTACTCAGAAGGGGTATAGGTGTTTCGATCTTAATTTTAAACATCACTATGTTAATCCTGATGTTACCTTCTTCGAAGACAAGCCATATTATCAAGTTTTAGTGCCGCCTCCTACACCTCCATCTGACCCACCTATCCCTTTAGTCCCATCTGATGATTTCTCACCTACCTCTGCTGCTTCTCCTCCATCTGACCCTCCACCACCCCTATAGGTTTATCAACGACGTTCTAAAGTGGCTCCACCTACTACTGCACCAGCTACTACACCGACGACTACTGATTCTTTTGATCCTGAGGTCTCTCTTGACCTTCCTATTGCTCTTCATAAAGGTACTCGTACTTGTACTCAGCGTTCTTTAGTTACTTATCCTATTGAAAATTTTGTTTCTACTGACCATCTCCCCCGTTGTCACCAAACTTTGGTTCACTCTTTATCTACTATCATTGTTCCTTCTTCCCTTTCCCAAGCCTGGTCCCATCTAGGGTGGAAGGCAGCTATGGATGCTGAGATGGATGCCATAATGGCTCGCCAAACATGGACTCTTGTCGATTTACCACAAGGTCATTTAATTGTTCGCTGTAGATGGGTTTATACTATAAGACATAATTCTGATGGTTCTATTGAAAGACTAAAGGTTAGACTTGTCGCCAAAGGATTCACTCAAACCTAGGGGGTAGATTATTTTGAGACGTTCTCCCCTGTTGCTCGTCTCAACTTTGTTCGTGTTCTTATTTCTTTGGCTGTTAATCTTGATTGGCCTCTTTATCAGATGGATGTTAAGAATGCCTTCCTAAATGGGGACCCACACGAGGAAGTTTATATGGACCAACCTCCAGGGTATGTTACTCAGGGAGGGAATTCGATCAAGGTGTGCAAACTACTTAAAGCTATTTATGGCCTTAAACAATCTCCTTGTGCATGGTTTGATAAGTTCAGCACTGTTATTACAAATTTTGGTTTCATTACATGTTACTCTGATCATTCCATTTTTTTGCGATGCCATTCGGCCCATTCCTCTCATGTTATTATTATTGCCATGTATGTCGATGATATTATTATTACAGGGAATGATAAGACAGGCATTGCTGAAATTAAATTTTATTTGAATACTCACTTCCAAATGAAAGACTTAGGTCTTCTTCACTATTTTTTGGGGATTGAAGAGGTTCGCAGTATTAAAAGCATTAATGTAACGCCCCAAATTTTTCTGAATTAATTCAATTATTTTTGTAGTGTCGATTGGTGTCACGAGGTCTCGTGACTTTCAAACAACTAGGTGACAACTAGACTTAGTATGCATGTGGATTAATAAAGGAAATAAAGTAAAAGAAAGGATAACAAATCAGATCTCGCCCAAAAAGAGAGAAAAGAATAAAATTAACAAGAAAAGAAGGGTGAGAGGAGAGGGAGAAAGAGGGGAAGAAGAGAACGAAGAAGGAAAAGAAGAAGAAGAGAAAGAATAAGCCCTTCTCAGATCCATCACAGGTAAGATCTTATACATTCTTATAGATTTTTAATACGAAATCAAACTATATGTCAGTTTATACATACAAATGGTATGCAAGTATTTTTATGCAGATTTCTCTCATACTAAGTTATATGCTGACTTGCAAATAGACCCACATACAATATTATATACAAATTTTCAGTGATTTTAATACTGATTTTGATATAATTAATTTTTTACTGTTTTACATACTGATTTAAATATTAATTTTAGACTGTTATAAACTGATTTTAATATTAATTTTAGGCCGTTTTACATACTGATTTTAATAGTGGTTTTTAATACCGATCTCGATATATTAATTTTAAACTGTTTTACAAATTGATTTTAATACTGATTATTTAATATTTATTTTAAAACTGAATTTTTATACTGATTATTTAATATTGATTTTAAAACTGAATTTTTAATTTTAGACTGTTTTAAATGCTGATTTTAATATCAATTTTTAATACAGATTTTAAAAACTGATTTTTTTAATATTGATTTTAAAACCAATTTTTTTATATTGATTTTAAAACTGATTTTAATACTGATCTTTAATACTGAGTTTTAATACTGATTTTAATACTCATTTTAATATTTAAAACTGATTTTAATATCAATTTTTAAAACTGATTTTAAAAACTGATTATTTAATATTGACTTTAAAACTGAATTTTAAATATTGATTTTAAAAACTGATTTTAATAGTGACTTCTACCCTAAGAGTTACTTACTAATATATAAACAGGTGATTACATTGGTTTGTGTACTATTTAGGGACCTAGTCTAAAGGGTCTGGAGGTGCAGTCTAGGAGTGAGTTAGATAATGTTTAGGTAGTCGGTACACAATTAGTACTAATAAGCTTCATAATACTCACAGGTTGCATATTGCATTGCTAACTATTGAAAAGACGATCAGTATAGGTGCAAAAAAAAAGAAGTCGAAGTGTACACCACTAGGGTGACACTGAACTGCTGGTTTATGCTTTATGCTTTGGTGTTGTTTAATTATTTGATGATGGTTGATTGTTGTTTTTTTTTGTTCATTATTGTTTATAGGATTTATTATTTACATGAATGTGATGAGAGAAAAATCTGTTTTTATTCCATTTCAATATTTCATTTGTAAGAATTGTATTTTTTAATGAATTGCATCCTTTTTTAATGGTTGTCATAAAATAAAGGAGAATGTGAAAAGAATGGATAATTAGTTACGTTTTGTGTCTATTAGAACGTAAATAAGGACAATAGAGTGGAGAGTCATTGTCATCTGAGTCTCATCCGTTATGCCGCGGATGAATGAGAATGGGGTCATGAACGGATGACCATGAATATGTTTTGGCTGTCGTAAACTCTCTACTAGAACAATGATAACTAGTTATTCACTTGTAAGAATTGTATCTTTTAATAATGGTTTGTCATATAAGAAAGAGGAAAATGTTGAGAATGTGGAGAGAAGGATAATTAGTTACACTTTGTGTCTATTAGAGAGTAAGTAAGGACAATAGGATGGAAAGTCATTGCCATCTGAGTCTCATCTGTTACGCCGCGGATGAATAAGAATGGGGTCATGAACGAGTGACCGAGAATATGTTTTGGCTATGGTACTCTCTCTACTAGAAAACAATTGTAATTAGTTATTCGTGGCAGTTGGCCAGAAATGGAAATAAATGTTGAGGTGTTAAAATGATAGAAAATAAGTGTGAGTATGTTAGAATAAATTTGAGATCGAGTTTTCTTGCATTCATGAATTGAATTGATTCGTTGTTCACCTTTTTGTTGTATTCCTGTAATATTCTGTCTTATTAGGTTAGTGAGCTCACCCCTTACAATGACATTACAGATAATGAGATGACTGAAAGGAAACGAAAAGAAGCATAGAGGACACGTGGATTCACCCTTACATTTTAGTTACAAGTTTCAAATTTCTAGATTGGTTGTGTAAGGATTTGAGGTTTAAGTTTCAAAGATATTTACCTTTTTATTTGATAAAAATTAAATTGCCACCAGTAGGTTTTGGTTGGTTTGCTACTTTGCTTACTGTTTTAAATTGGATTATCTTAAGGAAATTAAAGTTTAATTTATATTTATTTGATCGATCGTTAGATCAGTACCCGTGACGGCTGTACTCTTACCTCGTACAAGTTTGGGTCGTGACAATAAGCTTGTCTCAAAGAAAGTATGTGCTTGATTTACTTTCTGAATCAGGAGTCCTTGAAGCCAAATGTGTTGATACACCAATGGACCCGTATTAGAAGCTAGAAACATGTGATAGTCCTGAATATTCTGACATTCATCAATACAAACGCTTAGTTGGAAAATTGATTTATCTAACTGTAACTCGGCCTGATATTTCCTTTGTTGTTGGAGTTGTTAATCAGTTTATGCATGCTCCTAAAATTGCTCATTGGGAAGTTACCTGTCGCATATTGCGGTACCTCAAGAAGTCTCCTGGAATTGGTCTTATTTATCATCAACATCGGCATCTTGACATTGTTGGTTATTGTGATTCTGATTAGGCAGGAGCTGATGGTGATAGACGTTCCTCCATTGGATACTGTACCTTTGTTGGGGGTAATCTTGTTACTTGGCGGAGTAAAAAGCAAACTACTATATCCAAGTCCAGTGCTGAAGCTAAATATCGTGCTATGGCACATACTACTGCTGAGTTGTTATGATTGAAAACTCTTCTACAAGAACTTGGATTTCCTGTCTCTAGGCCTATGCCCTTGATGTATGACAATCAAACTACTATTTATATTGCTAATAATCCAATCTTCCATGAGCGTACCAAACACATAGAGGTTAATTGTCATTTTGTTCAAGATGCCGTCATGAAGAAGATAGTTGTTACTCTCTTTGTATCTTCTTCAAGTCAACTTGCTGATATTCTTACGAAGCCTTTGTCTGGACCAGCGTATTGGTAAAAATGTTACAGGCTTGGATTGGGTGATCTATATACTCCAAGCTTGAGGGAGGGTGTTAACGTGGCCCAAATAAACCAGGCCCATAGGGCCCAGCTTAATAACCAAGCCAGTGTCGCTAGCGGTGATTAGCGCCAGCGACACTAGCTGCTGGCTCTAGTGCTATTTACTTTCCCTTTTCATACTTTATTTAGTTTCCTTTTTATTGTCATTTCTTTCTTATTATGTCTCATTTTGTTTATGGAGACTTTCTCTATGTAATTGGTTACTTTTTGCTTATAAATTATAATGATATCTGAGAGAGAGATGCACTGATCTCGACTCCAGCTCCTTGCTGTTTTCGTGATCTGCCTTCTTCTTCTTCTTCTTCTTCTTCTTCTTCTTCTTCTTCTTATTTCTCTTCAACTCTCTTCTTCTTCTTTTGGTTTTCTGGTTTAGTACTTGTGGTTGTGTGGTTTTGTTACAACATCATTAACAACCAACTCAAGATCATCATATAGAAATGAACACAACCAGGAATCAGTTTTCAAGAATATCTGATTTAGAAATCCAGAAATGAAGTAGTATAGTTGAGATAGGATTTTCAGAAATTGATTAGGTAACTGAAAACCAAAACAGAAACTGATTTCTAGAAATGTATTAAGAGTTCAGAACAGAAATCTGAAGATATTCAAAGCAGGAATTATGCATTAGATCAGTAAACAAGTCAAGGAAACCTGACCAGAATCAATGGAGCATGAATGTAATGGATCAGATCTGAAATTAACAAAACTTGCAAAGAAAACTTAATGATGATGGAAGGTACAAGTGAGGAAGAGAAGAGAAGAAAAGCTTATACGACTCTCAAACCGGCAACCCAGGTTACTGCTCTAACACCATGTGACAAAATAAGGAAGAAAGAAAAAGAAGGAAAGAAGAAATGAGGAAGAAAAAAGAGAGAGATTGATGTAGACTCCCCCCCTTCCCCCAAAAAAAAAAAAAAAAAAAAAACTGTTTGCCTTCTAATAATTGAAGACAAATTACATTATAACCCTACTCAAGTAAAAGAAGAGGAAATCTAGTCGGTTACATAGTGTAGCGAACTTAAACATAAAGCAAACTAATCACCTATCTACTCAACCTCACCACACCTAACACTAAACACTGAACACTCAAGACTATACATTAAACACCACCAAACTAAATAGCACTAACACATAAAAGAATGTAACCCCATGGTACACAGACCAATTTACAACACTACCCCATATCTTCAACACACCCTAATAGGAGCTGGTAGGGAAGAGCCACAGATCTGACCCCCCCATTGTTATCCCATATACATATAATATTACATTTAAAGAAAAGAAAGTGAGCTTGGAGAACATAGCAAAAATAACTAAATTAGAACTTTATGATAAGAACACGACCTTCATTTTACCCCGAGGGGGTAGCTCAGTTGGCAAGGTCGAACACCTCAATAAAGTAGTCATGAGTTCAACCCTCTTTGGGGCTTACTTATCCATTAAAAAAAAAATGCCCTCCGTTTCTACATGGGTGTGAAGTACACTCAAAAAGGTATCTCAAACTCCTAATAGCAAAAACAAGGCTTGCCTGAGACGATATACCGGCCGAAGAACAAGATTGCTACAAGTACTATTGACCTGGGGAAACTAAGAAGATCAGTCTACCTGTATCTGTTCAACTCTTCAAACAGCTTAATGCATTGCTCTTTGTCAAGAAACCCACGGTTCTGTTGATAATATCAAAGCACCAATTAGAACAGGCAATAGAAGCAGCGTTTTATGACATCAAAGGGAATTCCATCACCAAACTTGATACATGAAGTGGGAAAAAATTTATAATAGATTTGCAAACGATCAAGTTATATCTGCTAGAACGACATCAGAATTCAACTATATAATTCCAACTGGAAATCAACTGCATGGATAGAGTTATCAAAGAACTTTAGATATTATGAACATAACTTGGCAAGATATATGTCACAAAAGTCATTAGTAATTAATGAATTTGGTATAAGATAATGGGCGCAGAATAATTTAGTTTAAATCAATAGTATCTTAATAAAGTTAAATCTGGAATCAAACTAGCTGCGATAGTCAAATGATGCATTTCTATCTCTTTCCACATATATAGCCAGATAAATGTATAATGCAACTTCTGTTCTCTACGTAACTGGTGCAAAGATTGATATAGAGTAAACTGAACCTATGTTGATTATCAAGGAGTATTTGATTGGAAGATGTATGAGAAACATAAGCTTTGGGCAGCCCAAGGAACACAATCTACTACATGAAAAGAGTATTGCAAAATGATCAACAGTGAAATAAATGACTATGAAGGAGTGACAAGGAAATGTGGTTGAAGATCAATAAAGAAGCAGCTAATCAGAACTTACAGGCATTGCTGCAGCTTTTTTAAGTTTATCTCTTGTAACGCCCATATGTTGGACCCTATGTTACATGGGTTCAGAATCAGGGATCAGTTACAGATCAAGTAGGGTCCACCCATAGTTGTCAAGGCGCCAATGCAAACCAAGGCATTGGAAGCTTGACGAGGAGCCTAAGCGACCAAGGCACCCAATTTTCAAAGGCGTCACAAGGGGGCCTGGGCGCCTAGGCGACGCCTTGACAACTATGGGTCCACCTGTCCCCAAATCTTAGGATACAGGGATATGCATAAAAAATGGGCTTGGGCTTTGGGCTTTGGGCTTTGGGCTTGGAGGACTTAGCCAAAATGTGCCAAAGGGAGTAATTAAACTATCAGTGTGTCAAAGGAAAGGGGCTGATCTTCTTCACAGCCATGTCAACAGTCCAACTTTTGTGTACCTTTGGCATACAAGTTCAATACCCTTGCCCATGTCATCATAGCAAAGTGGGTAGTCTAGGCTACTTGAAATGCCTAAGGTTAAACAGAGATTAGTTTTTTTTTTTTTATATGGCCGATAAACATGATCCAACGTTTGATTAGTTCAGGTGATCTATTTTTGTGCTGTGATGGAATAAAAACTGATGCCCGTTTGTATTTGAGCGAGGCTGACAAGAGGGGCAGTGGCTGTGGTAGCCAGCAAGGAGATTGATATAGATGAGACATTAGGTTGTAAAGCACTTGTCATTGTGGAGGACACAAACCCAGTCCTTCCTGCATTGGCCACATCAATTTACAAGAATCCATCTAAGAATTTGGCCAATATTGGGAACACAGGAACAAATGGGAAAACGACTACTACGTATTTGATTAAAGGCATGTATGAAGCAATAGCTTTAAGGACTGGGTTGTTGAGTACCGTAGCCTATTACGTCCAAGGAGATAACAAGTTGGAATCACCACCCGACCACACTACTCCTGAAGCTGTTTTGGTCCAGAAGCTCATGGCAAAAAGATGCTACATAATGGAACAGAGGCAATTATTTCTCTGGATACCATTACCAAATATACGTTGAAAATGGGATAATGGCTTTCGTATTTGAATTTTCTATATATGTATAACTTAATTGCCCAAATCAGTCAAAGCTAGACAGAACAAGAACCATATCTCGTCATTACAAGATGAGGATGGTCTTGTACTCTTGGATGATGCTGGAATCAAGAAGGTGGCGGAAGAGTACTTTGACAATTTGTATTGCCCAAGCGCTCTTCCTTCTATGGAGAGCATTCCCCTAGATCTATTTGACAAAGTCCTATCTGATGATCAAATAACTAGCTTGGATTCTATTCCAAACGAAGGGGATTTTTTTTTTTTGGGTGAATAAAAGAATATATTAACAACACCCCGAAAGAAAGAAAACAAACCTGGGTATCCAAAGGATAGAGCCAGGCTCCTTACAACAGAGGGAACATAGCCCAAAAACTGAGAAAGGGAACAAAAAATACAAAGCAAAACAAACAGACCCCAGGTTAGAGAGTCATCAAATTCCAGGAAAACAAAATGAAACTATTCTTCGGAGTATCCGGCGGAAGAGAACCGAATGGCAAAGAGGCACCTCAGACATCAAAGACAATAGCTTCCCAAATCTGCTCAAAGGTCCTAGACTTGGCCCCCTAGCGTTTGAGATTTCTCTCGAACCAAATGTGGTAGACAGTTGAAGCAAATGCGAGTTTGGCAATGGAGTCACGAGGGGATTTATCCTTGAACTTCTTGATGATTCATTGCCATTCATAACAAAGGACCAGATTCATCTTCTAGTAGCCCAGCACTTGCCAAGGATCTTTTCCCAAACTTTGTTAGAGAAAGGACATTCAAAGACGAGATGCTGGATGTCTTCACCTGAAGCCCCGCATAGCCCGTAGCTAGATATAGAGATGATGCCCCAATCCTGAAGGAGAGAGCCAGTAGGGAGAGATCGAGTCAACGCTCCCATAGAATGAAGCTGTGACGAGGAAGGTACCCTTTAAACCAGACCGCATCATACCAGGCAACCGGAGGACTGCAAGATCTAACAGTTTCCCAGGCAAAAGACGAGGAAAAGATCCCACTTGATTTAGTAATCCAACTAGTAAGATCACTGCTCCCAGAGGGGCGACGCTGAATAGCACCAAGACCTTCCCAAGCCTGAGAAAGCCGAGAAGAAGAGGCCCTACCAGTACACCAACCTTCTTCTAAGATAATAAACGAAACAGTAGTAAGTCTATCCCACCCATAATTGAGTCTGATCCTTTCCCCATAGGTCAAAACCAAAACACCATGAGGGTGCCAGTTGTCCAGCCAAAGCAAAGTGGGCGATCCATCATCAATAAGAAACTTGATCAAGGGGAGAGCCATTTGCTTATGGTGAATCATGGTACGCAAACCCAAGAATAGTCATTATTCTCAGAGCTCGTCTGAAAAAGAATCCTTTTTCAAGTACCTGCTATAGATCCATTCGATCCATATGCTCTCTTTTTTCTCCACAACGCGCCAAATCATCTTTAAAATACAAGCCAAATTAACCTCCTTGACTCTTCGAATGCCCAAGCCGCCCTCCTTCTTTGGTAAACACACTTTCTCTCATCCAATAAAGTGGAAGAATTTATTGTTGTCCGCCCTTTTCCATAAGAAAGCACTCATAAGCCCTTCAATTTTCCGGATGATCGGGCTGAGGAAGACCAAAAACTCCAGTCTAATAAAGGTAAGAACTTTGCATGACTGACCTTGTGAGCTCCAGTCTACCTGCATAAGCTAGGAATTTAGCTTTCCATAGCTGAAGTCTTTCCTTAGCTTGTCAAGGATGGGAGAGCAATGGTGGACAGATAGCCTGGTAGGGATCAGAGGGAGACCAAGATAAGTGATCGGTAATTTTCCAAGGGTAAAATCCATAATCCTTTCTAAGACTATCAATAGAGGCCTCTTCAATCCCTGCAAGAAATAAAAGAAATTTTTACTTGTTGATGGAGAGACCCGACATTAAACTAAAAGATGAGAGCACATCCACAATGGCTTTGAGAGATTTAGCATTCCCTTTCAAGAATATCATGATATCATCCGCAAAGGCCAAGTGAGTGAGCTAAATGTCCTTGCATAGGGGGGAAGTAGTCAATATGATGCTGGTAGGCACTAATCCGGATAGCCCTTGAAAGCCCTTCTAAGGCAATCGAAAACAACAGGGGCGACATAGGACAGCCTAGACGAATGATACGTCTAGCACTGAAGAACCCAACCGGAGTGCCATTCACTAAAACAGAAAATTTGGCAGAAGAAATGCAAGCAAAGATCGATTGAGTGAACCGCTCCGGGAAGTTCATTTTGGTCAAGACTTCTAAGAGGTAATCCCACCTAATGTTGTCATAAGCTTTTTGGAGATCAATCTTAAGCAAAGCAGCTGGAGAATGATTTTTCCTATCAAATCCCCGAACCAAATCATTACAGATCATAATGTTATCCATAATATTGCGGCCATGAATAAAATCCGATTGATTGGGGCTAACCAAATCCCCCACAACTTCTTTGAGCCTAAGAGCAAGGATCTTGGCAATAATCTTGCATAAGGTATTACAAAGAGCAATAGGGCGAAAATCAGCAATAGAGGACACACCCTCCTTCTTTGGAATCAAACATAAGAAGGTTTGATTGACTTCTCTTAAAGCCCCAGGCCCTGATGAAATCTGCATGGGGTTCTTTACGGCTCCTGGGGATGTTGTTAAGGCGGACCTTCTATTAGTGGTGAAGAGTTTCTTCCTTAACCCTAGACAGATAAGAAAGTCAATCAACCTTCTTATGTCTGATACCAAAAAAGGAGGGTGTGTCCTCTATTGCTGATTTTCGCCCCATCGCTATGTGCAACACCTTGTACAAGATTATGGCCAAGAATCTTACTCTTAGGCTAAAAGAAGTGGTGGGGATCTGGTTAGCCCTAATCAACTGGCTTTTATTCATAGTCGCAATATTGTGGATAACATTATAATCTGTACTGATCTGGTTTGGGAATTTGATAGGAAAAATCATTTTTCAGCTACTTTACTAAAGATTGACCTCCAAAAAGCTTATGACAACATCAGATGGGAATACCTCTTGGAAGTTTTCACCAAAATGAACTTCCCGAAGCGATTCTCTCAATGGATCTTTGCTTGCATCACTTCTGCCAAATTCTCAGTTTTGGTTAATAGTAGTCCAGTTGGGTTCTTCAGTGCTAGACATGGCATTCGACAAGGCTGTCCTATGTCACCCCTCCTGTTTTCGATTGCCTTAGAAGGGCTTTCTAGGTCTATCCAGATTAGCACCCGCCAGCATCATATGGACTAATTCTCTCGGTGCAAGGATATTAACCTCACTCATCTGGCCTTTGCGGATGATATCATGATCTTCTCGAAAGGGAATGCCAAATTTCTTAAAGCTATTATAGAAGTGCTCTTGTCCTTCAGCTCAATGTCAGTGAAGCAGTCCAAGAAGGTCCAAGGCCTAAGCTCAAGTCGGTAATGGATCAGCCCCAAGAACCAGTCGGTATTGGTCCATTGGACCAGCCTAAAGACCAAACCACCAGCTGCACACTGTTCACGTGAACAGTGCCAGAAAATTTCCTTCCTATTTTATTAAGTTATTTGTCTCCTAAATATTTGGTTCAGTATCTTAAGAGTTAGTTTCCTAAATATTTGGTTTGTTAGTTTGGAAACTTTCCTAATCTTATAAAGGGAAGTTTCCTTTTAATTCTTGCCTCAGTTTAAGTTAGGAGAATCCTAAAGGGAGTCAACTTTCCTTGTTTTGTTTCTGTTTTAGTTTTGGAATCCTTATTATTTTTGTAACCTTCCAAAATTTATAAATAAGAGGCTGGCAGCAGACTTTCAGAAAAAGAAAAAAAAAAAAAGGAGAGATCAGAATTTTTTTTTTTATGGCAAAGAGGAATTTAAAACAACCCAATCAATGATCCCTCTTTGCTACAGGATCTTCACAGTCCAAATCAAAAAAAAAAAACAGAATTAGAAAATAATGAATAAATTCACTTATTTGGACATCTGACCTTTAGAACCCCATGAAACTTGAAGTAGATGGTCTTTATAATAGATGCAAACACACTCTGAAGTTTGGAAGTGATCCAAGAAGAACTACAGGAATTATGTCTCTCGAAAACTTGCTGGAACTGACTACCGCCACAGTCTGGGTAGATCTGACTGTGCTGCTGCCTACTTGTGATCTCCACTTCTCCAATTTGTGTTTGAATGAATCAGCAGTAGTTTTAGTCGTAAACAGTCAGCAACAATATTAAGGGAAGTATTTAATGAAAAAAAACAAAGGATCAAGAGAGGAAGGATTTGTGTTGGGAGACTCATCCAGAAAAAAATATTTCGATCTCTTTTTTTTTCTTCTGAAAGTCTGCCACCAGCCTCTTATTACCTCTTATTTATACATTTTGAAAGGTTTCAAAAATAATAAGAATTCCAAAACTGAAACAGAAACAAAACAAGGAAAGTTACTCCCTTTAGGATTCTCCTAACTTAAACTGAGGCAAGAATTAAAAGGAAACTTCCCTTTATAAGATTAGGAAAGTTTCCAAACTAACAAACCAAATATTTAGGAAACTAACTCTAAGATACTTTTCGAAGGCCCAGACAACCTTCCTCCTTAGGCAAACAAATGTTAAGCCAACCAATAGATTGGAATGATTTGTTATTGTCAATCCCTTTCCACAAAAACACATTCATAAGGCCTTCGATTTTCTAGATAATCAAGCTGGGAAGCCCAAATACCCCAGTCCAATATAAGTAAGAACTTTGCATGACTGCTCTGACAAGCTCCAGTCTCTCTACATAGAAAAGAAACCTTACTTTCCATAGCTGTAACCTTTTCGTTAACCTGTCAAAAATCTGGACTCTTTTGAACTGTGGCCAAACTGGCTTCTGTTCGTATTTTGATCTCGCTTGCTACTTCCCATTACTGGTAGCTATACCAACTTGATGTGAAAAATGTTCACTTACATGGTGATCTTCATAAGGAGGTTTATATAGAACAACCACCTAGGTTTTGTCGCTCAGGGGAGCTTGGTGTGGTGTATAGACTCAAGAAGTCTCTCTATGGGTTGAAGCGGTGCCCCTTGGGCATCGTTTGGTCATTTCAGAGGGGTTGTTATCAGCTTTGGCTTGTCCCAATGTGAGAGTGATTACTCGATATTTTATCTTCGGTCTGACATAGGGAGAATTTTCCTCATTGTTTATGCTGATGACATAGTGATAACTGGGGATGATCACACAGGTATTGAGAGTTTAAAAACTCATTTACAGCAACAGTTTCATACCAAGGACCGGGCCGCTTGAAATATTTTTTGGGAGTTGAGGTGGCTCAGTCAAGGAAAGGTATTTATCTTTCTCAAAGGAAATATGTTCTAGAATTGCTTACCAAGACATGGATGTTAGGATCCAAATCTATGGATAACCCAATGGATTCTAACATAAAACTTACAGCTGATGATGGTGATCTTCAGACAGATCCTGAGAGGTATCGCAGGCTAGTTAGCAAGTTCAATTATCTCACTATGACTCGACTGGATGTGGCCTTCCCAGTCAATGTAGTGAGTCAATTTCTGTCCTCTCCTCGGACGCATCATTGGGATGCTACCTTTCATATTTTACAGTATCTCAAGAAGGCTCGAGGACGTGGTCTACTGTACTATGACCATGGACATGGATGTGTCGAGAGTTTTTCGGATGTTGTTTGGAACGGTTCCTCTATTGATAAGCAGTTTATTATTAGGTATTGTACCTTCGTTTGCAGAAATCTTGTATCCTAGAAGAGCAAGAAACAAATAGTTGTTGTTTGGTCCAGTGCAGAGTCTGAATATCATGCTATGGACCTATCACGTGTGAGATCTGATGTGGATCAAGCAAGTTGTTAACTGAGCTTGGTTTTCCGCACAAGTCTTCCATGCAGCTATGGTGTGATAACCAAAGTTGCCATCTATATTGCTTCTAATGTTGTGTTTTACAAGAGAACGAAACACATTGAGGTCGATTGTCATTTCGTTCAAGAAAAAATTCTACAAAGGATTATTTCTCCAGGCCATGTTCGTACAGGAGAACAACTGGCGATGTGTTTACAAAGTCTATAGGGGGTGGGAGGATTGCCTATATATGTAACAAACTGGGCATGGTTGATATATATGCTCTAGCTTTAGGGGGAGTATTATTGGGTTGTCGGGAGCGGGGCACCTACATCCAATGGAACTGTTCTCTCCTCCTCTCTGTTTTATTATTTAGTTTCTTTTTACTCTTTTGCCCTTCTAAAGTTGTTTACTCCCTTTATATATTGAATTGATTAAAAAGTCTCAATATAATGTTGCAACTCCCAAAGTTACAGCAAACTCATCTCTTCTCCTTTCTACTCTATTCACTTCCTTTTCTCAATTCTTTAAAATGAGCATAGTTCAAAAACCCGGCCAAATTTTCAAATTTTTGAGATTTCGATTGGTCCAAAACAAAATGTCATCCAAATTTTTAAAAAAATGCAATATTTCAATCAAAATTTCGGTAAGCAAATACAATCCTTGTGCCAACCGAAAAACGTATTATTCCAGCAAAATTTTATCCATTTAGGTCAAAATTTAGGATTTCGGTCAGGCCGAAACGGCACCGAAACCCAATTTTTTTTAACCTTGATTATGAGTATGGCACCCACTCATAAACTGGATCGTTCTTTGTGGACAACCTCATCTCCTGCCCAACCCACAAGTTGTATATAAAGACACCATCCAGTCACAATGGCTCAGTGGCTGATTCTTCACAGTACGGCAACCTATATCCTAGAGGGTTACCTGCAATATGTAGATGATGGTACTTATAGATTATAGGGTAGTAGTGGAGGACTTCAAGTGTTTCTTTTGGCACATTATAATGTGACCTGCATTTGTCACATAATTGGAGGAAAATTAACATCAGCAACTTCAGCCTATAAGTGGGCTCAATCCTCTACGTCACTCTATATGGCATTAGCAATTAGGATGGCCTAAGGAGGCACTATTAGTACTCATGTACCATGACATAGCAATGTATTGTTGGAAGTAGGGACTTAGGTCTCTATGTATGTGAATCTATGTTACATGTACTTTGTAGTCTTTCATAATTGATCAATATTATGTTTCTTCATTCCTAATGCATAATTTAATCATTTCCCTTGCATTTTTTTCTCTTCTTGTACTAAAACAATGAGTGGAATAGGCAATAACACACGAGATATATTCTACTCAATATTACACGAGGTATACAGCCGGGCTCTATCCTTTGGATACCCAGGTTTGTTCCCCCTGGTTCTGGAGTGCTGCTAATATATCTATTCATTCATCCAAAAAATAATACTATTGACCAAGCATGCAAATCCAAACTACCACTTTGTATCATTTTCTTGCGATATCAAGGTTTACATGTGTTTATATAGGCTAAAATAAAGTCTCTGCCATTTGCCCCCCAAAATCACCAACCGAAACTCGTAGGCAAAAAAAGCACTGTTTTGGTGAAATTTTAGTGATTTTGATCAAGATCTCGGATTTTAGTCCAACTGAAACGGCACCAAAACAAGAGTTTAAGAACCTTGCTTCCGATTAAGTGCTCTTAGCTTTTTCTCTTTTTCCTATCTTTGGCTTATACATCTGAGTGCCCTTGTCTAATTCTTGGGCTATTTGAATATACATCTTAATCACCTATGAAAAATAAACAAAGGCCAATGGATATTTGCTCCTTTAATTATGTGCATAAAGAGCTTGGTTCACAAGTAAACTGCCCACTCCACTGGAAGCCCAGGACTGCAAATAAAATGGCAGATCAACTAACTAGACAATGGATGCAGAATTGAGTCAGTGGTTTAGGAGCACACTTCCATCGGAGAACTAGCCTTCTCTTAAGTATTTTGCACTTCTCCTTTGTTTGTATGTATTTCTCTTCGTTGTTTGGGTGGTTCTGATTTGTACTCATCTTCAAATCTTCCAATAAATAATGTAGTTATCTGCCAAGAAAAATGGCTTGGGGGAGGAAGGTGGAGGCATTATAAGAACTTACCCTCTTAGCCTCTACATATAATGGTATAAAGTTGAATTATTATCACTATTAGTATTATAACTATTGCAATATTAAACCTAAATGGCATTTAAACAAAAGAAGGAAGATTTCCACTATCCCCACAAAAGCCAGTGGAATCACCCACATGAAAATAGCCATAAATAGAGAGTGACACTGAAAACTAAATTATCCAGAACAGGAACCCCAAAAAAGGACTATTAATGGAGGACTTATCTTTCATTGAGACAACCAGAACAAGGTTTTACCTCTCAGAAACAAGTTTAAGGAAAGAAAGAAGAAAAACAGACAGTGAAACATGAATGCTTTGGGATCAACTGTAGATAATACAAGCTTGCAACAAAGTAGAGACATGTAATATGTAAAATATTACCCAAAAAAAGAAAGAATTCAATAAAATACCGACAATAGACTTACATATCTATCAATAATACTGAATGCTTTCTCCAATATTCTCTTCCTTGTAGAGTCCATCTGAGCAACCTGTTTCGCTAACTGCAGATAAGAGGAAGCATAAGCAGGAGTAACAATGTGATACTATGAAACGTTTTTTCCTGCAAACAAATATTGATGCAGATGAAGAAACTTGGTTTTGATACAATAATTAACTGTTATCAGCAAGTATAAATGTAGATGCAACATAACAGCATTCCCCTTACACTTACCAAAAGTATGCTAAAAGTAGTGGTGGTGGGGGGTTGGAAGATTATATACCTGACCTTTGAAGCTATCATATACAACAGCAAGAATCAGATTTGTGAGAAAGTAAACCCCTAATAGCACGTATAGAACAAAAAACAAACAATTCCAACGTGATTCCCTGGTAAAAGAAGGCAGGAAACAATGTTAAACGATTCTATACATAATCACCATACCAATTGAACATACTAGAAGAAAACTGAAGAAAGAAACAAACATGTCTTCGTGACAGCAATCAAGCAGGATTATGCAGGAACATTTACCAAACTAATTAAAATAAATATCATGGGCAAAGTTTTACAGCCTCAAAGCCTCATCTAAGGTACAAGTGCATTAAAAAGACAACATGAGCAACCAACAGACTTTTATTGAGCAATATGCCAGTATCTGAAATGATAAAGAGACACAAAGGTATAGGGATGCAGGAGCAGCTTTATTCCCTTATTATAATAATATTGCTAGATACTAGTTTCTATACTTATTTCAGTAAATTCAATATACAATTTTAGTAAATATGAATTTTACTAGTTTTTGCAAACCAAAATCCACAGTACATCCTATTTAAAATTTATAGCAAATAAGTTAAGGTAAAAGGAAGTGCATGCTGCCATAGTGTATTTCCCTCTCACAATGAATGCGATTCTTTCTCCTCATTAATTACCCTCTCATCATCAACCAAGTATGTAACGCCCCATAATGGTGTACTTTTTTTTATTTAAAAAGAATAATAAAAAGGGATATCCATGTTACTATGCCTAAGGCTTAAGATAATGCCACTTTAATAAGTTTTGGATTAAAATACCACAGCTTAATTTCTTAATATTGACAAAAAAACGTGATTAGCATCTTAATTGTTAATTAATTAACATTTGATTTATTAACGAGATAAGTTTTCGTGATTTTTTATGGCCACAGGCATCCCAGGTAATTCAGTCTTATGGTTCTTCATTATCTGCATATGGCCTTTTTTTCCTAGGTGCTCATTTTGTATGGGCTTTCAATATAATGTTTCTATTCAGCGGCCGTGGTTATTGGCAAGAACTTATTGAATCCATCGTTTGGGCTCATAACAAATTAAAAGTAGCTCCTACTACTCAGCCTAGAGTGATGCAGATCAAGAGTTGGGCCTGGCCCAATTAAGAGCAACCAGCCCAGCTAGACCTATTCCAACCCAGCAGCAAGCCAGCCGAGATTTTCTTCAAGATGTAGAGCTACCGCCAGCAAGCATAGTCTATTTTTAGTTAGGAAATTATTTTAGTTTCCTAATTGATTAGTGTCTCTATTCCTATTGTTTAGTTTCCTAAAAAGTAGTCTAGTTAGTTTAGGAGTCTTAGTTGCTTGGAGACTAAGACTTGCCTAAAATATAGTTTCCTAATTCTAGTTTTAAGAAACTTTCCTTTTTTTCTATGTTTAGAAGCTTCCTACTTTATAAAGGAGGCTTAGATTAGTTTCTTTCCTATTTTATGTGTATTTCTTCAAAGCTATAAATAAGATACAAGGCTGGTGGCAGTAATAGACTTTTCCAGAAATATTAAGAGAATAAACTCCTATTTTTCTGGTTGGGTCCCACGGTTGTGAGACTCAACCACTTATCTCCCTAGTTCTTTGAGTTTTATTTGCTGTTTTGATTCCCAAGGACTCTAATATAGCTGGTGACATTGATTTCCCATAGGCCTTTCAATTCTTATTGTTGACCTAATAAAGAATCATCAAACTGCCGTTAAGGCTTACACAACCTGAGCGGTACCAGGTCCAGCCGACTTGCTTGATCGATAGCTACTTCAACTCTCATTGGATCGTCCTCAATTTTGGAAGTGTGTTCACAATTGTTATTGTTGCAAAACAGATTAAGAAAAGAAAATAACAAAGAGGGGAGAGAGATCGTAGAAGCCAAAAGTTAACGCCTCTCTCCCCCTGTCTTCTATATATATTAATTAAGAAAAAGAAACATATCAGAACTAGGACTTTACAAGTCAAAGTCCTAGTTAACAATAAAAAAAGAGTCCTACTATGAAAAGAAACTCAAGACAGAAAAGGAATCCTAAACTAACTGCTTCTACAGCAGTATACAATTATAAAACTGACTAGTTAAAGTAGGATAAGAACTCTAAGTTGACACCAGTTTGTTGCGTCAACACTCCCCCCTCAAGCTGGAGATCGGGAGAATGTAAGAGTTTCAGCTTGAAACAATGTAACAACGGAAGCAACACCAACAAAGAGAGCTTCAGCTTGAAATAATGTAACAACGGAAGCAGCAGCAACAGTGTGAGCTTCAGTATATGAACCAAGTAGCAATAGTATCAGTAGTAGTAGGAGCAACAGTAGTTGTAGCACCCAACACCCACAAAAAATAATAGGTTGCATCATGTGCAACAAGTAATAGTCTCTCTTCAGCGAGCAGACTTGAATAAAAAGGTTGCATCTTGGTTGCATCTTGTGCAATTCATAATAGTCCATCGCCAATGAATAGACCTAAATAAAGGTTGCATCTTGTGCAACTGAACAAAATGTTGCATCTTGTGCAACTGATAATAGTCCCTGGTCAATGAGTGGATCTGAATAAAGCTTGCATCTTGTGCAACTGAACAAAGGGTTGCATCATGTGCAACTAAACAAAATGTTGCATCTTGTGCAACTATAGTAGGCTCCCAACACGAGCATGTAGTAGTAGGCTAAGGTCTCTTCAATGAAACAGATATGCATATAATAAAAATGTTGCATCTTGTGCAATTATAGTAGGCTCCCAACATGAGCATGTAGTAGTAGGCTTTCAACACGAGCATGTAGTAGTAGGCTCTCAACACGAGCATGTAGTAGTAGGCTCCCAACACGAGCATGTAGTAGTAGGCTAAGCTCTCTTCAATGACGTAGTATATATATATATATATAATCTCCCCCTCACATGGAATATTCCATGTAGACAAATTATGGTGAGAGAAGTCAAACTGTGGGATATAGATGTGGCAGTAGCAACAAGTAGTATCTCAAAGGATGAACAACACTAGAAATCCCATCAGCAAAAGCAGCCACAAATAAGAATCAAATTTGAAGTCGATCCGACGGTTGGATTAAGAGATATGAACAAGTCCTTGCAACATTAGGACTTTGGAAGATAGGTTCTCTTTTTTTTTTCTTTTTCTTTTTTTTTTGACAAATGTCAATAGTCAAAATCCAACCAACTGTTGTCAACCAGAATTGGTATTCACGAAAACATCAATGACTTAAGCAAAATATCAAAAGATGATGTCAATCCAATGTTTGGATTGTGAATTACGAAAAGTCCTTAATAGATTAGGAATATTACTCAATTGAAGAGATCAATTGCAACAGCAATAAACAAATCACAGTTCAAGTATACTAAAGGATCAGCACCAGATTGAGTAAACAAAGCAATAACTCAGCAATAATTGGAGTCTGACACCAAGAGAAAGCCAAGATAGAAACCGTGGCTAGGTAGAGAAGTAAAACCGAGAATAAGAAAGAGAAACCAGATTTGAATGAGCAGTAACTGATATGTTTTAAGTGGAATAAAATTCAGATCTGTACTGATATATAGAATTTTAATGCTCAGCATAATGAGAATTAATTGCACATTAATGGATTTAAATCCAGAAACTGAACTTGGCAATGAAAGTAATGGAAATCTGAAACCCGAGAGAGCAAGGATAGGTTAGAAATCAAACTAGAATTAATGTAAGTTGAAAGCAATCAAGCCAATTTGTAACCATTGTGCAATAAATCTTGAATAAAAGGGACTCGGATTTGTAACTGACATTCAGGGATTTAATAGCTATAAACCAGCTAGACACCCAAATCCGAGAGTGGTGGATGATCAGAATTTCAAACCAGAAATTCAATATTACGATAGATCCACAAACTTCAGGAGAATAATCAGTAGTAATGATAGAACACTTACTTGATGATTAATAGAAATTAAAGAGAGGAGGAAGAAAGATAATAGAACTGTAACTGAAGGCAGGAGTTAATGTTAATTGAATGCAATTTAATGAATAGGAATTAAACCCATAAATTGAAACCAATTAAAGCTGCAGTTGATTGAAATCAAATCTAAAACCAAATATGATTCGAACTAAAAATTGAGAGCTGAAATTGATCTCAGAACTGAAAACTCACTTCCCGGGAATAGGTTACAGTTCTCTTACTTGATTCAATGGAGGATATGAGAAACTAAAGTAAAAGCAGCAATGGTGGTTGTACACCATAACGGAGACCTTTAAACGACTCTCAAAACGGAATATTAGTAACCTGGCTCTGATACCATGTTGCAAAACAGATTAAGAAAAGAAAATAACAAAGAGGGGAGAGAGAGATCGCAGAAGCCAGAAGTTAACGCCTCTCTCCCCCTGCCTTCTATATATATTAATTAAGAAAAAAAAAACATATCAGAACTAGGACTTTACAAGTCAGAGTCCTAGTTAACAATAAAAGAAGAGTCCTACTATGAAAGGAAACTCAAGACAAAAAAGGAATCCTAAACTAACTGCTTCTACAGCAGTATACAATTATAAAATTGACTAGTTAAAGTAGGATAAGGACCCTAAGTTGACACCAGTTTACGTCAACAGTTATAAAGAACATCCCCACCAAGTTTCATTAAATTATGACGGTCGGATTTCTAATTAAGTGATTTTCTTTGTTACTTTTTACTGTAGATTTTGTGTTTGGACTGAATTAAGATCCTGTAGCAAAGAGGGCTTGATAAATTATGTTGCTTTAACTATCTTTGCCACCATAGAGCCTTGAGCATTGTACAAGGTAAAAGATTAAATCACTGGCTATGTGTTGGACCCACTACAAGTGGCAAAAGAGTTAGATTAGAAATTAAATCCTATCTAGCCATTGGCTACCTTATTGGTTGCTAAACAATAAATAAAAGACGAAATTTAGAATTAGTAAGAGAATTTAAATAGGGAAGGGGAATATTAGCCAAATCGTGGCCACCTCCCTTATAGCTGGACCATATATATATATATATATATATATATATATATATATATATAGATAGACAGACACTTAGGATATATATGTAAATATTTAGGAAGACTTAAATAAAAGAGAAAAGAAATATTATAAGATCACAGGAAGGAAAGAATGGAAATTGTGGACAGGGATAACGATAGAGAGTCTAAAACCAAGAGTGGGTGAGAAGAAAGGGAGGAAAAAAAAAGAAAAAAGATAAAGAGACCGTGGGAAAAAGAAAGGTAAACCCGAGAGGAGAGAGAGGAAGTGAAGAAGAAGAAGGAGAAGAAGGAGAAAGGATTTTTCCAAAACTGGTTACAAGTGAGTACTTTATTTTAATTTCAGAGTTATGGATCAGTTTTACAAGTAGGTTCAATCCAGACTTTTATGTCTATATACCAAGGTCATAAACCAGTCTATATAACAGATTTATGTTATGTTCAGATTCATGTCAATACATAGTAGCAAATCAGATACATGTACCAGATTCTGGTATGCAGTCCAGATGTGTGTACCCAGTCCATATTTTATTATTTCAGCCTAGATTCCTTTATGCAGTCCATATACAGATTATACGTAGCAGATCTTAAGTTTAATATTAGATTCTATATTAGTCCGTGATTAGATTTTACACCAGTTTAACAATAGTTTTCGACCATTGTTACTACCAGTTTTAATGAGTATTCCGATCAGTTATATTATCAATTTTGATCACCCTAAATCTCTGAAATATATGGGTGTCATTAATAAATTCTTATCAGTCTACTTATCAGTTCATAAACATCACACCAGATTCGCTTACCAGTTTATGTATATACCATGGCAGATCTGGAATACATAATGTTTTAGACTTAATAGACAGTATATCTTGCAGATTTTTTTATATAGAGCTCATACCAGTTTTTCATATTGAAACCAAACCAGATTTATATCAGAACATATGTATATATGTTAGCTCAGATTCATGGACAGTATATCATGCAGATTTTTTTATATAGAGCTCATACCAGTTTTTCATATCAAAACCAAACCAGATTTATATCAGAATATATGTATATATGTTAGCTCAGATTCATGGACAGATTCGTATGTATTTCTGCAATCTACATCAGTATTAGATTTTTAAATATTGCTCTATATCAGATAAAAATGCCAATTTGAAGCTCATAATTCTATCAATTTCAATTCTTTTAGTTATGTATATCAAATCAGATTTCATGTACAGTCCAGATTTTATATTCAGTCCATATTGTTATATCTAGATCTTATATCAGATTTCATGTACAGTTCAGATTTTATATTCAGCCATATTGTTATATCCAGATCTTATATGAGATTTCATAACAGTTTAGTGTATGTTTATACATAGTAGTTTCAGACTCTGATAATAGTTCAGTGTATGACTGTATGTTTATATATAGTAGTTTCAGACTTTCGATAACAGTACAGTGTATATTTATACATAGTAGTTAGACTTTGATAATAGTAAATAAGCATAGTAAATACATTCCTGATTTTTATGCAGCCCAGAAGTTGTTTTCAGTCTATGTATTTTTATATATGTCAGCACTTAATCATCAGTTATACCTTAACTAAATACTTCAGTCCAGATTTCTACATAACAGTTTAGTATTATATATACTGGACTATATACCAGATTTCGAACCAGATTTAATAACAAATTTCAATTGGTTTATTTATAGCCTTAGATTGATAGTATGGACTGAGTTGATGACAGAGGTGAGAGGAAGGTTCCTAGGGGTAGTAAAGTTTCTGATTTGGTAATTTATACATGTAAAGTGATCTTAGGCTTATGATATTTGTAGGTTCGTGTTGCTGACCTGCGAAAAGACATTCTAAATTGGAGGAGTGTAACTGAAATACTACAGAAGTGCACCACCAGAGTGACACTGATGCTTTAATTTATGTTTTGGTGTCATTACTTTGTTAATTTCTTTTTTGTTCATAATATGTGAATGATATGCTTATGGATGTCAAATGTGATATGTGATTATGAGTTATTCTCATTCTCCGTTGCTTATGTTTTAAGAGTATTCCGAGTTGTATTTTGTCACACCTCTTGATAAAGGAAAAATGTAGAATATGTGAAGTGAGGGTAATCACTGACATTGTGTCTAGTAGAGAGAAATAAACTCTATGGGTAGGGTGCCACCTGGGTCAGATCCGTGACGCCGGCGGATGAGTGAGTAGGTCATGGATGAATGACCATAAATAGATGTGAAAATGGGCAATGGTTGACTTCTACTAGAGCAATGTTAATTGGTTATTCCTAAGTGTTGGCCAAAAGTAAAAATGGCCAAAAGTAAAAATTAAAGTGTATTGTAAATAAATAAGTTTTATCTTCTCGAGTGGTTTAATTGAAATGTTGGTGATCATTGTGGTGATGTAATCTCATTGTATTTTCTTTCTTGCTGAGCTGTTGAGCTCACCCCTTACCATGACTATCTCAGATGATGAGGAGGTTGCCGAGGAACAGGAGGGAGCGTAGAGATGGTGTCAGATTATTCCTCAGCTTAGTATAGTTTTGTTTTTATTTATCTTATTAGAATGGTTATATAGGGTTTTAAATTCATTTTTAGGGATAAGCACTTCGGTTTTAAATGTTACAGATATTAGACTGCCACTAGTAGGTTCTTAGACATTTCATTACTTTAATTATGGGTTTGTCTTGTGGTAATTTGAAGTTAAATTTTAAATTTTTGAAATATTTTGACTAGTCGTTAGACCAGTGCCCGTGAGGGCTGCACTCTTACCTTGTACGGGTTTGGGGTGTGACAATGTACCCCCCCTGTTTTTTAATCAATAAATGCTCCCTTCTTTCTCCCCATTTGCTAGGCGTGTATGATGCCGATAAGCCATGGCAGTAAGTAGATCCTTTTCCCATAAGTAAATATGATTTTTACAAATTTTTAAGTTCTTTTATTATACATATTAGTAGCTTAAGTTGGAAAGTTTTTTTTTTTTTTTTTTTTTTTTGAGACCAATGCCACATTGGGTAAATCTCTCTCTCTCTCTCTCTCTCTCTCTCTCTCTCTCTCTCTCTCTCTCTCTCTCTCTTTTCTGTTGGTTATTAAATGTCCTCTTTTACAAAAGTGCTCCCCAACAGCAGAAACTAAAGGTGCAGCAACCACTTCGCATTTACAACCACCTAGTTGTACATGCCGCCACCGGAGACACCATCCAGATCCAGTTACAGGGGCTCAGTAGCTGGTTCTTCACAATACACTAACCTATAACCTATGTTAGGTTACCTTAAGTATGTAAATGACCACATTTATAGGGTAGCTATACTGGACTTCGAGCATTTCTTCCGGCACACTATGACATAGCATACATTTTTCATACAGTAAGAGAAAAATTGGTGTCGACAACTTTAACCCAAGTGATCGAGAGTACAATCCATTAAAGAGGTGAACATAGCTAGCATTATGCAAGATTGCTCAAAACGGATTCCATCTGGCTTGTTTCCTATGGAACGGAATCTTGTGGGCCACAGAAAAATGCTAGAGTATAGACACCTAGTGATCAATATTATCCAATCAAGGATTGATGATGGAACTTCCATTCTACTTCGGTTAGATAATTGGAACCCTCATGGCATTCTGCTCAACAGGTATGGAAATAGAAAAAGAATGGCCTCAAGGAGTAACAGAATGCCTCCAGATGCTTCTTTCCTCTGTGTTGGGTCTTGGAGGCCAGGCAGGCTATCCTCTACCACTCTTGCTCAAGCTTGTTCAGCTCTCCCAAAAGCATAATTTGAAAACTCGGATTTCAGTCTTGTTTCAGTGAGGTCCAAATCCGAAATTTCGACCGAAATGGGTAAAACTTCACCGAAACAGTTCATTTCTGGATTGGCACAAGGACTCGATTTGCTACCCGAAATCCCACTGAAATACTGTATTTTTCTATTTCCGAAGTCATCTTATTTCAGAGTTCAGACCAAATGAAATCTCAGAAATTTTTTAAATTTCGGCAAAATTTTGCCAAGCTTTTTGCCCAGAATGGATAGAAGGCTTACAAGCAGTGGAAACACTGTTACATGGTTTGCCACGGCTTTTGGCACCTTTTCTTCCGATTCGGCCTGGGATTTGGTTGGAATGAGAGCAACAAGGTTACCCGGTTTGACACCGTCTGATTCAAGGGATTCATTCATCGCCATAGTTTCATTAGCTGGAGAGAGATCACAGGAACCCTTCCTACCAGGGCCTTTCTTCTTCAGCATCATATCCTCATCTAGCCATTTTGCAGCCTTTGCTGGTCAACTACAGAAGACTATAACCACGTATTCATCAAGTTCTCTCTCTCCTCTCTCTTTGGGAAGGAATCTTTCATAGGTGTTGGCCTCCCTGTAGGAAGATACAAACCTTTCATAAGGAATGGAGGTGGATAAAACAAACATTCAAAGGGAAGAGCACTTGTGATCTTGTTGGGAAACTAGCTTTTAGTGCAACCATTTACCACATATAGATGGAAGACAAGTTTAGAACATGGAGTGGGAAATCCGTAAGACTTGATTAGATTTGGGATTCTATTATTTGTTAAGTGTGCGGCACCATCACCACTTTTCAGAGACATTGTCAGAACTCTCCTAAAAAATAGACTTGCTTTTAAGGACTACCAATCCAACTAAATGTGGATAAGACTTAAGAGGTCCTGGGACTCCTGATTGTATCTTATCTTCTCTGCCTCTGTTCGGTTTCTGATTTTATATACTCTATTCAAGCCCAAAAAAATGAGGACAATTTCTTCTTAACTTACTCTATTAGTTTTCAATTCCCATCGGTATCCTCCTTGTATCCTTATGTAAGGTTAATTCCATGACTACTCAATATACCAAATTCAAAACCTATGATGAATGAAGTATGCATTAGAAAGCTTCCGAACACTAAATTGTACAAGTTTATTATTGTAAAAAAAAAAAATTCAGATAACTAATCTTTCAGAATACTCAAAACCATCATAGCCAATACATGTTCCATCATAGCCAATACACGTTCATCGTTAAATGAAAGGCAAAATAATTATCTCAAGTTCTCAGTAAGTTCTCAATTATGACATTCCATCCCAATCAATGAATAATACAAGTGCATTGAGATCACAATAAACACTGCAATATAAATTATGACATAGTGGACATAACACTAATGAAAATCACCCCAACAAAAGAAAAGGAATCATGTCAACCACTTTATAGAAGTCCACTTACTTGTATGCAGGGATCCACACATCAGGATTGTTAGATGTGGTAAATAAAACAAACATCTGATATAGGGTTGCACCATAGGAATAAAATACTGTCTTTCCCTGCTGAGTATCTTCAAATATGACATAAGCTAACCAACTGGAGAACAAAAGAAACAGAAGTGCAAGAGCCTGTAAGAAATTAAAACGAAGTCAACACCAAGTAAACACTATCACACAACAACTACAGATATCTATAAAGGTAGATTTATAATTCACCAGCCAAAACTAACTAGCTCTGCTCAAAAGCCTCTGTAAGAGAAAAAGAAAAAAATTGTCCTCACAGCCGCTGTGAAAAGATGTTTGTCAAATTTCATTGATTACTTCAACCATATGGCCCAGACCCACAATATAGTTGATTTTTTCTCCTGTATTGTCATCTGTGGAATCCAAATGACAATCCTTGCCATTAGGCAGATAGTGGACCATGTAAATTGGCCATCTGCCATTTTTTGAAGGTAAAAACAATTATACTGATTGGTCCCAGCTTGTAGAACCCCAATTTCGAACTGCTATGGGCGCTGGGCCCACCGAAGTGCTAGGCAACACAGATTTTAAGTAAGGCAATTTCATAAATTCAGGATAAATTAAGGTCCTTTTGGTAGGAAAACAGGAGCTAGGATAGCTCTGGAATTAAAATTAAAGACAAGGGGCAATCTCGGAAGCAAATATAAGGACGGGACGGGATGGGATGGGATGGAATTAATACATAAGGCTAGGGATAATATTGGGAAGAAGGGATATTGATTTGCTGAAATCTTGGGGATAAAACTGAGTTGTCTTCGACCTTTAGTTAACACAGGCACCCAATACTCAAACGAAAACCAAAAAAAAAAAAAATAGAACTACCACCTTATAAAACAGACACAAACTGCCCCAAGGTACCAGATTCAGCATCGCATAGACCTGTTCGGCCTTTCCAGACAAACAAATATTGATTAAACAGAAATATGGGTGTACGATTTGAACTGGTTCAGGAAACAATCGCTAACAGGATAGGTCTGGTCTCAAGGAAATATCTCACAGTCTACAAAAGTTCTTGAATCCAGATTGCACATGTTTGGTCACCTGGGGGAGGGAAACCTACACCTACGCTCAGAGTTTCATGTTAAATGGAATGATACCGAAAGAGATCGATCCCAAAACCTGGGACTGCTGGTACTGTGAAACAGAAAGAACGACGTAGAACAGAGAAGAAGTAGACTAAAAGGGGAAGAGAAGGATGAAGGGAAGGAACCAACCAAGGGGAAGGTGGTTCAGCTCGCAGGGAAGAGAGAGAAGAAGAAGCAAAAGCACCCCCGGCCAACAGGCCATGCAAAGCAACAACCAAAAACTCATATTTCCTTTCTTTTCAATCTAATCTCCTATCGGTAATTTATTTTTAATTACATTTGTATATAAAGAAAAATAAATTACTTCAAACTTAAAACTAACTCTCTGACTCCTATCTAAAATAAGCAAGTTGAACTTAAATGGTGAACTTGAGCAATAGATATCTTAAGTACCTAACATGCCTTTATAAAATAAAACAAAAAGGTAACAAGATAATCCCAAATAAAGAAGAATAAAAAGCCAATCCATATCTTCTTTGCTTGTGGGCCCCTGCCACTGAATCACATATGGTCCATATGTACTGAATCATATCCCTTCCTCTCCAAATCTAGACCAAATTGACCTATTGATTGTGCATGTGGTGTAAAGCTTGTGGGCTGAAACTTGCTACATGAATCAAGGGTGACGTGGGCAGTATGCCAACCAAACTCGGCATCCAACTAAGTTGTCACATTGCAGCTTTTTAGGGCCCTGTGGAGGAGCTACTCTTAAAAAATAGAAAAAAAATCAACTACCCCCCAAAATAGTTCCGAAACATCAGCTACCACCCACAACTTTCAAAAAACATCAGCTACCACCCAAACTTTTACCACCATTAATCAAATAGATCCACTCCATTAAACAAATCCTGTTAGTTGCTTATGTCATCTAAAATCGTTTCTAAAATGGAAAATAATACCCTTAAGGAATGTTGAAAGACGGTTTTACCCTCATTCACTTAATTCACCATACACCCCCAATTGCAGTCTGGAATCCCGACTCGAACGGAAGAAAGGAAGAAATCCTTTCTTCTCCAACTGCGTTGGCTCACCATCATCGCCGACGACAAGGCAAGACTTCTTCCTCCTCGATGCAACGCTTGTCGTCAAAAGGGTGTCAAAGTAAAGGAAAGCAGAGAGACTGAGATTCAAGAAATATCAAGAAACTGAATCCCTAAATGAATGTTTCAGAAACGTTCAAGAAACCAAAAGAATCACAGGTTGTGTAAAAGAAATTGTGAGGTGAAATAGCAGAAATATCAGTCAATAGACATCTCAAGATCTGAAATTGGAAAAATTAACAAGTTTCAGATCTGGAACCAAACAATGACAGATCTGAAATCAGAAAAAAAAAATTTGAGAGTTCACGAACAAAGAAAATCGGACCATCAAGAACAGAGAACCTTCACGAACAAAGACGATAACCTTCATGAATCTCTCTCATCTGCTGCTCTAGTTCATCATAAGATCTTCTTGAACCCAACAAAAATGGTGGAAAAACTAGAATTTGTAGAAGAACTCGGCAGTACATGATTACAACATACCCTTTTATCAAACGCTTTTATAGATCCCCAGATTGCTGCCTTGGAGAACTCAAAGGAAACAGAGAAAGAAGTGCAGGTATGTCTGAACCCCTCGGAGTACTCAACAGCGATGGATGCAAATAAAACCCTTTCTCTGCAATCGCCTTCTCTTCCAGTAAAACTGCTGGTGAAGATGATGAGTCTGCCCTTGGTCAACCCACGTTGCAGACAACCCACGTTGCAGACAACCCACATTGCAGACTATGTAGTTGAATGGTTGATTGAGCTGAGAAAATTAAACTGAAGTTGGAATCCAACGTTTCTGCAGGATTTAAGAACCTCGTCTCATTTTTCTTCTACCTTCCCCTTTCCTCTCGTCAGTTCAAGTTCTCAACCCATTTACTTAAATTCATTTCTCTTGATGGCACTGTCAAGACTAGTTCTCATGACGTTTCTATTGGCAATTTTTTTCCTTCTCCAAAGTGATCTCTTCCAATTTGTTATGACATCTCTATCGACATCCTGCTGTCAGTCTCTTTTTGGTATGAGATTTCAACTAGTGATCTAATCTCAGTTTCTTTGTTAAATCAGCTCCTATGGTGGCTATTCCCTGCAAGTTTTAATTGATTCCTATGGCGATTACCTGCAAATTTGTGGCCAATTAATTTCTTTGGTGATTCCTTGCAAGTTTAATCGTTCTTATGTTTTTACTTGATTCTGATGAGATAACGATCTCAACCGTAAGTTCGGCCGTTTCGATCGGCATCACTTCAAAGTTGACGATCTGATTCGAGTGGCAGAGACGATGGTTTTTTGGGCAATTGAGAGTTGTAGAGGTGGTTCGAAGAGGAGAAGAGTTTTTCGCAGAGCAGAAGAGTCCAACCCTAGGATTGGGCTGTTTATAAAACGAAAATGAAAAGGGTTATATTAGTAATTTTACTAGTTTTTAAAAATTTTCAATTAAAAACAAGAAGGGTAAAAATGTATAACGCTGATTTCTGTCTCCTCCGTCAGTTACTTGGGTGTAGTTGATTTTTTTGAAAGGTGTGGGTGGTAGCTGATTTTTTTTTCTAAAAAATACTAAGGAAATATACACTGACTTCAATGAAACGTAGCTGAATTGCTAAATACTTTAACAAGACTCAAAACAGAGCTAACTGATTCAAAAACAGCACCATAGTGAAAAAGAATGACCAAGTTACCAGGACATTGAGTTACATGTCCATCATGCCAACCAACATGGTGATGCACTGATGCATGCTCATGACTTCAACAAGACTCACAATAGAGCCAACTGATAGAAAAATAGCACTACAGTGAAAGAAACAACCAAGTTACCAGGACATTGAGGTACTTGTCCATCATGCCAGCCAACGTGACAATGCATGCTCGTAATTCCCTGAGTCCAAAATAAATAAAATTAAGAGAAGATATCAAGTAAATGATGACTGTATAAAGGACCTTTGTCCCTAAAGTTGTCCAATTGCACAATTCCCACCATTTGTCGATTTTTTCAGTTGGAATTTTGAATATCAAATCAACCAAACAACTAAGTTAAGAGAGTACACCTCAACACCAAATGCCAATATTAATAAAAAAAACATTAAATCAATTTCTAGTTTACTACAAGGTCCAGCTAAAATCAGCACTCTAAATGCATTTTGAAGATTTTATCATTAATTTGCAAATTAAAACAATCAAATTTTGCATTTTTTACAACAAATTTTTTTTCTAAACTAAACCACATAGAATAGAAGTTGAAGATTATAAGAACATTAAGCCACATAGACCTTTGGTTTTTCTCTATTTCTTTCAAATTAATAATAGGAATTTTATCAAAGAGGGATCAGACAGTCACAGGAGTCCAATTTTCAATTTTACAAATTTGAGTATTGAAAAGGATGACTTGGAACAGAATCAATGAATTCAAAGAGCATCATTTAATCAACTTATAACAATAGGTCAGAAGACAAATACAAACAAATTATACATCTACATTTTCACTTAGAGAAAAGTACAGTTTCCAAAAGTGCACCAATGAGCTTATGAAGGAAGAAAATATAAAGCTTAAGAGCATACCTGACAGTTAAAATGAAAAAAAGAACACGAACATATGGAGCAATCCTCAATGGTAGAGAATCTAATGGTACCGGAGATATGTAGAGAGTATAAATAAATATATCAGCAACCAAAACTAACAGAAAAGTGACCTGCAAAAGCAGTGAGAAAATGAATCAATTAATTGAATCCAGGAGATGTGCATGCATATAAAAATAAGGGTGCTTCTAACATTTACTATCCCAGTGATTGCTAACCAATTAAAACCAGCCACATGGTACATGGGGGGCCCATCTGATTGAGGACCTTGCCAACTGGTAAAACTTCAGCCTCGGATGAGTAAAGGAAACAGTTTAAAATTTAATCCGAAGTTTCAAATTACTAAAAAAAAAATGCAACAGGAAAATGAATATAAAGTCCAAGATAGTGCAATGTCATTATTTTTGTAAATTTGGATTCAACTTTGAGCCGCTTACTCGGCTCATTTGAGGCAAAATTTAACCGATGATATGAGTGTAAGGCCCTATATCACATGGGCGGCTGGGCCTACTCATGTACCATCACTTGACAGGTCATGAATGCTAACATTCACTATGGATAGTGAACGTTAGATTGTCCAATAACAGGACACAATTAACCTTGTTAAAGAAAGACATGGCCAAAGAAGTAAAATGACTTAAAGGAGAAGAAAAAGAAAAAATACCAGGATTCATCTGTGAGAGAGAGAGAACGAGAAGACACATTTAAAAAGTTTGAAGAATTGTATACCTATTAGCTTAAAACCCATTAATAGAAATTCAGTTCAGCCACAACCAGGCGAGGATGAAGATGCATTTTACCTCCTCCTCACCAGCTTTACAACATTAAACGACTTTGATACGCTTCAAAACATTAAAGCAAATGCTTTGAAATTTCCCTAACACGGAATTCATGAATAATAGATAAGAAACGGATTCAAAACCTTTAAGCTTTTATTAGATGGCCAGAATTGACGAACTAATCAGAAATGGCGTCACGGCAAGCATCAGTCACATAGTGTAGTCAGAGAAAGAGCCACATTTATGCTTGCTCTGCCCATGATAAAATAACGAACATCATATTTAACTGTCTGTGATAGATGGTAAAAAAAAACCGCGTAGGGATTTCCAACATACAATTTGAGCAAAAATTGCTCAGACACAGGGTGTTTGGTATCACTAACAATGCTATAAAGTTTATTTTGGGAAACACTTCATCGATTCTTACCATGGTTGTCATAGGAAACAAACACTTAACATAAATGATCCCCAAAAGAATAAGAAGTGAACCAAAAACAAACACAGCAAAAGAGCAAACTTATGCTAATTTAGTATATCCAAGCCTCCAAGATCAGGAGAACCTAAGGGCCTGAGGAGCATGCCTCACTTTGCTTCACAATTTGGGGTTTGGGGCTTACTAAAGCTTTTAAAGATATCAGTACAGGTCTTTACCATCCAGAGCCTCAACATGTAGGACCCATATGCCACAGAAACTCTGATTCATGTCTCCCACTACACAACAGTTTCTGAAATGTTACGTACAAAACAAGGTTCAAAATTTGGATTTCACCCCCATTTTACCCTCGGCCAAAACCGAAATATTTCGGTGAAATTTCGGTAAATTTGGAATTAAAATTTTGATAGCCATTTCGTTTCAGTTTCTTGTGAACCTAAATATTTCGGTAATTTTTGCAAAATTTCAGCAATGGTATGAAACCATTCTTGTGATGACTGTTGAACTGAAGTTTATATATTCCTTTTCTGCTCCTATGGCCTGAAAAACCAACCTTTAACTTGAGTTACTTGATTAGGAGTTGCACAACTTTTGGTTTCCATCTTTACTCTTAACAGAGCCTCATTACCCATTGATGTTGGAGGGGAAGGAGACTTTGACATGAGCAAAATCTTAAATAGACAAACCCTTGTCTCACCACATTCATAAAGCATAACTCCACTAAAAAACAAGAATTATTCATTCCCCCCCCAAAAAAAAAAGAAAAAAAGAATCCATTTGAGAAGTATATGGACGAAGGGTTGAACATTATCTTCATCTCAAAATTTGAAAGCACCTACCTTCAATTTGTTCAAATGATTCTTCCAATAAAATCTTCCCTCATAAGCCATTGGAAATAAGCTATGTATGAATAGTATAAGGAGAGTTATAACCTGCAAAAGATACCAAATTATGTAAACTGCATATAGGCAGATCATATAGCTGTGACAACAAACAAAAAAACCAGTAACACTAAGGACTCAGTACTACAGAGTTGTGATGAACAACCTAAAGCATCAAAAGACTACAAGCCAAGTAGTACACAGTCTTTAAAGGGGCGTACCCAGTACACGACGCACCTGCCACTGCAGGGTCCGAGGAGGGGCTTATGTGCAGCCTTACCCCCACTTCCCGGAGAGTGTTTCCAGTTTCGAACACTCCTTATACCATTCAATTCATCACACAAAAAGGCACTAGATTTCAATTCAGCTAGCATGTCCACTTCATAGTTAAAACTACATTTGCAGCACATACAGTGTAATATCTATGATTTGGATTTCGCATGGCTCTAAAAATGGTATAAATAATATATTTGTGTCTGAGAAGATAATGACGGGTCCCCTCAGTTGTGGAGAACTATACCATTGCACACAACAAATTCAGTCCTTACACACTACCAAAATGTGTGTAAAAACAGGAGGGGATCACAGGAAATACCACTTATTGTTGCTTCAAATGAGATTTCCAGAAAAAGTGGCAAGTTATCCTGCAAAATTACTTTTAAAGATTCTGCAGGATCCAATATTATAACAGGACCCATATCTTAGATACTTACAGAAAAATGACAGAAACATTTCGAAGTTGCAGCCTCCACTTAGTTGGAACCCACAAGAACATCAAACCACAAGGTTCAAGTTCTACTTGTATCAATAAGAAAGCACCTTCTATGCATAAATGCCAAATGGATGTATCACGAACTATCTATGACAAAGCATCTAAGCAGCATTCATTTATACAGTATAATTGATCATAACAACCTCATAGGTAAGAGACTGAGCACCAGTTAAGTACGGCAACTGCCCAAGGAAGAAGTATTCTCTGTTATTGCAAGAATTTGAACCATACTTCCAACACCATAAAGGTTTCTGCAAAGATCTCAAGTAGGGGAAACTAAATTAATTAGCCACATTAAGCAATAAGATACTTGAAAATTGACGGCCAAAAAAATAAAAAAAATAAAATATATATATATATATATATATATATATATATATATATATATATATATATATATATATATATATATACCCTTCAGCTACCCTTCAACTTTCTCAACATGCCAGTATAAATACAGCTAACAAAAGGCATTAACAGATGGTTGTGGGGTTCAATGGTTAAATGTCTGACATTAAGCAATCAGGCTACGCACTAGCAGTTAAGCATCTGGATTCACACCATCCTCTGCTAAACTCCAAACTTCCTTAATTTAGAAGTGTGTCCCAAAAAGGGTCCTACAGTGCTCCAGACTGTTACATAGGTCCTGGAACTCAGGACCAAGATGTTCCATTAGAAGAAAGCTATTCGAAACCCAACTGACCTCTAAGAAATTCAGCCCTATCAAAGCAAAAAGATTAAGAGACCAGAGGAAATCAAATTGAATAAAGATGAAGTAGAACTTCGCTGCACGTTCAAATCTTGATTCATCAAGAACTTGCTCAGGTATACCAATACCATCTTCTGCCTGAAAAGTGAAATTTCAAAATCAATCATGAATTGAACAACAATGCACCAAAAGTCCAAAACAAACTGCAAATACTGTTATGGCTAGATAAATTTTCCTTCAGAAATTTCCGTAGTCATCTATTAAAGAAATTTGAAACAGCAAATAAGAATTTAGAGAATTTCAGAAGTTTCGAGGTCCAGAAATTATCAAAAACCAAAAAAGGAAAAAATCTGTCAAGCACAGAATCTCCAGGGTTGAGACAAACAAAAATTCACATCCATTTCCAGCATAACAAACAAAAAACAGATTCCAGACAATTTTTAAAATTAGTCAACAAAGTGTACAGCCTCTAAAAAACCAAGCATGAATTTCAATAAAATTCACATCCAAAATAGAAAAAGATGAAGCCTCAGCCCTGTCATTGAACAGACACAGACACTCAAAACATATCAAAGGATTTTATATGGAATTCATCCGGAGGGGAAGGTATCTCTACAGTATGTAAACACTAAACATTATGTCAATTTTTTAGTTCATCATCAATGGATTCAAAATCCATCATAACTGGAAGACTAACAAGTATAATTTTTTAAAGGGCAGAGTTAGAAGAATATGATGAGGGCGCCTTGGTGTGACGGTAAGGTTGTCATATTGCAACTTGGTGGTCACAAGTTCAAATCATGGAAACAGCTTCTCCACCTTGTGGGGTTAAGGCTGCGTACATTCTGTCCTCCCCAAACCCTGCAGTAGCGGGAGCCTCTTGTACTAGAACGCCCTTCTTTTAGTTAGAAGAATATGATATTTTTTAATTGCACCCAAAACAGCTGGAAAAGAACCAGTCAAAAGAACTAGGTCCAAGTCCAACTAAGCAACCTGGAGGGAATGACACTTGCAAGAATACATTGCGTATTTCTAACATATCGACACACCCATGTCCTCATGCTTTGCCTATAAATTTACACACAAGAAATGTAATGCCCAAGATTTTTCAGATAATTTATGCTTTGGTGATGCTTAGTAATTTTGGGACACATTTTGAAAATTAGGTGCTGTTTAGCATATTGTGGCGTTGAGTAGTACATAGGCATGCATGGTAATGTTTAGCCTAGCTTGGATTGTCAATCCGAGGATGGGGATCATGCTTAGACTGGCATGGGACCATGTAAAATATCGCGTATTGGTAGCATATCGTTCAAGCAATTTTAAGTTACGTATCGTATTGTATCATGCATACAATGGATACGCTTAGATACAGGGCAAGATACGTTTGGATACGGGGCAAGATACGCATGGGAATGATTATGGAACATGCAAAGCACATTATTAAGTATAAAAACAATATAATAAGTAACATTAAGAAGGAAAATATTTCTTACATTCATACTTACTAATACCATGTCAAAGTTGAAAGTTTTTACCTATTTCCGGTAGGTTTTGCTTCAATGATCAATTAAACTTCAATCTACGATTTAAACAACAGTTGGACGCTTGCTTCTAATTCATTTTTTGATGCATAATCAAAGCTCTAAAGTTTGGAGAGTGATTGAATTACAAATAATGGTCGAAATCCAACCATCTTGCAAACTCTTTCCGCTGATTTGCAACTAGCAACAGGAAATGAAGATGACACTCCTCTGAAAGCCCGTATCAACCTGTATCGGTCGATACTGTCCGAATGATCAATACTTTTTGTCTATTTTTATCCAAAATTTAATTTTAGCCATATCGAAGTGTATCGTTGTGTATCAACCCGTATCGGTTCGATACAGTGGCTAAGCAGTGATACACAACACTATTTTAAAAATTGGGGTATCATATCGACGACCTACGATACAAATGAGTATCGGTACGTATCGACCGAATTGTGTCGAATCTTAAAACCATGCATGGGACCCATAAGGAGAAATCGTTTGATACTAAATCTAGAAACATGTTGCGTATGAACCTTTGGATGCAAGGGAATATTCTTTTATGATGCAGTATTTTTAAGAATAACATTACCTATAAGGACTAATTTACAATAATAGGATAATGTGATTTATATTAAAATATATTAAATTGATATTGTGAGGAAGAGCCAAAATCGTGGGCAGCAGGTAGGGCCATTTTAGGTGGATTTTAATTTATGATAAGTAATGAAATTAGAAGTTAGAAGAGAGTAGGTAAATGGACAGCAAGTGTCCACTTTGCCATGTGATTCTGATGAAGGATAAGATAGATAGGAAACTGTTTTGGGGACTGTGAACAGTTCCCATGAACAGTAATGTAGAAGAAAAAAGAGAGTGAGTTGTAGGGGAAAATGAATGAAGGAAGCGTGCCCCACACACCCCTCTTTGCAAGGAGAATTAAAAAGAAAGAGAGGGAATTCAACATTAAGAGAGGAAGGGAATTAAAAAGGAGAGATATAATAAGTTGAGATGATATAGGAGAGGGGGAGAGAGACTTCGACAAAAGCTTTATATCCCAAACCGTAGATCTAGCTAGAGAGACAGAAACCGAGAGGGGGTGAAAAGGTAGAGAAGGAAAAAAGAAAGAGAGAAAGATGAGAATCCATAAGGAGAAGGAGAGGAAGATCAACAGTGAAAATACAGGTAAGATCAGCTACTGTAACAGATTTAGCCTCAGATTTATCTACACCTTCACCTTAATTTCTGTATCAGTTTATAAATCAAATCTGTCTCTTCTATGGATCTGTAAGATCAGTTTCTACACACATACATCAGATTTGTATAATCAGTATATACGTGTCAGTTTCAGATTTGTATAATCAGTATATATGTGTCAGTTTCAGATTTGTAAATAAGTAAATATATGCCAATCCAGGATTATGCATCAGTCCAATATCAGTCTATACATCAGATTGTACATTAGTTCCATATCAGTTTTACTTCTAGATTCAAATCAGATTCAAATGCTAGTTTCTTTATCAGTTCATCACAAATTTATGGGCAGATTGTGTACGCTATTTTAGGGACCCAGTTCAAGGGGTCTAGAAGTGGAGTTTGGGGTAGATAAGGTACTATTTGGGTGGTCAGTACCATGGTTTTAAGTGTTGATAAAATACATCCCGTATCCACCATGATGGCAAAGAGGATTCAAAGCAACCTAATTTAACAAATCCTCTTTGCTGCATGATCTTTATGCAGTCCAATCTCAAATCAGATTTAGAAAGCAACAAGAAATTCAACTTATCTGGAAATCTAACCCTTAGAATCTCTCCAAACTTGGGGACAATGAACTTTAGGATATATTTGAACACATACTAAAAATTGAAGACGATCCAATCATAGTTGTAGAAGATATGAATTTTTGAAAACAGCCTATGTTCTGACGACGCCCCTGGTTACCAGCAGATTTAATCGATCTGATTATAATCTCCAGTTTCATAGTGTATTGATGATCAGACCAGTAGTGAATGACGTAGCAATTATGTCAGAAAAAGGGAGAGATTGATGGTATTGAAAATAGAACAAAGAAAGACAAGGGAGGGGGGTCTGTGGTTGAGTCTCACAACCAAGGAGACTCAACCAGAAAATTATTGATAATTTCCTGGTTCTCTAAATGTCTGCCGCCCTCTTCTTCATATTATTTATAGACTTAAGAAAGATTATAAAATAAGGAAGGATTTAGTCCTCCAAAGAATATACTATGATAAATTAAAAAGGAAAACTTGCCTTTATAGATTTAGGAAAGTTTCCAAAAAAGAAAACTAACAAAATATCAATCCATAACTTAACTACTTGCCGACTAACTTTAGGAAAAAAAATCTAAGAATAATTTAGGAGAGAAATAACAAAAGAAGGAAGCAAAAATCTCTAAAAAATTCTGTTGGTACTGTTCACGTGAACAGTGTTATTGGCTGGCTGACTCCTTGTTGTTGGCTGGCTAGGCTGGTTTGGTTTAGGCCTTGTGTGGATCATCTCATCCCTTTTGGTGTAGACTTGAACTGCATCACTCTCCGATACGTATCCGTATCGGCAGTGGTCAATACGATACTCTTGAATACATATCTCTTTTATTTAAACAAAAAGTGTATCCACATGTGTTGACTGTATCGAACCAATACGTCTCGATACAGATCGATACAGTCGATACACTCGATACGTATCGATACACTTAAGTTTTCATTCTTGCAAAAAATAAGATACACTTACCGATACGGCTCGATACACCTTGATATGAACCGATACACATCGATACAAATTGATACGGTTCGATACGGTCAGTACAAACATATAAAGCCTGATACAACTGATTTTTCACTTTCCTGGTCTTCTTCCTTGCTAAAAACCTATTGTTCATATTTACCGAAGGTTGTAGCTAATCGAATGTCATCAACTATGTCTTTAATCCTTGAAAATACTTCAAGATTGTTTCTTATAGTGTTTTTATGCTTAAAAATTTTGTTTTGCATGTTCTCTAATCATCCCTGTGTGTATCTTGTCCCATATCCTAGCGTATCCTAGCATATTCATCGTATCCATGATACGTCTCTTAAAATCGCCTGACCGATACGCTACCGATATACAATACTTTAATCCTTGGTCAGTACATATGAAGTGATATTAAATTTATAATACTTGCAAGCTGGTGTTGTTGACCATTGAAGGGACGAACGAATTGTGTGCGAGGAAGAGGTAAGTGGAGTATAGCGAATTCACACCACTTAGGTGATGCATTGTTAACTAAATCTATTTTCCTTATGACCTTATCCGTTTGCATATGAAGTATGTACTTTGATTATCTAAATTCCATGATAACCATAATATGTTTTTATAATGGTGATGTTTAGTAGTGTTTGATCATGCTATGATTTCGTACATATGAAAGTATGATAGAGTCGGTTTTATCATGTTTTATATTACCATCTGCTAAGAGTATGAGTGAATAGTGGTTTTGGCATGCATCTTAAGTAAGAAGTGATAAAGAGGAATGTGAAATAGGGAGAGATGATGAGTTGATGTTGAGGGTAATTAACTATACAAATAGAGAGTAAATGAGGACAATAAGGGTGGACCGTAATGGCCACCTAAGTCATGATCCGTGAGCCACGGATCATGATTGGGTCATGTACGGTGATCGAGTCACCAAGGTCATAAGGAGTGACCAAAATATGGCCGTATGAAACTCTATTAGGACAGTAATATCCAATTATTCCTGGCAGTTAGCAGGATATGAAATTAAATTTAGATTGTTCTAAAATAAAACGGAATGAGATTTTCTTGCATTGCATTGCATTTATTGGAGTTGTTTTGTGGATGTTTTCAGTGTAGTGTATTTTCTATATTCTCTTACTGGGCCAGTTAGCTCACCCTTAAAATTAATGTCTCAAACAACAAGGATGATGAAGCGGAGCAGGAAGAAGCTTAAAGAATGTCCAAGCTTATTTCCTAGTAATTGATTTCTTTTTTATGGTTCTAGTAGGATTTTAAATTTCAATGTAAAGACAATTTATTTTCAGTCTATTATTATTGTATGTAGACACTAGATTGCCACCAGTACGCCTTTTGGAACCTAAATACAATTGTTCTTTATTTGACTTCGTTTTTAAGATAATAAAGTTTTGGAGTTTAGTTTATTTGAGTGATCGTTTGATCAACGCCCGTGAGGGTTCTACCTTCACCTAATGGGTTTGGGTCGTGACAAGACAGATATTATGTTTAACAAACTGAAGCTTCAATGTCTTGATAGCATACCCGAGTTTTTTATAGCCCACCTTTACCTATAAAGAAAGAGACGCCTCTTCTCAAAGACAAAGATGTTCCACGTAGGAAAGTTAGAGAAGTATAAGCTGAAAGAGTGGACTGAGAGGGCTCTGCAGAATCTGTGATAAAAGAGAGAAAGAGTGACTGTTATAATCCAGGCATTTTTTTATTGTTGAGCCCACTTGGGGTACCTGATGTTTAGATCATTAAGGTTTAATAGGTGGTACATGTGGTATAAGGGCTTTGTATTAGGTTTAATAGGTTAGAAGTTAGATTCAATCAAAGTCATTTCTGTGTAACAGTAGCAATATGGTAATTAGTTGTACCTATGTATATGGGCTGCAGGCCTTCTTGGGTTTTATTGGTTTTATCGGCCTTTTATGTTATGGGATTCTAGTTCGTTAAAAAGAGTTAAATTATTGTTTCTAGAGTGTCTAGGAGTGCTTTGGGTACTAAGTTATGGTGTAGTTTCATTTTGTAACTAATTAATATTTTGGAATTTAGTGCCCAAGTTTAGAAGGCCTACACCACCTACACAGAATGAACGACAATAAGTTCTCTCTCAAGCTTTTAGCTATTACCGTATAGATTATCAGCTGCCCTTGAAGCTCCTTTATTTTTTATTTTCTGTTCCTACTACAGCACTATAGCAGATACTTCAACCACCAAAACATCCCCCTTTTCCACCATTAATCTCCATGGAACCCTCACCAGATCACTGTCCTAGCCTCCCAGGATCCCAGCCTTCTTTAATCCTTCCTCATCCTCACTCTTTCTTCCACCAACAAAACCCTAGTCATTGTAATATCATCTAATGTCCTCAACAAAACCTATCCAGCCCTTTAACCATAGATTCAACTTCAGAAAAACCTAACTCCTTTAAACTACAATTGATTCCAACCATTCACCGCCATTCCCTCTAAATGCTGATCCTAATTTCACCCCTTAACCTAATTTCACCTTTACTCTTTAGGGTATTTGGGGCTTGATTCAGTCTTTGATGACTATTAACATTGTAGAACCCTAGCTCTGCGTCACCAACACATTCAACTAGTGATATCCATTTTTAGAGATATTTTAGACAAAATATACGCCCACCCAGATCATATAAACTCGCCTATTGGAACCTTTTGATGGCCAAGTATAAAATGGAAGCAACAAGATCAGTAAGAATTTTGTGTAGTCTATAAAGAGGTCAGCACATTGGTCGATTTAAAATCCATTAACTTTCTTCTATATTCTAATGGTTAAGAGATTAAAACAAAGAGCAGAATCTAATGGCCAAGGGATAGAAAATGCTTTAAAAATTACTCAAAAAAAATGGGCACCCAATTAAACATATAAGTTTTTCTTATGCACATTTCTAAAGGAGAAAATATGACTCCTATATATAGAGTATTGACCCAAAGATGGGGAGGGAAATCTAGCATGGATTGTGAAACTTCCTTACCTCAACTAAAACTCTTTTCAACTGTACAGACTTCCAACAACATTTCTGAATAAAAAAAGTTGAAAACCAATATCAAATAAAATTCTTGCTGATGCCACATCTAATAAACTTATGAATCTATACACTCTCCGAGGTTCTAGGAATAACTAAAAACCTAGGACAGTTAGCATGGCTCGTCTCATAAGAGACCACTTCCCCACCAGGGGTCAATCAAATTCAGTAAAGAAGGGTGCCGCCAGTTGGTGACTCCTCTTTCCATCAGCGACAACCACCTTCCACCCCTCTCCCTGTTCTCCATTTGAGAACCCTACCCCTCACCTTGCCCCTAATCCTACCACCCCTTCATCCCTGCTCACCCTTTGTCTGCAGAGGGCTGCTGCCTTATGTTGCCGAACCCTGCAGTAACACCTCCTGCTCTGGTGTTGGTCAATGAGATGAGCTTCTCCACCCACTCCTTTGTGATCCCTGTGGATACCTCTTCTACCACTATCTGCTCTGTCTAGGGAAATGTCTAAGAAGTCCAGAGTCGAAGGGTAAAGATCTTAACACACCTGTGAGACCAGGAAATATTTTTAATTGCAGCCAAGGAGCATGCCCCTTCCCACAAAATCAGGTGCGTACCTGTCTCCAGTGTATATCCTTTACATGCATTAGGTATCCAATGGAACATCAGGGGTCTAAAGACCTCTTCAAAAACAATTTTAGACATTATCAGAGTTGGGAAAGCCCGAATTATTTCCAACAAATCCAACATTGCTCGAATTTGTATTATATTGAAGAAATTATGTTCAAGTCAAACCTTGTGTAAAGTATGCAAATGTTGTTTAAAATTGCCCTATAAAACAACAACAACAAAGCCTTATCCAAACTAAATGTGGTCTACAAGGATTCTTGTCCTCCAATCAGCCATGTTAGATGTCATACTTAAAACAATGCCTAAAATATGCATGTCTTTCCTCACCACCTCCCCTAGAATCATCTAAGGTCTGGCCCTAGCTCTTTTAAATCCTTCAATCAGAATCAAATCACTCCCCCGTTAGGGAGCATCTAACGGCCTCCATTGAACATGGCCATACCATCTCAAACGGATTTATCGCAGTTTATCATGTATAGGTGCTACTCCCAAATCAGCTCTAATACGATCATCCCTTAACTTATCCTTCCTAGTTTTGCCACACATCCATCTCAATATCCTCATCTCAGTTACACTAAGTCTATTTATATGATGCTTCTTAACTACCCAACATTCTGCACCATACATCATAGCCGGTCGAATGGCTGTCCTATAAAATTTTCCTTTAAGTTTTAAAGGAATACGCAAATCACACAACACTCCAAACGCACCTCTCCACTTCATCCATCCTATTTTAATCATCTGTGAAACATCATCCTCTATATCACATTTTTTATTTATGATTGAACCGAAATACCTAAATGATCACTTTGTTGTATATCCCTCTCAAGAATTTTCACCACCTCATTATCTGTCCTTGTGCGACTAGAGCTATCCACCATATACTCCGTCTTCGTTCTACTTATCTTAAAACCCTTTGATTCCAATGTTGATCTCCATAGCTCCAACTTGGCCTTAATCTTTGGTTTTGTCTAATCCACCGAAACAATATCATCGACAAAAAGCATGCACCAAGGAACTTTATCTTGAATGTCTCTGGTTAAATCATCCATAATAAGGGCAAATAGATAAGGGTTTAAAGTTGATCCTTGACGTAACCCCATTGTAATTGGGAATTCACTACCTTGATCCCCCACGGTTCTCACACTAGTCACTACATTATAATACATATCCTTAACTATGTCCACATATTTGCTTGAAACACTTCTTTTTTCTAATACATGCCAGATTAACTCTCTAGGAACTCTGTCATAAGATTTTTCTAGATTAACAAAGACCATATGGAGGTCCTTCTTGCCTTTTTTTACATCATTCCATGAGTCTCCTAAGCAAGTACATAGCTTCTGCCAGAGATCTACCTAGCATAATGATTTAAAATTGCTCTATATGGAAATAGTTTTTGGGGGATCAAAACAAAAAATTATTTTGGCATACTCTTGATTTTTAATGATGTTTTATTATAATAAGATTTATAAAATTTTTAGATTGGAGAAAAACCCTAGCATTTGAAAGTTAAAAATCGCCCCCACAATCGCAAATGCAGTTTTTGTTCTTGAACTAGAGAGTTAACTTCTTATCCTTTTGGAATGAATTTTATACTATTGTTATTGAATTCAAATTGAGGTATTTGCACAATTATGAATAATATCTTAAATAAATGTTACTTATAAATAAGTGTTGCACCTCTGTACTATTCCTATTAGTTGTCCCTATGTACTATTCAGGTCTGGGTTGAGAATAAGAAGCCTCGGTTGAAATTAAACCTTTTATAAGCCTGGAACCTCGAGTTGGACCAAGATGAACCAAGAACTTAAAAACAAGTCAAGATCTTGACCGAGAACATGTATACTTTGTGTCTCGCATTAGATCTTGTCTCGATCAAACTGTGGTGTCCAAGAATTTTGAAATCTCAGCAAGATTTAGAACCTTGTTTGCTATAGAGCTGGAGAGTTGACTTCTTATCCTTTTGGAATTTGAATTTTAGACTATTTTTATTGGATTCAAACGGGGGAGTGTTTGCTTATTTATGAATAGTGACTTAAGTTAATGAAATATAAAGAATAAGAAACATTTACTTAAATGGTATTAAGCATATATAAGTACTGCCTTGTAAGCAACATAGACAAGTGTTGTTGTAAGCAAATTACCAATATGAGTATTTTTTTTTTTTTTACTAACACTGTGTGATTATTATTACAAAAGAAGAGTTTACATATGCTTACATGAGTTAAAATAAGGTTTTCCTGAAGTATGTCACCTTACAATACCCATCTGGCCCCCAAGACGACCAACCAGACTGATGGGCAAAAAATGCACAGTCTCAGTCGAGATTTTCGAGCTTAACAAGACAAGATCGAGACTCGAGTTTCCAAACCTTGATAGCAAAAGCTCTGGTTCCTAATTGGGAGATGTAGTTTAACTATACGCATCATTCCAATGGTCAAATATGAATTTTGTGGAACGATGAAAAGGTTTCAATTTCCATAAGAAGCACGTTGGATCAGTTCATCCACTTTTGGATGCAAGATAAGGTAGGGTAAAACAGCTCATTGCAGTGTTGTACGAAGCGGCTGAATAAGCCTACTATTTCCATGAAAAGAAGGGTGTACTTTCTTTTCTTCTACCAAAACCAGGAAAGGAGTATGGTGTATGCCTCTTAACTCATCTGCTAAAAGACTAAATTTGTGGGATGATCATCAGAATCTGTCTCTTTCTATTGGGATCAATTCATGGGGCATCCTTGGTGACTTGAATGTAGTTCACTTTTGCCATGAGAAGACTTCAAAGGCTCAGTGGGGAGTTCGATTGATGACATTGGGGTTGATCACCTGAAGTGGGCTGGCATGAGATTTTACTTGGAACAATAGAAGAGTGGAAGACCAAAGAATTGCTTTCAAACCAGACAGGTCCTTGGTTAACCTAAAATGCCTCTCTTCCTTTAGCACTTTGGAAGCCTTCCTTGATAGCTCTAAAATTTCCGACCATTGTCCAATCCTTCTCACCATTAGCCCCTATCTCTCCTTCTGTCCTAAGCCATTCAAGTTCTCCGATATGTGGATCTCTCATAAGGATTTTCTGCCCCTAGTGAAAGAGGTTTGAGAGACCCCTGCGAGGGAAGTTAATAAGCCCCTTCTCATCCTTGCCCAAAAACTCAGGGAGGTGAAACATGTATTGACTATTGACTAAAATGGAATAGAAACTTTTGGCAATGTTTCTAATGCTGTCCAATTATGAAGAAGGGAGTTGTAATCTATTCAAATGAACCTCCAAACTGCTTTGACTGACTCTCTTCTTCCAGAACAGGAGAAGGCTTTTTAGACCATCTGCCTACTTTAGTATCCCCAGAGTAGAGCTTCTTCAAACAGAAATCTCGCATAAACTGATTACAGCCTAGGGGCTGGAACATAGGCTACTTCCACAGGTCTCTAATCAGAACAAAAACTCCATCCCTAATTTGATTTCTCACGAGTGTTCTCCGCTTTTCGGTGTGGTACTGGTAATAATATCAGCAAAAGAACGTTCTCCGGTGCTTCCAGACATGCTGAACTCCATATATTCTTGTACAGTCAAAGGGGATCGATTCTGTGAGCCATCAAGAAGGATGCAGAGGGTTGCTTCAGCAATATCTTCTATCTTGACTTCCGAGTCCCTCCTAGGGATGTAAAAGGATCGGTTTTGAATCGGATATACCACTATCTGAATTCAAATCCGATTGTCAAATACACTATCCAAATTCGATCCGAATCAGCCAAATCTGTACAAAACAAATCCGAATTCGAATTCGATAAATTAACGAAAATCCAGATAAAATCCGGTTCGAATCCGAAACAAGAACATCTGCAATCATGTCCTCTCTTTCCTAGAGAAAAAAAAATTAAAACCTCAAACTCACAAGACAACACCATTTTGGGAAATCTATCTCCCAACACACCACATTTAACCTTTAATAAGACTGATTCCTTTGCACAAGAGTAGCTCTTCATCATCTTTAAAGTTGCACTGTTTCCAACCACAAAACCTTCGTTTACAAGACCATCGAAACCCGAATAAAACCCAGAAGAGAAGAAGAAAGAAATACTAGAGAAAGAATCTTACCTCCAAGAAACAAAACAGAATATTGTCATGTCATCAAAGGAACCCACCAAAAAGATTAACATTCAATAATATTATTAAATGAGAAAAATAAGGATAATAGTATGGTTGATGGAAGAGTGCAGAGTGGAAGAAGAACAGAAACACAGAAGTGGGGAAAACGAAAGAGATGGGAGATGAATCTGATCAGACCGTTGTCTAGATTGAGGATGAGAGCCGTGGCCGGCTCCGCCACCAGAGGAAACCCTAGAATTTCCTTCAACTCAATAGAGTGACAGACCAGAAAGGCAAAGATGAAAACCCTAAAACTCGTGGCTATGATAGAGTTCCGTCTTTGCTCCATCCTCCTCCGCCGCCAAAGAAAACACTAAAACTCTCGCGGCTGCAGTATCCAATCTCAAGGGCGAATAGAAAAATCAGGGATTCTATTTCATTGAATGATAAAGTAATGATGGAATGTCCCCTCATTTATTATTATAATAAGAGAAAAAAAAAAAAAAAAGGAAACAAGCTATCATTTTAATACTTTAATTTCTTCTTTTTTTTTATTTATTCTAGCGTAATCATGTCCATTCCGCTTCCTAAGGGATTACTTTAATATTAAAGGTTATTTAACAGACCTTGACATAGTAATAAATGTACACTTAAACGGAGCGGACATAATCCAATCCATATGAGTGAAATCTGAATTCACATTCGAATCCAATTTCAACTCTCCGAATTTGAATTCGAATCCAATTCTTTAAATTCAAATTCCCCTAAACGGATGCAAATTCAAATCGGATCCCGATTTTCGGCTATCCATTTACATCCTTAGTACCTCCCTTCCCCTGTCCACATCCCTGAGGATCACCAGACTCTTTTGGAAGTAGATCCTTTGGATGAGGAGATTTTCTAAGGCAGCAACCAAATCCCTCAAGGCTCCAGGCCCAGATGGTTATAGTATGAGTTTCTATTTGGCTACATGGGGCATTGAAGACTACTCTTGTTAATGCTGTTTAGAGCTTCTTTATCCCCTAATCAAATTTTGGAGATGAACCAAACTTTTCTATGCTTGATTTCTAAAGTGGATGGTGCTTGCTCCATGTCAGACTTTAGATCCATAGATCTTTACAAAACTTTATACAAATTCATAGCTAAGATCCTCGCCAATAGACTCAAAAAGACAGTGGACATATTAGTCAGCAAAAATCAGTCTACCTTTATTAAAGGAAGGAACATCATTGACAACATCCTCCTAGCACGGATCTAATGAGAGGGTTTGATAGGATAGCTTACCCTCTGACAGCCATATTAAAGATTGACATCCACAAAGCCTATGACACAGTCAAATGGGAATTCTTGATTGATCTCTTGAATAATAAGATGCAATTCCCGCATCGTTTCATCATTTGGGTGCATCATTGCATTTCTGCTATCCGCTTGTCAACTCTAGCTGATCTCTCCAATGCTATCTTTTGGCGCAGCAAAGGCATCAGACAATGGTGTCCCATGTCCCCATACCTTTTCACCCTCTTTATAGAGGTTTTTTCTCGGAGCATTGAGGTGAAGGTCAGCCTCAAAGGTATTGATCATTTCCCAAAATGCAAACTTCTTCAATTGACACACCTGGCTTTTGTGGATGACTTAATGATCTTCTCCAAGGCCAACGCCAAGTCAATTGATTCAATGTCTTGTATTCTTGCTTTGTTTGCTTATGTGTCTGGACTCCCTGTGAACAATCAAAAATCTTTCTTATCCCTTGCTAGAGTTGATGGTTTTACACAAGAGCAGTTGAGAAATATTTCTACATTCTTCCTTGGACCCCACCAAGTCAAATACCTGGGTCTCCCCTTGATCTCTGCTAGATTATCAGCTCAACACCGTTCTCCCATTTTGGATCATCCGCAGAAGAAGCTTCAGCTTTCAAAGACCAAATTCCTATCTTATGCAGGCTGGTTAGAGCTTGTCAAATCAGTTATTCAAAGCTCCCACATCTATTGGACAAGGGTTTTCGGTCTCCCTCAGGCCATTTGTTAAAATATTAAATCACTGATGATTGATTACCCCTCTAAAAGGGGTCAATTGCAACAATTTTCCGCACACCATGAGTTGGGCTTCAATTCCATCTGCCTTCCTAAAGATAAGGGGTGTTGGGTTAAGAAGAGTTAAAGAGGACACAGCTTACATCCTATAACTCATTTAGAGAGTAGATTCTAAGAAGAAGAGTATAAGAGTATATGGGTAGACTGGATATATGCCAACTACCTGAAGAAGGATTTCATCTGGTCTATTTCTTGTGGATAAGATCTCATGGATCTAGAGAAAGAACTTAGAGCTCAGACCCTTAGTCCAGGACAGCATCATAACCAGAATCGATGATGGAGCTTCTAGTTACCTATAGTTGGATAATTGGCACCCACATGGAGTCCCCATTCGCAGCTAATGTGAGAGGATCAGATTAGCTTCGGGTCGAGATAAACTGGCTGTAATGTCTTCCATTTTTCATGGAGAGATGTGGCAGTCTGGTTACCTGTCCTCTCGTAGGTTTTTTCTTACTTGGTCAACCATGCAGAGTATTCATAGAAGGCCTTTCGGGTCTGGAGACCCTGTGGTGGGGACAGCCTCATCTTTGTGTATTTTCTCTACAGCTTTTGCATGGAACATGATCAGATCTTGATCCCAAAAAGTCTTGTGGTTCAATGTAGTCTGGTTTCAGGGCCACATTCCCCGTCACAGCTTCATTGCCTAAAAAGCTCATTCGGTCCCTCCCAACTAGGACTTTCCTCCTTCAGAGACAAATCGGGGTGCACCCAACCTGCTGCCTTTGCTGGTTATGCAGGGAAGACATTTCCTATTTATTCTTTGGTTGCCCTTTCTATTCTCGGCTCTCGCATCTGGGAAGGAATCGTTTGTTGTTACTGGCCAGATAGAAGACATTTCCTGATTTTCCATTTATTCTTAGGCAGGGAAAACATTTCCCATTTATTCTTTGGTTGCCCATTCTATTCTCGGCTCTCACATCTGGGAAGGAATCCTTTGTTATTACTGGCCAGATAGAAGACGGCATTTGTCCTTTCATCGGGAATGGAGATGGTTTCGCAAGACATTCAAGGGAAGTCCTCTTGTGATATTCTAGCAAAGTTAGCTTTTTGTGTTACCATTTATCATATCTGGATGGGGTGAAACCTCATATCATGGACAACAAGTCTAGAAGTCTGAAAAAAATTGGGATGCAATTGCTTTTGAGGTCTGGAGATGTCTTACCGCCATATCTAAGTCGTGCCCAAACAATACAATAAATATATTTATTGTAAATGCTTGGGATATACCAATCCAGATTTAATGTGGATAGGATTTCTCAGTTTTTCTTCTTGTGTATTCTCGTTTTTGCTTTCTCAGATCTGTCCTCTGGGGGCATTGATCTTGTATCCCTCTTGGGTTTTGTTAATATAGATTTGGGAGAGGATTTCCCATAATGCCATTGTGGGGGAATCTCCTACAATGCAGAAATAGGTATGTAGGCACAGTATCTTCAGTGGACACCCATTCAGGGAAGGAGAGCGAGTGTGAGTTAAGTGAGAAGGTTAAGTGAGAGGTTGTAGGAAAAAATCCTCAGTGGCGTTGTGGGGTTATTCACCCAAAAAAAAAAAATATATATATATATATACCAGTAGAGGCGCAACGATGAGACAAAGATTGGCCCAGGAGGGCACCTACTCTTCCCCTCCCAACTCCCAATATCAGCAATGCTTCACTCTCTCGCACCTCATTCTGTTAACCATCTAGTAATATTTAGAAAAAGAAAGTGTATAAGCAAGCAGTCATTGGAAGTATAAAAACCAATAATTATATATCATTAAAACCAAGCTCCTAGAGCTACCTTACCCTGTTGGCTTCAAATACCCAATGAGCTCTTCCATACTCAAAGTAAAACATTCATAACATCCTCAACAGAACACTAAAATCACATCCTGAAACGGAAAGATCACCAAAATAAAACAACGATGTAAATGAGAATAAAACTAAGCTGACCAGATCAATAAGTGCAGCAGCCTTCTGATAAGGCGTGCCATAAGCGATGGCATCTGATCTTCTGTGGTACGCCTTTGTCCTCTCTAGATCTTGTTGATTACTCCCATCTCCACCCAGTAATGGCGTCTCCATCTTCTTCTTCTTCTCCTCCAGAAAGCTATCAGTAGAGAGAAGCAGTGCTAGAATTGAGTGAAGGGTAATGCTTACAAAGAACTAAAGAATGATCCAGACAGGATGTCGGTTGAGATTCAAAGAGTTATCGTGTCACTTAATCCGTCCAAACACCGAAATGAAACTAACTTTATTTTGACTTTACTCGACGCGCAACGCACACGTCGCCACGTCAAATCGGAGAAGACATGGATCCTAATGAGAACCAAGAACTGTGACGATCATGCAAATCTTCAGAAGCGTTAGATTGGAACCCCAACTACTGAAGGGTCCGCTCATTAAATCTTATACCTGGAAAGATCCCTCTTGTCGGATAACTACATTAAATTATCCTTAAATAAATAAATGATAATATTATCCTACCATGGAATTCTCTTATATTTTATTCTTCATTTCCTCTTTTTGATTGAATTTTGATTTAGGGAATTAAACTGTCGATTAAATAATTAAATCCCACCATAAAGTAATAAAAAGTAGTGGGGTTGTTGTATAGTTACCCCAATTAGAAAAATGTTAGTGGATTTCAGCCACATGGCAAGTTGTATGTTTTTAGGGTTTCTTGTTCACATGAGTCAAATCAATAAAGAATAAGAAAGGTATAGTAATGCTATGAATGATCCGGTATAGAATATAGGTAATAATATCAACAAAAAAACGTTCTTCGGTACTTCTAGACATGCTAAACTCTACATATTTTTGTAATCACAGCCATCTTTATAAGATCGTTAATAGTGTGTTGAACGTGTCTATAAATTTCGACTTATAATAAGTTTTGTTATGTTGTTAAATAAAGTATTATAAAATTATAGACAATAATTAGATGCATATTATTAAGGGGATGAGTGGCTATACCATTTTATGTGTAATATTTTATATGTAAAAAGAATTCAAAATTTGTATTGCAAGAATAGTGAGTTTGAAGATGGTGCTAACCCTTAAAGGGTTATTAACTAGTGTTGTTCTGCTTATGTGGAAGCTGGGAGGGGTGAGTTCGAGATTGTACTAACCATTGGCATCTTCTAGGCACAAAGCAAAGGCGCCTACCACTCAAAGAGTAGACGTATGCAATTTTACTCCCACTTTGTAGAGACTGTCTTAATTTGAATCAGCAATTACAAGGTTGCAATAAAACAATCTTCCCATTACGGCGACGCCTACCCTTTCCATATACCTCTTCCACCAAAAAAAAAAAAAAAAATTATTTTCATGTATCTCTTCATTATTTTTCAACAAGGTCCAAATCCCATTTCCAACCATATCCACGTTTCCTGATGTGTTCCGAGTACCTAACTGTCACTAATGATGGAGCTGGAGGTAGTATACCTCAATCGAGTGTAGTGATGTCTATTGCAATTTATGGCCTAAGGTTGCCTTCTCATCAATTCCTTTCTTTCTTGGTACTAAATCCCCCAACCCTATGGTCGTTGCCATCTTTGATGACCAATGCTCTAAACCCAGGTATGAGACACAGTATCGGCAATGTCCAAAACTAATCCGATCTGAAACAGTGTACGGATACAAAGAGAAACTGACACAAGGTTCATACAATATATAATAATAATATTAAAACATTGTTGGATCGGGGATCTGATCGAGTATCGGTTAGGTCATAAAATGATAAGAATTGCTCATTCTGATACCAATTACTTGAATCATATTGGTGAATTTTCCCAGGATTTCATGGACGCCTTATTACAGTAGGAATCAAATCTTAACCATACAAGGAATCAATGAAGTATGCCTTTAACATGGAGATGGGTGGTGGTGTTTTTGCTCCATATGATATACCAGATTGGGATTCTTTATAAACATGAATTTCTACGGGGGAAGCCATATTTTGTGGAGCCATCTAAGGACTTGATTGGTCGATACATAAAAGATAAGAAAAATTTTCAAGTCTGGTTCAAAATCCACGGTGTTCAAACGTTTATGACCAGTATGTCAAGACTGAATATCAGTATGAAGTGGAAACGGTTAGCTTCACGGTTCATAGGCCGAGATGCAGAAATGGTGATGATGAGCCATGGTTAGAGTTGAAGGGCTTGGATGAGCAGTACTTGTTTTTGGGATTGAATTCCCTCTTTGTCCCTCTCATCTCATGACTGCCCTGGATGTAAAGGGATTTGTATATATTTCATAAAAGATGATTACTAAATGATGAACAATACAGAACTGCACAGGGGTGAATACAATCATACCTTGTAAACCACGAATTTGATGAGCACAGTAGAGTAAATGCCTCTACCAATGAATTACAGGTTGCTCAGATAAGACTCCAGACGAGAGGTGTAAACACTATAAATTACAGTGGTAGGGAAGATGCAATTGAAGACAAAGCAGTAAAACGAATAAAAAATAGCAGCGACCATGATACCATACACACCAACAAATTCCCTGGGAAGAAAACAAAAGACACTCTACTTTCTATGTTTTTACACCTAGTCCTCCAGCCTGCAAAAGCAGACATAAAATTCAGTGAGTACTGCAGGCAATAAGATGAATATGAATGCATGTAAATTCAAGATAATATTTAGATTCCCCACACCCAAGCACAACATCACACATTTCAAACACTAAGCCACCCCTTTGATGGTCATAACCCAAAAGGCGAATAAACAATGTATTGGCTACTATTGCTGATGTTACACCATGTTTAGAGAACAAGTTTAAATCTAGAATATAAGTTAAAAAATTGTTCGTTGCATCACTATTCACAACATGAACCAATTGAATCGTACAGATTGCCTTCTCCGGGTAAACTATCTGTACAACATAAACACAATAATATGACTTTTTCCACACCTACATGATATTTTTTTTCCCCCCATCCGAGAGCCTGATTGGACAAATAAACCAATAGCAGTAGTAGTATCTTCAATATTCTAACTGGACCACTGTGTTTCTTTCAATAAAAAGAGTTAGCCTCACCTCACTGTTTGCTTCCACCAGACTAAGTTTTTTTTTTTTTTTTAATAAGTGCAACAATTTAACAAGTTTGTCAATAACTTCCATAAGTAGGAGAATATGATTGCTTTCAAAGAGATCGGACCTTTGTATAAGACTTTATCACAATGAGAGAACATTTTAAAATCAAAGAATAAAGGAGAAAGTGGTTTGCGGCTCTATCTTCACGACAAGTTTGAAGATTGAACGAGAGAGAAATGGAGTCCAGCCTTCTTTGCAAGTATTATAGCAGGTGCTCATAGAGGTTTTGAGAAGAATCAAAGATGATGGAAACATTCCAGCAACTGAACCATTTTAGGTTTTTACCCATCTCCTACTGGCAGGGGAGAATCCTTTAATCTCCCGTATTACTCTCAAGTCTTAACAAAATTTTATGGTTTCCATTACCACTGGGATGTAGAGGTCTCTGCTTGGACCCTAGCTCTTGAAAGCTGCTAACACTTGATATTCTACAAATTGCACAGTTGGCTATTAAAGTGCCAGTTGGGACTGAATATAGAAGATAGCACAACAAACCTTCCTATGGCTACTACATTCAACAGCTCCTTTTATCTATGGGTCTTTCTACTTGACACTGGCAGGTGACAAAGCCCCTATTGACACCAATTCCTTTTGGGCACCGTGATTGGGCCATCGTGGTAACCTCGAATACAAGGGGGTATTATTGGTATTTGGGTCTTCGAGGGGTTGGGTTTTGTGCCGATCTGATTGACACTGATGTGCGGTGCCAATGGGATTGACACCGGATTAGTGCCACAAAGAATAACCCTTTATCTATTGCCTGCTTAAATGTGCATTGGGCTAAAACATAGGACAGCAAGAAATAATTTCCTTTGTGGTGTTTTCTATCATTTGGAGAGAAGGATCAGCAACTTCGGGAATCTAGTTTCCTTTTGCAGATTGATGGGGAAATGTGATGATGGAAAGAAACAAACCAAAGAGAAGGATCAAAGTTTACTGTTAATTTTCATATGCTTATCAATCCTATATTCAGTTTCAAACCTCAAGGTGGCACAGGATGTGGGAAGAAAAAATAATTTTGCTGATGATCAGAATCCATATGGTGGGAAAGAGCCCTTTTATATTTGTGATTACATATTAGTCTATAAAAAATCCATATCTTACATATTGCTTATATACTCAAGTATCTACTATCTAGTAGCTGATTGGTGGAGCTTACTTAACATAGACGGATGAGCCAGCCATATTCACCAAAGCAAATTAAATGCCCCAAAATCCAATTATAAATATTGTTAATTAATAGAGAATGGAAGGGGGTTCATTCCTCTCTCTGGGTTCTAATGCCATCGACAAGAAGAGAGCTGGCTTGTTGACTTAGTCAAACCATCATTGATAACTTGTGGAACACGTTGACGTCCAAAAGTTAGCTACGTGCTTGTTCCCAATCTGAGTACAAGTCATATCATTCTATTCTTATTATTTCCTAATGTAATTGGGATTCCCTCTCATTTTGAGATGTGGAATCCCTTTCCTATGCTACTATCTCTATCTCATTGTATGTAATTAGGAAACTAGGATTATTGTGTAACTAGGATTCATTATTAATCTAGAATTCCTTGTCATGTTGACATTGAATTCCTATTGCCATTGTAACTAGGACTCATTCTCTAGACAGTAGACCTATGACCTATCCTATTTCCTTATTTGAATATCTATAAATAGTGATTGCTATGAAGGAGGACTACATACAATTTTATGTCTTTCTTTCTATTTTGTTACATGGTATCAGAACAGTTGATTTGATCTGCCATTTTGAGAGTCGTCTAGGTTTATTGTTCTAGTGTGCAGCCACCATTGCTGCCCCTGCTACTTACGATCTACATCTGCTATCAATGCTACTGCCAGCTCTACATATTATTCTGCTGCGGCTGCATGTTATGAGTATCCACTAAACTAATATTGCTACTGCTGATTCTAATTTTACACACTACTACTGCTGACTCTACCTCAACTGCTGTCCATACTATTCTGATCTCGTCAGATCTGAAGTTATAATTATTGTCTAAAGTTCTACCGCTATTCTGTTGCTGCCAATACTTTTATATGCTGCTGATCTGCTCCGCTACTGGTTACTACTGCTGCTGATCTACTACTGTCTTGATGACCTACTGCTACTGCCGCAACTCTATTCTAATGAGATCAGAGATCTGATCTGTGAATTTGCAGCTGCTGCTGTTTATCTGTTGATGTGTTCTTCTCGCAAGATATTACTCATCCAACTTTGCTGATCTACTGTCGTTACTGATCTAATCTGATCTGATCCTTTTACTATTCCTACTGGACCATTTCTGCCTTCGCTAAATCTTATGGTTAGAGGAATCAGTCGTCCGTCACAATTCGGTTTCAACCAACCAAATCAACATGTAGTACTAAAAAGTTCCAGGTTTCAACCACTAGTGGTTCATCCCTTCATATAAAATACCAAGTTTCGACCGAGACCAGAGGTTTCGCCTCCAATAGCAAGTTCAACTCCAAAGCCTTATTTTCGCCTCCAAGTTCGAATTTTCTCAAGTTTTTTGTGATTTTCTTCATTAACAAAGCACTTTCACTCAAGTTTTGGCTCTTGAAGGTAAACACATTTCTCCAAAATTGATTTTTTGATAGAATGAGTATGTAGACATCATGATTTCCATTCAATTTTTATATGTTAGTTAGAATGGCCCGATCTACGACTCCATGAAGTCAGATTAAATTTTTTATTGGTAAATAATTTGTTGGAAGTTCTGCAAGAAAATATGATATTCCTACATCCTTTTTTGGAAAAATTAAATATGGGTAACATGCATTGTATTGACTTCAAAAAATTATATATTAGACATAAGGGGCCTATCTACAACGTGATGGTCTCAAAAAAAAAATTATTTCAATTTCTGGATATTTCAAAAATTATTGCTGAAAAGAAAAAGAGGGGGGGATCCTGAGTACAGTGGAGGGAATGGATAACCAAAAAATCAGGATTCTTATACAAAATAGCAAATAATAGAAAAGGAAAGTGAAAATTACATGTACTACCCCAGGAAAATGGACTAATTACATCTGCCACCCACCAGTTTCTAACAATTACACATTCCACCCCTAATTTCAAAAACGTGTAACAAAAATACCCACTCTGTTAACTGATTTCCATTAAATGATGATGTCAGCTAACACTAATTATACGGATAAAACTACCCTTAATGGAAGTTGAAATGTCCTATCTACCCTTAGTAAGACTAATTGTTTTCACCATACCCATTTCCCCCAAATTCAATTTTATAAGCTGACCAAGGAGAAAGAAGAAGAAGCAGAGCATCTTCCAAACTTTCGGCATCTCACAAGGTAAGCCTGGATGGAAGGAAAACCCTTGATTTTTTTCATTTCCTTTATCCTCTCTATCAGTTAATTAGCTAATTCGCATCTCTTCTCTTTTCTTTTTTCAGAACCTTTCCGTCAATGGAAATTGGTAGCAAACGAAGACTTCGTCTCTTGCACACGTGTGGAGCTTCAGCCCTTAACATCGCTCACAAAGCCTACAACAGAGCCAAAGAGATTCACGGGCCCATAGGTTCCCTCGCACATGGAATAGCTTCGCTTGCAGGACCAATCGTATGCTCGATGGTGTCATAGTGGCTAGCCATCCTTTCCTTTGCCGACAACCAAATACTCGCCGCAGAAGACATGGTGGAGATACTTATCCCATTATCAGCTCATGTGTTTGATAATGGTCTCAGCCCCAGATTCAAATTTATTTATCATATAAAAATTGTGAAAGACAATTATGATGGCATAACTTGGCATATATATTCTTCAAAATAAACATTGCATCCTAAATCTTTACTTCATATAAAGACAACCGCTGCTCATACCTGGCCATGGACAATGCTTTCTTCTCAACCTCTTGTTCATATTGTAAACAGGCAATGCCTTGGTTTTCACTCTCAGTTTCTTTCCTAAGCTCTTCAATCCTTTTTCTTTCGAATGATATCTCCATCTTGTTGCTCATAAAGATCTGCAACTGCTGCTCCATATCACGCCTTAATTGTGAGAGAACTTCCATTTCTACCTCAACAGCAGCCCTTCCTGTCAACAGAGCAGTATTTTCTTCCTCTCTTTCAGTTCTCAAACATTCCAGCTCCAACCTTGCTGCCTCAGCCATATTCTCAATGGCATCTATCTTTACCTTTTCCATGGTAAGTTCCTTTTCAAAGTTGCATTGACATCCTTTTCCACTTTTGCGACTAAAGCACTATGTGTTGCAACAGCAGTTTCAGCCATCGACTGCTTCGATAGCCTTCCCCAAACCTTTTCAGTCTGGGATCTTCCGAAACGGAGATGCAGAGTTCACAGGGGGTTTCGGATTTCAATAGAAGGTTGAAATAGTCAATTTCATTTTTATCAGCTTAAACTAGAAGGGTAAAATTTGTCTTTCAAATTTTATGATTTCCACCATCAGTTAAATGAGAGCAGGTGTAATTGTCAAAAACTCATGGGTCAGATTGGTATTAGTCCATAATACAGGGGTAGTACGTGTAATTGATACAACAAACTAAGGACCAAGGGATCTGATGGGGACCAACTGAACCCAACCTGGATAAGGTCTGGATTGACCAGTCCTCAACTAAGTAAGAGGAAGTTATTATTGTTGAAAAATGAGGGGAAGATAAAGCATAAGGGATCATAGTCTCCAAAAATTTTGTCATGACCAGTTAATGTGGAGCCCAGGTAGGGAAATGGGCTCACCAAACGATACAAGATCACGTAAAACCCAGCAGAAACATTGATTCTACCTGAGTAGTACTACCACGGTTCATTCTCCATGTCGGCCTGGACTTCTAAAGCAAATAAGCCCCCTGATCGAAGATGAAAGCCATATGTATGATGGCAATTTCGTAATTAACATGAAGCTAAAGAAACCATGGGGCAAAGGAGACGACTGTAAGAACTTATAGAGGGGAGGGGTATTTTGGATATTAAAAACAAAGGGGATAGACAAATAATAAAGATCAAAGGATAAGGGTACTAAAGGAACTCCAGATAAATGATCTTCTACCTTGAATCATAACGGAACAAACCCGGCGTTAAAAGAGGGATTGATTTGTGAGAAGATTCTCCCAACAGCACGGATTGACCTGCAATGTCAAAAGTTGAATTGCATCTTCTACTCTACTATTCCAGCCAAGCACTTCAAGGAGTAGCCAGAAGGTTAGAAAATATCTACGATTCAGGTCTGCAATAAGGTAAGAAATCAGATTTGACACTCTTGGTTGCTGAATTCACTCTACCCTTGGAAAGAGTAACCAACGGCAACAAAGAGAAGGTAGCAGGAAATAAGATGGGGTAAACGAGAGAGATAGAGAGAGAGAGAGAGTTTGGCCACAAGCCTTGCAAGCAAACAAGCAAAACTAAATTCAAATTACTTTTCTTTTCTTTTTTTTTAATATAATTTTTCGATGATTACAATGGGTGTTTAAAGAAATAAAAGTAAAGGAAATCCTAATCTAATTACATCACTCAAAATAAAACTTAGTACTCAATAAGATTATTCGTAACCTGCTAACACGACAAAGATAAAACTCCAAGGTATTTAAATAAAATACAAATAAATAATCTATTAATTAATTATCCAAAACAAATCTTAAGCAGCTCCCAGAATCTAATCCAGATTTGTGGAAGTCCAATGAATGCTCCAAATTCCCAAAGCCACCAACCACATCTTCCTCCCTGTTTGTGATCGCCCCTGCATCAATTCTCTTTGGCTTGAAAAAATTCGTCCACAAATTTTGCAGAGGCAGAGAAACGTCATCATGTGATACAAGTCCAATGCAGTCCATAGAAAAATTCTGACAACTCACAGGCAGTAGGAAATGTAGTCTACCAATAGTGGAATGTGCTCTTCAAAAGAAGTGTGGCGAAATCATGAATTCCATTTATGCATCTTCACATACAATATCGATTGGGAACGGCTCATTGGGGGAATCCTTGACGACATTTTGATGTTCCAAAATGTTGCTCTTGAGAAACTGAACTTGTAGCCGGATTACTGGTGGCGCTGTCATAGACTGACAGGCGACAGCTCGATTGGATGGGATCAACCAATGGCTCATAATTTTTGTGGTTTGTCACTAAAACTTGTCAAATATCACTCGTATGGCCTAAAGCTTTTGACAAATATCAAGTAAGATGGAAACTGTAATACCCTGCCCCTTAACTATGAGTTAATTTAAATTTTTGAGAAAATTACACATACTACCCCTATAATTTCGACTAATTACACCTACCATCCACTAGTTTCTGACAATTATACATAACACCCCTAATTTCAAAAACGTTTAACAAAAAGAGCCACTCCGTTAACTGATTTCTGTCAAATGATGATGTCAGCTAACGCTAATAATTTTACGGACAAGAATACCCTTAATGGAAGTTGAAATGTCCTATTTACCCTTGGTATTGTTTTCACGCTACCCTTTTCCCCAAATGCATTTTTACAAACAGTAAAAACCTTGAGATCGATTTTGTTCTAACATAGGAGAACGAAGAAGTGGAACATCTTCCATATGTCCGGCATCTCACACCCAAGACCCCGACGATCTTCCGGCGACAACGCCGAACTAATAAATATGCTCTCTACTGTGCGACTTTAGCTTCCATGTCTTCAATTTTATTAGGTTATGGCGAGTATTTATTCTGTTCAGTTTCTAATCTTAAGCAACTGTTAAAGTATGTCTAACCATCTTTCTTTTTCTTTTGTGCTTCTCAGACTATGGAGTGATGAGTGGAGCAGCACTGTTCATCAAAGACGATCTCCACATAAACAACACACAAGTAGAAATACTGGCCGGAACCCTCAGCTTCTACTCGACTTTTGGATCAGCGGCAGTTGGAAGAACATCTGATTGGCTCAGACGTCGCTACACCATAGTCATCACAGCTGTAATCTTCTTCATTGGAGCCTTAATAATGGATTTCACCATAAATTATACCTTCCTTATATGCTTCGTGGCCGGTTCAACGTTGGCTATGCTCTCTGATTGCTTCTGTCTATACGGCCGAGGTATCACCCGCCTCGTGTCGAGGCTTCTTAACATTCTTCCCTGAAGTCTTCATCAACGCTGGAATCATACTGGGCCGCAAACCCAGGCTGCTAGAGCAAGGAGGATTGTGGAAGGAGCAAGAGAGAACTCAAGATTCTAAAGGTGGGTCATTAACCCGAATTCTCAAAAATTGACCATGTCGTTGTGGCTAATATTCTTTCAGTCGTCATGAAGCAGAATAAAGGACAAAGGTCACTCTCTTAAGTCTTTGCTCTCATCCCACTCCACCTCTCTGAGCCTCTGAAATGGAGATAAACATGGGCCCGCTTCCCATCTCTCTCTCTCTCTCTCTCTCTCTCTCTCTCTCTCTCTCTCTCACCCTTGTTCTGTTTCTTCATTGTGCAAAAACAGGGGCTACTCCCTACCGATCTCTTTAATGTGAAGAAAAATAGGGGCTTTGTAATGCAATCGTTCTCGATTATAGGTGATCAAACAAAGACGACTTGCAATGCATGCTCACGGGAGGAAGTTGACTCCCTGATATCGTCCGTGCAACGTTGAACCAGATATTAGATGCTCAATTGTAATTGAATTCCCACTTTGTAATCAAACCCAAGACGACTAGTGAACGGTATAACGGAGGGAGAAAGATCAAACAACAGAAAAGGAGAGGACAGGGAGTAATCGACCTTTCTCAGGTCTAGGGTATCTCACCCTCTCTGCTTCTCACAGATACACAACACATCAGTTTTCAATAATTCTTGGCTGCCTCTTTACGTAGACTTTACATTGCTTAAATAACCTGAATACAAGACTAAAACTGGTATGCCAAAAATTGACAACCTTATTACATGGAAATAAAAACTAGGTAAAATCCTCTTGCCTAGATTAAATAAAAATCATTCCATTATTAACCAAATGCCACCCCCAAACGTACCAACCTTTGTAAGACTCCATAGTTGCGCATATTCTCCTCAAGATTGCTAATAATCCATCAAGGTTTTCCAAAGGTGATTGTAAGATTCCATAATTGCGCATATTCTCCTCAAGATTGCTAACAATTAATCAAGGCTTTCCAAAGGTTAACCTTCCATGCGGGGTAACTTCCTTGTAGGATAAAAAATAAAAATAAAAAATAAAAATAAAAAAACTTCCATGCAAAAATCGGTAGGTGTCAAAGGTGGACTAACGGTTCATTTGGTCGTACATTGATACTTGAGCTTGAACCGATCACCATCAGCTCCCCCCGACTTAAATCATTCGACCCCGACAAATGTAGAGTGGACATGTAATGCTCATAGAGGTCAGGATTGAGACATTGAAAATCATCAGTATGGATCCACGTGCATTCTGTGGTGGGTCGATTCTTCCATTTGACGAGGAATGAGTGATACCCGCTATGACGAGAGGAAACCAACTTGTCATCAATAACAATTTCAATGTCATCACTTGGAGGACCCGTGAACTGAGGGAGGCGAAGAACCAACTCATCGTCACCTTCATCAGTATGGTAGCCCGTATACAGGGTTAGGTCGGACACATTGAAGACTGGTCCAATCTTCATGTGAGGCTGTAAATCAAGCATGCATGTGTTGGGAACAATTCGTTTCAGTACCTGAAGGGTCCCATCTGACGCGTCCGTAGTTTAGGGTTGTACCTGGTGTGAGTCGCTTAGCGACGATATGAACCAAAACTAAATCTCTCGGGTTGAACTCAACAGAACTCTGATGGCGGTCGGTGGCGGCCTTGTAGGAATCAGTGCTTACGGAAATGCGACAGCATACATCTGTGTGAACCTCCATGATATGTCGCAAAAAATTCGTCAGCCTCTACACTTACGCGAACCGAAGGAGGGAGAGGAACGAGATCAATTGGTCGTCGAGGCCATAATACGAGCACAATCTCAAAGGGGGTATGGCCCATAGTTCGGTTGATGGAGCTGTTGTAGGCAAACTCAGCAACGTCCAAGACCGAAGGCCATGATTGGACATGGTCACAAACCAAACAAAGAAGGAGATTTCCAAGGCTACAGTTGACTACTTCCATTTGGCCATCTGTTTGGGGATGGAAGGCAGTAGATAACTACAACTTTGTGTTTGTCTTCATCCACAATGTCTTCCAAAAATAACTAGTGAAACGAACATCCCAAGCTGAAACAATAGATTCAGGGAGGCCATGTAGACGTACCATTTCTTTAAAAAAAGATCTTGGCAACATGGCTAGTGTCAGAAGTCTTGTGACAAGGGATAAAATGAGCCATTTAGGAGAACCGGTCAACCACGACGAGAATGGAATCATGACGTTCACGAGTAGACGGAAAACCCAACACAAAATCCATACTAATGTGTATCCAAGGGGCATGGGGAATCAATAATGGAGTGTACAAATCCGTATTTTGTTTCGTCAACTTCGCAATCTAACAGGTACAACATTGTTGGACAACATGGTGCACATCTTTCTGCAAATGGGGCCAATAATAGAGATCCAATATGAGAGAAAGGGTTTTGTCCTTCCCAAAGTGTCCGCCCATACCGCCTCCGTGGAGCTCTCGAATCAAATACTGTCGCAATGATCCTTGAGGAATGCCAAATCTCATACCCAAAAAAGGAACCCATCACGAATGAGGTACTTTGGGTCAGTTGCGCCTTGGGTAAGCTGACTATAGATAGAAGCAAAATCTGCATCTGACAGATATTCTGAGATGATAAAATCGAACCCCGCACTGTGAATAGTACTTGCGTTGCAAACGAGGAGTTTTCGACTAAGGGCATCAGCTACCTGATTTTCCTTACCGGCCTCATAGTGGAGGGCAAAGACGAATTCCTGCAAGTCGGCAGTCCACTTGGCATGCTTGCTACTAATGGATTTTTGAGAATGTAGGTATTTTGGAGCTTCATGATCAGATTAGAGGATGAATTCTTTGCCTATCAAGTAAGGTCGTTATTGCTTCAAAACCTACACAACGGCATAAAGCTCAATGTCATAAGTAGAGTACCGCCGTTTTGCATCATTGAGCTTTTCACTGTAGAATGATTGGCTTGTGATAGTACTCCACCGATCCCGACATGGGATGCATCTGTCGCTACTTCGAATAATAAATCAAAGTTTGGGAGCCTTAAGACAAGAGCTTTTGTCATCATTGTCTTGATTTGTTGGAAGGTGGTGGTGGCGCCGATAGACCAGTGGAAGTGCCCCTTACCTCCTTTCATGCACTCGGTGATGGAAGACATAATAGCACTAAAGTTGCGAATGAACCGCCAATAGAAAGAAGCCAAACCATGGAAATTGCAAGCCTCTGTTTGGGATCGTGGGATCGGCCAATCAAGGATGCTCTTGACTTTGTTTTGATCGGCTTTGACGCCTTGAAAGGAGATAATAAATCCGAGAAAGATGACTCGCGGCAGCATAAAGGAACACTTTTTCAGATTGACATAATTTTTCAGCACGAAGGATCTTCATTACTTGCTGTAGATGATCGAGGTGTTCAAGAGTTGTATGACTGTAGATCAAAATGTAGTCAAAATAAACAACCAAGAATTTACCAATGAACGGTCGGAGTACCTAGGTCATGACCTGCATAAATGTGCTAAGGGCATTGGTGAGGCTGAAAGGCATCACACTCCACTCATATAACCCATCTTTGGTTTTGAATACGGTCTTCCACTCATCACCAGGTCGAATTCGGACTTGATGATAGCCGCTCTTTAGATCAATCTTAGAGAAGATGGCTGCCCCACTGAGCATATCAAGCATGTCGTCCAACCTTGGGATTGAAAATCGATACTTAATTGTGATTTTGTTAATGTTCAGTTGTCAATGCACATGCGCCAAGACCCATCTTTTTTTGGAGTAAGGAGGGCAGGGACAGCGCATGGACTCAGACTCTCAGTGGTGAAGCCCTTTTTGAGTAGATCATCCACTTGCCATTTCAACTCGGCATTCTCCATAAGGCTAAGTCGATATGTGGGCAGATTGGGTAGAGCCGAACCTGGTACAAGGTCGATAGCATGTTGTATGTCCCTCATCAGTGATAACTCATCTGGTAACTAGTCAGGCATTATATCTGCAAAATCAGACAGCAACTCCTCGATGTGGAGAGGGTAGTCAATAATAATCTGGGGGGTGACTGATGTAGCAATGAGGACCACAATCAACCCGGTTTTACAACTGGAGCTCACGAACTCTTTATGAGAGAGGACTAGAATCTCCTTATCGACTTGGGGTTGCCCTTTGGAAGGGTGAACTGATTGATGATTTTGTAGCAACTTCTGCCTCTTTGCCTGAACAGCTTTCAATCTAGACCTCATAGCAGGTACGTTAAATGGATTGAAAATCAGTGGTTTTCCTCTAAAATCAAAATAACATTGATTTTTTGTACCTCCCACCAAAACATTATTGTCATACATCCATGGTCTACTGAGCAAAATATCTGTGAGGATCATGGAGATCACATCGCACCGAACAGTCTCTTCATAGTCACCCAACTTCAGTGGTACAAGACAGCATTTATCCACCTCTAGTGTATCGCTGTTGACGAGTGACACCTTGTACGGTTGTGGGTGTGCTTCCATGGGCAGGCTACTATCAAGAATAAAGGCATGAGAGACAACGTTCACACAGCTACCGCTGTCAACAATTACCTGCGATGTCTTAGGACCGCTCATCATCAATGTGTGAAAAATACAATGTCTCCTTTAATCTTCTCCCTTTGTCTTAGCTACTAAGATGCAATTGACGATGTGGACCTGATAAGTCTCAGGGTCGGTGTCTGATGGAGCATCGTAGTCCTCCTCCACACCAGCTACCACCCATTCATCGTCTCCTTGCAGCTCACAGATCTGAGTGTGAGGATTGGCCTCTACAACTGCGACGATTGAGTTGGACCTAGCTCGTTGAACGAAGAATTTGGCAAAATGGCCTACTTGACTGCAATGGTAACATGTGATGGAGCTTGTTGATCCCATTGGCGCCTTACCCTTATTAGTTCAAGGTAATGTAGAACCGGTAGAGAGGCTACTCGGTTTTGAAATTGTGGGTTGCCTACGTGGCTCACCGTATTGGGAAGGAAAGCGATGAGCTGTTTTGAGTAGATCTTCAGCCTCGAGTGCTTTCTCAAAGCAGTCATTTAAACTCACTATGCTGGTGACCCCGATTTTGTCTAGGATATCTGGTCAAAGGCCTAAACCAAAGCAGGATAATACTTGTTCTTCTGATTCATCTACACCGGTTCTAGCGACCAGTTCATCATACCTGTCCAAGTAGTCTTCAACCGACAAGGTTCCTTGCCGCAATGTGTACATCTAATCATATAACCTGCGCTAGAAAGTTGAAGGAAGATACTTATCTTTCAAGATATCGTTCATCTCCTCCGAAGTATGGGGTTCCTGACAATGTCGTCGTAACTTTGGCTCATAGGGCCTCCACCATTCTCACGGGCGGTCCCAGTTAGCTTAGTACATGCTAATTGCATCTTATGTTTTTCCGTGAGTCGAAACCAATTGAAATAATCGTCCAAAACACACACCAGATATAGAAGCACTGGGCGTCATGCCGACCATTATAATCCTTCAACTCTAGTTTTACCTTGTGAAGATCATCGGGTGGTCGACCTTCACGATCAGGGTGTGGCTCTTCAGGCACTAGGGGAAATAGCTGGGCTTGCTGAAGGGGAACTGGTGGTGGTTTATTGACCGAGGATTCAGGGAGGTCACCACTCTGGGATGCTACTTGTTACATCAGATTGGTGACTTGATCGGTAAGTTTTCAAATCATCTCAACAAGCTGTTGATTGGAAATTTCGGCACCAATTGGGTGTAGTTGCGAGCTATTATCAGCCATAGCTCTGATACCAAATTGATGCAATCGTTCTCGGTTATACGTCATCAACCAAAGACGACTTGCAATGGACGCTCGCAAGAGGGAGTTGACTCTGTGATATCGTTCGTGCATCGTTGAACCATACATTAAATGCTCAATTGTAATTGTATTCCCACTTTGTAATCAAACCCAAGACGACTAGTGAATGGTATAATGGAGGGAGAAAGATCAAACAACAGAAGAAGAGAGGGGAGGGAATAATCGACCTTTCTCAAGTCTAGGGCATCTCACTCTCTCTGCTTCTCCCAGATACACAACACATATTAGTTCTCAATAATTCTTGGCTGCCTCTTTACGTAGGCTTTATATTGCTTAAATAGCCAGAATACAACACTAAAACTGGTATGCCTAAAATTGGCAACCTTATTACATGAAAATAAAAACTAGGTAAAATCCTCTTGCCTAGATTAAATAAAAATCATTCCATTATTAACCAAATGCCACCCCCAAACCTACCAATCTTTTGTAAGATTCCATAGTTGCACATATTCTCCTCAAGATTACTAACAATCAATCAAGGCTTTCCAAAGGTGATTGTAAGATTCCATAATTATGTATATTTTCCTCAAGATTGCTAACAATCAATCAAGGCTTTCGAAAAGAGAACCTTCCATGTGTGGTAACTTCCTTGTAGGATAAAAAAAAACTTCCATGCAAAAATCGGTAGGTGTCAAAGGTGGACCAGCGGTTCATTTGGTCCTACGATGATACTTGAGCTTGAACAGATCTACATCACTTTGCCTCAAACATGAAACACCCCTCTTAAACTGCATACTATGTTAAGGCTTAAACGGACAGGGTTTTTAATTTATAAATCATCTGCAAAAGTTGAAGGTTCTTCGTTAGCAATCCCTCCCTACCCTTCCCCAGTCCATTCTTCATTGTCAAGGCCCCACTTGTCATCGTCGTCGTGCAATGCGAAGAGGCCAAAGTTCGTCGTTGCTAGAAGAACTATCCATCACTGTGAAATCATAGTCCTCCCTCCAACTTCTAGCTTCCATCTTCCAATAATGACAAAGGCATAATTTCGTTTTCACTTCGAGGGTTTGAGTCTGACCTAATTTCGTTTTTCTTTGCAATAGAAGGTTAAAATAGTAACTTTCATTTTTCTCAGCTTAAAACCATAAGTATATAACTGTCGTTCAATTTTTGGGTTTTCTACCTTAGTTAAATGGGAGCGGATGTAATTGTCAAAAACTACTGGGTGGTAGGTGATATTAGTCCAAACTACAGGAGTAGTACGTGTAATTTTCCCTAAAATTTTCCATTTTGCTAAGTGAAAAATAAGAAGTTAATTACTCCTATGGGGTAATGTTGTAATAGCAATTCTTAAAGGAGAACAAAAAGAAGTGCCAAACATTGTTTCGAGGTTGGAGACAAATATAATTTCGGGTGAGAGAGACATACGTACTTTTATTGTTGTATGTTATGTTTATTTGTAAATGTGAATAAATTGACTATGTTTTGTATTATGATGAAATGAATTGACGTGTTGGATGAACTGTTATGCATGGGAATGGAACTATGGTTGTTACTCTATGTGTCATGATATGAGATGATATGAATAAATGTAGTGAATTGTACAAACTGTGATGCTTAGCTATTTTATCATGTAATGTATTCTAAAGTAATGAATTACTAAGTTAAGTATGGTAGTCAACCAATCTATCATGGAATGACATGCTTTAACAATTTATGTTATGATTTATGTTAAATTATAAAACAAAATGATATATGCAAATGATATGTTAAATGATGTTGTAATATGGGTCTTTATGGGTTCATGTCTCGATTCGACGTATGTGGGGATAAAAGTGCGACTCATTCCTCATCTACTTTCCTATCTACTATCTCACCTACTTTCCTTTTATGTAAATTCAATTACTCTATAAATAAAGAATGACCTCTGTCAATCTAGACAAGTCAAATCATTGCTTTAAATTCCACATGGTACCAGAGCTAGGATACTCATTGGGATCCAAACCCTAGGATACTCATTGGGATCCAAACCCTAATGCCAACATCACCACCAGCAGCACCATCTACTCTCTCTCTCTCTCTCTCTCTCTCTCTCTCTCTCTCTCTCTCAGCTACTCTCCAGCTTCCACTCGCTTTTAGCGCCACCCTCCACCTAGCACCGCCACCACTCTTTCACCCCTAGGTGATGATGATCTCCAACAAGGATCATTGATTCCTCCTTTCTCTTATGTTGCGATCTTGTTCACTTACCCTTGAATCAAGAACTGCTTGATCGCTGAAGTTTTTCGGACTACTCTGAGTTGCATACTAGTTCGCGGTTACTTTTACTCTTTCTTGATTTCAGCCATGTCGGACGTCACCATAGCTTCTATGGTTGTAGAGAATTCTAGCTCTCATGGTTTATCGGGTTTCCCTTCGTTCCCTACTTGTTCCGTTAAATTGGATGGGGACAATTATTTAATCTGGTCTCGTTCCTACTTCCTTTCTATTACTTCCCATGGTTTTTTGGGATACCTTACCGAGGATGCAAAGAAGTCTAATGCTAAAGGTTCAAATTTGAGTAAATAGAGTTCGGACAACTACCTGGCCATGTCCTACCTCATTGGTTCTATGAATCCACATATCATTTGTGGCTACCTTTTACTGGATGCCACAAGAAGCATTTGGAAAGCAACAAAGGACACCTACTCTTAGGTAGGGAATGATGCACAGGTCTACGAGATTCAGAAGACAATTCATGACACAAAACAACACGAGATGAACCTATCTCAATATTATTCCGCTCTGCGCAGCATGCGGCACAAGTTTGATTATTATGAGCCATTCTTTGCTTTTTGTCCTACCCATGCAGCAAAGTTTGCCAAACCAACCCAATCCCTTCTCCAAGTCAAGTTGACTATAACCTGTTACCTCCCTCCCCGATTAACCCTAATTAAACCTACCCTCTGAACCTGTTGCTCTCAATACCCAGTCACCTGCTTCCCCCATCACCCTCTCAGAACACCTGAACCAAAACCCTAATCCACCTACCCCAGACTTCTCGAACCCCCCACCATCTGCTCAAGCCCTCTCCTATCAACCTCCGTCGGCCCTAGTGGTGCATAACATGTTTCGGGCTCTGGATTCTTCCTCACCGGATGCATCATTGACACTGTGCAAACCAAGGTTTAAAATCTCGTGTCTCAGAGGAGTCTTGGCCTCCTCCGAAACCGAGAACTCGGAGATCTCGGCGAGATCTTGCCGAGACTGTAAAAACATTGAGACAGTGTAAAAAGGCTGTCTCGGTGGCCAAAACTCCTTTTTTAGGCCTCAAACTTCAAGGGAATCTCATTTTTGCATACATGAACACATTTAGAGCTTCAAATTGTAAAAATAATGACTCTTTGTGATTGTTTCGGTTTACACCCATGTTTTGACAGTAAACGCTGAAGTCTGTTGTAAACGTAGACTAATATTGGCTATTATACTCAATCAAATATGGCTAATGAGACAATAACATAATGTATTAAGGTAATGAGAAACAAAATAACACTTCATTATAAATCATTACATCATAGTTCAAATGTTCAATACTAGATGATCCCATAGTCCCCATGAGCCCATAGTCCACAACTCCACATACAATATCTAATAGAAAAAAATTTCATCTACACCCCATCATGGATTGTTAACATCATCTACACCCACAAGATTGCAAAAACATCACCTACCACCCAAAAACTTTGCTCTGCTAATCAAAGAAGTCCACTCCGTCAAAAGATTCCCGTTAGTTGCTGATGTCAGTTGAAATGAAACTTTCCATGGATAATACTGCCCTTAAAGTAAAGATAAAAGACCACTTTATCCTTCTTCTTCTTCTTCTTTTTTTTCCTTTTCTTCTCTTCACCAACAGATGGTCAGATTCATCTGGCAGGAAGCCGAAGAGAGATCCAATGAGATCTCTGTCTCCTCCCCTAACACTTTTCTCTAACCAATTTCTTCTTCCCAAAAACGAAAATCATCGGATTGTTGCAGATGAGAAGGAAGAACATTATTTTCTTTTTTTTATTTTTCCAGATTTTACTAGGTCTGCATGCCTCATGCCTGGTCTTACACTATTAACACCGTTACTGAAAGCTTGAAACAGCGGAAGACAGAAGAGAAGAGATAAAAGGGGCGAAATGAAGGGGAAGAACAGATAAGAGAGAATTAGCTTCTTGACCAAACTGTATGATGGACAATGATGACAGATCAAACCTAGTTTCAGAATAAAAAATTGATTTTCAAGAACTTTATTTTTAGAATATTTTAATCATGAAAAAAAAAAAACAAAACATTTAGCTAAAACAACTGGAAATAGGAGCAGAAACCATGGCTAGAATCGAACGAACTCTATGGTAGTTTTACAGTGAGTACTTCGTCTGCAAGAGTCTCAAAAGTTTGAGGATCGAAGTTTGAACGCAGCTCAACACTGGTTCTGTGTCTGTGACTCTCTGAGCAGCTCTTAAATTTCTAACTGAAGTTTGAGGATCGAAGTTCGAACCCAGACGTCGTCGTCGTCGTCTTCGACGAAGGCATCCAAAATCCAAACTCACAATTCCCAAGTCAGGTTTAATTTTCTTTAATTCTCTTTCCTATATTTACTATTCTTGATCTGATCGAGTGAGCCACCCAAGGCTAGGTATTATTTTTTAAATTATAAATTTTATATATTTTGGGAACTCAAACTCGAGAAAACACGCATGCGTTTTATTGCCTTGTTCTTTGCCATGTTCTTGGTCTCCCGAGTTACGCCACCCCCTACCTACCTCCGGAATCCAAAGTCGAATGGTTTTCATAGAAGGAGAAATGCTTTTGATCTTTTATTTCCAGTGCATTGAATAGTTCTGTGAGTTTTAGTTGAGGATATAAACTAGGGTGGGTTTCGGACTGTGATCGGTGAGAATGATAATGGCGGGGAAAATCTTCGCATTTGCCAAATCAGTATTGTATTCCTTCAGTTCATACATTTTGATTCTTGTTTGGTTCTGTTTTTAGTTCTGCTTCGAACCCGAATTCTATCTATCAGAATGTGAGGAAGAAGAAGAGGGGAAAAGGGTGAAAGGAATAAGGAATCTCCATATGATATCGAATATCAAATTAATAAATCAATATAATTTTTTAATTTTTCAATTTATAATATGAGGGGTAAAACTGTATTTCAACAATTTTAGTGATTTCCGTCAGTTAAATGGACCTAGGTGATGTTTTTACAATCTTGTGGGTATAGATGATGTTAGCAATCCTTGATAGGGTGTAGATGAAATTTTTTCTATCTAATAATACGTAGTCTCATAGATGATCCATCCTGCCATCATCATACATTCTACAAACTTTTGTTTTTTTCTCTCTCATAACCTCATGTAAAATTCTCATTTTTGAGCAAGAATCCTACCTTCAACCTTTGATACAAAGCTCCTACAGCAATCCCCGCAGTCCGAAGCACCACCGGAAGCAAATTCAAAAATCAAACAGAGAAAAAATGAGGAAGAAATCAAATTTCTTCAAAAAAGTAGAGAAAACACCAACTTACCTATTCTCGTTGAGTTCTCTACCGAGGACAGGGCATGGGTCATTTTATTCATTTGGAAAAAAGGTCAAAAAGCAATTTCTCTCTGAGATTTCACGAGAAATTGACAAAATTAGTCGAAAACGCCGAGATCTCTCCAAGATGAGTTATCGACCTCAATTTCGTCTCGGCTAGTGTCCAGACTAGCGAGATTACCGAGTGAGATCTCGGCGAGATTTTAAACCATGTGCAAACCATATCCTCTCAATCACCGTGTTTTGATTCCATAGGTAAAGCCTCATTTTGTACGCAACCTTATGTCTCCCCTTACTCTTGCAGCTCCCAAGGTAATATTGTCTACCTACGTCCTTCCATCCCTCATCTGTAGCTTAGTCGAGGTAGTGTAAAGTCCACTTCAAAGCTTGCTTCGACACCTACCCTTTCTAGAAGTTCACGAGAGGATTCAGCTGTCCAAGGTTTTGGTAGCCCCAATGATGCCTCAGGTTTTGGCCAATCTTCATACTCATTTGATCCTATCCCTCTGGCGACCTAGCCAGCATCTTACCGATCGGATGGAGATGTGGATTACCCATGTGAAGATGCTTGGTACGCATGATCTAAGGACACTCTTCAATACCATTCTTCAGATGAAGAATCCCAAGAATGGGAGTGGCTTGCTAGGAAGGGATCCGGTACCTAAGCCTTATTCTGCGGTATCCGAATGGTAGATTGTCAGTTTACCGGTATTGAGCAATTCATGTTCTCGGTTGGTGGTGATTGTTGCTGCTTAGAACCAAGTATCTATGAAAGATTGTGTCCTTCAATGGAATTAGTGCCAATGGGCCTCGTAGTTACGTTTGAAGATTTCTCCCGGGTTTGAAAGAATAGGGATTTTGTTTTTAGCTCTATGCTGATTGATGTAATGTGAGGGCTGTCTAGTGAGAGTGGGGAGGGGGGCTTCCTTCTGGTTTCCTTGGCCCTCTTGCAGTGGTTGAGGTTGGTTTGTATTATTCTGCTTTCCCTCTTGAGAAGCAGCTTGTTGTGTTCTCTTTTCCTGGGTTAATAAAATATCTACCTACCCAAAAAAAAGTTTGCCAAACCGAGAGTACGTTCCATATGTATGTTTTTTGGTTGGTCTCAACATTGAGTTTGAATCCGTGCCCATGTGCTAAATCGTGACCCTTTTCCCTCCTTGGAACAAGCCTATATGGGTTGGATCAATCTGAGGACAGCTCATGATCAGCAATGTTGCAGCCAGTTCTCCCGATCGGCCTGCCCTTTTTCTGGTTCAAGCTCTCTTGGTCCTGGAGGAGCCTCTCGCTTTGTCAATCGTTCCACCACCGACAGGGAACTGATTAAATGTGAGTTTTGTAGTAAAGAACATCACACTAAGAAATTCTATTGGAAGCTACATGGTCATCCCGCTAGCAATAGAGGCTGTGGTTGAGGTTGTGTTACAAGTTCGGTTTAGTCTCATCAATCTGAGCTTACCTGGTGTAGATAGATTCCAGCACAAGTATTCATGTTGGAACAAGTCCAAATTAAGCCCAAAGTCTTGTCTAATGGGTTACTAAGTAGCCTATTGGGTTATATGGGTTATGGGCTACGTTTTGTTATGTTTTCTTTTATATTAGGTCTATTTTGAAAGCCCAATGATGCAGTCCAAGAAGGCCCAAGGCCCAAGCTCAAGTCGATAATGGGTCAGTCCAAAGAACCAGTCGGTATTAGTCCATTGGACCAAGCCAAAGACCAACCCACACTGTTCACGTGAACAGTGTTCACGGTACTGTTCACGTGAACAGTACCAACAGCATTAATTATGACTTTTTTTATTAGTTTCCTAATTTTCAGTTTATTTATTTTCATTGTTTTAGTTTCTAAAAATTGGTGGACTTAAAGTTGTGTTGGACACTAAGGCTCTGCCTAAAAGTTTCCTAATTCCGTAGGTTTTAGAAACTTTCCTATTTTTGTTGTTTTGCAGCCCAAAAAGGGGGGGCCGGTTTTATAAAGGAAGGTGGTTTTTACTAAATTTCGTTTTTTTCCTATTTTATTTGTAATGTTTCAAAGTTATAAATAAAGAGAATGCGGGGCGGTAGCGGGAGAGAGATTTAGACCAACAAAAAGAAGAGAGTTTAACTCTTGATTTTCTGGTTGAGTCTCATAGGTTGTGAGACTCAACCAAAATATTCTTGTTTTATGGTTTTCTTGTCCTTTTGTTAATTCCCTTCAAGTTCTTATTATTGCATACTGAATTACAAAAAAAATTAATTTTTATTTTTTAAATAAATAAAAAATGATGAAATTAATAAAAAAAAAAAACGCCCCCCAAAACCAAAAAAAAACCCGTTTCTTTTTGTGGGTGGTGTAAAATTTTCAAACACCCCTCACCCCCTGTGTCCCGGACCCCCCCCAACTTTGGAAATGTCTTCAAGTTTTTTCTTTACATCCTAAAGAGTATTTCCCATCAAGTTTCAAGTGATTGCAAGGGTTAGATTTCAAGATAAGTGGTTTTCTTCATTACTTTTCTCGCAGATTTTGTATTGGACTGAATTAAGATCCTGTAGCAAAGAGGGCTTGTTAATTTGACTTGCTTTGAACCCTCTTTGCCATCAATTGGTATCGAGCATGGTGAGGAGAGTTCTAACTCTCTAATCAGTCCAATAATCTCAATGACCTTGTTAATTTGGTTCTCCAACGATTGACCAAATTGGATGCCAAATTAGGCAGTATGGATGGAAGAATAAGTAATTTGGAGGAAGCTATACCCCAGGCCGGCCGGACTGAGAACGCCCCAGAGAGGGAATTCCCATAGCCAACCTATGTGCCAAGGCGTGTTCCGGGGGCCTCCCCAAAGGGCCCTAGAGAAAATACCAAGACCCAACCTATGAAGACTATGATGGCAATCAACCCTTTGGTATCAAACCCATAAGGGTACGAATGGATCTTAAGGAGTTCCATGGAAGACAAGACCCCAAGATTTTCATGATTGGGTGAATGCCCTAGAAAGGGAACCAAATTTTTTATTTGATTTTCTTCCAATATTGCAAACACAAATAATTTTTAACTGGGAAGAGCGCAATTTAGAACCCCACCGAAATCATTCTTCGATATATCGAACCCGTGGGACGAGTTCATTTAGGGGGAGGAGCTCATGAATCCAAGAAGGCCCACAATTACGTCAAGTCATACAACGCCAAAGGAACCCAGTCAGTATTAATCCATTGGGATCAAGCCAAAGATCAAACTTATTGTCTCACGAAATTGAGGTAACCATTTCAATGTCCTTTGCGAAGAGTATTAAACAAGAATATCTATGACTTTTTTATTGGTTTCTTGATTTATGATTATTTTCATTATATTTATAAAAATGTTGAAGATGCTCTGTATAAGTCTTAGTCAAGCTGGGATTACCAAGGACTTGCCAAATCGTCCTGACCCGCTTTTAGAACTATTGGGTTATATGGGTTATGGGCTACGTTTTGTTATGTTTTCTTTTATATTAGGTCTATTTTGAAAGCCCAAATATCGGTAATAAGTGGCCCATACGAATTTAAAAGTCTAAGAGTCATTAGTGAAGTTTAAGAGTCATTTTTAAAGTCTTGGAGTCATTAGTGGGTTTTACTTTCCAAGGCAGCATTAATGTTTTTATTTTCAAATTCTTGTTTGTAGTTCCCCATGTCTTGGGAACAGTTTTCAAAGTCTTGGGAATAGTTTTCAATGTCTAGGAATTGTTTTCAATGTCTTGTTTTTGTTTCCTAGGTCTAGGGTTTGTTATCAATGTATTGGTTTTAGTTTCTAGGTGTCGGGAATTCCATTTAGTTTTGGAATTCCAACAGTCCATTTAATTCAAGTTGGTGTAACCAAGGGTCCATTAAGCCTTCTATTTCCCTATATAATGGAATTATGGGTTGCTGTTACAGCATCCAGAACTTTGTGAAAATCTTCTCTTTGAGACTTACTTGTGAGAATCATGGGTGCTTGTGGGAAACAAGTGTGCCTAGGTGGGACTCCTATGGCTGGGCAACTAGTGAGAGTCTAAACTGCCATCTATCTATCTGCATCTTCATATCTTCAATTATCTCAACACCATCGCAAGTATTCTCTACCAGTCTTCAATCTTGGCTTGCTTACCTTTAGGTTTACATTAATGTTGCCTTGGAAAGTAAAACCCACTAATGACTCTTAGAATTCACAAATGACTCTTAGACTTCTAAATTCGTATGGACCACTTATCATCCATATTTGGGCTTTCAAAATAGACCCAATACAAAAGAAAACATAACAAAACCTAGCCAATAACCCATATAACCCAATAGGCTACTTATTAACCGATTAGACTAAACTTTGGGCTTGTTCCAACATGAATACTTGTGTTGGAATCTATCTACATCAACTCTCTTCTTCTCAAAAAAAAACTCAACCTCGAGTTTTGTATAGGTGAAGAATCAATTGCATATGATGCACATCTAGCTTCAACCTATAGCAGTACTCTGGTAGCACACAAACATTAGGGATGTAGTCTTATAAGTGTGGAGCTCGTTTTTCAAAGTACTTCGGCAAGACTACGCATTTAATGTGCTCAACTTCACAATCAAGACCAAGAATATCATTGGTAGCAGTCACAACCTCATGTGGAATGCTTGTGAAGGCTTCTTTAATTATGATCTCTTCAGTCGCCACCACTTCAACTTTATCTTCGTTTACCGCTTTAACAAAGTCTTCAATGGGAGGCTCTAAAGAAGGAACATCGTCCACCTTGTGATTGATCTTGTTTTCAACTTCAACCTCTTCAATGTAAACCTCTACAGTAGGAACATCAGTGTATTCCGGTGGGGGGAGAGGTGCTCCATAGTGGAGGGAAGGTCCCAAAGGTGGAAGAAGTATTTTGGTAATGGAGAGTGTTTGTTATGCACCAATTTTGCTCAATTCGAGTCAACTGAGTATGTAACTGATTAATCGACTCATGTATCTGATTCATTTGTTCTAGTTTGTGCTATTGTTCCATTGCTGTCACTCGATCAGATAATGCTTGTATGGAGTCAAGAATCTGTTTCATGGTAACAGAATCTTCTCCAGTTGATTGAGGATTATTTTCTTGACCAGACATGGCTCTAATACCAATTTGATGCAAACCTAAAGGTAAGCAAGCCAAGATCGAAGACTGGTAGAGTATACTTGTGATGGTGTTGAAACAGTTGAAGATATGAAGATAAAGATAGATAGATGGCAGTCTAGAGTTTCACTAGTTGCCCAGCCATAGGATTCCCACCTAGGCACACTTGTTTCTCACAAGCACCCTTGATTCTCAAGTAAATCTTAAAGAAAAGATTTTCACAAAGTTCTGGATGCTGTAACAGCAACTCATAATTCCATTATATAGGGAAATAGAAGGCTTAACAACCCCTTGGTTACAGCAATTTGAATTAAATGGACTGTTGGAATTCCAAGACTAAATGGAATTCCCAACACCTAGAAACTAAAACCCATACATTGAAAACAAACCCTAGACCTAGGAAACAAAAACAAGACATAGAAAACAATTCTTAGAGATTGAAAACTATTCCCAAGACATTGAAAACTGTTCCCAAGACAAGGGGAACTACAAACACGAATTTGAAAATAAAAACATTAATGCTGCCTTGGAAAGTAAAACCCATTAATGACTCCTGGACTTTAAAAATGACTCTTAGAATTCTAAATTCGTATGGACCACTAATCACCCATATTTGGCCTTTCAAAATAGACCCAATACAAAAGAAAACATAACAAAACCTAGCCCATAACTCATATAACCCAATAGGATACTTATTAACCCATTAGACTAGACTTTGGGCTAAATTTGGGCTTGTTCCAACATGAATACTTATGTTGGAATCTATCTACATCATTACTGATGTTCCTCCTATTGGTGACACAGCTTCACCGTCTTCTGTCACATTCTAATGTTATTTCCTGTGAGTCTTTATCTACCTTCTTTCATGCCTTTGTCTCTTCCTTGTCCTCTGTTTCCCTCCATTCTCATTGGCAATAACTGCCAACTGACCCTAAATGAAAGACTACAATCATAGTTGTCAAGGCGTCGCCTAGGCGGCCTTTGGTCACCTTGAAAAATTGGCCGCCTTAGTCTCCTAAGCGGGCGCCTTGGTCGCCTAGGCGCCCTGTCAGGCCTCCAACACTTTGATTCGCCTTGGCGCCTTGACAACTATTACTACAATGGAGGAAGAAATGCAAGCTTGTGATAAGAACGAGACATGGGACTTGGTTAATCTTCTATTGGGGAAGAAACCAGTGGACTGCAAATGGGTCTTTACTATAAAGCAGAAAGCAGATGGCTCGGTTGACAAATATAAGGTGCGGTTATTCGCCAAAGGTTTTACTTAGACATTCAACATCGACTAGCATGAAACATTTGCTCCTGTAGCCAAGCTAAATACCGTTCGAGTTCTCCTCTCCAATGCCGTCAACCTCGGATGGGAATTGCATCAATTGGATGTTAAAAATGCATTTCTTCATAGTGTTTTAGAAGAGGAGGTGTACATGGATGTTCCCCTAGTTTCTCTAGGCAGCATACCTCTGGCAAGGTATTCAAGTTGAAACGAGCATTATATGGGCTGAAACAATCCTCTCAAGCATGGTTCAATCGCTGCCATAAAGCCATGATCTCTATGGATTACAAACAAAGTAATGCTGATCACTCTGCTCATTAAGAGAAACGGTGAACTGACCTCTATTCTCATTGTTTATGTTGATAACATAGTGGTTATAGGATGTGATACGGCTGAAATCACTCGGTTGAAGACTTTTTGGGTATTGTGTTCGAGATCAAAAACATGGTCAAGTTAAGATAGTTCCTAGGAATTGAGGTGGCTCAATCAGACCACAGTATCTACCTTTCCTAGTGGAAGTATACCCTTGATCTTTCATCTAATATTGGATGCTTGGGTGCAAACAAGCCGACACTCTTCTTGAGGCAAATTCTCATCTGATGCATAAGGGCGGTGAACCTATAGATAAAGAGGGTTATCAAAGATCAATTGGCCCCTTTTATTTCTTTCATACCAGGCCTAACAATGCACTTGCACTTGCAGTTAGCTTGGTCAGTCAATACATGCATGATAAATTAGCTAACCATTTAGACGCTGTCTATCGAATTTTGCATTACTTTAAGTCTGCTCCAGGTCAAGGAGTTCTCCTGTCTCCCCATGATCATATGTGTGTTGAAGCCTTTACTGATACTAATTGGGCAAGCTCTCAAATGTTGTACTTCAAGCTACTGTACCTTGGTCGGTGGTAATTTGGTTACCTGGCGGAGTAAGAAACAAGCCGTGGTTTCCTGCTCCAGTGCAGAGGCTGTGTTTAGGGCAATGGCCCATGGTATTTGAGAGCATCTGTGGCTTAAAGGGCTCCTTCAGGATCTTAACATCCCTATTCAACTCCCTATGCGCCTCTTTTGTAATAGTAAGTCGGCCATTAGCATTGCTCATAATCCAGTTCAGCATGATTGGACGAAGCATGTTGAGATTGACCAGCACTTTATCAAGGAGAAGTTTGAATAAGGACTAATATACATTCCGTTTGTCACGTCTACAAATCAATTGGCTAATGCTTTTACTAAAGGTCTTCCTAGCAAGATTTTCATCCTATTATGTCCAAGTTTGGCATGGTTGATATATATGCTCCAACTTGAGGGGAAGTATTGTAATATGAGTTTTATGGGTTTATGTCTAGGTTCGACATATGTGGGGATAAGAGTGCTGACTCATTCCTTACCTACTTTATTTTCATGTAAATCTATTACTCTATAAATAAAGAATGACCACTATTAATCAAGACAAGTTAAATCATTATTCTAAATTCCACAAATGATTTGTGTATTAACGATGCTAAGACTATGATGTGAGGGTCCTCCCCAATGCTACAGTGATTGGAATCAAGAATAGACCATTATCCTCCCCGATGCTACGGTGACCAGAATCAGGAGTAGACCATTGTCCTCCCCGGTGCAACGTTGGCTAAAATCAGGAGCAAACGACTATGATGTGAGGGGCTACGGCTATTATTCTTTTTTTTAACTTATGAAATACTATGAGATGATGAATTGTATGATATGCCATGTATATTGGAGAGAAATATGACACTACTTTATTTGTATGTTTGAAAATTGTAATGTATGAATGTATGTTTGCAGTATACTAAGTTCAGTGAGAACATACCATCATTATTGTGAAGGAATATGCCTACTACATTGTGATGTGTGTTCTAGTATTCTATGTTATTGAAACGTTAGAATTATGTGAATTGTTATACCATCTGATATGATGATATGACATAGGTTAAGCCGTGTATTAGACTGAATGATGTTTAGTATGATATGATTTAAAAGAAGTGACAGAAATGCAGGTTTTCTACATTATGTGATGCATGGTATGTTATGAAATTGCATGACTAGATGAGAATGTATTAGATGTATGGACTGATATGCTGATTTGAATAGTCATGATATATAATATGATTACACTAAAAAAGTACTAGTAAAGCATGAGTATTTATGCATGTATATATGAATATTACAGAATACGATATGAAATGGAATGCAGGGGAAATGATGAGGTTCCTCCCATAAGGGAAAGAATATAAGGAGGTTCACCCCGAAAGGGAAAGGATATAAAGAGGTTTATCCTGGAAAAAAGAAAAAAGAATATAAAGAGGTTCATCCCAAAAGGGGAAGTATATAGAGAAGTTCATCCCAAGAAGGAAAGAATATAAGGAAGTTCATCCCAAAAAGGAAAGAACATAAGGAGGTTCATCTTGAAAAGGAAAGAATATAAAGAGGTTCATCTCGAAAGGGAACGAATAGAAACAGCCTTCAGGGTCCATAAAGATATGGGCCCTCTCCTAGTGATGATTGGATGGAGTCGTCCATTGCATGATGATGAAAGGAATAATGTTATGATGTTATGATGTTTATGTTAATGATGAACATAGTTGTCAAGGTGTCGCCTAGGCATCCAAGCGGTTAGAAATGAGCTAGACGATCCATCGCCTTGTGCATGTTCAAAAGGCAGTCGCCTAGGCAATCGCCTAGATCGCCTAGGCAGTTGCCTAGGTCGCTTAATTGCCTACTAGGTAAATCATTAATTAAATGAAAAAATTCACAAACCTCCCATAAGGTTTCCATTTACCCGCAATTCAACCCTCCCCCATTATCAGTCACACGTTGTTAAGTTCCCTAACGGAAAAGGTCAAAAGAGTTTTTTTACCCTTATACTAAAAACCAGTCCAAAAATACATTATAATCTTGCTCTTGCCCTCTTGTTTCTTACTAATATGCTATAATCTTCTAACTACTTAATTTATTGATTTGTTCTTTTTTGTTTTTTATAAATAAGCTTCTTTATGTCCTCTGTTTATCCATTATTCGTTGGATTTCTCATATTAATTAGGTTATGCCTTAAATGTTGATTCTTTATGTAGCATACTACATATATATAAACATTAATATAGCATTCCTATTAAAAAAATAAAAAAAATAAAAAAAATAAAAAATTAAAAATTAAAAAATAACAGGAACAACTTGGTCGCCTAGGCAACACTTAGGCGCCTAAACACCTAGGATGGCCTCAAACGCCTTGGGTCGCTTTGACAACTATGATGATGAATGTAAAGATGAATTGAAATAGTATGCCCTCTTGAACTAGAGAATGCTATGTTATCCAACGAAATGCTAGCACCATGTAATGTAAAAGTGTAAAAAATCATGAGATATGCTGAAAGGTGAAATATAAGGAATACACTATCTTAATGAAATGATAAGAAACATGAGAATGACATGAAATATAAGAATGAACATATAAATTTACAATTGTGAATTCAAATAAACCTTCTTTGCTTGGCATATGAAATAAAATTGTATGAAGAATAATGTAATAAAATGGCATAAGAGAGTGACATAGAGTGTGAAATGTAAATAAAGAAGTGAAATGAAATGACATGAAAGATAAAAGAAAAGAAAAGAGTATGAAAGGCAATTAACACAGGAGGCACTGTGAGGCAAAAGACCACGTACAGATTAGTGAGCCAAAAGACAATGGAGATATGATGAGCCTAGAGTACGTAACGAAAAGGTAAAAGTAGTGAAAAAATGATATGAATGATTCTTAAACTGTATATGAAATGCTTTTGTTGTTATGATATCTATGACTTAATGATTGCATGATATGCTCTGAGAAAATAATGAATGTATAGTGGACTGCTATTGTAGCTTACTATGATGAGAGTTTTGATTGAAGATGTCATGCGTCGTGAATAATATGAAAAAATAAAATAAAATATTATGGATATGTAAAGGAAATACTGCTACTACTTGGATATGTGCGTATTTTATGAGAATGTTTTGAATGATTAAATTAACAGGCTATAATGTACGAAGTGTGAGCATAATGAAACAACACATGTTTGATGTTAAGTTATGCTATGTATTCTATTGTGTTGTGATATGTAAAATGGATTATGTAGCGTAAGCAATGATATGGCATGTTGTGATGTTTGGTTTTGTGTTATGGACACTATGGTACAATGATTGATATATGTCAGAACTAATGATGTATTATTGGAAATGCAAAAATGATGATGAAGGCTGACCTACGGGGGTCTAGACCCTAGGGATCCATGGAATAGAATGAAAGGAAAGGGAAGGGATGAATAGTGTGGTGAATGAGAAACCCTAGTGGCTGATGTTCCCCTCTCCAGTTTGGGGTAATGAACTAGATGGAGTGCACCAGCACCAGGCCCTTGGGATCCAAGCCTTTACTGTTGAAACAAACCAGCTTCTATGGAAATCCAAACTCTAGGATTCCAGGCCATTTATGGTCGAAATGAATTGAGCAAATTGGCTGTTGATCGCAGCGTGGATCCAGATTATTTAGCATCAGCAGCAGTACACAAACTAGACCAGCCCTAAATTTAAAGAATGAAAATGTATATATGAATTTTAGTTTTATTTCAATGAGTTAAGTAATGAAACATGCTTTCATAACATGTGAAATAAAGTATGGATTTATGTATGAGATACTTGACATATATGAATTGATACATGATTTGTGATAGTAGTGATGAAGGTTATTGAGATGATATTTATGATGTTTCTAATGTATTGCTATGTGAAAGGGGCAGATATTTTTCCTCACTGAGCTTTTGAGCTCACCCCATGTTGATAACTATTTTTCAGAAGACGAGCATGACCCGGTCTTGGCGCACACGAAGAAATAGTGATTACATTTGTCTTACCTTAATCAGTTTTTATTAGTTGTAGTATTGAACCAAATTTACAAAACTTGTAATATAGAGAATAATGGCACAGCTCACATGTATTTTGCACAGAGGTTTAAATCCACCCAATAGAAATCTGTTCACCTGCCTTGATCAACGATCTTGACGTTATAGGTCTAGCTCAGGCTCGGTAACGCCTCTAAACCCTAGGTCCAAAAGCTTGAGGAGTTACAAGAACCATTGTACATGCAGCTAGGTTTGGCTCTGATACCAATTGATGCGGGACCCAGATCGAGAAACCCTTACGATCCGCTAATGAGCACACCCAAATGATACAAGATCACGTAGTATATCTAATAGCAATTTCATAATTAACATGAAGCTAAAGGAACCATGGGGGCAAAGGAGCCAACAATAAGAACCTATAAAGGGGAGGGGTATTCTGGGTATGTAAACAAGGGGTATAGACAAATAATAAGGATCAAAGGATAAAGGCATTAAAGGAAATCCAAATAAATTATCTTCTTCTACTTGAATTACGATGGAACAAACCCAATGGTAAAAGAGGGATCGATTTCATGAGAGGATTCTCCCACCACCACGGATTGACCTACAACTTCAGAAGTTGAATCGCATCTCCTTGCTCTACTGATTACAGCCAAGAAGGAGGAATCAAGAGCTCTACAAGCACCACGGTTCCTCACAGAGTTGCCAAGGGTAGAGACAGGCTAAGATCCGCATCTTCCAAAATTCTCACTATTGAGAGCTTGAGTACCAGAGGGAGTTCCACATGAGCCAGTGGAATGGCCAAAGACACCACATGAAATGCACTAAGGGGCTTCCAATCATAGCAGACTGGCTGTTTCTAGGTATGCTTCTCATAATACCAAATGGAATGAACTCGAGTAACTAATATGTGAATTGGACTTACCCACACGCAAGCATAAGCTAGATAGTTCATAGTCTTCGTGCAAGTATCTGAGAACAATAGGAGGCCTAGAACAGAGCCAATGGAGCCCAAAGTTTCTTCCCAACAGAGGCGGAAGGGTAGGCCAAGAAGGAGATCCAAAGAGGAAGAGACTGTAGGTCTAGCTTATCAAATCTCATAGACTCAACCCATTACCTAAGGACGAACGGTTTGGAGATCCAAAGAGGAAGAGACTGTAGGTCTAGCTTATCAAATCTCATAGACTCAACCCATTACCTAAGGACGAACGGTTTTCTTGTGACATACCAGAGGCAGCTCTCTAGGGCACAGAACTTGTCATCTTCTTTTCCGAAGTAGAAGATGAAAATGCCATTCTCCATAAGGTAAGTGTCCAGGCTTCCTCTGGGTTTCCACTGACGGGAGAGAGATTTCTTCAAAAGATAAAGAGGAACTCTTCGGCCAATGAATTGGTTCCTCTGGGTTTCCACTGACAGAAAAAAGACTTCTTCACAAGATCAAGAGGAAGTCTCTGGCCAATGAATTGGCCAAGAGTGTTAACCCATCTCTGGATCTCACTAAGCAGTGAACTGTTAAAGTGGCCAACTTAGAACCATCCTCCACAGTAGAGAGGGGGGGCGTTGAAATGGAGGGACAGACTCTCACCCTGGGAGAGGGGTGATGAGGCAAAAAGGGTTTTCTAGGGACCCCGCAAAGGGAGGGCAGATGGAACAAAGCGGTTAGCTTGTTCTATCCCTGGAGTTGATGAGGAGGCAGGATAGGAAGTAGGGGCCAACCTTCACCCTCTTCTAACTCAGAAGCAGTTGGAGGAAGAGAAAGAAGGGGTTAGCAGAAGAGGCAATGGGGGCCATGGGGAGAAGGGGTGAATTCAAGCGGGGATGAGGGGGTTAGTGGGGAAACACCAAACACTTCGATTGGGGTAACGCTTAACCTCACTTCCTTACAACCCTAAAATTCCTTCCCTTCAAGTTATATCATATTCAGATAATCCAAGTAAGTAATCTCTAAATTGAAACATATACTACCCAGATACTCAAGTCTCAATGCAGACTTCTATGTTCAATGTAAATATCATTGCAGATAGCTAAAAATGCACATACATGCAATATCTCACTGACAAGCTTGAAACCCAATTCCCCAAATCAAGAGATTCTTCTTTCAATTCAATCCCCTAAACCCTACAAGAACTCAAGTGCATAAAGGCCAACTCTACCCCCACAAACAATCCAAATTTAAGACTCTGGTCAAACACCCTATACCCACTTGTCTGGTCAAAATTTTACCACTGATAAAGTAAACATATGAAAAAAGAATTATAAACATGGAGAATTGACTTGTTCTTGGTTTTTGAAGTTAATAAGAACATATATATATATATATATATATATATATATATATATATATATATATATATATATATATATATATATGCATTATTAACAACTTAGTAAAATCTTTTATATATTAGAAATTTTCCAACTTCAATCAACAATAAAAAATAAATTTAAAAAAAAAAAAGTCTATATGAAGGTGAATAAGAGCAACTTCAATTGGGCGCATTGGAAAAAGGTTAATATAAGCCTATTACAAGAGCTTCATTGTCTCCGAGTCACAAAATGCTCAATGCATAATCCAAAGATTAGCGCAGACTTATACAAAGATGAGCAAAGATGAGCAAAGACCCTCTTTGATGTAATGTGAAATATTGAAAATAGATTTATACAAGATATTTTTCAAGAAAACAACTCATGCAATTATAGATCTCATGCCATCTTCTGGAAAAGTAGATGGTTCCTAAATTTTATGTTATCCATAGAGCTGATAATGTTTTATTTAAGTGTAAAATAACACAAATACGCCGCAGAACATGGTCAATATTTTACATATAAACAAACAGAGCCCAAAATGAAATTGCATAATTCAGATGCAAAAGTGCAGAAACTGAAAGTACTATTTCATTTTTGTGCACAAATAAGCATTGACTGGAAATTTCAAAACTAACACTGGAAATTTTTGAATAAAGAATACCTCAAATTGCAAGTCAATGGTTAGATTTTTTGCCCGTTAGAATACGAGATATCTGGAGACCCCGGCTAAATGCTTCATTGAAGAGCATCCTTGTTTGCATAGCCTGTGACCCTGGCAGCCATGAGAGTAGCGCAACAGGAGCCATAATAATAACTCCAAACAATATATCATATAGACGAGCAAGGGCAACCACAGTCTCCCAGATAGCAATAGATTTCAAAAAGGGCCTGAGTACTTGAGCAATGGATATGAGACCCCAACCAGTAGGTATAAATGCCAACAAGCTTCTGAAAATATCCAGAAATTTCAAAGAGGTGAACTGCAGCAATACAACGATCAGAAGAATCATGAGCACAATCACGAGGAACTGAACCAGCCGGTAGTAGATGTGTTGTTTTGCAGCATACTTGTCTCGAGCATATGCTATTACCACATAGATACCAATGGCTACAACCATGTAGATCCAAGATAGCAAGTAAACAAGAATACTGGTGCTTCCAGCAGCAATACCCAGCTGGTATACAATTCCATACTGGAAAAAGAAGAAACGGAGATCTAAAATTATCTCAAGTAGTTTTCCCCAGAGACCAGTCATCCTCAGATGGTCCTGCTCCTCATACCACCATGTCTCCCAACTTTCTTCGGCTTTAGTGAACACCCCACCACGAAACCATATCCAGTTCAAAAAATCATCCCAATCATATACAGTCTTCAACCAATCAAAGCCAGAAGGGTTGAAAATAAAGGGAGCCATGATCCATGACACTACCAAGAACCAACTTGAGATTGTCATGGCTATGTAAACAAAAGTGTTCCTAGCAATAGTGCTGTGCGTAGCATAAACAATCAGTATAACCCCAAGCTCGATTGCCTTTCCAAAATGACTACGAGCATAGAGTCTATAGTTCTCAGCAAAGCTCTTATGTTCTACAACAAAACCACGCCCTGTGGCTCGATACTTTGCACCGCCATGAAGGATGGTCCGGCCAAAAAAATGGGTACGAGTTCCCATAGAAAAAGTGTAAAAAACAGATGAAAGCTGGAGCTGCATCGTCAAGAAATCCCATACTGCAGGAAGGAACCCAAGCTCAAGAGAGTTTTCCACAATCATCGGGAGAGCGGTGAAAAGACCCATCTGGATAATGAACTGCTGATTCAAGATTGTGCTAAGAGCTTTATTATTGTTCGAATTCTGCATCATACCAGCCTCAAGGCCACTTAGAGCAAGATAAAGGCGGCCCCATAAAAATGCATAAACAGTCAAGACTACCATCATTGTGGTGAAAAAGAATCCAACACTGGTGTAAAAGAATGAGAGCATCCGGAAGAAATCCAGCCTGTGCCCCAACCGGTAGACATCCCTGCTCGCAACCTGCTCGCCATTGCCGCTGGCAACCTTTGCCTCAAACATTGATATCTGATTCAATCCAACATCCCTTCCCTTACCAACCTGTATGTATTCATGATGCGTTACATTGCCACCCCGCAATGTGCAATTGAATCCTGCAAATATGTCTTCACTGATGTTGATTACCTTGGAAGCCTTGCTGATGCCACCCCGGGTCAAGAACCAGAATCTATCAAACACATCAGGGTGGCCATAATGCATTCGCACCTTCAGAGGGTTTGCCAAAACCCGTTGTCCCAAGGTTACAAAGCTTGTCTCCTGAGCAGACATGAACCAAGCAAGTGAAGAAACAGAACCAGTGAAGACATGTTCACGGACTCCCAAAATTGTGGGCTTACGAATACCATAGTAGGTCCTGAATTCCTCCAACAGGTTCCGCATCTTGAGGGCCTCCTCAAAATAGTTGTCTTGGTTCATATCAATGGTCTGAACTGCGTCACCACGAGTGAAGATAAGGGCATGGTTCTGATTTTCTGGCTTACCCTCTCCAAGCTTCAAAGGACCGGGCAACCTGATCCGGTAGATTTCTGCCTCCTTCTCCAATTGTGTATCATACTTCACAAGGACAGAGTAATACTCCACCTGATCCCTCCCTGTGTGAACCTCATCAACATAGGCAACTCGGAGGGCTTCATTGTTTTTCATCAGATATAAAATCTCCTCAGCGCGTGGATCTTTCCCTTTCTGAGCTCCATAGATCTGGCAGCTGACCACATAAACGTATTTCATCATGGCAATCCCATATTCATGGCCTTTAAATAATAGATTGACCCCACTACTCGTCCTGCTAAAGCTCCGGGAAGATGGTGACCTACTTGCACCCAGACTATCCACAGCACCATCATGCCTCATTGAACCAAGAGATGCTAGTTCTTGTGACCCTCCCCTAATATCCATCTCTGATGCAGAATCAAGAAAGGCAAGCATCTTGAGAGCCTTGTAGTAATACATCATTCCCCTTACCGTGCGAGATAGCGTCTGACCTCTGTGTGATGCCCACTGGCGGAGATCTCTGAGCTTGGTCGTCCATATCTCACTTTCATCCCCCATTCCCTCTCTTCGCATCCGCTCAATGAAATTCTTCCAATCATCATCATAAATCTTCTGCAAATAAAATAGGACAGACACACCATCTTCGTTTTCACTCCTCAGCTGCTCTTTGCCATAAGTGACTTCTTCATTGTAGTAGGGAGTAAGCACACTGAAAGCCAACATTTTCTCAACTTGGGGAGCAAGGGGCATGTTCATGAAAAGGGAGTTACTAAAGAAAGCAATACGCCGTCTTGCCTCAAGATTCTTTGGAACATTGTTCATTGAGTCCCTGGAGGTAAGAATTCTATGAAAACGCCGTACCTTCCGATAGAAAGACGCATTTTCAACACCAGGCAACTCCACAGCATTCTCAAATAGTAGCCCTGTGCTGGTGTTTGGCCTGAGAGGAACCACTCCATCCTGCCTCAGCTGCTCCGGTGTCCTCTTCACCTTGGTGAAATCCCGAATAAAAACCTCAAATAAAGCCTGCAATACGCTTACCACCTGGCTCATATCTTTCTTTGGCTTGTTAATTAGCTCAAGAAGTGTTGTCAACTTGGAATGTATCTGTAGCAGAGCAGTCGTCTTGTACGTCTGTGTGAACTTGTCAATCCGAATCGCATGATCAATCTCTTCGAACAAGTTTATAATGATTGAATGCTCTTCTGTGCCATCTTTGACGATCTCAAGAAGCAAGTACTTAATGCTATCATAAGATTCTATAACCGCACACCGCCTGTACTCATGCTTCGAAATCTTCCTCCAGAGCCGTTTGTCAGGTGCATCTACCAACTCTTTTGCCTGGCCAAGAGCAAGAAGCAGCTCATTGCACAGGAGCAAACAAGGCCAGCAGATAACACTGATGTTCCAAGAGTTGGGTGGCATTTCTAAAAGCTCAACCTCACGGTCACTAACAATGTCTTCTTCCCTAAATGTTTCAATTATTTCATTCCACAGCAGTGCAAACCTGTATGCCTCAATCTGGTTCGATTCAATCTTCTTGAAGGGCCTGCCCAGCCCATATCTCAGCTTCAGTCTTTGTATGGCATCATGGAACTTGCTCTTCAGCGTTCCCCGGGTATTTAACAATTGCTCTTCTGGCATGAGATTAAACTGCATTGCACTTGCAAAGAACTGAAACCGAAGCCTGAATTGCTGAACGTTCCGAATCTCACCTAGGTGCGAGAACAACCCAACCAGGGCCCCAACAATGGATGAGAAAATCGAGTACCATATCTGCAGATCCATCAGGTATATCAGGACAACAGGAAGCCATAACAGTCCAACAGCAAACCTATTCGTGTTACTGAAGAACTCATGCCATTTGTAATGAACGCCCTTGAGCTTCCAAAGAGCTTTGGTTGGGGCGACCATGGGCTTTATCTGGAGGAAGTAACTGAAGACGAACTTGGAAGCCAGAACCACAATCCAGAACAGGGTATACTTAATATTATCCACAAGCCCTTCCCTGAGGCCACGACCCACAAAGGTCCTGCTCTGGAACCACCACGTTAACGCGTAGAAGATCCTAAAATTCGTCTTCTCGAGGAAGTTCCTAATCCAAGGCAGAATAAAGAGAGCCAACGCAAGCAGCTCCGGGATGATAAACACAAAGGCAGCTCCAAGAAAAGTCCTCAGCCTACTATTTGCTTCCGCAGACCACCTCTTGTCATGATTCCTCTGAGACCAAATCTTTACATAGAGAACAGCGAACATAATAGTCCATACCGTGGCAACAACGCTCTTCAGAACCATCCTCAACCCAAGCAACATCGTGCCTCTTGACACCCGACTGTATTGTGTACCAGCATCAAGCAGCGACTGAAGGAATCGAAGACCTGCCCAGGTGATGAACACGGTAAGTAGTCTTACCTGCACATCACGACTTCTCAACGCGTCCCAAGGAGTACTGGTGCCATCCCAAGCAACGATAACAGCCGCCTGAAAGAATAGTATCAGCATAACCCAAAGCCGATCGAAGCAGCGGTACAAATTCCAGAACGACCTCTGCTCAACATACCCAGTCTTACCCACACCGTTTCTCTGACCCATAGGCACAAAAAAGCTGCTGCCAACATCGATTGGCCACTTGAGTCGCTGGAAGCAGTGGCTGCTCCAGAAGAACTCATTAATGTCATCGTAATTCCTCCAATTGGAGTGAGGGGCAGTGCCACTCCGACTGTTGTTAACCTCAGCACGAATAATATTATAGATAGGAGTGACAACACGGTTTAAGAAAGCGTCTTCACCTGAGATAGAAGGGAGAACAGGTCGACCCGTGTTCTCATCGATGTAGTCTTCGAGTATGCGATTGAGCTCCATGGCCATGTGATGGAAGATGTAGGAGATGCATTCAGGGACAAATCGGAGATTAGCAGCTTCACCCCAGATGAGAAGGTAGAGGGAAACATAGAGGAGCTCACGGCGGTGGTCAGTGGAGGAGGGCTCGCGGCGATCGGAGATCCAGACATTGGGTATGCGACCGAGGTAAGAGCACCAGGAGGTGTAGCTCTTGAGGAGCTTGCGACGGAATCTGCGGAGGACAGTAGGGTCAAGGGAGTCTATGCTGTTGGGAGTCTGATCGAGGCGCATCTGGGTGTTGGCCAGATGGAGAACCAAATGCTCTCTCTGGTTCCGAACGTTGTCGCGTTGGAAACCAAAGAAGACACCCAGCCAGTCCAGCAGGTCCATGCCATCGCGCCATTGGACGAACGGCGGCTTGCGGAGGTCTCCGACGGTGCGGAGGGCAGCGGCGGCGGCGCGGACTTCTGGATAACGGAGAGAGGGGTGATCATCTAGGAGATTGTGCACGGGGATGATGTTATAGGGTTCTTCTTCTGGTAGCGGCGCTGCTCCTCTGGTGGATCCGCCCGAAGGATTGCGGGGATTCTGGCCGTAAGGAGGGTCATGGTGGGAAGGAGGTGGGCGGTGTCTCGAACTCATGGCATCTGATACTCTGATGTACAGACTGCGTGATTTTCTGTGTTTTCTGCTTGATGCCCGGAGCTGGAGTAGATAGGGATTTTGTTGGCGTGGGAAGTGGGCATGGGCGTGGGCTCGACGCGGGAAGTGGAAACGGAAATTTAAATTAAAAAAAAAAAAAAAAAAAAAAGAAAAAGTTGTTTCTCCTTTTTCTTCTTTTGAATATCGTCAATAGACCGAATTTCCGCGTTACAGTTTCAAATTTGGCAGACTTGTAATTCTTGGAAGTTACTAAGATGACCCGAGATGGAAGGGAAAATGTCAATCATGTCCTTTTTCTTAATCGTTAAGAATTAAGTTAGGAGAGCAGTTCACCCAATAAAAATCCTCTCCAGCCGTCGAGTAGAACATCGGATTGCTGGAATTACACTACGATATATGCCTCATGTATCTCAGCCGTCCTATGTTCGACTGAATGGAGGGAGAGGATTTCTATAGTTCATCTGCATTTATTTGTATTTTATTTGGAATTCCATCACTGTCCATATATACTGACTGGGTCTCCGTCTCACACTCTAGAGATGGATCTTACATCACATCAACGGTGATGGATCTCATGAAGAGTACATGTACATGCAAATGATTCGAACTCTCTAAGAAATAATGTAGGAAAAGAACAAAAAAATTCTCCACTCTTACTTGGTTGTAGTTGTTCTAATAAAATCAAAAAATTTATGACCCATTTTTCTCTCTGCCTGTAAGTTCGGAACCATTGGTTAGGGATGCAAGTTTAACCCTGTCAATTCAAGCCTGTCTTGAATCCGAATATAACCTATGTTAAGAAAACTTTACCTAACGATAGGTTACATTTAAGAATTTCTAGAACTCATAACATCTCTAGTTTATCTGTAACTCTTCACTTCACCACATACATGGAGAAAGCCAACTCCATTGAAAAGTTAGGTGCCTTTGTTCTACCCAAGGTTTTAGTGCACGGATCAGATCGGTCGATCCAAATTGAGATCACGCAGCACAGTGATCAGTACAGTTGGATCAAGGATAACACGACGAGTTAAGGCAAAATAAAAGGGTATTTGGGACCAATTATAGGCCCATCCAGATCGGGATTAGCCAATCTGATTCGGTGCTTTTAAACCTTGTTCTATCAAGAGAAAAAAAAAACATTATATAACCAATCCAAATTCAGATTGGCTTGTCAGATTGTGTGCTTTCACTCGCATAGAAATCGTTTCCTGCGGTCCTGCCGCCTGCCAAGGGCCGGATTTCAGCCGACCCACGATCTCCTTCCCTTTCACTCCGCCTTGGAATGCAAATGGCAATTCAAAAGGGAGTTCAGATGATTTCTGTGACTTATGACTGTGTGACTCTGATTACTTGCTAAATTAGAGTCCGCCACTGAAATAGATATCCGCTGTTGTCTTCAATATCATGAGTCTCCACTCTCACTTTGTTTCTTGTTGTTTCATTCCTTAAGTAGTCTTCCAATGTATAGGTCCTGAATGTGTTGGCTCACAGAGCTGCACGTTGGGATATTGATTTTCTTTCTCTAGCTAGGTTTTTGGGATTCGACTTTCTTTAGGTACGGATTACCTGAATGTACATGTATTCTCTATGAAATCCCATTACGATCGATGTGGCGTGAGAACTACTCAATATAGCTTAGCCAAAAAAAAGATACAAGTACATGCAGATGAACATTATCGCTTTCCCAACTAATCTCCTTCCTATTATAAGTCGTTTCTTAACCCCTACTGGTTGAATAAAATTCCTCTAGCTAGGCTGCTAAAAAAAAAAAAAAACTGGTTCTACCCTCGTTAGTTAAAATGCGTATCATATTGCCTTAATGTATTCGGCCGTTTAAAATGCATATTACCATATTGACCTAAAAAATACGGTTAAATACTCCATACTCTAAGCCTTGCCATTTAAAACGTGTTTAACACGCGTATCGTAACGTATCCATATTTTAACTTGCATCTTCTATGAAAAATGAGTCGATTAATTTCACATTATTTAATACTTTTATTGCTTTCTACATGAACTAATGTGGGATTAAAGGTTGACCATTTCTTTATAATTGTTTCAAACTTATTACTTTATTACTTTTTTTTCTTCTTATAGTTTATGACTAGAGTCACTGGTCACATCATAAGTGTCATGTGTTCCCATTGATTTTGATATAATTCTTTAATTTATGGGAGCATGCTGCCTTTTTTGTTCGTCATACCATATTATATCTGATCTATTTTAAAACCTGTCCCATCCGTTTTAGTTTTTTTTTTTATCGTTATCTGAATGTTTGATATTTTTTTTGTCCGTACCGTATCTATAGCATTTAATAAATAAAATATTAACATATAAATATAATTATAAATAAAAAAACATTTCAATCAATTAAATCCCACACAAAATTATCATCCCATCAAAGATATAAAATGAAAAATCATCATCTTACCAAACATAAAAACTAAAATATTACACTCTGAAAAGTCTTTACATATAAAATGTGCAAAATTTTCACATTAAGTATTTACTAATCATGGGTTTCACACTAAAAAGCTTTTTTTACCAAAAAAAAAAAAAAAAGAAAAAAAAAACATTGTAAAGCTTTCGAATCTCCTATTCACAATTAGTAAATACATGTATTATACACGTACTTTTTTTAAAACTATTTTTTTCATATTTTTCTGAATATACATAGAGAGTCCCGTAACTTTTTTTTTTTTTTTTTAAATAATGAAACGTATTACATGCAGAAGACCAAAGCTCAAATTGACGGTGCCACTTATATGCTTGTAGGATCCTTGCATGCCGACGACCGTGGAAGAGATTTGGGGAACAAGTCGACGGGGAAGGGATTTGAGGAACAAATCGTGAGTTTAAGAGTTAACCACCGAAGTCGCCGACGACCGTGGAAAGGACAAAAGGTTTTGTTCTACTTTAGGGAACATAATCCATAACAGTAGACTTTAGGATTCTTTTTTACGATTTGTTTTTAATTTATTATTTTTAATAATTTTCAACATGTTATACGCATATAATATGTCATACGTGTATTAAATGTGTATAATATTTTTCATTATTAAAAAAAAACGTTACGAAACTCTCTACGTATATTTAAAAAAATACGAAAAAACTCATTTAAAAAAATAATACAAGTTTAATACGCATATTATACGCAGATTTTCTAAATGTGATTCTACCAAAAGAGAAAACTCTCTTTTTTCTCTCTCTCTCTATATATATATATATATATATGAAAATAATATAAAATTTACATAGGAATTTGTGTACTTTTTGTACCATTAAGTTCTGAAATAACTTGGGATGGAATAAGGGAGAGCGGTGTTTGAAACAAAAAAAAGCCCAAGGTGGTGTTGGTCAACATTATAACTATACTTAAGAAATCAAATCTACCTGAAATCTCTCCTTGATTTATCCGGAATCAAATCATCTCATTCCTGTAATTTGGGAGACGTGGCGGCGATCCCACTAGATGGTCGCCATGTGGGGGTCGGATGAATCTGACCCCTCCGTTCGAGCCGATCCTTGATTCTCATTTAATGCAAGCTGAAATTCAAATGGTGGTTGAAATATCTCTACTTATTTTGTATCTCCTACTTATTTTGTAACAATATCGTCTCATGCACTTCTTGTAACTGATCATCTCTCTCCTGAACTGGATCCCCTATCTTATCTGTAACTCCTCCTATCTTATCTGTAAGTACTCTTACCTAGTTGATCCCTTAATTATCTATAAGACTTTCAATTATCTTCGTTATAACATGTAACAAATCCAACTTATCTTTAGGGGATTTCAAATCCCTCCCTCACTACTGTAACATGTAACATAAATTGATTAGAAGAGGATATATAATGATAGATAACCTCTCATAAAAATATAGAAAAATATTCAAACAATATCTTGTTGTTTCAGTATTTTTTTTGTGCTAAAGAAAGAGAGAACAACAGTGGTGTTTATGATCAGTTCCGTTCCTCTACATTTACCAACACGTGATTCCATCTCCGCCCACGAGGTGTGGGACTTGATCTGGAGTATGGGTCCCAAACCCTATGGATCATATAGGAATTCAGATCATCTGCAATCGGGCAATCCATGCAGATGTACTCTCGATGGTATGAATGTGATTGCTAGAAATCTAAATGTCCATCATGTAAAAGATGCACGTAAATGCTTTTGCCACTATATTTTTCCTAATGAGAGAAAAAAGGAACGGTGGTGTTAACGTTGAATGCGTTTTGCAAGGAGAATGAGATCATGGAAAGAGAAGATACCCAGTTGGTTGATGGAGCTTTCCAAAGGTTAATAAAGTTGACGGTTACTGTTTTCACCAAATTAACCTGAAAGGGATGCTTAAAAATTTTGCATACGACCATGCAACGTTACTTAGCTGATAATAGAGTCAAAACATCAAGTGTGTACATGCACGGTCGGTACACAAAAACCAATTCCATATAAAAATGAAAGACTTCACATGACTTGTTAGCCATTTTATAGGTCCGGCTCGTTTCAAGTTGAGCAAATCGATTTAGTGAGTGATCAAGCAACTTGACATTTTCAATACATATACTAATACATTGGTATATACACGGAGTAAATTGCTCAATTTAAGACCTGTTATAGAATCCTATGTGGTTTGCATGGATTTTTTTATATTTTATAATAAAAAAAACGTATTTAATAAAATATTTTCCTCTTTCCACAGTTTTACATAAGAACTCGGAAAACGAAATAGAATAATATTAAATTTGAATCCAAATGAAGTTAAATATGAGGTATAAAAAATTATTAAAAAAATAGATTTATGAAAAAAATAATTAAGACCATAGAGGATTTAAGGATCAAATTGCCACGTGGATGGTCCTGGGAGAACCTGCAATGATCTCAATATACTGAAAACGCAATCTCCGGCTAATTTAAAATCTAGACAGATGTTTATTGTTATTTTATTGCATTCATTTATGGGTTATAAAGGTGAGAGGGAGTCCAGCATTATCTTCGAGTATTATATATAGCAGGTGCTTACGGGGGGTTTTGGGAAGAATCCAAGATGATGGAACCGGTCCAGCAACGGCATCCTTTTTAGAAAAAGTATTCTTACCCATCTCTAATTGGCAGTGGAGTATCCTTTATCTTAACAAAGGATTAAGGGTGTCAAAAATTGGCCTTGCCCAGTAGCATGGATCGAGTCAGTTCGATATAACTCAAACTTAATCCGGATCGAACCTTAATGGATAAGTTTCGGTCTCGGCTTGTAAAGCCCGACACCATTTCAGTCCAAATCGAAACCAGGCCGGACCAGTCCGTTAAGAAGGCCGAACTAGCCCGAACCAATAATACCTAACTCAAACACCGGTAAGGTCCATCCGGGCCCAATTTCTTAATTTTAATGGTTTTAAATTTTGATGGATTATATTACACTGTTATAGTTCACTTCTTGATCGAAAAGATTATATAATCTATAGTTGAAAATAGTATGTTAATTGTTACAATTTACTGAATTACATGCATATAGAAGGAATGATGCTAATTTTATAGATAGAAATAATAAAATAGGCTATATATCTTATATATAAAATAGGCTCGATAAGCTTGATAAGCCCGGTCCAGACCGAACCAGCCCGAAATCACCTCAATAAGCCCAACCCGATAACAAACCGACACCGGACCAGCCCGATAGTTATTGTGTCCAGCGCAACCCAACCCAGCCCGAACTCTTAATGGACATGTTTTGGGCTGGGCTTATAAAACCAGACATCGATTCAGTTCGGACCGTAATCGGCCCGGACCGGCCCATTGACACCCTTACAAAGGATCCACATCCTTTCCCGCCTGAGTTTTGGCAGGAGAGTTGGCGGCCTACATGGATGGCCACCACCTGACTCTTGGGTAGATCCGAACATTCCATCCGAACTGACACCCCTGTCGACTCAGCTTGTCGGCTCTGGTGGAGGGTTCAAATCCACTTGAGAGCTAGGTGGCGGTCATCCATCCGGGCCGCCAACTCTCCTGCCCAAACTCAGGCGGGAGAGGATTTCTATACCTTAACAAAATTTCACGAACCTCTGCTTGGGGGGTTAGGACCGTCTCTTGTCCCTGGAGTCTTTTCAGTTATGATCCAGTGATCAGAGTTTATCCGATGGTACATATATTAATATATTGGTATGCTCAATGGTGACTTCAACCACTGGATCACTATTGGAGGAACTAGACAAATTAAGAAGATCCTTTTTTCTGTATTTGGGAGTGTAGATTCTCTCCCTACTAGGTAACCACAACATATCGTTGGTAACCGTAGATGGGGTGTTGGACCCACATCTATTAATGGCTTCCATGGATGTGGGGGGATCCACATCCTCTTCTCCCAGAGGTTCGGGAGGAGTGGTGGCAATCCTGTTAGATGATCGACACTTGGGGTTCGGGTGAATCCAAGCCCTCCATCCGAGCCGACAAGGGGGTGTCGACTCAGATGGAGGGTTTAGATTCACCCAAGCTTCAGGTGTCGACCATCCAACGGGGGTACTGCCCCTCCTCCCAAATCTCTGGGAGGAGAGGATTTGGATACAGACGTGGAGTGGTTACTTTGTGAGAGAGTATCAGGACCCCTTGGTTGGATTCTGCAGCTCTTGAAAGCTGTTAACATTTTATAATCTACAAAGTGGCATAATGGGCTAGTATCATTTGGGCCCAAGGTTCAGGTGCATAGACTTGGGAACAAGATCAGCTGCTGGCAATCCTGATTCGATCTCGAATCGGATCAGGCCGGATCGGACTTGACTCAGCCAAGAACCCTAGAATCGGCCTTACACGCATGGAATAATGATCCTGGAGAATGACTCAACGAGTTGATTTGGGATCAGCCTTGACATATCCCTATCCCGATCCATGCTCTTGAACCATGTTCGTGCCGGAACAAAGAAGATAGATCAATGTCTCTTTCTATTACATTTAATAGCTCCTTTTTTTCTATTGCCTGATTCAGGTTGTTTTTATATGTTATAAAATTTGAGAGTAGAACTTTCAATTAGAACAACTTATCTGTTAATATTTTAAGCTATAACTACTTGTTGATGTAGATGCCAAAGGAAATTATACAATATGATATCAAGGCTGGGTTGTATTGCAATCGGCATTGTCCTTAGTATTTGCCCCCTATGATGCATGTAATTGGGTTTGTGATGCAAAATTAACTCAAAGATAAAGCAACCTAGGATTTCAGCAACAAAATTACACTCGTTTGGTGCGCCCTTTCGAATACATCGGAGTTGTTTTCAATTGGTATAAAATAAAATCAACATAAGACAATACGAGGGATTAAAATCAGATAACCACCGTTCGAGAAATGGGCTAAACCTCTCCTCTCTATAAATAAGAGAAGAAGAGACTACTACTGATTATTTCCAAGAGACAAGCCCTAAAAACCAAGTCATTTTCTATAAGACATGTCTAGTGACCATTCCACCACATCACTGATAGTCGCATCCATTTATCATTTGGGTATATATTAAGAAAAGACACATCTCTCTAATACACACACAAAAATCGAAAACCAATATTTTAAAACTTCAATTTTAAATATATCAAAATTATAAAATTCAATGATTGCTTAAATTTGCACAAGACTACTACAGTAGACTTCAATAAGTGTGAGTGTTTTCTATCATTTGAAGAGTAGGATAATTAGCAATTTTTGGCACTGGAATTAAGCCTTTATACCTTTGTAAGTCCGTGCCACACCACCTTAATGGTGATGGGATCCCATAGAGAGTCCATGTACATGCAACTGATCCGAACTCAAAGGTTTCTGTCCGATTGTATGAAATGGATAGAATCCATGCAATTGGGCTTATATAACCGTTGGTTTATAATCATTGATATAAACCGTTGGATATAATAAATGCATTAATTTTTATATAATCACGTCTTCCAAAATTACCATTCTCATTTATTCATATTTTTAAAATGTTGTCCCTCTCTTTACAATGTCAACTATACCATCAATCTGCTGCCACTACCACTAGGGCTGTAACAGGGCCGGGTTGGGCCGGATTTTTCAAAACCCTAACCTCAACCCTGACTATTTAAACTTAACCTTAACCCAGCCCAACCCTGCCAAGGTCAGAAAATGTAAAACCCTAACCCTGACCCTGGCAGGGTTGGGCCTAACCCTAATCTGCCCTGATTGACCCTGACAGAACCGGGTTAACCCTGATTAACCCTGATTCAAGAGGAGATAAAAAGAGGGAAAAAAAAAATCCCCATAGGTAAAAAGAGAAAAAAAGAGAGGATAAACGATATCAATCATACAATTCATTTAAAACCCATTTGATCTTAGCTCAAATAGAAATCTCTTGTCGATCATTAAACATGCTTTTGATTGTTCATTACAACACTCATGAGAATCATAAATCTTTACCGATGAAAATATAAACAAAATATGAACAAGATTGGTAGCCAAAACAGAGGGGAACTCTAAAAGATCAACAAATAAAATAGAAACAACAAAAATCAAACAACATACTCAATCTGTCAAATGAACACAGAAAGATTGAAAATACATAACTAAAAACAATGTAAAATCTCCTTAAAGTTTTCTAATAGATCAGCAAATGAAGTTGAAACAATAACAATCAAACTATAAAAAACATTTAACTCAAAACAAGGAAAACTCCTCAGGAGATTTCGATTCTCACCTAATCTTTTTCGACAGTCGACTCTCTATCTCTCAGACAATGTCTCAACGCCTCTTAGAGTCGGCAACACTTCCTAGAGTATATTCATATATATATACAGGGTCGGTCCGGGCCGGACTGGGCTGGGCTCAACCCAATGGGTTAACCCTAACCCAACTCAACCCTGCCAGAGTTGATAAAAAATTAAGCCCTAACCCAGCCCTGTCAGGGTTCGGGCCAAGTTCAACCGTGCCAGGGTTCAGGGAGGACCTGGGCGGGTTAGGGTCGTCAGGGTAAAACTTGCACCCCTAACTACTACCTCCAAATCTCCCCCGCAATAACACCTTGATTTTATTTATTGTGGGTGGTGATGTCAAATTTGACGGTGGAGGTGGTAAAGAGAGGAACATCTTTTTTAAGATAAAAATCAATGAGGGATGATTTTGGAAGACATAATAATATAATTCTTATTAAATTAACGTTTTTATTACATCCAACAATCCATATCAATATTATAAATCTGACTGTATGAATTCTATCTCACCCCCCCCCAAACACAACAAACACAATCAGATTGGAAACCATTTTTCAATAAATAAGAATAAAAACCTATACTGAACAATGGGGACAATTTTTACACACAATTGCATTTGTACCATTGACCATTTGTTTTACCAGAGGCAAAAATGGCGAAAAAAATCTCTTATGTTGTTGTTGTATAAATATAAAAATAATAGAACTTTAAATGAGAACCACTTATCTATTTTGCGTTGCCAATGATCCATTGAAGAAGACAATTGAAAGAAAGTCACTCAAGATGATGACAATATAGGTTGAGTCATACCACAATCGATACTGTTTTAAAGTCAGAATTTGCCCCCACAGGTGCAACCGGGTTATGATGCAAATCTGGCTCCAAGATAAAACAGTCTCGGCTTCCCACATTAAACTTGCACTAATCTAATGTGCCCCTTCGAGTACTTTGAAGTTGTGCTTAGGTCAAATGCAAAACGATAGTGCAATTCGACAAAATAACGGTGTTTCGAAAAACATAGGGGAATACTCTTGGTATGTACTTACAAAGAGGGAGAGAGAGTAAGAGACAAAAAACCAATAAAACATAGTTTTTCCAATGTTTTTTTAAGGTTTTCCCTCCTCTATTTATATAAGAGAACATGTCTTTTCAAGACACCCCTAGAGGAAGGGAATGCTTCTCTCTAAACCAACATGTTTTTACAAGACATTCAAAGGAAAGGGTGTGTCTCTTGTAAAGACACTTCATGGAACCAGATCAAACGGGTTGAACAGTTACCGACCCAATAATTTTGGGTCAAACAGGTTAAACAGTTACCGACCCAATAGAAGCCACATTAAAACTCACCCCCTCCAAGGGGTCTTGGATTCTAATCTCACTAACCTCACTTCACTAGCCTCATATCGAAAAAATCAAAACAAAACATATTTTTTATTTTAAAACTTTATTTAATAAAAGACCAATAAAATACAACAGTTGTTCAGTCCCTCAAGCTGTGATCCAACAATTGGAATTCATACGGCGCATAAACCAATGACTCCAATCATTAAATCACAACTGAAGGGACTGCAACAACAAGAGATGATCCAAGTCCCAAAAATGGTTATATGAGAGGTGTTTCATGTATCATGTACATTTTTTTTTTCACTATTAATATAAAGGTTGTTATTTATGTAACAAGGGTGGATTACCTTTGGAAAAAAAAAATTATCTACACCCTAAAAACTATGTCAAATTCGATCTAACCCTACAAGTTTTCAAATGTCTCATCTACCACACAAATGGTTTGCATAAACTTCAATCGGCCCCAATTAACTGATGGATTTGACTGAAAATGTGATACGACATTTCTATCCTTTGTATCTGAAACTGAAAGACTTAATTTAAATGAAATTACTAATTTAACCATTTAAAGATAACCATGCACAACAATTTAAACCCTTTTTGTTTATTGAAAAATTACTAATTTCTCTCTTTCTCTATTTCTATTTGCTGGGGGATCAAAGAATTGGGTCATTTAAAGAGACTGTTTTGATTAGGGCGGAGATGAGGATGGAGATGCGATTAGGGTTCCTATGGTGACGGTTAGGAAGAAGCAGGGCTTGTGTTTGAACTTGTCTGGGACAAAGTAGTAATGGAAGCGGTTTCGATTTGGAAACATTGCAGCAGCACCACCACCTGCAAATCTCTCTTTTTCTCTGTCTTTCTCTCTTTCTTTTTCTTCTCACTGGTTTTGTTGCATTTGGATTTGAAATTATAAAAGGGGAAAATGAATTTTTTTTCCTTTTCTTCTTCTCTACATTAATGGTGGAATTGATAATAGAGCAGGGAAATTTTTTTTTGAACCACTCACTTTCTTAATATCCAAAGCCCTCTTTCACCATGAAATCATATTTTCTTCGATTAGGTAGGAAGAACACCAAAACCCTAACCGCATTAATGGAGAAAGAGGGAAATCAAAGCTATCGTTCAAATCTAATCAGGGTCAAAAATGAAAAACAATCAACACATCATTCGATTGTAGAAGCAAACAATAGAATGGGGAGAGGGTGGGAGAGAAGGAACAAAGAGTGTCACGAGGGGAAGTGAGAGAAAAACAAAAACAAAGAAAGAAATAAGATGAAGATCACACAAGAGAGAAGGTGGAGAGAGAAAAAAAGGGAAATTGCCAAATTTACTTGAGGTCTAGAGAGAGAAGGGATTAGAGAGAAGAACACATGTGGAATCAAGAGATGCCACACGTTTCCGGCAATTGCAGTGATGCCGGGGAAGAAAGGTATCGAAAGAAGGTTATACGAATTGGTAAAGGTGTTTTTTAGTTTGGGAGACATTATGGTCTTTTACCTTTAGAATAAGGGTATTATTGTCTTAATATATTTCATATAGTGCTTACATCAGGAACTAACAGGTGGGGTCTCTTTGATTAACTGTGGAAAACTTTTGAGTGAAAATGTGATAAGACATTTCTACCCTTTATATTTGAAACTGAAAGACTTTAATTTAAATGAAATTACTAATTTGACCATTTAAAGATAACCATGTACAACAATTTCAAACCTTTTTTGTTTATTGAAAAATTACTGATTTCTCCCTTTCTCTATTTCTATTTGCTGGGGGATTAAAGAATTGGGTCATTTAAAGAAACTGTTTTGATTAGGGCGGAGATGAGGATGGAGATGCGATTAGGGTTCCTATGGTGACGGTTAGGAAGAAGCAGGGCTTGTGTTTGAACTTGTCTGGGACAAAGTAGTAATGGAAGCGGTTTCGATTTGGAAACATTGCAGCAGCACCACCACCTGCAAATCTCTCTTTTTCTCTGTCTTTCTCTCTTTCCTTTTCTTCTCTCTGGTTTTGTTGCATTTGGATTTGAAATTATAAAAGGGGAAAATGGATTTTTTTTTTCTTTTCTTCTTCTCTACATTAATGGTAGAATTGAGAATAGAGCAGGGAAATTTTTTTTTGAACCACTCACTTTCTTAATATCCAAAGCCCTCTTTCACCATGAAATCAGATTTTCTTCGATTAGGTAGGAAGAACACCAAAACCCTAACCGCATTAATGGAGAAAGAGGGAAATCAAAGCTATCGTTCAAATCTGATCAGGGTCAAAAATGAAAAACAATCAACACATCATTCGATTGTAGAAGCAAACAATAGAATGGGGAGAGGGTGGGAGAGAAGGAACAAAGAGTGCCACGAGGGGAAGTGAGAGAAAAACAAAAACAAAGAAAGAAATAAGATGAAGATCATACAAGAGAGAAGGTGGAGAGAGAAAAAAGGGAAATTGCCAAATTTACTTGAGGTCTAGAGAGAGAAGGGATTAGAGAGAAGAACACATGTGGAGTCAAGAGATGCCACACGTCTCCGGCAATTGCAGTGATGCCGGGTAAGAAAGGTATCGAAAGAAGGTTATACGAATTGGTAAAGGTGTTTTTTAGTTTGGGAGGCATTATGGTCTTTTACCTTTAGAATAAGGGTATTATTGTCCTAATATATTTCAAATAGTGCTTACGTCAGGAACTAACGAGACTCCACTAACGGGTGGGGTCTTTTTGATTAACTGTGGAAAACTTTTGAGTAATAGATGAGACATTTGAAAAACTTTTAGATAGTAGATGAAACATTTGAAAATCTATAGGGTCAGATCAAATTTGACATAGTTTTTATAGTGTTGATGAATTTTTATCAAAAAAAAAAATGATGAAAAATTCATAACACAATGAGCAAGGGAAGGTGGAACTATGAAAAGATCAATTAGGTCAGGCAAAATAGATATTTCATTTTATTTATTATAATATTATTATTATATTAGAAATTAACATTTAAAAGGGTATTTGTGTTTTTTCGTACCCTTTCTTTTATTGCAATGTCATCGTCGTTTTATTCTTCACACCACAACTTACTTACTATATTAATTGTTTTCCTTTGTCTCTTTTTTGGGTAAGTACTATATTAACTTAACTGTTATTGACTAGATTTATCATGTAAATATTAATGAGTATAGTTGTTAAGTAAATATTAATGAATACAATTGTTGATATTAAGAAGATTGGTTGTGATAAGTATGAAAACAAATTTTTTTTAAGCAAATATAAAAAGTTGGAAAGAAAAAGATTTGATTTTTTTTTTTTACACCATCTATCCTATTGTGAAATTGATGAGTATGGTTCAAGATAACCACTCATGTTCATCTCGATAAGATGACGTCACTCCGTTGGGGTACGGCAGCTGATAGCTAGCTTAGGCTTCTCGGCTAGTCTCCCCTGCATTGATCCATTGTGTTAGCCGGCGAGAGTGGGCATGCTTTCATCGCTTCCGTGCTCCTAGTTGGCCATACTGAGATTGTTCGGGAGACATGGTCCAAGCCCGGTGAAGAAATGTAAATTTCAAAGATTCTGCTCGTGAACGTAATGGTATAAGGCCTGCCTGACTGTGCCGTTTCATAAGTAACCCAGTGCTCTCCCTTTACTTTCCAATTTTGAAAATGAAAGAAAAAAAAAAGAACTTTCTTTTAAAAACGGATCAACTGGATTGATGAAGAAAATGAGTTGTGGTAAGTATGAAAAGAAATGATTTTAAGCAAATATAAAGAAGATGGAAAGAAAAATAATATTTTTTTTTTGGCACCATCTATCCTATTGTGATAATTGATGATCATGGTTCAAGTTATTGGTATTGGATCAGCTGGATCGTTCAGTTCATATTGGTTTGGGACTTGGATCAATTCCTGATTCAATCCTTGATTCCAGGCCTATGTTAATTCAAATTTTTTTTTTGAAGATCGGATACGTGTTGGTTCCCATTGGATCCATACACCATTCTCAATATGGTTAATACTGTATCTGATACCTAGATTTAGAACCATGATTCACAACCTTAGTACCAGATCGATCAATTTGTATCGATTTTGATTTAACAGTCACAATGTGTGAACGAAATCAATGAATGAAGAACATAGATGAATTCAATTAAGATTTAACCATTTCTTAAGATAATTTTGTTACTATATTTACTTTTTATATTTTTTTCATTGAATTCCAACCATGAAATATGGCTTTATTAAATTATTTTTAAATTTATTTCCAATTATGTTGTTACTAGTAATTTTAAGAGGGTGATTAATATTTTATTATATTTAGATAAGTAATATACCTTTGCTATGTTAATAATTCCCCTTAATATGATACTTAATAATCTTTAGAAGAAAAAAAAATACAAATATCATCTGATAGCTTTTGACCAGATCAAAAAACTTAATGAGTGAAGTTGAAAAGGAAGTTTTTTTTTTGTTTTTTTATTCTTTTGGTAAAAGTGAAATCTTTTTAGAATTTTTTTTTTGGGTCTCATGTGCATGCAGCTTGGGCGGTTCAAGGTCCTATCATCCCAAAAAATAATATTGTCTACACTTTGGAAGAGTGAGAGTGACCATTTGAGCCGGGCCCCCCCCCCCTGGGGGGGGCCGCCCCACCCCCCCCTCGCTGCGGCGCGGACCCCCCCCCCGCGGGCGTTGACCCACCATTTGAGGCTCAAATTTCCCTACATTGGAATGAGAATTTAAATTTGCAAAAATTACAAAAACTGTTCTAGTAATTATCCCTAAGATCATGGACATTATATATATCATATTTTTAAGGAAATTATAATCGTACCTTGTACTTTGACGGCGTTAAAGGAAAAAGTAGAAATAACAAATTTATCATTTTCTTAAATATATCTATTCTTTATACCACTCACCTGTCTTTCATTTACCTTTCATTTAGGGTTGCAAGTTTGGCCTTGGCAATACGAATCCGATCCTAATTCGTTTTGAACCCTAACAAGGTTGAATTTGGCTTGAACCATGACAAGACTGTGTTAAGGCCCAAATTTTATTCAATTTTAATAGGGTTGGGTTGGGTTAGGGTTGACCCCCCAGTTTGAGCCCGGCTCGACCTAATATATATATATATATATAGAAAAACTTAACCCTAAACCTAATTGACACTCGACAGCCTAACCTAATCACAGATTCGATTTCAACACTCTAGTCTCTGGCCAACGCCAATGCCTTTGATCTCTCCTCTGAAGCGACAGGTTTCTCGCAAGCCCTCGTCTCTCCTTCTCCATAGTCAGGTATAACGAATTGATTTCTTCCTCTTTTATATCTTTTATTAAACCCTCGTCACTCTCTCCGTTGGATTCCCTGTCGATTCCCTCACCGAAGAGGAAATCGACGTCGGGGTTCTCTCTATCGGAGATATCGAACATGTTTATTTCTTATTGTAAATGTGTTCCTTACCAATGCATGTAGACACTCTCAATTGCTTCGTTTTCTGTTTTTGACAAAATGTGGTTTTGTATCGTATGCACTCTTAGTGTTTGATGAAATGCTTCAATTGCAGCTAGAGGTGCAACATTTGCACCAAAATCATTTATCGAAATCGGACCAAACCATGTACATCGGAACCGAGAGACCGTTTAGTAATCGGTTCAGTTCTGATTTGAAATTTGACACCGTTTATCGAATTCGGACCAAACCGTTTAAATTGTCGGGTTACATAGGCTAGACACCGATTAAACCAAATAGAATGTATACCGTTTATTCTTTAAAAGCTAAACTAATAGAACCTAATCTCATTCCCTATATTATTAATATATTATTTCCAACCTAAAGACACAATACCGACCCAACCCCAATAAATGTACTATTTTCCCAAGAAACCAATCCTAACTCCAATTAATATATTATTTTCCCAAGAAATCAATCATAATCCCAGTTAATACACTATTTTCCCAAGACCCAACCTCAATTCCCAAAAGGCCTAAATCATAAAACCAAAAAGATAAAACTTGAAAACACAATAAACATTAACCATTACTCCATTAGGCAAAACAATATTACAATATTTTTTTTAATTATGAAAATAAACCGATCAATAACCGATGCTTTAAATTGTTTATAAACCGCAAGCAAAATCAATTAATGAAAGACTGTTTAAAAATCAATAGACTGAAATCGATTATTAATCGATTCTGGTTTCAATTTTGACACCGTTTAGTTAATCAGTTCGATTATGCTTTTACCCTCTTATACATCGTACCGCATCGGACCGGACTGTTAAACAGATTATAAACTGTTTAACACCCTTAGCTATGGTTTGAATGGGTAATAACATCTTGAACAGCCTCTGCAAAGATCCAAAGAATGTTGTTTTCCTTGTTAGTGGAATAGAATGTTGAGTTATTATGTTATGTTTTAGGACCAAAACCCACACTTATAATTAAATTATTGTACTGTTCACATTTTCGTAGGGTTTTTTTTTTTTTGACTTGAATGGACTTGGCAGTGACAATAGGAGTTTATCTTATTTTCTGTCTTTCTCGTAATTACAGCAACTTAGCGAACAATAGCTTAGTTTAGTGGGGTTTTAGGAGGTCACAAGTTTCAAATAATGGAAAATGAGAAGAATATTGTTCATTGGACAAATTCAGGATCAGTCAAGATTAATTAGGGTCAATCTGGCCCAACCCTGCCCTATCAGGGTCAGTCAGGGTAGGGTTAGCTAGGGTTGCACATTTTCTGACTCTCACAAGGTTGGGCTGGGTTAGGGTTGTGTGTAAGGTACTTAGGGTCAAGGTTAGGTTTTAAAAAACCCAGCTCTGTTGCTCATACTTTCATTCTTCTTCAATCGGTTCGATTGTGTTTTCTCTCTCCCACGTTCCCAAATTAATAGCTCTCCACCCTGATCACAATAGGTTCATCTAAATCAAAGACCACCATTGGCATACTCTTCAGAAACAAACCAAAGAGCATCCACGGAAGCACACCAACACAACAATCAAAATGAAAACTCAGACACAAAAAAGGGAGATCCCTGAAAGAAAACCGAAAACACAAACATCGTCTTCGAGACGATTGGGAGACCTTTGAATACGGGTGCTTCTTCTCAAATAGAAAACAGAAACTTTACGTTCAATGTAAATATGATGGCAGATACTTAAAAATGCACATACCTGCAATATCTCAGTGGTATGTTTGAAACCCAAATCAATATATTCTTTCTCAATTCAACCCCCTTAAACCCTATAAGAACCACTCCAATTGCATAGAGGTCAACTCTAGCCCACAGAGAATCCTAATTTAAGAGTGTGGTAAAAATCCTTAGTCAAAATTTTACACCTGATAAAGAAACATATTGTTAAGGTCCACTTAACTAGGCCCATTCCCCTCTTTAGTTATAATAAATAATGTAAGTAATGGGTTAATTAGCAGACTATGGGACTAATTATAAAGGTCCATTATCGATTTTATCTTAAGTAGACTATTAATTGATCTTGTTAACTAGGTCTTTCTATTTTATTGGATTATAACTAAGAGAGTCCTAAGTCCTATTTTGGCTCTCTTTTGCTTTCTATATATACTGCACTAAGAGAAGGGTTATTAACAAACACTCTCTCCCTCCTTTCTTCTCTCTCTCTCCCTCTCCCTCTCCCCCTCTCTCTCACGGTTCTAGGTTTTACTTTTGGCTCCATTTGGCTACAAGTGGAATTGAAGGGCACGGAAGTGAAAATTTTAAACTTAAAAAAGGAACTAGTTGTAACACAACATGATTGTATAGATTATTTAAATTCTTAACATATTTAGTAATGATGCTTATAAGATGTAAAATTTATTTTACTTTTTCAATGGGAGGGATTTGGATACAAAGTGAAGTGTAAGTTAATAACTAAATGTGGAATAATTTGGAATTAGTTACATAGTAATATGATAACATGTGCTGTAATCATTACATAAGTTTTCATTTAAAGTTTAAAAATTTCACTTTCCTTCCTTTCAATTCCCCTTGTAACCAAACAAAGCCTTTATATTTTGTTACTCATGAAAAAAGAACTATGAACATGTAGAATGCTCTTGATCTTTGAAGTTAATAAGACATTCATATATACCTATATACTGTATATTTGTGTTTGGCGACTGGGGTTATATTAGGTCTAGATTAAGGAAAGCCAGGTCCAACTAAATCTATCAGATTTTATTTGGATATCATATTGTTTATGGATTGTTACGGTATATCTGGAACTCCATATGGATCGGTACCTGGATCTAACCCTTTTTGCCTTGTTTCTAGAACTGTAAATCAAAACAAAATGTACATCACTATACCTTATCATTGGCAAATTTGGCCCAAAAATGTTCCATGGCCCTCACATAAGGGTCTTCTGGCAACAATTGATTCTGACACGTCTCATGGATGTATTGGAGGATCACGAGCGATTCGGAGATCGGTTTTCCGGTGTGCATGAGCACCAGCACCTTCTTGTGAATTTGATTATACTTGAGAAAGCTAGGGCTACTGTTAAAGAGATCTTCATTGATGTATTTATAGTTGATTGCTTTGAGCTGCAAGGCCCATTCAATCTTCAGAGCCAATGGGCTCGTCCAAGCAACTTTGATGGGATGTTGCTCCACAGACCCTGTAAACCAGGAAACAAGGGCGCCTTGGGCGCCAGAAAAAGCAGGATTCAACTATCTAGCAGACCTTCAACCCAATTGCACATTGCACCACATGGTATCCATCATTTACATGATTGTTTTTCTTATAAGGTCCTCTTGATGACTAACCTGAATTCCCCTACATGTTTCCCAACTTGTTAATCGATCTCAATCCTTTTTTCTTCCATCTATATTCATATGAAATATCCTCCGGATGGCATTTCAAATCCAGAAAACGGATGTGCTCATCTGATATGGATTCAAATACTAGTTTATCCGTTTTGAAATTGCTCTGTTTAGATCCGTACTTTTCTCTCAGTATAATTCCATTCCATTTTACACCTCTTGGATCATATTATTCATATTCATAGAGATTGCTAAACCGTAACGCAGGAGACAAGACATAAACATGAGCCAGAAAACCCCAATGAAAGAAAAAAACTGTGAAAGGGTGATCTCCCTTGGGTCATATGAATCACAAAAGAGGAATAGACCCTAATACAGGAGATGTGTAAAGTTCAGAAGAATGGAAAGAAAATCAATAGAAGATATGATACAACAGGGACTTTCAAACAATATACAAATGCAGATCAATACAGATCCATCTCAACCAAAGCCTTCAAGGTACAACATCATCTCTCAACCCCTGTTTTACACTATTCATGAACAGACCTTCTATATAATCACAAATCAGTGTCAACTGAAACTTTCAAAATGGAAATTTTTAATGAAGAATACCTCAAAAGTCAATGATCAGATTTTCGGCCTGTTAGAATTCGAGATATCTGGAGGCCCCTGCTAAATGCTTCATTGAAGAGGATCCTTGTTTGCATAGATTGGAACCCAGGTAGCCATGAGAGTAGTGCCACAGGAGCCATAACAATAACTCCAAAAATTATATCATACAGACGAGCAAGGGCAACCACAGTCTCCCAGACCGTAATAGATTTCAAATAGGGTCTGAGTACTAAAGCAATGGATATGAGGGCCCAACCTGTAGGTATGAATGCCATCAAGCTTGTGAAAATGTCCAGAACTGCCAAAGAGGTGAACTGCAGCAATACAACGATCAGAAGAATTAAGAGCACAATTACAAGCAACTGAACCAGCCGGTAGTAGATGTGTTGTTTTGCAGCATACTTGTCTCGAGCATATGCTATTATCACATAGATACCAGTGGCTACAACCATGTAGATCCAAGATAGCAAGTAAACAAAAAAACTGGTGCTTCCTCCAGCAATGCCCAGCTGGTATACAATCGCATATTGAAAAAAGAAGAAACGGAGATTTAAAATTATCTCCAGTAATTTCCCCCATAAACCAGTTGTCCTCAGATGGTCATGTCCCTCATACCACCATGTCTCCCAGCTTTGTTCTGCTGTAGTTGACAACCCACGACGATACCATAACCAGTTCAAAAAATCATCCCAATCATATACAGTCTTCAACCAATCAAAGCCAGAAGGGTTGAAAACAAAGGGAGCCATAATCCATGACACTACCAAGAACCAACTTGAGATTGTCATGGCTATGTAAACAAAAGTGTTTCTAGCTACAGTGCTATATAAAGCGTAAACAATCAGTATCACCCCAAGCTCAATTGCCTTCACAAAATGACTTCGAGCATAGAGTCTATAGTTCTCAGTAAAGCTCTTATGTTCCACAACAAAACCACGCCCTGTACCTTTATACTCTGCACCACCATGAAGAATTGTCCGGCCAAAGAAATGGGTTCGAGTTCCCATAGAAAATGTGTAAAAAATAGATGAAAGCTGGATCTGCATCATGAAGAAACTCCATATTGAATGAAGAAATCCAAGCTCAATATAGTTTTCCGCAATCATTGGGAGGGCAGTGAAAAGGCCTATCTGGAGAAGGAACTGCTGATTCAAGATTGTGCCAAGAGCTTTGTTATTGTTAGAATCCTGCATCATAGCAGCCTCAATGCCACTTAAAGCAAGATAAAGGCGGCCCCACAAAAATGAATAAACAGTCAAGACCACCATCATTGTGTTGAAATAGTACCCAACAGTTGTGTAAAAGAAAGAAAGCATCCGGAAGAAATCCAGCCTATGCCCCAACCTGTAGATATCCCTGCTCAAAACCTGCTCACCATTGCCACTGGCAACCTTCGCCTCAAACTTTGATATCTGATTAAATCCAACATCCCTTCCCTTACCAACCTGAATGTATTCATGATGCGTCACATTGCCACCACGCAATGTGCAATTGAATCCTGCAAATATGTCTTCACTGATGTTGATTATCTTGGAAGCTTTGCTAATGCCACCCCGAGTCAAGAACCAGAATCTATCAAACACATCAGGGTGGCCATAATGCATTCTCACCTTCAGAGGGTTTGCCAAAACCCTCTGTCCCAAGGTTACAAAGCTTGTCTCTTGAGCAGACATGAACCAAGCAAGTGAAGAAACAGAACCAGTGAAGATATGTTCACGGACTCCCAAGATAGTGGGCTTACGGATACCATAGTTGGACCTGAATTCCTCCAACAGGTTCCGAATCTTGAGGGCCTCCTCAAAATAGTTGTCTTGGTTCATATCAATTGTCTGAATTGCATCACCACGAGTGAATATAATGGCATGGTTCTGATTTTCTGGCTTACCCTCTCCAAGCTTGAAAGGACCAGGCAACCTGATCCGATAGATTTCGACCTCCTCCTCCAATTGTGTATCATACCTCACAAGGACAGAGTAATACTTCACCTCACCCCTCCCTGTGTTAACCTCATCAACATAAGCAACTCGGAGGGCTTCATTGTTTTTCATTAGATGTAAAATCTCATCAGCGAGAATTCCTTTTTGAGCCTTTTGAGCCCCATATTTCTGGCAGCTGACCACATATACATATTTCATCATAGCAGTCTCATATTCATGGCCTTGATTGACCCTATTATTCACACCACTAAAACTATGGGAAGATGGTGATCTACTTGTGCCCAGACCATCCATAGCACCATCAAGACTTGTTGAGCCAAGAGACGCTAGTTCTTGTGACTCTCCACTGATGTCCATCTCAGATGCAGAATCAAGAAAGGCAAGCATCTTGAGAGCCTTATAGTAATACATCATTCCCCTTACTGTGCGAGATAGCGTCTGACCCCTGTATGATGCCCAAAGGCGGAGATCTCTGAGCTTTGTCGTCCATATCTCTTTTTCATTCCCCATGCCCTCTCTGTGCATCCGCTCCATGAAATTCTTCCACTCATCTTCATAAATCTTCTGCAAATAAAACAGTGTAGACACACCATCTTCGTTTTCCTTCCACAACTGTTCTTTGCTGTAAGTAACTTCTTCATCATAGTAGGGAGTAAAGACACTCAAAGCCATCATTTTCTCAACTTGGGGAGCACGGGGCATGTTCATGAAGAGGGAGTTGCTAAAGAATGCCATACGCCGTCTTGCCTCGAGATTCTTTGGAACATTGTTCATTGAATCTCTAGAGGCAAGAATTGAATGCAAACGCCGTACCTGCCGATAAAAGGACGCATTTTCAACACTAGGCAACTCCACAGCATTCTCAAATAGAAGAACTGTGCTGGTGTTTGGCCTGAGAGACCCCAATCCGTCTTGCCTCAGCTGCTCAATGGTCCTCTTCTCTCTTGGGAAATCCCGAAAAGCCTCGAATAATGCCTGTAATGCCTGCACCACCTTGCTCATATCTTTCTTTGGCTTGTTAATGAGTTCAAGAAGGTCTTTCAACTTGGAATGTATCTGTGGTAGTGCAGTCATCTTGTACTTCTGTGTAAACTTCTCCATTCGAATTGCATGATCAATCTCTTCGAATAAGTTTATAATGATTGATTGCTCTTCTGAGCCCTCTTTGACAATCTCATTAAGCAAGTGCTTAATGCAACCATAAGATTCTGTAACTGCACAACGCCTGTACTCATGCTTGCAAATCTTCCTCCAGAGCCGTTTGTCGGGTCCATCTACCAATTCTTTTGCCTGGTCAAGAGCAAGAAGCAGCTCATTGCACAAGAGGAAACAAGGCCAGCGTATGACACTGATGTTCCAAGAATTGGATGGCAGTTCTAAAAGCTCAACCTCACGGTCACTAATGATGTCTTCTTCCCTAAATGTTTCAATTATTTCATTCCACAGCAGTGCAAACCTGTATGTCTCAATCTGGTTCTTTTCAATCTTCTTGAAGGGCCTGCCAAGCCCATATCTCAGCTTTAGTCTCTCTATCGCATTATGGAACCTGTTATTCGGCCGGTTATTCAGGAATTGCTCTTCTGGCATGAGATTAAATTGCACTGCACTTGCGAAGAACTGGAACCTAAGCCTCAATTGCTGGATGTCCCGAATCTCACCCAGGTGTGAGAACATGCCAACCATAGCCCCCACCAAGGATGAGTAAATTGAGTACCAAATCTGCAGATCCATGAGGTATACCAGGACAACAGGAAGCCATAACAGTCCAACAGCAAACCTATTCGAGTTAGTGAAGAACTGATGCCAATAATAATGAATGCCCCTGAGCTGCAAAATATCTTTGGTTGGAAGAACCATGGGCTTGATCTGGAAGAAGTAACTGAAGGTAAACTTGGAAGCCAGAACCACAACCCAGAACAGGCTATACTTGATATTATCCACAAGCCCTTCCCTGAGGCCACGACCCACAAAAACCCTGGTCTGAAACCACCACGTTAACACATAGAAGATCCTAAAATTCGTGTCCTCAAGGAAGTTCCTAATCCAAGGCAGAATAAAGAGAGCTAATGCAAGCAGCTCCGGGATGATAAAAACACAGGCAGCCTCAAGGAAAGCCACCAGCCTACGATTTGCTTCTGCAGACCACCTCCCATCCTGATTTCTCTGCGACCAAATCCTTTCATAGAGAACACTGAACGCAACAGTCCATCCCGCCGCAAAAATGCTCTTCAGAATAATCCTCACACCAAGCAACACCGAATCCCTTGACACCCGTCTGTACTGGGTACCAACCTCAATTAGCGATTGAAGGAATCGAAGACCAGCCCAGGTGATGAACACGGTAAGTACTTTTACCTGAACATCACGACTTCTCAACGCTTCCCAAGGATAATTGGTGCCCTCCCAAGCAACAATAACAGCCGCCTGAAAGAATAGTATCAGCATAACCCAAAGCCGATCGAAGCTGCGATACAAATTCCAAAACGACCTCTGCTCAACAAATCCAGTCTTGCCCACCCGAGAATTAGCCACGAAGAAGTTGCTGCTAACGTCGATCGGCCACTTGAGTCGCTCGAAGCAGCGGCGTCTCCAGAAGAACTCATTAATATCATCATAATTTCTCCAATTGGAGTAAGGGGCAGTGCCATTCCGACTCTTGTCGACCTCGGTACGAATAATATTGTAGAAAGGGGTAACAACAAGGTTCAAGAAAGCATCTTCTCCTGAGGTAGAAGGGATAACAGGTCGACCAGTGTTCTCATCAATGTAATCTTCGAGGATGCGATTGAGCTCCATGGCCATGTGGTGGAAGATGTAGGAGATGCATTCAGGGACAAATCGGAGATTAGCAGCTTCACCCCAAATGAGGAGGTACAGAGCAGTATATAGAATTTCACGGCGGCGGTCAACGGCGGAGTGCTCGCGGCGAGCGGAGATCCAGACATTGGATTTGCGGCCAAGGTAAGAGCACCAATAGGTGTAGTTCTTGAGAAGCTTACGGCGGAAACGGTAGAGAACAGAGGAGTCAAGGGCGCTGTAGTCGGCAGGGGATAGGATTCGCATCTGGGCATTTGCAAGATGGAGGATCAGATGCTCTCTCTGGTTCCGAACGTTGTCGCGTTGAAATCCAAAGAAGAAACCCAGCCAATCCAGCAAATCCATGTCATCACGCCATTCGACGAAAGGGGGTTTCCGAAGATCTCCAACGCTGCGGAGGGCGGCTTCAGCGGCACGGACTTCTGGGAAGGGGAAGGAAGGTTGAACTGGAATGATGTTGTAGTGTTTTTCTTCTGGCGGGCCTGGTGGCGGCGGTCCTCCGGCCATACTGGAGGTGGAGCCGCCACCGCCATAGGATGGATCACGAGGTTGAGGTGGGCGTCTCAAGCTCATTGCATCGGATACGGATGATGGAATGAGGTGTTTACGCCTTTGTGCCTGAGCTGGAGACAGAGAATCGCACCGGGATTTTTGGCGGGGGCGGGCTTCAACGTGGGAAGTGTAACTGAATTTTAAATTTAAAATCTAAAGATTCAACTGCTGGCTGAGTTGACTGTGCCCTCACCGCGTTATTGGACACCGTCGACGCTAGTGTTTGGTTTCTTTTATTAAAAAAAATGATAAAATATGAAAATAGGAGGAGAAAGAAAAAGGTGTATTATTATTTATATTTTTCAAATACTATAAAATATTTAGGAAAAAAAGACAGTTACCTTACTAGTAATGACATTTGAACATCTAATTTAAAAAAAAGACAAATAGTTCTAATTTTTATCAATGTTAAAATTAAATTTTTTGTGGACAATTCTACCATTAACGTTTTCTTGATCTAAAGGCATTAAATTTCTTTTTCGCATTAAATCTCTTTTTTAATTTCTATTTTCCTCACGGCTCCATCTTCTCTAGTACATTGACGCCGGCGAAATCGAAATCATCCAAGGAATCCCACCAGTTTTCCCATTTTTTTTTTCTAGCTTCTCATGTGCATCCTCAAAAGCTTCGACTCAATCTACTGAAATGGCAATCCAAATCTCAAACACAGCAAAGGAAGAATTTTCTCTAACATCTTCACTTCGTCGATGTCTTGGTCTGAGGGTCCCCCACTCTGTAATTTTGCTCCTCATTCCTCGATAAATTGTTCAAAAATTAGATGAACCGCAAACTACTTGGGTTTTCAGTCTCCATAGCTATATTTCATTTCCTCTGTTTCTGCCATTTTTTTCCCTTAATTACAACCTCAATCAATCAAGGTTTCTTTCAGGTCTCCCACCAAGCATTTAATGGCATCAAACTGCTGGACTTTTCCTGCAAGATCAGTCATTTCGTTGTAGGGTCCAGGCGTGTGAACGAACTCAAGGAGATCAATGACCCCATTGAAGAAGGACAAAGTTTGCAGTGGCAGAAACTACCGCATTTTTCAATCACATGTTGTACGACGGTGGGGGAAATGGGAAGGCCCAAGGAGGCTCGGGAGAAATCGAGGGGGAGAGAAGATATGGTGAAGTTAGGGCTTCTTGGGGCGGGGACAGGGTTAGGGCTAGGGTATTTGCGTTGGTGTTCTTTGACTAGCATATGGAATTTCTTTGCGAGTTGGGTTTCCTGAGGGGAAATATGGAAGTGAGTATTATTAGCAGTGTTGTTACTCTCGTCTCCGTCTTCTTAAAGTAGAAGATTGAATTATGGGGTTGAAGAAGCAAGGAGAAGAAGAATATGGTCTGAAGCTCAACCGAACAAGAGAAAAGCGAGATTGCATCGAGGTAGGTAAGCGCAGCTTTGACTTGATGAAAAGCCATCGCTACTCTGGTGGTAGACAAAGGCCAACCACTATAAGTAACGGTAATAGGAAACTGTCGAAAGAGCAGGGGGCCGGAAAACTAAAGCTCGAGAACTCTTAAAACCACGATCGACAGTTACCAGGGTTTCCTCGCTGGAAGAGACGATTTGGTTTCTTCGGCGATTTAAATCACCCAGAAGGCCAGAATTGATTCATATGATTTGGGTTCTTCGACGATTCCCCTTCACTCCTCTCTCCCTCTCTCTTCTCCTTTTTTTTTTTTTTTTTTTTTTTTTTAAGTAAGTCACCCTTGTAAAGGGTTATTTTAGTCATTAAAAAAATATTGGAATTCACCGTTAACATCTAACGGAATATTCTTAATGGCGTGAGTCTATTTGTATTTTAATAGTGTTTTTAGGGGAGATATTTATCTTTTTCTAAAACTTAGTTGTTCATCTATCATTAAAGTAAGTTAGAAGAAAAATAATTGTCTTTTTCCCAATTATTTATTATGTCACATGGAAAATTGATGATGTTTATTCTGATTGTGAGATAATGAGAACATGGTTTATATTAATCACATGTCAAGTTTTAATCACTTATGATATTAAATATCCTTTTGTATTAGCATACACCTTATGTATAGAGGGACTAGAGGGACTCTCGTCGTTGGATCATAGCTCAAGGAACTAGAAAACATGAGACAGTTTTTTCCCATCAATGTGTCCATCCATATGTATTAGTATTCTAAGCGATTATTATACATTTTTCCATTGGGAAGTGTAAATTTAAATTTAAAAAATTAAAATCTAAACAAAGAAATAATTATAATTGAAATTTTTTTTAAGAAGATGCCTTCGCACGTTATGGTTTCAAATTGGGCAGTTGGTTTGTTATTTAGCGTACGAATGAGGGAAGATACTTTGCATTTGGCATGTATTATAGATCAAGAACACATTCTAGGTGACAAAAATAGTGTTTTGTGTGCATTCTTTTTCTTGAATCATGGAATACATTAGAGAGCACAACTCATTATGCGATGTGCTCTTTTGCATATTTTACATTCTAAGCCTGTGTTTGGTTTTTGTTCATCTAAGAAAAGAAAAAAAAAACATAAATGAAATGAAAATGAAAAAATTTTCTCCACCTATTGTTTGGTTGTATTGAAAAACTAATGCTTTCTTTGGAAACCAAAAAAGAAAAAAAAAATGAAAAAGAGGAGAGATAAGTTGAATACCGGTATTTCCCATTGTGCGTGAGAGGGAGATGAATCATGTATGAACAATTTTCTCCTAACTTTTTTCCCTACTTTGTCTCATTTAAACGAGCATGGTACAAAATCGATGATAATCTTTCTCAAAAATCAGTTTTCCTTCACCAAACAATGAGATATCATAATAAATTACCCATTCTCGTATGTTGAATGCCAGTATTACCCTCCTATTACCGCTCTTCTTGGATATTCCTCTTCATGGGAGAGACAAAAAGCTGTCCTTGAATTTTCCAAATTTTTTCTCACTAAAACAACCGAACGATGTTATCTCTCAAAATTTTCCCTATACTTTTCTTTTTCCAAAAGGGGAGGAGAAGCATCCAAACACAGCAAGGATTTTAAATTTTAGAAGGAAAAAAGATTCAGTCTGGTAGTGGGACCGGGATCCTTTGTGTGGCTGCCAAGCGGCAATGAGGATCCCGACCTCTCATACATTCATATGACTTTCAATCATTTTATATATTTTTACCAAAAAAAATCATTGTATATATGTGGTGTTATTATTTTATTTAAAGAGATTTGAATGCAACCTACTTCCTGCCCAATTTAAGGGCAAAACTAGCATCAATTGTTTCTTATGTCATTTTAAATACTTTCATATGTTCTTGAATTTTGTAAGGCTGGTAAATCCTAGGTCTCTAAGTCAAAGGCTAAATTTTAATCCAAATGGAATTAGATATATGTTAAAATAAATTATTAAAAAAAATTTAAGAACCTAAAGCGAGCCAATGATCAAATTGCCAAATTGATGGTCTCAAGTGGGCTTTCAAGAATCTCAATCTATTGAAAAACATCTATTGGGCCAACATTGTTGACAAAGTCTCGGGCTAATTTAAAATTTAAACTGTTTTTTTAAATTTAATTTTAGGGAAAAAAAGTACACAAAATCTTCAGCTAATTTAAAATTTAAATTATTTTTAATTTATTTTTAGGGAAAAAGAAGTACAAACTGTGGGTGAGTACTTTCCTCTCACATTCCTCTAGTCGTTATCCTCCTTAAAATTCGGATCCGTTCAAGTGATCGATTACTAGTTCATTTTATATTCTCATTTCCCAATGTTAGTACGTATATCTTCATATGTTGCACTGACAACGACAATGTCTAGATCCCTCTCCCTTATTTTTATTGCAATCATTATTAATTAGAGAGAGTTGAAAAAACTAAAAAAGGACTTTTCATAATAGATACTCATTTTGCTTGCGTTAAATAATGTCCTCAAAAGGCATAAACTTGGAAGTGCCTTACATCTCCCCAATATTTGCAACTTTTTTTTTTTTTTGGGGTATGTCCAATATTTGCAACTTGATTCTTGAGATGTTTGTTTCATGCCCTTTTGAAAGATGAGTAGGAGTGAGATATTATGGAAGAATTCCTCTCCCCCCCCCCCCCCTGTGAAAAAGGGAAGGTTAGCATTGCAAAGCAATGGAATCTATTGCCGATAGAATACATACATCGGCCTTTTGAGGTGGACAATCGTTCGAGGTGGGGCCAACCTACCGAAGACAATGGAAAGGACAATCGAGACCGCTCCATACTTAAGAAAGGACTCTGAACAACAACTAGGTAAATGATGTCGTACTTCAAAAAGACCGACCTCAAAAAGAGGGAATGGGGGACAATAGAAAATAGTAAATGCAAGCAATGAGTAGTAAATGTAAAATGTGTGAGCTTGATTGACCTTAAGGGCTTGGCATCTATTTATAGTAGTTTGGTGAAGTCGTCTAGGTCGGATGTGTCACTAAGTGAGTTCTTTTGCAAAAAATGCGATACAGCCCCCTAACGACTTGGGAGCTTTTGTGCACCTAGCGATCCACATGTCGCGCTCCTAGTGGGCGATATTATTCATACTTAAGGGTGTTAAACAGTGTGGTTTCGATGTGACTGATCCGAGGCGACTGGACCGATGTGACCAATCCGATGTGGCTAGACCGATGTGGGCACTGTGGCCAGTACACATCGGTCTATTGAAGGAAATTCACCGATGTGGTCACGGGATTGACACGTGACCTAGGCAGCGGCGGTGACCGATCCGATGTGAACTGATCGGATGTGACCAATCCGATGTGACTGGACCGATGTGGGCACCGCGGCCAGTACACATCGGTCTATTGAAGAAAATTCACCGATGTGGTCACGGGATTGGCACGTGACCTAGGCAGCGGCGGTGACTGACCCGAGGTGAACTGATCCGATGTGACTGATCCGAGGTGACTGGACCGATGTGATCAATCCGATGTGATCGATCCGAGGTGACTAGACCGATGTGACCAATCCGATGTGACTGGAGCGATGTGGGCTGATCCGATGTGAACCGATCCCATGTGAACTGATCCGATGTGACCGATCCGAGGTGAATGGGCCGAGGTGACTAATCCGATGTGACTGGACCGATGTGGGCACCGCGGCCAGTACACATCGGTCTATTGAAGAAAATTCACCGATATAGTCACGGGATTGACACGTGACCTAGGCAGCGACAGTGACCGACCCGAGGTGAACTGATCCGATGTAACCGATCCAAGGTGACTGGACCGATGTGACCAATCCGCTGATCGATCCGACCGGCGGGCTGATCCGATGTGACCGATCCCAGGTGGCCCGGACCGATGTGACCAACCGATGTGATCGTGTGTGCCTCCCTCCTCGCCCATGCTGTGAAATCTTTGGGTGAATGTTGGTACATGCAAATTTCGGACAAATTTCTTTTAATGGTGGATTAGTGGTTTTGTGTCGTGGCGGTCTTCCGATCATCACCGGACGGGCAGCGGATAACAAGCAGTAAATCGGACGAAGTCGACCAATTATACGGGTTTTAGGTATACCGTCGATGGTACCGATGATGGTACGGCCATGGCCCCTTTGGGGATTTGGGAGTGGTCTCTACGGGTCCCATTTCCGATTTAATCCTAGAAGTTTCTAATCCTAGTAGGGTTGCTCTGAGGAGGAGAAGGAGCTAGGAAGAAGGGAGGTCCCCTCTTGAGTGTTTGAATCCATCTTCGTAACATGTTAGTTATGTGGGTGGTGGCATAACCCTAAGTTGCCGTCAACCCTAGATTGAGTTTGGTGTTTCTCGGGGGACTTGTGGTTGGGGTGCTACTCGCCTGACTTGCTGTGGGACCCTCCTGGTGTCGAGGTGACTTGTTGGTCTTGTTGCTACCTGTTTGCTTCCTCTCGGGGGTTTCGTGGGGACGGGTGACCTCGGTCGCCTTTCCGCGTACTGCCCCGGTTTGTGTCCTGTTGGTTTGACCACTGCTTAATATTATTAATGACCCTTTTGGGCTTTTGTTTGGTCTTGGAGGGGTTTTGGTCCGGACCGGGTGACCATCCGGACCGATCCGGAGTGACCGACCGATGTGACCAATCCGATGTGACCGATCCGGGTATCGGGGCCGGTGCCCTGGACCGGTCGTGATCGATCCGGTGCCCCGGGTGACCGGATTGATGTGACCAACCGATGTGGGACCGGGAGACCGGTGTTGGGCTGATCGATGTGAACCGATCCCAAATTGCGAGGCGATCCGAGGTGATCGACCGAGTGGTGACCAATCCGATGGGACCGATGTGGGCTGATCCGATGTGAGAGGTCCCACGTGAACTGATCCGATGTGCGCCTGACCGAACCGATGTGAACTGATCCGATGTGACTGTCCGTGTCTACCCTCCTCAGTCCCATGCGTTTCACACTTGGTGAAATCTTTGGGCTGAATGAGTCTCACATCGGCGCGGGGCCAGGATGATATCCGTATCGGCATGGAGCCGTGTCTACCCTCCTCGGCCCAATGTGTTCCACACTTGGTGAAGTCTTTGGGCCGAATGGGTTTCACATCGACGCGGGGCCGGGATGATATCCGTATCGGCACGGAGCCGTGTCTACCCTCCTTGGACCAATGCGTTCCACACTTGGTGAAATCTTTGGGCCGAATGGGTCTCACATCGGCGCGGGGCCGGGACGATATTCGTTTCAACACGGAGCCGTATCTACCCTCCTCGGCCCAATATGTTCCACACTTGGTGAAATCTTTGGGCCGAATGGGTCTCACATCGGCGCGGGGCCGGGACGATATTCGTTTCGGCACGGAGCCGTATCTACCCTCCTCGGCCCAATATGTTCCACACTTGGTGAAATCTTTGGGTCGAATGGGTCTCACATCGGCACGGGGCCGGGATGATATTCGCGTCGGCACAGAGTCGTATCTACATCAGACTCATGATTGGAGATTCTTCTCTGGCTTTATCTTATGATGTCGAATCTCAAGGGCCTCACGGTAGGTGCCAAACTGTTTCGGCCTGGATCCGTCCTGTGGGTCCTCTTCGAGCTGACTGGACCTGCAAGACAAGGAAAAGCAAAGGGGGGAGGCGGGCTGGATGCCCCGGGTCCACTCCGATGCCAAAGTCAGGCTCTGTGAACAGTCAATGGGCTCGGTGTCGAGCCCACTAAGATATTATAGAAAAGTGTGGGGCGAGGTGAGATCTGCCGACCGAAGTGTCAGAGCGTGAATCTCAAGGAGTAATAAATGAGCAGTAAATGTTGTCTGTAAAAAACCTCGGGATTCGCCCTATTTATAGTGAATAGTGCGAAATCCCAAAATACCGATTTTACCCTTTGTTCTTGTGCTTGAGGGGCAATACTGATTTTACCCTTTGTTCTTGTGCTTGAGAGGCCTTCTTATGTCGAATAGGGGATTTCCACGTGGCTTTGAGATTGAGTCCTATGTGTCAGGGTTGTAATTGTCATCGTGACGTAATTCCCTAACACTGTCATTGAATTTTCCAAATTTTTTTCTCAGTAAAACAACCGAACGATATTATCTCTCAAATTTTTCTCTTTACTTTTCTTTTTCCAAAAGGGGAGGAGAAACATCCAAACACTGCAAGGATTTTAAATTTTAGAAGGAAAAAAGATTCAGTCTGGTAGTGGGATCGGGATCCTTTGTCTGGTTGCCAAGCGGCAATGAGGATCCCGACCTCTCATACACTATCCGGCTGCCAAGTGGTAATGTCCTGATGCCTTAGGAGAGGCCGGGATCCTCATTGCCGGCACAGAGGATCCCTACGCGGCTACGCCTGGTAGTGTGTAAATGTTCGCTACGTAGAAAAAGTGAAATGACCATCTTAACCCTAATTGATTGCATGTGGGTGCACTCTCATTGATCCCCACACCACACGGAGGAGACATATTTGGACAAAAAACCCTTTCTGCATCAAACCACCACCATCACTCACTCAACGTCATCCTAGCCCAAAGTCAAAGATTCATGAAGTTAGTTTATTCTTCATCAGGGGAATATTTAAACTTTAGAAGACATATAAAATAATTAATATATTATTAATTATTATGAAGAAATTAAATACCTATGCATTCATATGACTTTCAATCATTTTATATATTTTTACCAAAAAAAATCATTTTATATATGTGGTGTTATTATTTTATTTAAAGAGATTTGAATGCAACCCACTTCCTGCCAAACTAGCATCAATTGTTTTTTATGTCATTTTAAATACTTTCATATGTTCTTGAATTTTGTAAGGCTGGTAAATCCTAGGTCTTTAAGTCAAAGGCTAAATTTTAATCCAAATGGAATTAGATATATGTTAAAATAAATTATTAAAAAAAATTTAAGAACCTAAAGCGAGCCAATGATCAAATTGCCAAATTGATGGTCTCAAGTGGGCTTTCAAGAATCTCAATCTATTGAAAAACATCTATTGGGGCAACATTGTTGACAAAGTTTCGGGCTAATTTAAAATTTAAATTGTTTTTTTAAATTTAATTTTAGGAAAAAGAAGTACACAAAATCTTCAGCTAATTTAAAATTTAAACTATTTTTAATTTATTTTTAGGGAAAAAGAAGTACAAACTGTGGGTGAGTACTTTCCTCTCACATTCCTCTAGTCGTTATCCTCCTTAAAATCCGGGTCCGTCCAAGTGATCGACTACTAATTCATTTTATATTCTCATTTCCCAATGTTAGTATGTATATCTTCATATGTTGCACTGACAACGACAATGTCTAGATCCCTCTCCCTTATTTTTATTGCAATCATTATTAATTAGAGAGAGTTGAAAAAACTAGAAAAGGACTTTTCATAATAGATACTCATTTTGCTTGCGTTATATAATGTCCTCAAAAAGCATAAACTTGGAATGCCTTACATCTCCCCAATATTTGCAACCTTTTTTTTTTTTTTTTTTTTTTGGGTAAATCCAATATTTGCAACTTGATTCTTGAGATGTTTGTTTCATGCCCTTCTGAAAGATGAGTAGGAGTGAGATATTATGGAAGAATTCCTCTCCCCCCCCCCCCGAGGTGAAGAAGGGAAGGTTAGCATTGCAAAGCAATGGAATCTATTGCCGATAGAATACATACATTGACCTTTTGAGATGGACAATCGTCCGAGGTGGGACCAACCTACCAAAGACAATGGAAAGGACAATGGAGACCGCTCCATACTTAAGAAAGGACTCTTAACAACAACTAGGTAAATGAGGTCGTACTTCAGAAAGACCGACTTCAAAAAGAGGGAATGGGGGATAATAGAAAGTAGTAAATGCAAGGAATGAGTAGTTAAATGTAAAATGTGTGAGCTTGATTGACCTTAAGGGCTTGGCATCTATTCATAGTAGTTTGGTGAAGTCGTCTAGGTCGGATGTGTCACTAAGTGAGTTCTTTTGCAAAAAATGCGATACAGCCCCCTAACGACTTGGAAGCTTTTGTGCACCTAGCGATCCACATGTCGCGCTCCTAGTGGGCGGTATTATTCATACTTAAGGGTGTTAAACAGTGTGGTTTCGATTTAACGGTGCAGTTCGATTTTGGTTCGGTGTGTAATGAGTAAAACCAAAATCGAACCTTTTATCAAACGGTTTCAAAATGCTTACCAAAATCGATTATTAATCTATTTCGTTTTTTCGTTTTTTAAACGGTTTCGTTGTTGGGAAGGAGAGGAAGAGAGTTAGGAATAAAGTAGAGGGAAAGCCAAGTAAATCATTAAAATAATTATAATCATCTATGAAAGTGGACTTACGATTTAAAAGTATGTCATGTCGATAACATTAAAATATAATTTATTTCTACAAATATAAACTTTTAGCATTAAGGGATTAAAGTAAAGGTTTAGTCGGTTTTAATGGTTTCAAATAGTCGATTTAAACGGTTTCATTCTTGAACCAAAATCGAACCGTTTAACTCAACGGTTTCATTTTTGAAACTAGAATCGAACCATTTAATAATCGGTTTCATGATTTCAATTTAAGTGGTTCGGTTTGATTTCAGTATATGGTTCAGATTCATTTTTGACACCCGTATTCATACTTAATAGTACCTAACACATATACAACAACTTTCTAGATAAATTAAAAGGAATCATCTCCCTTGCACTCACATTGGTTGCAAGGGAAATTAAATGGAAGGAAGATGAAGTTTTCAAACCAAAAAAAGAACTTTATAGCTCTATCACAACATGATTGAATAAACTATCTAAATTTCTCATCATATTTAGTAATAATATTTATTAGGTATAAAATTTATTTTACATTTCAATTGCAAGGGATTTGGATACAAAGTGAAGCATAAGTTAATAATTAAGAATAAATTTCAGCTACCTCCCATAATAGTTTCGAAACATCAGCTACCACCCATACCTTTCAAAAACATCAGCTACCACCCAAACTTTTACCACCGTTAATCAAATAGATCCACTCCGTTTAACCAATTCTGTTAGTTGCTGATGTCATCCAAAAACGAATTTTAATTGGACAATAATACCCTAACAGATAAGTTGAAAGACTTTTTTACCCTCCCTCAGTTAACTGACCCTAAACCCCTAAATGGTCTCTCTCTCGCTACCCGTCACGGCCTCTTTCCACCCTCCTGCACCGCCCCTCTCTCTCTCTCTCTCTCTCTCACTTTTTGAACCATTGTGGTCGGCTAGAAGGCCACAATTCCAACGGCGAAGAAGCAACAATCCAGCAACTGAAGCTGCTCCAAACAGAGAGGAATCAGAACTTCTCCCTCGACGAATCAAAACCTAATTTCTCTATTTTAATTCCAAATATCGCCATTAATCTGAAATGATGCTATGCTAATTTCGTATCTGATTCAAGATCTATTCTACTATTTGACTGGGGAACGGTCAGAATCGTCTATTAGATCCAACTGATTTTGATACAATTTAACCGGAATATTCCTGCTCATCTTCCTGCTCAACTTCAAGCGACAACCTTCATTCTCGTTGGAAGGAAGTCGGTTTGGAGAGGCGGAGGCATTAGAGTTGCAGATTTTTCACCGACCATTCAATGGGCCCATTTGGGTTCAACAGTCAATTTAAACAAAGCAGATTTTTCACTCAAGTCCAAAGCAATCAATTTAAACAAAATTAAAAAGGGAGATTATAGGTCTCTAGTATTTCTGAACCATAAGAGAACTTCTTGGGCCATTTGGGTTCAACAACAGCTTCATCGGCCTTATTAAGGACTTCGTAGATGTTAAGCAGGACATCACCATGAGCTTCATTGTGGGCGGGAAAGCCCTCTTTACTTTGCAGAGAGGCTGATAGAGCACCATAAACCATACAGGGTCTCACAGATGGAGAAATAAGAAACTTTTTCTGCAAGTTTCTTTCTTCTGCAAGTCAAAAGAAGAAGAAAGAGACAGGAAAAGAAGAAGAAGAAAGAAAGGTTATATTAGTAATTTTATTAATTTTTAAAAATTTTAAATTAATAACATAAATGGTAAAATTGTCTAACGGAATTGGTTAAACGGAGTGGATATATTTGATTAACGGTGGTAAAAGTTTGGGTGGTAGCTGATGTTGTTTGAAAAGTGTAGGGGTAGGTGATGTTTCGAAACTATTATGGGGGGTAGCTGAAATTTATTCTAATAATTAAATATGGAATGATTGAGAGTTAGTTACATAGCCATGTGATAGCATGTTGTATTGATGATAAAAGTTTTCGTTTTAAGTTTAAAAATTTCACTTCCCTTAAATTTTATTTTCTTTGCGACCAATCAGAGCCTCAATGACATCTCATTTTTTTCATAATGGCATGTTCGATGGGCAAATCCAAACTTTTGGAAGAGAAAAAGATTCCATGGTTTGATCAAATATCAAATTAAGACTACTCATAATGGGACAAAATTCTATTTTATCCATTGGTTTTCATATTCCAACTTGCTTAGTCCCCTCATCCTCAAGCACATCCAATCCGAGTGTCTTCTACTAATATCAGACAGGGGGAGCAGCTTTCTAGCTAAAGAACATGCTGGAGTCGGGCGAGTGAGCTTGCCGGATTCCTGCAAAAAATAATTTCTTGCGGTTTCATCCCGCATACTTTCTTCGATCAAAATGGGGTAATTACACATAGGGAAGGTGTTGTGAATTGCAACAATGGATTGGGTGTTTTCCTTCTAATTAATCCACGATACACCATTACAAGACTTTTACGCCAATGAAATGAAACAATAAAACCTGAAGATTTGCCATTGACGACAAAAAGCTATTCAAAGGAAAACCTGAAGAGATGCTGGCATCAAGAGCTTCTTTCAGCTCCTTTACGAACTTATCTCAAAAGCCTCAAATTATCCACTTCAGAAACTCCTTAAAAAGCACATAATAGTACAGTTCATATGCTTATTTTCTTGCATTCTTATCTTTTGTGAAAAAATTTTCTCTAGAATTTGGCCAGTAACTCGCCGGAAGAATAAGGTTTGATGAACAACCATACGAGATGGAACTGCAAAGAAATTTTTCATTGAAATTTGACCAGAATCCGGTTTGATTCCGGCATATTTCCCGATTGGATAATTTCCTATCCGACATGGATGAAAGACAACCTCAGATTGGATGGTGCTTAAAGATGGAGAGACTAACCATGTTGCAACATAAAAACCTATGAGCAGAATTGGATTTTTATTTTATCATGGATAGCTTTATTCTGATTTAGATACCCCAAGTACAATTTATGATAGATTACATACCTTTGGTGCAGTATTTGAAACATTAGGTACTCGAGTGGGTGTAATTAACCCTTATTTTTATTTTTTTTTTATTTTTTTTTGTCCTTACTTTAATTTTATACATGCATAGTAAAAATTTATAACTGTTTATTTGAGAAATTTATTTTATTAACACCTCCTAAGCTGTCAAATAATTTAGAATTTTATTTTTTTGCCATATGGGTATGAAATTGTTTTTTTTATTTTTATTTTTATGTTATATTACACCCAGGATACGTGACATTTCAAAAAACTATACCTAAGATATCAAACGACTCATATATTGTATGTGGTATTTAAATCAGAAAAAGGTTAATCAAGATGGGACGAAAATCCAATTTTACCAACCCTCTAATCCTCTCCCTGTAGGATTTTTATTCATCTTAATAAAACTTATTTCAATGAATCCTATATGAAAAATAAAATACATTTGAGTAATAACAAAATCAATAAAATAGATGGGACGTACTTTTTCGTAGAAGATTGATTTTCAACCTTGTCTTGTACCTTATTCTCAACAAAGATCTTCTATAGTCTCATTTTTCTTAGGTATGGATCCTTTTGTTTTCACGTAAAGAGAGACTTTAGGGACCCTGCTTCATATTTATAATAATTAGATTTCAAATCTATTCCAATCCCATAATGGAATAGATTTGATTTATAATTGGTAATGGATAATCAATCAAACCTTGATTAGATTCCCACCAGTCATAATAGACAAGTAATATAATGTTGCCCGTAATAATAAAATCAGAAAGATTTTACACCCCTTCTCTGCTCCTATCCTTCTTGTAGTCCTTCCCAGCGGCTAACCCCACCATACAAGTGGTAGATTTGGAGGCGGCATGGTTAGTTTGTCTTTTCACAAGCTTTCTTGAACAATGGCGGCCTTTGTTCATGGGCCATTCACATTACTTCTGATTGGCAACTGCATCTCTAGAACACCGCCATTTCTTCCCATATGTCCGACGACTCTTAGAGAAACTCCAAATCTTGAACCAACCCACAACAAAAACACTAGTCCAAGGAACCTCACACTCTATGAACCTCGCTAACAAGGAAGCTCCAAAATCGCCTTCGCTTTGTTCTTATTGCCAGCTTCCCCTCCATGACCACCTATCACTCCACCCTTTGCCACCACTATATTTTACGTCATTTCCACATTTCCACCACTACTACCGTTTCTGTTGGATAAGAACACCATCACCGGATTCCACCTTGGTTTCGCCTCCCATGTCAGTAGGTAGGTGGAGTGAATGTTGGGGAGGGAGCTGAGGGAGTCACAAGCATGGAATAAAATCTCGATGAGATCTCGCCGATCTCGCCCTTCTCGACATTAGTCGAGACGAAAATAGGGTCGGTAACCCTTTTCGTCTCGGCAGATGCATAATCTCGCCGAGATCTCTAGATCTCGTCGAGATCTCGGTAGACTCGTCGAGATCTCGGTAGACTCGTCGAGATCTCGGTAGATCTCGTCAAGATCTCGTCGAGATCTCGGTAAATCTCGTCGAGAAATTGTTTTTTTTTTTTTTTCTCTTTATAAAAGAGAAAACTCATTGTTCTCGGTCAAGAACTCGACCGAGGACTGCTGTTTCCTCTTTTTTGTTAGTTTTAACTTTCTTATTTCTTCCTCATTTTTTTTTGTTTGGACTTTCAACTTGCAACGAGTGGTGCTTCAGACTGTGGGAATTGCTGTGGGAGTTTCATATCAACTGTTAAAGGTGAGGTTCTTGTCCAAAAATGAAAATTTTAAATGAGACTATGAGAGAGGAAAAAAATTGATAGAATCTGATGAAATATTTATATACGTGAACCCGATCTACGAGACTATGGGATCATTCAGTATTGAACATTTGAACTATGATGTAATGATTTATAATGAAGTGTTATTTTGTTTCTCTTTTCCTCAATGCATTGTGTTATTGTCTCATTTGTCATATTTGATTGAATATAATAACCAATATTAGCTTAAGTTTATAACAGACTTCAGCGTTGACTGCCAAAATATGAATGTAAACCCAAACAACCATAAAGAGTCATTATTTTTATAATTTTATGCTCTAAATATATTTATGTATGTAAAAATGATGTTTCCCTGAAGTTGGAGACCTAAAAAATATATTTTGGCCACCGAGACAGCCTTTTTAAGCTGTCTCGGACAAAATACAGTGTCTCGGCGAGATCTCGTTGAGATCTCAGTTTTGAAGGAGATCGAGACTTCTCCGAAACCCGAGATTTTGAACCTTGGTCACAAGTAAGGGTGTCAATGGATCGATCCGGGCCGATTTCGGTCCAGACTGAATCGATGTCGGATTTTATAAGCCCAGCCCAAAACATGTCCATTAAAAGTTCGGGCTGGGTTGGGCTACGCTGGACACAATAACTATCGGGTTGGTCCGGTGTCGATTTATTATCGGGTTGGGCTTAGTGAGGTGATTTCGGACTGGTTCGGTCCGGACCGGATTTATCATGCTTATCGGACCTATTTTATATATAAGATATATAACCTATTTTATTATTTCTATCTATAAAATTAGCATAATTCCTTCTATATGCATGTAATTCAATAAATTATAATAATTAACATACTCTTTTCAACTATAGATTCATATAATCTTTTGGATCAAGAAGTGAACTATAACAGTGTAATATAATCCATCAAAATTTAAAACCATTAAAATTAAGAAATTGGGCCCGGATAGACCTTACCGGTGTTCGGGTTAGGTATTATTGATTCGGACTAGTTCGGACTTCTTAATGGGCTGGTCCGGTTTGGTTTCGATTTGGGCTGAAACGGTGTCGAGCTTTACAAGCCGAGACCAAAACCTGTCCATTAAGCTTCGGTCCAGACTGGGTTCGGGTTATATCGGGCCGATTCGGTCCGTGCTACCGGGCCGGACCCATTTTTGACACCCTTAGTCACAAGGGAGGTGGAGTAGATAAGGGGTGACCAATGGGGACAGAAAATAAGGGTGGGAAGGGGCAGTGAGAGGGTTGGGTAAAATTAAAATTTTATCCTAACCTGATCAACTTTATTCTAAGACTTAGATGCCCTAAACATAATATAAAAAACGTTGGGCACTTAAGATGCAGTTTCTTGAAACATTAAGTACCCTAAGTATAATTTACTCTTTTACTTTCTATCTCTAGTCTTCGCCACATCAGAATTCACAAGGGCTTAACACTCGTCTTGATGTAACCAGCCTTGATGACACCAAGATTATCCGATTTTTTTATGCTAAAAAATAAGAATGAATTCCGTTTAATTTTCTCTATAATTCTTTCACTAATCTCTCTTTCTACCTTGAAGGATGAATTGACTTGTTTTGTTATTTTCAAATGGGTAAGCAACTTGATTTTTTTTACCATATTGTTCTTGATTAATTGCACTAAATTTGAATTATTGTCATATGGATAAAAGGATTCACATCCTCTCCCAGTGATTCGGGAGGATGGAGATGCCCCTGTTGGATGGCCGACACATGGGGCTCGGGTGAATCCGAGCCCTCCATCGGAGTTGAAACCCCCTATCGGTTCAGTTTGTCTGTTCAGTGTCGACTCAAATGGAGGGCTCGGATTTGTCTGCTCAGTGTCGACTCAAATAGAGGACTCGGATTCACCCGAGCCCCAGGTGTCGGCCATCCAACTACGCCGCCGCCCCTCCTCCCTAATCTCTGCGAGGAGAGGATTTGAATCTGTGGATAAAACACCACCGACAAATGAAGATGACATCAGCATGATATCATAAGTCACCAAGTACAAAGATGGGCTTTAGGTACAAATGGAATGAGTTTCTTTTAATTTTGGAATAACCTGATCCATGTGATTGCGATATTAATATAAATTCATAGGACTAATCAGGCCGAAGGTCTACATACTTGTCGTTAGAAAAAAAAAAAGTGCAAGGATGGTGGTTGGGTTATTTATTTATTTTTTATTTTTTCATATAAAAACAAGGTGTATTAAAACAGAAACCGCGTACAACTGGAGACATCAACTTCCCAAAACTGCAAAATTCACAATAAATAATGACCAAACAATCCTATACGATAAGGAGCGGATCTACTTTACCCAAGGAATCAGCAATGTCCTAAGCTGGTAAGCTTCCTCTAAATCTTCCTGTCACAAAGGTAGATTGATGTAGTAACAAATTGACAAGCGATCCATATGCTTTTTTTTTATTATTTTATAAATTCGAACCATCAAGATCTAAATCAAATATTAAGAAAAAATATTAAAATATAATCTTCAAGACTTCAACCATGTCTTCACAATTAAATTATTTTGTATAGATATAGGAATTTGGACCATTTTGACCATTTCATCGTTATATGATAATACTTCCTTAACATTGTTTGTGCTTGGTTACTTCATTTGTAGTTTTTAAATGAGGTTTTTTTATGGCCTATTTGATATTGATTCTTTCTGGTGCATAATCATTGGTCCATCATGATAATCACAAATACAAAAGGGTATTTGTGGCATTTGCCGAAAAAAAATTGGGATTTTGTGCCAATCTGACCGTTGCTGTCAATAGATTTTGACACTGAACCAATATTAAAAAAGGAGAACCCTTTAAAAAGTTGGATACTATAAATGTTGGATAAAAATCCTCTCTGGTGGTGGCAGGAGGTTCCTGCGACTGATCCAAGGGCTGGGGATCAGTCGACCCGCCTACCAATACATGGGGAGGTGGGCTGGCTGAAATCCTGCCCTTGGCAGGCAACTGGTCGACGAGAGAGGATTTCTACACATAAATGTTACTTATCCAAAATGAAAGAGGTTGGTATTACCATTTTTCTCATTACACAAACAAGTTTCAATGTCAATGTATAAAACCAAGGGTGAACACCAAGTTGCCAATCCTAAGTGCAGAACCTTAGATTTAATGTTTCAATGTCATGATGAGATGGATCCAAATCCTCTCTTGTGGCAGCCAGAACTCCAGCGTGATCCAACAATTGGAGTTCAGCTGGTACACATACCAATACATCGGTATGTACGTTGGATGAACTCCAGCTATTGGATCACTGCTAGAGTTGAGAGGATTTCTATCCGAGACACTCCTTACCTAGGGTGAACTTCAAGTTGCCAACCATAGAAACCTCATATTCAATGTTTCAATGTTAATATGTATAAATTAATAAGATATATTGAAATCTTATATGCAAGTAAGAAAAATAGAAGTACAAAGAACAAATAAGAGACTTGAGAAGAGAAAAGAAAAAAAAAATGAGGAGAGAAAAGAAAAAAAAAATGAATTCAGATTTCAAAGAAGAGAGAGAAAGAAAAAAAAAAAAAAAACAAAAACAAAAATTCAGAAGACAAAAAACTTCTTGTGTGCCAACATTATTGGAGGTATTCTGAAGAACAATATTTGTAAATTATTGTCTTACCTATCTCAGGTAGATCGATAGTCTATTTATAAAATGATTTGATTACAAGAGTTTGAGTTTCATGTGGATTCTTAAGAGATGGGGCAGTGTACAATGAATTATGTGTATACTGTGTAAAAAACTAACAATATGATAAGGAGCTGCAAATGAAGATAGAGCCGAGGGTAGGTAGAGCTGAGGGTGGTCGCATGCAGCCGAGGGTATCGTTATCTTAACACCCTCCCACAAACCGAAGGGCTGGGCTCAACCTTGATGTCTACATGGCATCGAACTGTGAGCCCTAAGGTTTGGTCAGAATGTCAATGCCTTCGTTGAAATGAATTGAACATTCAATTGTTTGTGGGCAACCAAGTGATGAGTGAAAATCAACTTTGATGTGCTTCGTGCGAGTATGAAAGATAGGATTGATTGTGAGATATGTAGCACCAAAGTTGTCACACCATAGGATCAGTGATTGAGTGAACCCCATGCCCAATTCTTCAAGAAGGGATCGAAGCCAAACAAGTTCGGCTGTGGCAATAGCTAGAGCACAATATTCAGACTCAATTGAGGAGCGAGCAATAGCAGGTTGCTTACGGGTTAACTAGGAGACGAAGTTGGATCCCATAAAAATTGCATAGCCACTTGTCGAGCGTCTATCATCAACACTACTTGCCCAATCGGCATCACTATAAGCCTGAAAGCGATGAGGGGATGTATGGGAGATACAAATCCCATTAGAATTCGTCGCCTTGAGACAACGGAGGATCCTCTTAACGGCTTGCCAGTGATCATTTGTAGGGGCATGTAGGAACTAACACATCTTGTTAACTGTGAATAAGATGTCAAGCTGAGTCATTGTAGCATATTGGAGAGCACGGACAATTGTACGATACGTAGTGGGATCCTGTAGAGGGATGCTGGAGTCATAAGATAAACGAGCCGAGGATGCCATGGGTGTCCGAATAGGCTAAAAATCAGCCATATAAGTTTTCTTCTGAAAGTCATTGATACACCTTTGTTGGCATAGATGCCGACATTGATCATCATGGTGTACTTCGGCACCAAGAAAATAATAAGTGGCCAAGATCGCGAATTGCAAATTCCTTGCTCAGAGCAGTGAGTATTATCTGCAGGAGCCCTGAGTCCAAACGGATAATTACTATGTCATCAACATACACTAATAAGATATACACAAGATGAGACTCCTTCCGATAGATGAATAGGGAAGTGTCGGTCTTAGAGCCTTCAAGACCTAGATTGTTAAGAAAGGTGTTGAGCCTGTTAAACCATGTAGGTGGGACCTGTTTGAGTCCATAAGGGGACTAGTGTAGACGGCATACATGATTCGGTTTGTCAGGGTTGATGAAACCAGCCGATTGTTGCATATACACCTCTTCAGTGAGGTTGTCATGTAGAAAAGCATTGCTGACATCGAGTTGATGGATAGGCCAATGGTGAATAGTGGCGCCGCAATGGGGAGTACTGCAAACCGTGGCTGGTTTCACGATAGAGCTAAAGGTCTCATTGTAGTCAACTCTTTCATGCTAATGGAAGTCGTTTGTCACAAAATGAGTATGTAACGCTCCATTGTACCATCAGCCTTTCGTTTGATACGAAAGATCCATTTTGCCCCAATTACACTGCAGCAGCCATCATTAGGAACTAAGGTCCAAGTGTCGTTCTTGATTACTGCATTGAACTCTGTAACCATAGCTTCTCGCTAGTGACGAACTCTATTAGCCTCAGTAAAACAAGAGGGCTTGGTCTCCTAATCCAGGGTCAACATATTGGCCTCGAAGAAAGGATACCTAGTGGAAGGTCAGGGATTCTGACGGAACACCATGGAGTGTGTAGCGAGTGCTAGGGGGAGTAGTACTTGGCGGCGAGCAGCACCTACAACAAGAAAAGCTCAATTGGAAAGATTAATAACACTAGTTCTCACGGGTGGCGTAGGTATGAGCTCAATAGGAGGTGGGGGTGGCGTACATGTTGGTGTAGATGCTGCAACGAGGGTCCCCATAGGCGCGGAGAGTGTCAACCATAGTGGAGTGTGGGGATTGAAACCGATTCTCAATGAAGTTGCAGTGGCGAGTAAGGTATAGCCGACTAGTGGCAATGTCATGACATCGATAACCCTTATGTGTTGGGCTGTACCCAAGAAGAACACATTGGGTGATGTGATAAGAGAATTTATAGACATTATAAGGCCGTAAGAGGGGAAAGGCCACACAGCCAAAGGTCTTGAGAAACCCATATTGTGGTTGAGAGCTTCAAAGGGTGACCAATCTTGCGAGAGAGGGTTCAGCATCCAATTGATGAGAAGGACGGTTATTTCGAAGGCATAGCACCAGAAACGTAGTGGGACAGATGCATGGGCCAAAAGGGTTAAGCCAGTGTCGACCACATGTCTAATTTTTCTTTCAGCAACCCCATTTTGTTCATGGGTGTGAGGACAGAAAATTCGATGAATGATGCCTTTAGTTGTAAGATGGGTGTGAAGATGTTGATATTCTCCACCCCAATTAGACTGAAATGCCTTGATTGTAGTGGATAATTGACATTCCACCATAGATTGAAACTTAAGGAATATTGAGAAGACATCAAACCGATCGCTTATAGGGTAAAGTTAAGTGTATTTGGTGGCATCGTCAATGAAAATAATGAAGTACTTATATCCACGAGATGATGAAATTGGGGCAGGGCCCCACACGTCACTAAAAATTAAATCAAGAGGGTTGGTACTTATAAAATTAGTTAAAGGAAGCTGCATGCAGTGCGATTTTCCCATAAAACAAGAAATTCATGACGGTAAAACAGTATTAGAAAGAGGAAGAGTTGGTCCTAAGGATCTTTCAAATGGTGTGCTGCTAAGGATGGTTGAGCCGTGCATGCCAGGTGGTAGTTGGAACATGTTCAGTGAGATGGGCAGCCTTGGGCAGTGGATAATGGGGGAAACGGCCTGTCAGCTGATAGAGTCCATCCTTAAGGGGTTTTCGGTGTATCAACTGTTTGGTAACCTAGTCCTTCACAAGAAAATTGGTGGGGTAAAACTCAAAGAAGCAATTGTTGTCTTTGGAAAATTGGTGAACAGATAAAAGGTTACGAGAGATTGTAGGGACATGAAGCATGTTAGAAAGTGAGAAACAGTTATTAGGCTTAGGGCAAAGGTGAGAGGAGCCAATATGGGTGATGGGAAGAGCCATAACATTGCCAACCCCGAGGTGATCATTACCACCATAGGGCCGAGAAACGTGCAGATTGGCCAAGTCCGAGGTGATGTGATGAGTCTCCACGGTGTCTGGTTACCAAGACATGGCAGATTTTGGTGGTGTAGGCAGGAGACCCGCCAATTTGGCTGTGGGAGCTTAAGAAGAAGAGTTCGATTACGAGTACCTGAAATAACATCGATCAATGTGGTTGGTCTTCTTGCATATCTGGCATTTGTCACGGCAATTAGAACGTGCACCAGACCATCGGGCTAAGGAGGGAGGAGAACCGGCTCCCTCTGGGGGGGGAGGCCGAGCCTAAGGAGTCAAGGGTATCCAAGAGAGATTGGCTTCAACTATCTGGTTGGCAGTTCAAAGGCGGAGCTCGTGACTGGTTACAAGTCGATGGAACTCAGCAAATGGAACGATTTCGTTTTTTGTGGCACGAGCAGCCACAATATCTGCATAATCACTATTGAGATTGCGAAAGATAATCGCATTTAACTCAGCAACCTCAACTGGTTTGTTGGAGGCAGAGAGCTGATCGGAGATATACTTGACCTCACGTAAAATTGTAAATAAATGCTGATGTTTTTGTCCCCTTTGGTAGTATTCTACAATTGCATTTGAAGCTGTAAGATACTGGTATGAAAGAGCATGCCAAAGACTGTTGTAAGGGCTTCCCAAACGTCACAAGCAGTGTTTAAGCCGATGATGTATGGTAACGTTTCAGCAGTCAATGAGGCAGGGAGCCAGTTGAGGACCAATTGATCCTTAAGAACCTAGTCGGTGTACGCCGGATTTGGTGTAGATGTTGAGGGGCCGGAAGTAGTAATTGTTCTTTTTTTTTTTTTTTTTTTTTGGGGGGTGTGTGTTAGACTGCCATTGACATAGCCTAATAGTGATTGGCTACACAAAAGGGGAAAAATCTGAGTCTTCTAACAAGAAGTTGTCGGTGCCGAGTTTGATAGTGAGAACATGAGGAAGATTAGGTATAGGAGAAGCACTGGTAGGGGGAGAAGTAAATGTACAGAAGGTAGAGAAAGACATGATGAAGATGAAGAGAAAGCTAAGATCGCTGAGGTTGTCTGACCCATATGAAGAACAATATTTGTGAATTATCGTCTTACCTATCTCGATTCTCAAGTAGATCGATAGTCTATTTACAAAATGATTTGAAATGGACAGCCAAAGGTGGGTCGCATGGAGCCGTGGATATCCTGATCGTAACAGGAATAATCTCAGACCTCAGTTGTGGATCATTCAAGCCACTTTCACTACAGTTTAAACGTTTTTTTTTTTTTTTTTTTGTCATCCAGTTTTTACCACTGTTTGCAAGAAAATGCCCATCAGTTTCAACCTGTTTAGACCGACAAAGATTTCAATTTATGCACTTAGACCCAAGGTTTCAGAGCATGAATCCGACCCTATCATACATCAGCCATGGAATACCTATCGAAAGCCCTTAATGCGATCAACTCTAGCATAGGAAAGGTTCCTACCAAGCAAGCTACGGAGCTCAAGAAAGGAATCACAATCGCTTTTATCCCCTGCTCGTCTTATCTCGGAATACTGCCAGTGGTTGTTACACAAACCATTGAAAGTGCTGTAAAATAAGTTGCACTTACCTGGACTTAAAGGGCTGTTATTGCATCGCACATGAGACAATCTCTTTTGAGCAGGAAAAGTTTTTCTGTTCTAAGCATCTTTAGGACTCCATTTTATAGCACCAAAAACCGGCTTCCCATAGGCTGCTTGCTTGAACTTTGACCTTCCCCAACGACCAACCTGGCTATGCAGCAAGCCGATTCAAGTCCCAGGATCGGCAAGGGTCACACATGAGAGACAATTCTGGCCAAGTTCTGAGCCGATCCCATTCCCGAATCTGTGCACTTGTACCTTGCTAAAAGCACATTTCCCAACTGAAAAATGCCCGTAATTAGACAACATAGTCCTCGGGGCACATAGACTACATTTTTTTTTTTTTTTTTGCAGGGAGGGGGAATGATAGGAACAAAGGCTTGCAAAATCACTGATAAGCCACAGGGAGAGAGTTTTTTCTATTATTGAAAACATTGGACATGGACTTCAAAGCATGATAAGCATCGGCCTATCCCAAAAAAAAAAAAGAAAAAAGAAAAAGCAAGCTAAACACCCAAGACCTAGCAATAAAATAAGACCAAGCCATGGAATAGTACCACAAAAATATACAATTATCTGGGTAGTTTTAGGTCTGCATCGAGATTTTCCGCATACCATGTCAAACTTATTTAAGGACCAAACATACATAGACCTTACTTGTTTGCTACGCTGGTGGACTAGACATGAGGAGTTAGCCAGACCATCCCCTCTGAGAACCGCCAGATGACTGCACATTCAACCTGTCAAGAACACCATTAAAATCCACTGGTTGCCCACTTTCCTCCAGCCTGTGGATCACAGCTGCAACATGATCTCTCATGTAACCCATGCTCACAGCTTTCTCAATCATCTCACTATACATATGGCCACGAATCATCTGCGATTGGCTTGGATGGCGAACCAAAAGACCACCACCAGCAGGAGGCTTTGCATTCTGAATAGAGGCCTGTGTTGGAAGATAGCCACCCTGTAGGTAGTGCGAGGGCATTGGATGAGAGGTTCTTCCACCCTCACCATCATACATCATGTATCCTTGTCCTTGAGGCTGTGAAGGATGGGTTCCAGCACCTGAGAAGGATCCATCATTCAGATGCATTCCAAAAGTGTTCTGGTTGGAAGGAGCCTGCGGTTGCCTCTGAATACCAAGCTGTGGAGAAAGCGATGGCTGAACTGTCGTTCTACCAACCCCACCATACCCATATGCCATGGATTCTGCATGGCCCACTCCAGATGGAGGAATTCCAGAATATGGGACCTGCATTGGCTTGCTTCCTGAGAAGGTTTCAGGAGATGGGTTTGCAGGTTGAGTAGGTGGATAGGATGAATACACTGGTGTTGTCTGTGGTCTGCCCTGCTGTTGCTGAGATGGTGGTTGTGGTTGTGGTGGTTGTGCAAACTGCTGTGGCCACTGCTGTTGGTAAGGGAGAAAAGAGAGCATTTGCTGGGTCTGATTAACTTGAGGCTGTGGTGGTTGTGTTGGCTGTGTTGCCTGCTTGGACAACAAGTCTTGCATTTGGAGCCTTTGGTATTGGATATCTGTTTGCAAATATTGGTCCTGAGGTTGATGTTGAGTTTGCGGTAGCGGATTAGGCAACTGACTCTGTTGGGGGTAATAGGAAGGTGGCTGAACCTGAGTATGAACATTCTGAGGAAGAGCTTGATGAGGAGGCGCCAAAGCCTGCTGCTGTTCTACAGGTCTAGCTGGGAGTGAGGCCGATGCAGCTACTTGGTGTGGTAAAGCAAGGGCCAACTGTAGGTTCTGTACTTCTGGCGTGTTATCAACTTTTTGGCTATCAGAAGCAGATGATGCGCTTGCCTCTTCCTTGTGCTGCAAATGACTAATGGTCGAGGATTCTTTCTTCTGTACAAGCTGAAGCTTGGCTAGTTCTTTCTGAGTTTCAGCAAGTTCTTGCTTATCTCTAAGGATTTGTACAGACCTGTGGACCTGAGGACGCATCGACAAATTAATGCAGACTGGCCAAGATTAATTGGATGAAATGCTGACGAACTTTAGACACACAAACAAGCCAATGAAAAGAGCAGAAAGAATCATTCAAGTATGCATATTATTTCCATTTCCAGAATATCACCAAGTACACATCTGACACTTGCAATACCCTAGTCAGAGCTAATGAAGCAATACCTGCATGATAACAATGAACCTCAAGACACGGTAAACCGCACCAAAACCTTTGGACAATCAAACATGAGCATCAACAGCCATATGTAGACAGAAAGCGTGCTAATAGATACATCAATGGACATCTATGTACAGTTGTACAAATCGGTACTCATAAGGGAAAATTCAACACAGACAAATGTTTGGAACATTCACAAATTTTCTAATTATAGACGCCAATGTCTTTCAGCGTGCACAGAGACCTACTTACAAGAGTGAACTGTAACAGCATATTTTACTGAATCAACTCTAGTAGGTCAGTCACATGCTTACAGAATGACAAGATGAATAAAGTCAGCTTAACCTTGAGAGATAAAGTGCAGGTATCCAAACCAATGTTCAGAATTTCTGCTGAAATTTCGGATTTTGGCCGAAATATTTCGGTTTTTTTGAAAACCAAAACGAAATGGCTATCGGTACAGAAAATATCAGATTTTGGTCCGAAATTTCGGTTTCGGCCATATTTCGGTCTGACATTTTGGTCGAGTTGACCAAAATATGATCGAAACCGGTTCAATTTTGTTTAACCTTATTAAAAGCTTTCTTTCGACGAAACCCTTCTCGACCGAGAGTGTACTGGGTGCTCTGAAAGCCTGAAACAAGTGAGTTTCTTCTTTACCTTCATTCTTCCCCTCATTCTGCTTGTTTTCTTCCATTTCCCTCGATTGTAAGCACCATTCAATCCTATTACAGGATTTACAACATCTCTTTGAAGATTTTAAAGTTGAAGGTTAAAGTTTCTTCCAGCTTCAGGTTAGTGTATTTTTTTTTTCCGTAAGCAAGAATCAGTCTCACTCTCAGACCATAATTAGTACTACTACTGTCTTTGAAGTTCGAACTGAAATGGATTTTCCTTTTTTGTTTTCAAACGTGTTGAAGATCAGACGAGAAGAATTTGATACGAATTATAAACAGAAAAACAGAGTGTTTACAATACTGGCATCGAGTTGTTGTATAATTCTTTAATAGGGTTTTTTTTTTTCCGTTTCAGATCTTGCTTTTTTCTGCTTGTGAATCTGATGTAATCTTTCTTCACATGCAATCCCATAATAATAATCACAAGTGGAGAATTTCTGTGCTGTTCAGAGAATTTCAGCGAGCTTCATAGTTTGCGTTGTTTTCTTTATTCTTTCGTCTCATAAAAAGATTAGAACAGATAAGCCACCGAAACAACATTTGAAACCACTTTTTTTTTTTTTTTTTTAACCCAGTTTTGCCGAAATTTTGGCCGAAACCACCGAAATTTGGGTTTCTGGACTGACCGAAACCAGGCACGAAACCGAAATTTCAATCCTTAATCCAAACCCATATTCCTAAACCAAAATGATAATTTTAGGATTATGAACAATATACATACTTTTTTTTTTAATACAAACAGAATAAATTCAAAAAGGGATACACTTACTTCTTGAAGGTGCTTCTCGAGGGACTTAAGCTTTGAATCTGCTTCACCGTGCTCTCGAATCAAATCAGAACGCATTTCTCCCACTGATTTCTCGAGATTGTAACAATATAATTCCAGTTGTGACAGACGGCTACTAATTCCCTCAAGGAAACGAAGTAGATTGTCAGCATATTTTTTCACCGTCTTTTCTACGGTAGAAATCAGATCCTGATTGATGGTTTCTTCTTGATGATTAGAGGCATTTAACATTGAAGATCTCCCCATCTTGCTTTCACGAAAGTCCTGCTCAATATATAATGAACCATCAATATAAGGGCTTCCACAAGATAAAACAGTATAAAAAGCTGAAAATATATAAATGAAATGATAGCTTGATATAACTACTAAATTCCTCCTATCAAAATTAAAATATGAAAACTCAATTCAAAATGAAAATAGGAATATATGAATGCATGTCTAATCACAAACAACACAGTATGCAAAACATGTTATTCCTATGATACACGTTGATCAGCAATGGCATCACAAATCGTAATGCAGAAGCATTTGGACATTCTAAACCATCCAACTGATTGAGGACCATCTCCATGTGATCACAGCAACAACAGGCAAGAGCTAGTACTCCGGCCTTTGGAACTCAGACAAGTTTAAATTAAATTTATTGCTTAGTTCTTTTCCCAAGACCATTAATAGCTCTATTTCTGACTGAAAATTAGAAATCTCAGTAGATGTTAGAGAGATTGAAAAGGAGTATCAACCCATTGGGGCATGAAAGGAAGTTTCTAGAGCTCCAAGATCCATCCCATGGCAGGTCTTCGAGAGTTAAGTGCTCCAATAAAACTAGGATCTCAAGCTGACTGGTGCTGATTTAGTGGGTCGTTTCTGCTAGTTGAATTTAATGTTCTCAGTGAAACAGAAAATAGCAGAAATCAGCCAGACTATTTGGAAGCCTATTGAATAGGGATCCACTCCTTGTGCTGGTGTCCAACTACTATCATCCTGAAAGATTTCAACTTGATTTGAGACCCCTTTTGACACTACAAGAAGAATTTTACTCAGCTAATCAATATGAAACTCCTGATCTCCTCGAAGTTACTTTAAAGTAATTGCTTAGGGAATGTTACCTTCTGCCAGGAAAAAAGGCAAATTTCATTACCTTCTTTCAAAGAAAAAGTAACCGCTTAGTTTTTTTTTTTAATTACATTCTGGTGTTGTGGGATCATTACCTGTACTTTTTGATGTTGTCATGCATCACATTAGAGTATAAAAGAAAATCTTCCACAGTCAGCAGTACTATTTTTCTTAATAGTAAAAGCACATCTAATCACCTTGTTAAACATCAGGGATACTTTTTTGACTAAATATAAATGATTTAATGCAATTTAAAGAACACTTCCTTGAAATTGGCATCCAAGACTCTTAACTCAAAATTGGTACATAAAAGCTACGAGAACTTTTTTCAAACAAGACCGGGAAAAGATTAACCTTCCATGGGAAACACCACATGCTTAGAATCTAAAGGTTTTAAGAGTACCATGTTGCCTTCAAAAAGAAGGCTGTTCTACCTTAAAACTCAGCCATGGATTTAGCAGCATATTCCACAATTATTTTTCCATCCACGAAGCTTAAGATGTATAGATTTTTTTTCCTTTGTAGACAAATCCATTGTAAGTGAATCTTTCTCATCCTAAAAATATGACCCTGATGAAGTCACAGGTTCTATATGACTTCTACTGATCAAACAAGAATCGCCTTCAAAAAGAAGGCTATTCTACCTTAAAACTCAGCCATGGATTTAGCAGCATATTCCACAATTATTTTTCCAGCCACGAAGCTTAAGATGTATAGATTTTTTTTCCTTTGTAGACAAATCCATTGTAAGTGAATCTTTCTCATCCTAAAAATATGACCCTGATGAAGTCACAGGTTCTATATGACTTCTACTGATCAAACAAGAATAAAGGAAAACAAACTACAATTACAATACTACCACAAGATTACTCTAAACTGTAGATTAACAACTAAAACTCTATTAGAATCCATTCAATCAGGATGGCATCAAAATCAGTAAGGCGCGAATTTTGGTGTTGGACAAGCTCTGAAATCACAACAATATAAAGCTTAGAAGGGTTCTTACACAAACCTAGTCATAACGAAGATAACATAAAAAACACTATGGAGCTCACTTATCTTCAACTTTATTTTTAGTCTAGCTTCCAACATTATGTTGTTTTGCAATAACTCCACCATCTGGAAGTTCTAGCAAAATACAATCAGATTTCAACACAACAAAAATGTAGGGATGTCAAGCAGAACATAATATCAAACGCAAAGTGCCTATGCTGTGTTCACTGATGTTGTAAACCGAAAACTTCCTCACTAGAAAAAGGAAAATAAGTCTTTAGTATTGGACATCCTTCTGACGTTATTTTAGTCCATCCAGACGACACCCTTAGGAGTTCAAAAGACAAAATTCATAGGCAACACAAGAAACTCTAATTTTGCGCAAAGAAATGGAATTTATTTCTATATCAGTAGATTAATATAAACATTTCAAAGGAAGGGAGGAGTAAAAGGAAAAGATAAAGTGTTTTCCTAGTTTTCCTATTGTAGTTTAACCTGGTGATCCTACTCAATACGTTGAAAGGAATTGAGGAAGAATGTTTGCGAATGATTTGATGTTATTGGATCACAATTAGCATTCTGGAAGTATGAAAATTCACTGAAGAACCTACTGATCAACTTTGTGTGAAATCGGGCTGGCTAGTCACTAATAATTCATCTTATCAATCTCTGACACATGGACAATTATTACTTCCGTAAATAACAAACTTGCTCGGTCAGTTTTCAAAACAACTCAAGCTTAAAAATCAAAATAAATAAATTAAAAAACTAATCACCGACCACTCAAGTAGTTATTTTTTCCCTAACAACCAACACAGTCCTCGAACTCAACAGCTTCAGCAGCCTATTCTCCATGACGGGAAAACTACCACAAACGCATAAGCTTGATTTTGACTTCAAATTTCGCGATCATACAATTTCAACATCACCTTAATTTTGTCCACATAACCTCCAAGGCTCCAAGTCTAAGGCCACAGTAATAGACTTTCCTACTGAGACATATACACATGACCTCAACATTATGACTCCGATTACATATAAAACAATCGATAACTGAATTTCCCTGAGAACCAAACTTGATATACTTCAAGGTCAACTAAACGAACAGTTTCATCTACTCGTAAATAAAATCCAGCATATACGTACGCAGTCCGCAATTTTTATTTTTATTTTTTCCAAAAGAGATTCCGTGATTTAATTCCATGTAACTGAAACATCTTAAACATAAGAACAGAGAGAATAGAGAAAGAGAAACGCACCGTTCCCGGGCAGCCACTCATCACAGGATCTCTGTGGTTACTGCTAGGGTTTTCTTGATTCCCAATATCGTCGTAAGAACAGAGAATGTCGTCAGAACCGAAATCGAACCCTTTGGAGCCACCAAGACCAGTTCTACCAGATGATCCTGAAGCCATTTTCCTACCGTTTGTACAATAAATGAAGATCGGATAAAAAAAAAACCTAGGGTTTGAAAAAAAGTGAATAAGATATAAAAGCAAAGAGGATAAATCTTCTCTTTTTCAATGCTTTCACTAGAGACGAAGGAACGCTCCAGATGGCGGAAGCGGCAAAGTCGAAAGGAAGAGGAAGATTCCCGTTTCAGCTCGCTTATCTTTTTGGTTATCGCAATCGATTATGGATTTTCTCTATTTGTAACAAAGACGATTCTATCAGTTGTCGAATGAAATACCAAAACTACCCTTACATTGATGTTCAGGCGGTTTATCAGTGGTCGAATGAAATACCAAACTACCCTTACATTGATGTTTTGCCGATTGTAACAACCTTTTATTTATATATATATATATATATATATATATAGATATATATATTTGGGGTATTATTAATGTAACAAACACATATTATTGTTGCCTCCGCCTCTCATGTTCAAATCCTCTCCTCCTAGAGAATCTCGAGGAGAGGTGGTCAAACCCCAGATGTTGTCCATCCAATGGAACACCATTTGTCCTCTAGATTTTTTTTGAGGAGAGAATGTGGATCCCTGTCTCTCTCATAGCTGTGAAACATCTCTAGTAATGGCTCCTAAGGTCGGAAACATGAGATACAAGAGCTTTGAATGTTATAGGTGAACAAGAGAGGGATGAGAATGATAGGATCATCATAGAGAAGAAAAGAAGGAGAAAATCGAAGTGACCATCGAACATCTTCTTCTAATCCTTCGATGTGAGCAGATTAAAACCCAAACCCCTCTAGGGTTCAATTTCGAGAGTAACTTCATAGAGATTGATCACTTTTGAAAATGAAAGAGAAAGAAAGTAGACCTAAATCAGTGAGTGTACTCTACCAAAAAAAAAAAAAAAAAAACAGTGAGTGATAATGAAATGATAGAATTACCCTTTTAAATATCAATTTATAATATATATATATATATATGGTGAATGCGGCAATCACAGCGGATCCGCATCGTCTCCTCCCAGTAGTCTGGGAGGACAGTGGCAACCTTCTACGGATGGTTGCCACGTAGCTCTCGGTGAATCTAAGACCCACGTCCGAGCCGACACTCAGCCGACAAGCCAAACCGACAGGGGGGTGTCGGCTCGGACGTGGGTCTCGGATTCATCGAGAGCCACGTGGCAACCATCCGAAGAAGGTTGCCACTGTCCTCCCAGAATGACTGGGAGGAGACGATGTGAATCCCAATCACAGCTAGCACGATTGACCAATAAGAGACCATTCTTATACCACTTTTTTGCTTTCTTCTTTCATCTCAATTGCACCCTTTTTTTATTATTTTTTTTTTTTAGAAACAGATTTATTTATAAGAGCCACGAAGGACCAAGGTATCCTCACTACCGAGGGAAAAAAACAAAGGAATAGAATTTGGCCATACAGAGACAGGGTTGTCCTTACAGAATGATCAACAATGCCGTTAACTGCTTACAATAGTGAAAAGTGCTAACAAACTGAAGTAGGTCATGGATAATACGTTCAATGTTGAAAGAGGAAATTGTCCTCTCCATAGTGAGGGAACGGATGAGCTATCGATTGTCTCGCTCCACCAAAAGATTGTCGATAATTTTTGAAATGCACCATTGACGACCAAGCCTAACTGCTTTTGCCATTTAACTAGTAACATGCACTGGAATTTTTTGATGAAATTTTTTAAAGAAAAAAATTGGAGAAAGATCTACACGCTAACAGAGTAAATAGAAATCCTATACGTTGACAGGAAATTAGAACATAGAAATGACTAATAAATAGTAACCAAAGGATCACTTCGACGAAAGAGAAAAGAACACAATCCAAAATCGAGAGATAAAAACAGAAATACACACCATTAGTATGTAATAAAGCGGCAAATTTTTATACACGGATCCTACAAATGCTTGGTCTACGCATCAATTTTTAAATGAATGAAGACATGTATATGTAGTTAATCAGGATTTCACCCAAATCTCGATTTGTTTCAAGCCTAAATCCAGTGGTTTTGATGCAAAATTCCTAATTTGTTCTAAATTCATCCTAACCCTCAAACGGAAAAACTTACACATGTCGACAATTGGTGAGGTGCCGCCACCTCTGTTGCACCCCCCACGCAGCAGAGGAGCACAATCCTATGTACCCTACGGTCCAACTTACTTGAAAGGTTGGTAGAATGGTGAGATAATCCTCTACGAGTCATATAAGACCAATCAAAGAATGCTTATCCGAAAGATAAAGATGCTTCTCTCTTTCATCTTACAGGGCTGGCAGTGTTATTCCTGCGCAATTAATCGCATGGGATGTAATATGAAATGACGTAGTTACCCTTTATAGGGAATTTCCGAGTTGCTTCTCTTTTCCAAGCCATATTTATATATTTAAGAAAAAGGATTTCGTGTTGACTAAGCAACAACTTTGCCACGTGATAATATAGATGAAATGGTACAGATTAAAGAAAAGAAGATGAACCTTAAATAAATCGTGGGGAAATGTTTTGGTCGGTGGCGTAAGACTTTTCTATTTTGCCCTATTTTTCTCTCTCCTTAACTCATCTGCACTGTTGAGCGGTCACCCATAAATTTTTTTAGGTAAACTGTCCTTCGTATCCTTTGTACTTTGGCTTAGTAATGCATGTTCATATTTTTTTAGTGATAATATTACTAATTTCTTTTTGAGTAAGAAATAGAACTATTGCATTAATAGTGAATTAGACTCATAAAATAGTTAAAAAAATATTTTTACCCTAATACTATTTTCTTTGATTTTTTTTTTATTTTTCCTATTTAATTTTACATTTTCAATAAAAAAAATGTAAAACTAAATACACACAAATCTGGTTAAGTTTCACGGGTATTGTAGCGATCCAAGAGGGCTGGTGCTCGTTTACAACTACGTTTTGAATGGGATCCTGGCTGACCATATCTGTGGGTCGAAGAGCTTGGAAAGGAAAAGGTCTTTGACACGGGAGGTGAGAGTGGAGGTGGCGTTGCAGACAGTGATGGCATTGAAGTACCTTCACTTTTCAGTGGAGCCGCCAATTGTTTATAGAGACATAACATCGTCCCCACACCACCCTCCTCTTTCGGCTCTGAGTGCCCGCCACCGCCATCGCCGCCAAGTTTCTGTTCCAGTAGCCCCTACTACTATTGCCAACTGTCTCAACCGACGACCAGCTACACCTATCTGCCTCCTGGTGGGCGATAGGCGACTGTGTCTATCCTCCACCGACAAGGTACTACCCGGCACCACCACTCCCAAACCCAATCATACCGTACTTCCCTTTCTGCTTTCATTTCCCTCTACCTCCTCCCAAGTCAAATTATGTCCAATTGAAAGCTCCCATTATGTTTTCAACAGCATTCGCTCTTTGCTATTTGTGCTTTTTCTATAAGCCCCCTACTACAAACGAATAACTCTATTGGATTTGCAGATCTACAGAGTCTTGTATGAATGGCGAAAGAGAAACCTGACCTATAGATTCAAATACTCTCCACACGAGAGAGAGAGAGAGAGAGAGAGAGAGAGAGAGAGAGAGAGAGAGAGAGAGAGAGAGAGAGAGAGAGAGTGTATGTAAGAGTCACCTTCACGAACCTGATCTAAACCTCTATTTCGTGTCGTGACAGGTTTTCAAATCATAATCGGACCAAATGGGACGAACGGATGACAATCAGGTACGAAAACGGACAAAACAGATGTAATAATTTTATACCGGTCTACCATACCGGTCAAAGGGAATGTCTGCGTGAGCAGACTAGTTAGATTTGAAAACGGATCTCTGTGGATCCCGCTTGCCAAATCTCAATCCTAGAGACTTTCCTAACGTAGGAAACTTCCCTAAAACCTAATCTAGTCTATATAATGACTCCTAAATTCCCTTAAACCCTCTTTGTTGACTTTCACAAACCCTAGAGAGAAGAAGGAAATCAGAAGAGGAGAAAGGAGCTGAGAAGGGTTGTAGAGGATACTCTGTTGGAAGAATAACACCATAGTTCATAGACCAATGGTAAGTGTTGTACCTCTCTCTAGTTGTAGGCTGTTTTAGATATTGATCAATACCATGCAAGGCTAGGTATTGATCCAAAACCTTAAATTCGTCGATAAACCCTAATTCGGTTGATAAACCCTAGATTTGAATTTTAGACTAAGGATCATCGAAATTAGGACTCGAATGGAAGATAAAAACAAACCTTATACGTTGCTCAGGCCTAGAATGCGTAGGAGCAACTCTAGAAGTCATGATGGATGATTGACAGGAAACAAACACTAAGTTGGTGGTCTTTCGGAGGCATACCAGTCGACTATACCGGTGGCACTAGGTGTGACTGGTATATCTCGGGTAGCCTATCAAAACTGTCCGGTTGACTCTACCGGTCACGCCACTGTACAATGATCTGAGACCGGTATGTGCGACCGGTATGACTGAATGGGTTAGTTTTTGACCCAATTGGTTTTTGACCAACATAAATCCTATGGAACTAATTCTAATCAAATCCTAACGTCATGTAGGACCTTGTGATAGCAAGATTGAATTCTATAACGCAGAGCAAGCTAGCAATCAAACGTCAGGTAAGGGAATCAGACCTAAACCCTAATTAATTAATAACAGTAAAACGTTGCTAATAACTATTGTTTCTGTGGAATGTTGCTTGTGCATATCGACATATCATCTTTACTTTCTGCTGTATATTATATTCATGCATACTCGCTATGCTAGGATTGTGTGTTAGATATGTGATTATTTTTGTTGGTGTGTGGAATGGGAATGGCCTGGTGTAAGACCCGTAGCGTACTAACCGGTCTTACCACCTTGTATCAGGTCTTCCTATCATGGTTGGGCCAAGTGGACCAAGAGCGTGAAGAAACCACAAGGCTAGGTATGAAATTAAACCCAAAATCATCTAATTAAGAGTGTGTGGTCGCATACCTAAACAGGTGGGGTCGACCACACCTCAGAATAATGCGACCACTGGAGTCTGGGACGTGTGGTCGCAGTTTTTGGATGTGTGCTCAACGGGTTTTGCGACCCCACGTGCGACCACATGAAGTCAAACTGACTCCGTGATTAGGAAACCTTCCTAATCTAAATGGGATTATTATTTAATCTAAGTAGGACTTTATATGGAGGGTTTTCCTTTTATATAGGACGTCCCTTAGCCTCTTTCATCCTTTTAGAACTCAAACTAAAAGAGAGAAAAAGAGAAGAGGAGGAAGAGAAGGAGAATTGAAAAGGAAGACTAAGAGAAGGAAATTCAGAGAGAACTCTGATTCTTCAACAAGTTTAAGGTATAAAAACATTCCCCATATCAGTTGAATGTCTAGAATAGATCATAAAGGAGATAGTGATTCAAAGTGAGACCCCAATGATAAAATCATGGATAAATTCTAAGAGATCCATGGAGGAAATCTATTAGGATGATGGATTATGTAAAAATATGAATTTTAAGCCATAGAACAATCATATGAAGGATCATGATGATAAGCCAAGGAATCAAAACACCAAGGAATTGAGTTGAGAGTGGAAGTCGACCATCACTCGTGTGGTCGCAGTTTGATCGACCATACGAGGCACATATGATCGACCACATGCCCTCAGGAAAGTTCCAGGGAGGGTGTGATCGCATGTGTGGTCGCATGATATGTGACCACACATATCGACCACACGCCCTGGGAAAAGTTCCAGGGAGAGTGTGGTCGCATGTATGGTCGCATGATATGCAACCATACATAGTGACCACACACCCTGTGGTCGCAGAAACTAAGACCACAGGTGCAACCACACCTGCGACCACTCAGCTTCTGGAAGTCTGAATTAATGGAAATAAACTCTAATTTAAAATCTATAAATTTGTTAGATTTTCAAGTGGTCTAAAAGTGATTTACAAAGCTTGGACGAGGAACAACCATCGACCAAAGGTGAGGGAACAAGACCTAAACTAATTGGCTAATAACAAACTGTTTTACTTATTGAGTCCAATGCCATTAATGATTCTATACTTATATGCTTGTAATGTGTATTTCACATGTAATCCAATATTCCTGCTATTACTGCTCATGCATATTTAATTCTGTTTATTTATAACATGATGATGATGATGATGATGATGTTAGAAATAGGCATGTGAATGTATGTGTGTGGTTAGTGTGCTTGATGCGAGTGGAGCATCAGGGGGAGGACGTGACACTGTGGTTCATCCTGGTCACCAGACTCTACCTCTATCTCTACTCGAGTCTTGCCCACTAACATCGTCGTATCGCCATTACCTTAGCAGAACTATTACGTCGTAGGGCATCAGGGGAGGTGGTCTCGGACTGTGTAGTCTCTGACTCTATCAGGAGGTCTTAGCTTTATCTCTATGGACGTATTGTGGGATGCTGAGGTGAGGCCTTGGATACATCGTTTGGCATTAGGATTGGTTAGTTACGAGCCCAGTTTGCAAGCCCTCACCAATAAGGGTTTACGTGTTGGTATGGGTAGGGCATCAGGGGAAGTGTTATGCGGTGTTTAATCCGGACACTTTAGCTCTATCTCTATTCTATGATGGGTGCATGTGGGACGCCAATGGTGTTTGATCCATTGGGCGATTTCACACACTCGTGTATAGAGGTGCGACGGCCACCAAACCTTTCTATAGCACATTGCAAACTTATAAATCAGACCAAAGATATAAATTGAATGCATGCATATGTTTATTGCATTGTTTTGTTTGCTCACTGAGCCATGATGTGTGCTCACCCTTTCGACGTCGAATATTTTTAGTTGATGATGCAGGTCCTACTGTGGAAGATTATATGAATGCACCAATGTACGGACATGTTGCTGCGATGGATGTAGAAACTATGGTGGAGTCGCATGATTCGTCGTGCGAGTGCAACTCATGTATTTTCGATTAGATTTAGTTGTTGGATTATCAGAACATGTAATTGATTATTTTATTTTAGAAAAAATTTCATCTACACCCCATCAAGGATTGCTAACATCATCTATACCCACAAGATTGCAAAAACATCACCTAGGTCCACATAACTGATGGAAATCACTAAAATTATTCAAATACAGTTTTACCCCTCATATTATAAATTGAAAAATTAAAAAATTATGTTGATTTACTAATTTGACCTTCAAATCAAACTTATATTTTCTCTCTCTCTTTCCTTTTCACTCTCACCCAAGTCCTAACCCCTAGTGGCGATGAAACCCTAATTCTAATTATAAATCTAAACTCCGTCTTCTAAGTTGAGTTGTCTTAGTTTCTTCTACACTTGCGATTTTTGAAAGGAAGAAATCAGTTGCAGAAACATAAACCTTACCATCTGAAAATCATTTGTATTCAAATGAAAAGGACGAACAATAGGAATTGATTCCGCACATGGTGGATCCTTAATCCACTTGGCTACATCTACTCGTCTATTGTTGAAGTTGCAGTGTAGCACGCACAAGTCAAGAATCAGGATTCAGGTCTAAAGAGTGAAAGCTCTGCCTTTAGTCATCATCTTCTTGAACTCTTTGAAATTAACTTTGCCATCGCCATCAGCATCGACGGAGCTGATCATCTTGGAGCAGTCGTGAACAGAGCATTTCTCCCCAAGCGTCAAAATCAGCCGTCGAAGCACCCAAATATTGCCATTTCGGAGGAATTGTTGACTTCCAATTCGTCCTAGTGTGCGGTTTGTAAGGACACATTTGAGTTAGGGACGAAGGCAAAACAGATGCCTTGTAAGCACATTTATCATTGTGATTGTATTCTTCCATGGCTTGAGCTGCATAATTCTTGCTCTGTTTGTCATTATGAGCTGTCGACAGTTGATCCCGATTATGAGCAACGTACTCAGGGTTCTTGTATGGATTTTGATTTTGATTTTCTCAAAGTAATCAAAATTGAGTATTCACCAAACAGGAAGAGCTTTTGGTCGGGGAGCTTACAGAGGAAGGTTGAAGATGAAGTCACAATCTCATAGGTTGCAATGAAGGGAAAAAGGACAAGAAGAGCTCAAATTTGAAGTCCAAAGCTGCAGTCAAGGGTTGAAGATAAACCATAGCTAGAAATAGAAGTCGTAGGTTGAAGTCAATGACGGAGTCGCAGCTTGCAGAGGAAGGTTGAAGGCGAGGGTTGAAGACAAGGGACGTTGAAGAGGGTTTTCGGTTGGGTGAGCGAGTTTGTGGAGGGAGGTTGGGGAGGTTGCAAAGAAACACAGAGCTCTATGTTTTTTCATTTTCTAAAAATCAGAGAAACGCATAGCTCCCTCATTTCTAATATTTCTGTTCTCTGCTACCTCTTTCTTCAAAACCAAAACTTCCCTTAGAGTTGTCGTCTTCAACCTTTTGCAGAATCAGATTACAACAAGTCAAGGTTCCGACAAGACGAACCTCGACTTATTGGAAGGTCTTCAACCTTCTGCAGAATCAGATGTTCATGAATAATGGGGATGCCAATTGGCGTCGGATGTTAGTGAGAATAACCCTCCGCCGAGAATGGCACGGCAGATTCGGTAGAGTGTTGATTTCAGAGAAGAGGATTCAAGGGTTTTCTTTACACCCAATTCTTGAACCGAACCAAAAAAGAAACCATGGTCAGACCCTAGTTCATGGTTCATTAACTACTGTGCCTTGTTGAAGAGGATTGAGGGTAGGGTAACAAATAACATAAAGGGTATAATGGTCATTTCAACAGGCAAAAAGGGTATTATTGCCTTTGAAATATTCTAACTCACTTGACGTCAGCATCTAACGGAAATCAATTGACGGAGTGGACTTCTTTGATTACCACAGCCAAAGTTTTGGGTGTAGATGATGTTTTTGCATTCTTGTCGGTGTAGATGATGTTAACGATCTTTGATGGGGTGTAGATGAAATTTTTTCTTTATTTTATTTTATGTCTTGAGTCCTTTGGAGATAATTGGATAATTAATTATGTTATCACTGTTAGATACTCAGTTCATTAATATTAAAGACTTCTGCTATTGTTTATTTACTCTGATTATGGTTGTGGTTGTATCTGGTTTAATCAAATGGGCATGGCCTATACAAGATCCTGATTGAACCGTTGGTTCATAGACGGTTCATCACACCATTCTGGTTGGTTCAGAATTGGGGTGTGACACTTGGGGTCTTGGATCGTTCCTCATACTAGCACTTTTTTGTATCGCTATTATCTTAGCATGCTTAGTACCGGTAGGGTATAAGGGGGATGACGTGGCATTGTGGTCTATGGCCTGGTCGCCAGACTCGAGCCCTATCTTTATGCCGTAGGGAGTTGTGCTGGGATAAGACCTTGGATACTATGATGACATGTAGGATTAGTTAGTGATGAACCCACTTGTAAGCCCTTGCCAATATGGGTGTAGGTATTAGTACGGTGTAAGGTATTAGGGGGAGGACGTGGGATGGAGGCGTAGCCTGTCCACCAGACTTTAGCTTTATCTCTATTCCGAAGTGAGTGATTATAAGACCCGTACTCCACTAACTTGGTCTAACCATGTCGTGCCAGGTCTTTCCATCATTTCTGGACCAAGTGGACCGAGCATGTGAAGATAGATCACAAACTAGGTATGAGAATCGAGTTAAAAACACTAAAAACATACCTAAGGTCGCATGCCTGGGTAGGTATGGTCGACCATAAGGAAGGGAACCAAAAGTATCAAATCCAAAACCCCACGGTCGATGATTTTGACCTTACAGTCGACGGTTTATGCGACCGTATAATTGACAGTGAGAACCCAGATCATATTCCAAGTTTTGGAAACTTTCCTAACTAAGGGATTGCTTTCCTAATTGAAAGATGACTCTATATGGAGAGTTTTATTCTATATAAAGGATGTCCCTCAGTCCTTTTTCACTCTTTTAGAACATTATTAACCCTAGAGAAAGAGAAGGAAGAGAAGGAAGAGAAGGAGTAAAAGAAAAAGCTAAGGAAAAGAGTTTGCTGAGAAGAGATTAACTCTCTATCACAGGCAAAGATATGAAACAAATCTCTGGAGATATAAACTCTAAGGAATAAGACTTCTATGGAGGATAGACAATATCAACCTTTTATGATCTATGTGATTTCCTTGAGAAAATCCCAAGGAGAACCATGAGGAGTGAATTTGATGATTAAGGTTGATAAGAAATTACTAATGATGGCCATAGGATGACTTTAGAATAAAACCCATTGAAGAACAAAAGAATTGACCTAGGAGGAACTCGGATTTCAGGTAGATTGTGACAAAAAATCTCAAGGTCGCAGCTACGGTCGACCATGGCATGACCAGTATGACCAGAGGATCGACCATAGGCATTTGGGAAGATTTTAGAAATCATATGGTCGCAGCTACGGTCGCACCATATGCGACCGTAGGATATCGACCGTGGACAGTAAGGTCGATACAGCATGAGACCATAAGACCAATCAGACACCTATCAGTGTTCTGTTTTGATTTTTGACTACTGTAACATGTCACATATGAACCCTAACTTGAATTCATATAACTTTTAGGTTATTAAATCAATTCAAAGAGAATTTTAAGGCTTGGAAGGACATCGAGAATTACTAACAGGTGAGGGAACAAGACCTAAGCTAATTAGTTAATAACAAACTGTTTATTTTTATTGAGTACAATGCTATGATTGATTCTATGCTTGTATGCTTGTAATGTGCATCTCATATATCATCCAATATTCCTGCTATTACTGTTTATGCATATTTAATTCCGTTATTGATAACATGATGATGATGATGATGCTAGGAATATGCATGTGAATGTATGTGTGTGGTTGGTGTATTGGATGCGAGTCGAGCATCAGGGGGAGGATGTGGCATGGTGGTCTTCGACCTCGTCACCAGACTCTAGCTCTATCTCTACTCAAGTCTTACCCACTAACATCGTCATATCGTCATTACCTTAGCAGAACTATTACGTCGTAGGGCATCAGGGGAGGTGGTCTCGGACCGTGTGGTCTCTGACTCTGCCGGGGGGCCTTAGCTCTATCTCTATGGATGTATTGAGGGATGCTGGGGTGAGGCCTTGGATACACTGTTTGGCATTAGGATTGATTAGTTGCGAGCCAGTTTGCAAGCCCTAGTCAATAGGGGTTTACGTGTTAGTATGGATAGGGTATCAGGGGAAGTGTTATGCAGTGTTTAATCCGGATTATTTAGCTCTATCTCTATTCCATGATGGGTGCATGTGGGACGATAATGATGTTTGATCCATTGGGTAGATTCACACACTCGTGTATAGAGGTGCGACGGCCACCAAACCTTTCTATAGCACATTACAAACTTAAAAACTAGACCAAAGATATGAATTGAATGCATGCATATGTTTGTGCATTATTTTGTTTGCTCACTGAGCCGTGATGTGTGCTCACCCTTTCGACGTCAAATATTTTTAGTTAATGATGCAGGTCCTACCATTGAAGAATATATAAATGCACCGACGTATGGACACGTTGCTGCGATGGACGTAGAAGCTGAATAAGATGTACATGATTCATCATGCGAGTAACCAATGTGTTTTTTCTTAAGTTTAGTTATAATTTGAACATCGGATATATAATTGATTATTTATTTTTATGTCTTGTGGTTTGGAGATAATTTGATTAAATATTTATGGGTAAAAGACAATTACCTCCCCTGTAATTTACCTTATTGACCGTTGACCCCCAAAGGTTTCAAAAAAGATAGTTACCTCCCCTAAATAACTATTAAAATTCAAATACCCCCAATTTTAACGGTGTTAAAGTTAATTTTTTTATAGACAACTCTACCCTCAACCTTTTATCCATACTTTAAATCTTATTACTGTTAAAAGACCAATATAACCCTTTTATATCCAACTAAAATAATCCTAATCTCATCTTCTTCTCATTCTCCCTCACGTTCTTTTCGGCGTAGATCATATGATAGACTCAGATGCAAGCGGAACGATTACAGGCGATCAGTGAGGCAAAACTCCTTGATTAAGCACTAGTTTTGATTTCCATGAATTGATATTCTGATTTGTGTTTAATCATGTTGGATTCTCATTCTTAATGTGAAATTAATATTCTGGTTCTCCTTCGCTCTTCCCTGTTGACAACCCTTCTGATTCCTTTGGATATATATAATGGGTGAGTTAATTAAAGTACTTGTCGAATCAAGAGAGAAGAGTGAGGTATGAGAGAAAATGGCGGAGGAAAAAAAAAGGGGTTGGGGATCTCCGAATTTTGGTGAGGAGAAAACCTGTGAGAAATCAGTTGCAGCAGAAAAAGAAGGGTAAGAATCGAGGTTTGAAGAGAGAGAGAGCTAGGAAAGGGAGGAGAAATGACATGGTTTTTTATTTCGACATTGAGGGAAGAGAAGAATCTGCCAGGAGAGGAAGTAGGAGAAGAAACCGAAGAAGAATAAGAGATAAAATGGCCGTGGACTAAGAGCGACTGGAATGGGAGAAAGATGAGGGAAGATAGGAGTGAAAATAGGGATTGAAAATCTGGAGAGATTTTAGGAGAGAAGAAACTGAAGAAGAATAGGAGACGATTGGAATGGGAGAAAGATGATGGAAGATAGGAGTGAAAATAGAGATTAAAAATCTAGATAGATATTAGGAGAGAAGAAACCAAAGAACAATAGGAGAGAAAATGGTCGTTAACTAAGGGCGACTGGAATGGGAGAAAGATGAGGGAAGATAGGAGTGAAAATAAGGATTGAAAGTATAGAGATTTTAGGAGAAATTACTTCAATATTCAAGGATTTGCAGCGGCGGAGAGCTCCAAAGAAGAAGGCGACTCAAGGGTTTGAAAACCAGAAAAAGTGTAAGAGAGCAAATGGGGAAGTAGTAACCCTATTAAATAGTAAGGGTAAAATAGGTAGTTCATCTCTCTAAAAGGGTAATTTGGTCTTTAAAAAAATATTGGACTCCCACCGTTACCATCTAATGGAATATTCTTAACGCGTGGGGCTATTTGGATTTTAATAGTTATTTAGGGGAGGTAACTGTCTTTTATGAAACTTTTGGGGGTCAACGGTCAATAAGGTAAATTACAGGGGAGGTAACTGTCTTTTACCCAATATTTATTTATCACTGTTAGACTCTCAGTTCATTATCTGTAAGACTTTCGCTTATTTGTTTATTACCTCTGACTATTAATGTTGAATGTGTGTGGGTTTGATATGGTGGGTACGATCTATGCGAGATCCTGGGTGAACCGTTGATTTATTGGCGGTTCATCACACCATTTTGGTTAGATCAGAATTGGGGTGTTACAGTGATGTGGGCAGTAGTGTGGTAAGTGCTTAACTGTTAGGCGTTGCCACACTCTCATGTATAGAGGTACGGTGGCCCTCAAACCTTATCATATCACTGTACAAGTATACCAGACCAAATGTGAATGTTACTCAAATTGCTTGTTGTATTGTCTGATTTTCTTACTGAGCTAAGTTGTGAGCTCACCTCGAATATATATATTCTTTTTCAGATGTTGATGCAGGTTATACTGTGGAGGACTATGTGGATGCTCCAGCGTATGGAGGAGTTGCTGCCTTAGAAGTGCAAGCAGGGGAAGATGAGCATGACGCATCATGCGAGTGCCCTCACTCCTTGTACCTCTAGGATTTTTGTTTAGTTTGATTTTATTTCAGTTTGGATTTATATGATGATATAGTTGATATTTTATTTATGTTTTGGTATTTAGATAATTGGATAACTTATTCTAATTATCAATAAAAGTACTTAGTTTATTTATATTAAGACTTCTGCTGTATTTATTATCTTCTGATTATGGTTATGTGCAATGGTTTATATAAATGGACACGATTTTATTGAGATCTTGGTGTGAACCGTTGATTAGTGGCGGTTCACTCACACTTCTGGTTTAGTCAGAATTGAGTTATGTGAGAGAAAGAGAGAGAAAGAGAGAGAGAGAGAGAGAGAGAGAGAGAGAGAAAGAGAGAAAGAGACCATTCATTCTTCGTAGGCTAGGGCTTTGCGGATTCCAAAGGTCTTTCGTAGGCCACGGGAGATGAAGGTGGGTGGTTAAAAATTGATCGCCTTCGATGAAACATGACCTTAATCTCTTACGTAATAATTTAAGATTTTTTTTAAAATTAAAAGGGTAAAATGATAAGTTAACGTGTTGATGGGGTTAGTTTTGCCATTAAATAATTTAAGACAGTGACACGTCATCAGTTAATGACCATCACCTAACGAAAGGGGTTTGATTGAACCATGCTTAAAAATGTATGGGCTGTTAGTGACATTATCGCGAAAAATGGTAGGCGCGTGTTATTAAGCCAAACTCCATGAGGTGTGAAGAAATTTTATTTCCCAAACTATTAGCACAATATATATATATATATATATATATATATATATATATATATATATATATATATATATATATATATATATATATATATATATATATATATATATATAAGTCAATCGATCAGTCTTAGCTGATCTAGGTCGAGTCTAGTCAGTCACCACCGATTTTATAAATTGTATCGTGGCTGATATGTTTAACTAATTGATCCTCATTTACGATACATTGACATGTTTATATGCGATCCGGTTGGTCTTGGTCCCTAATCGTTCTTATGTTAATCAGTCTATTAACGGGTTTCAATAATGCAAATCAACAGTTCATAACCTGTTATGCTATCCGATCTTATGCTAATCATCCCAATCCTGCCAATCGGGTCACAATTGAAAAAAGCACAACCCTTGGCCCATGCTCTCTTGTAATTGATCATTATTTGTTCTGTTCTACATTCACAACATAATAATCTATTTTATGTTCTTACTATAAAAAGACGATAGCATAAATGAAGACAAAGAATGAGGAAGAGAAATGAAAGGCATTTAGCCATTTAGGCTTTAGGCCTTTTGGGATGTAGCTTAATTGTCATTTAATCGGTTAATCTTGGTTTTGATCCATAATTGGTCAGTGCAATCAAGTGACCGATGGGCTGCACCCTTACACCGTGAATGATCGATTAATAATCAATCTGAGCTTAAGCCCAATCCGTTTAGTAACGATGTGTGTCGGTCCAGTTCAGGGGACATAGTGCGGGTGAGAAATTGACATCCCCTACTAACACCCTTAAAACATGTATAGTTATTATGTGGGATTTTTTGTGAATATGTAGACCCCAAGGTCTCTATTCGAATATCAAGTTATAGTGCGACTATTAGAGTTATCGAAGTGGCAAACTAAAGCTTTAACAATTGAGGGTTTGGAGGCGGACTATGCAGGGTAAGAGTGTTAAAATGAAATCAGACTGAACCATTTAAATCGAAACCATGAAACCGATTCTTAAACTGTTATATTATGATTTAAAAATGAATCAGTTTAGTTAAACGGTTCAATTATGGTGTTTAAACTTACTATTTGGAACAGTTAAAAGCAATTAAACCTTTACTTGAATCCTTTAATGCTAGATGTCTGTATTTGTATAAATAAATTTTAATTTGATGCATTCCACATGGCATACTTCTAGATTATAAATCCATTTCCAAATATAATTAAAATTACTTTTATGCATTCCTATGCTTTTCCTCTCTTTTGTTCCTAACTCTCTTCCTCTCTTTCTCGACAATTAAACCGTTTAAAACCGAAATCGAACCAAGTAACAATTGATTTTGGTAAGCATTTTGAAACTATTTTAATAAATTGTTGGGTTTTGATTTTACTTATTATACAATGAATTACACCCTTAAACTAAAACCAAAACGTTTCACACCTTTGCTGCAAGGTTGCATGCCGAATACATGGAAAACTGAAATATAAGTGAGCAATGGACATACATGAAAGGATTTTGAATAAAATTAAGTTTGAAATTTGGCGCTTGATCACATCATCTTGCCACATGGAAAAATCACATGGGCCATCATCTACATTGGAGAGTGTCTGCACCATCACCTAAGTTTTTGCCACTTGGAAAATGTAGTCAAACAATCTTTTTGAAGTAGGTTGTCCTGAGTGCATATTCTATAGATCCTGCAAAATGACAATGCGTTTGGTAATGCCTTATTTGAACTACTTGAGTTTATATAAGGGATCTTTATTCCGGCTCACGAAGCATTCCCGTTGGCGCTAGAATTGGCGGAAGTTCCCTAGGTCAATCCCGAAGCCAAACTACAGCAGCGTGAGCGACTTCGTACCATTTACAATTTCATTCTAGCGCAAGTTCCTGATCGGTGTGAAAGGCAACCGTGGCAAAAGCAACTATCTTTTCATTTTCCTGAAATGGAAGACATGCTCTATTTTGGGGATCCTTAGTTGGCGCAACTAGTTTGCTTAAGTAGCACTGTCACAAGCTAGCAAGGCAAATTGTTAGCAAGTTTGCTATGTTGGATGAACGAAACAAGACGAGAGGCTATGGCTATCTTCAATGGGACCACGACATGAGTGGATTGGGGGCAAATATAGATGGATAGCTCGAAGAAAGCGCCACATGCGTAACTGTCTAGATAGAATTCTGACCTGTTAAAGAAGAGGGATCCCCTTGGGACCAAAGACTCCCTGCAAGAGGTATACATTTGGGTGATGGTATGAATTGGCCACACATCAAAATTTCATATGGGATCCAACCATATACCCTCCCATGTATGTCTATGCTCGGTCTCTCCACATTTCTGGACAGTCATAAGTTTTTCAAATGTTTTGTTTTTCCACTTGGCATCTATTTAGATTGAAACATGATGTATCAGTAGGAGGCTTCCATGCCAATTTGTTTAAACGGGATTCACTAGCTTAGGAAAAATGAAATGGTTCGGAATCCCACACATAAAAATAAAATAAAAAAATGACAAGATTTTGTATGCGAACGTATATGTATACGGTTGTTGCTTTCACCGTAAAAGAAAAATAATTAAACAATGTGTAATAACAAATTTGTGCTTTTCTGATAGATGAAAGGCCTAATGTATGAATGTGTATGTATGGGACCCTATGATCCTAAAAAAATTAAAGGGAGAATTATAGTTATCTTCCTTCACGTTTGCCCAAATTACAATTGCCTTACAAATGTTCCCCAACAATTACAACTGTCCCTTTTTTTTCTAACAGTATTAAACTTAACATGTGATAAACAATTATACCCCTCAACCTAGTTATGGAAGTAAGGGTATGTGTATGAGTACCTCAATCACGTTACGGGTGTAATTAATCAACGTAGGCAAAGCTCTTGAGCCTATTTGAACTTCTGTCGTGACGCTTAGATTCTCGAATCACACTTTGATGGTCGGGACCTTCAATCCTACTCTCTTTGTTCAAATCCAATGTCCAGATTTTAAAATCAAAACTTCAGAATATAGGAAATGTATGTCATGTAGAGAGAGATGTGAATGTATAGAAATTAAAGAGATTTGTCTTCATTGAAAGAACTAAAACTTAATTTTAGGATCAATGGAAATGGAAAATTTTAGCTCCTCTCTTACTGTTATGATCAAAATCTTTAATTAAAAAAAAAAATTGTCGAGTTTTGAATGAAAGTTGAATAAATCACATGAAGGTGAAGTGGAATAAAACTTAAAATAAATCTTGATCGTGAAAAAGGAAGGTTGAATTCACGATAGATCTGAGAATTTCTAAAGGCAATTAGTCTCGATTCTAGATACCTATCGAGGCTTTGTTTGACGCTGGACAAGAGATTGAAGTTATCTTGCTTGTTGGTCGCAAAAGCCTTGTTGAAGACGGGTTCATGACCTTTACGATCCAATTTACTGACATCGATCGTCTCGGTTTTATGCTCTCCTGCATCAGATTCCGAAGGAGTTCGCCTAAGAAGCGCAAAGTTGTTGCGTCAACTTTGCGCTTCTGAGATAGTAACCTCTCAAGCGCGGCCCATAGGAGCTAGTCTTCGTCTTGCTCAACCGCTTTGGGGTTCGAAGGCCATGAAAGAGTTCGTACAGGCTGAAAGCACAAAAAAATGAAGTTGCAGAAGAAGAAATCGAAAATTGCAGAAGAATAAATCGGAGAGAAAAGCACTGGGGAGGTAGATGTAATGGGGTTAGTTTGGTCATTAGAAAAATATTGGCCATAAATTGTCAGTATCTAACAGAATATATCTAACGGCGTGTATTTAGTTGTAATTTAATAGTCGTTATAGGGGAGGTATTCGTAATTGTTTGAAATGTTTGGGGGCAATTGTAATTCGGACAAACATGAGGGGCGATAGCTGTAATTTTTTCAAAATTAAATAAAACAAATATAATGATCAATAAAGCCACAAGTTTGTGTCTCTCTTTTTTATTTCTTTAAATCTATTTCTTGACATAAAAAAAAGGCTTAGTTTTATCTATAAAAAAAAGAGAATAAATTATAAGTATTTCCCTTGTCGTTTGCCTTTAAATCAGGTACACTCCAAATCTTTCAAATAATTTCAGACACCCCTTAAATCAAATAAATTCCAAAAAACCCTACTTCGATAGTGAATTTTTGTTAATTGACGATAAAAGCTAAAAGTTAGAATTTTAATACTTAAAATACTCTTCTGCATAAATTAAAGGAGCATTTTACCCCATTTAAACCTCCTGTTTACACAAAACCCACTTCCATAAGTTGACAGAAATTCACTCACGGAGTGGGGTTTAGGTAAATGAGAGGTTTAAATGGGGGTAAAATGGTCTTTTAACTTATGCAGGAGGATAGTTTAGGTATTAAAATTCTAACTATTAGCTCTTGTCATCGGTTAACAGAAATTTACTAACGAAATAAACTCTTTTTGGAATTTATTTTAATTCAAGGGGGTGTCTTTGAAATTGTTTGATAGATTTTGAGTGTACTTGATTTAAGGGCAAACTGATACCTATAATTTACTATAAAAAAAAAACACATAAGTTAAGATTTTTAAAAAGGATCCATTTATATGACGCCAATGGTGACATTACAAACAAAATAAGGGATAGGATGCGAAATTAGTAAAAAGAGTTATTACGGGTAACTTCATAAATGGTGAGATAGAATGAGTACTTGGAAAATAAAGGGAGGAAGTTTTTGCATGCGGTGTGAATCTATAAAAGTTAATCCTTTAAAAAAATGGATTAGATCAGTCATGAAGGTGGTCTGTAATCCCATCAGTTTCAGTCTGGCCTGGTTAATCTGAAATCGACCCAAAAATAAGACCGATGAGTCCAGGTTAGCTTAATGGGTTCATATTGAACGTTCAGCCTAAATGAGTCTGATTCGGATCAATAACAACCCGATAAACTAAGCATGATAACAATTCGAAACAGAACTGGTCCGTTAATTTATGTACACAATGAAGCTGACCCAATCCGAATCTATTAATGAACATGTTTCGGTCAAGCCCTATAAATTTTGATATTGATTTGACCCAAACCAAAATTGACCCCTTGACACTAAGGATGTAAATTGATAGTAAAAAATTCGAATTCGATTCAAACCCACATCCATTTAAAAGAATCCAAACAATCGATCGGATTCGGATGCGAATTCGGATAGACAATATCGGAGTCAGAGTGCGATTCGAATACCACTCAAAAGTAGCGGATATAATCCGCTCCGATCCCATCTATATATATATATATATATATATATATTTATTTTATGGGTAAATTACACAGACACCCCCTCTACAGTAGTGAAATTACACAATACTACCCTGCTTTTTCAAAAGTTATACAGAATACCCCTATAATGATGGTATCATACAATCTCATCCTTACCGTTAGTTTCAACTTAACGGCAGAGGCTCACTTTTTTTTTAAGACGAAAATACTCTTACTAAGGGTAAAATGACTAAAACATTTTCTTGTCAGTTCTCTCCTCCACGAAAATTCCTTTTCTTCTCTTCAGTTGCGTTTTTTTTTCTAGGTTTTTTTTTCTCCACGGCTTCGCGGCTCATAGTTTCTTCCGTTTTCTTCTCTTCTCTTCACTTCCGTTTTCTTGGAGGAGAGACGATCTCAATCCCTCGAAGCGAACCCTTCAGAGAAAAAAAGGCAAGAAAACACCTTTCGAGTTTGAAATTAGTGCTCTCCAGTCACCACCTCTGTTTTCTTCGTTTTTGCCATTACAGGGTATTACCCAATCACCAGAAACCTAAATATGTAACAACCTCAATCTTCCATTAAAGCTTAATCCAAAACCCAATGGGGCAACCTAGGGTTTTGAGATAAAAGGTTGGCCTTTCCCGGTCACAAATGCCAGTACGTCCAGACATCAACGATTACTGCAACTACAAAATCAACTCTTTCTCAGAACAGAAAATTCAAGGACAAGGGATTCTGTGATTAATCGATTTGGATCTATCGTCACCCATTGCTGGGATAATCGCTGGGATTATCGTTGGATCTGATCACCAACAATGAATAGAATCGTTGCCGCTTCTAATCATAGAAGAAGAATGATTTGAAATACCAGCGCTTTAATCCAAGAAGAAGATGAATCGTTAGCTTGATTAAAATCAATGAAGGAAGTACTGAAATCAACTGGAGATAAATGAGAACCACTGCCATCACTCTCGATCGGTGAAGAAGGTGGTGAATCGCCCATCCTTTTTTTTTTTTTTCCCGTTCTCTGTTTTCCACCGGGTGTTGCTAGTAGCAGGGGAAGATGATCAGTAAATTAAAACTAGTGGTAACAATACTCAATCAATCTGCTCTTTTCCTCTCCTACGTCTCTTTCTGCAAATTCAAGTCACCTGCAGTGTTTGCGAAGCTAAAGGCAGTCTCAAGAACAATCCCCATTAAAGGACAAGGTGAACTGAAATTAATCATTTTACCCTTAGTAAGGGTATTTTCGTCTTAAAAAAAAAGTGAGCCTCTGCTGTTAAGTTGAAACTAACGGTAGGGATGAGATTGTATGATACCATCATTATAGGGGTATTCTGTGTAACTTTTGAAAAAACAAGGTAGTGTTGTATAATTTCACTACTGTAGAGGGGTGTCTGTGTAATTTATCCTTATTTTATTGATTATTTTATTAAATAATTTATTATTCTGTTTGCATAGGGAAAGGAATGAACGGTGGGATAACGAAGAGGGATATGAGTGGAGTACAGGTGGGACAGTTTTATCTTATTTTATTTTTATACGTCAATATTATTCCTAATATTATACTTGTGTCTAACAACTCTTATCGTGGATGGATTTCTCAAAAGAATGTTCGACGGAGATGCTAGAAACAAGTAGAGATGCAGCAGACGGTTGATCGGTTGAAGAATCAGAAGCAGTCCTTTCGATCAAAACTTCCTTTTTAATTAGGGTTTATATGTTCATCTATTTTAAACGGTGGAAGATTAGGGTTTCCGATTTCTAAAAATTGTAGAGAGAAAGCGAGAAGAGGGGAAGCGGACTTGTCGAAGGTAAGCAGAGGGAACTAACAGAGGGGAAGCAGAGGGGATTTGTCCAGGGGCGAAATGAAGACAATCCTGCATCAGTCCTCTCCGGTGGTGTTTCCTTGTTAATTTTTTGTTTTTTATCCTTCTTCTTCAGAGGGGATTTGTCCAGGGGCGAAATGAAGACAATCCTGCATCAGTCCTCTCCTGCATCAGTCCTCTCCGGTGGTGTTTCCTTGTTAATTTTTTGTTTTTTATCCTTCTTCTTCGTTTCCGGCAGCTACTGCTTCTTCGTTTTTTACCTGAGTTGGGCGATTTCCCTCTTCCATTTCATTTGCTTCTTGTTTGTTTCCCTGCTGGAATGATGTCTGCTAGTCCTGTATTATCGATCATATTCGAATCGGGTTTTAACCGGAAATCTGGTTAAAACTCGAATTCGAATCTGTTTTTCTTAAAATCCAGCGGATTTCGGATCGAATTCGGACGGGTGTTTGGTAAACGGATTCAAATTCGGATTGTGATGTATCCGATTCAAATTTGATCAGTTTACATCTCAAGGTGCAGCCCATCCAACACGAATCTATTAATGAACATGTTTCGATCAAATCCTATAAATTTTGATATCAATTTGACCCGAATCAAAATTAACACCTCCTCCGGATCCGAATTGTCTCTTCCTTGTACTTTAAGGAGGAGGGAGACGTTTTGTCGGATGGTTGACATGTGGTTCTTGGGAAAATTTGAGCCCCATGTCCTAACAGCGATTCTGTTTTCGTCTCTTCGATTTGTTGACTGGGTGTCGATTTAAATGTGGGACTCAGATTTTTTCAAGAATCACGTGTCTACCATCCAATGCACCGTCTTCTTCCTCACTAAAATTCCAACTCCCTAAAATTCAGGGTGGAGACGATTTGAATCCCCAGATCCTCGCACCTTTGCCAACAGTGGATAAGGTATAGGACAGATCTCTTATGTTATGGGATCCACTCCTTAAACAGTTTCCCAGGACATGAGCTGGTTACCACATGAGTGGATCCGGACACTCTTTCGGATTTGAATCCCTCTCTTTTTCTCCCGTTGTCTGTTTTTGTTTTTAAGAAGAATATCACGTGGCACCGTCATCTTGATAGTTATTTAATTCACAAATTACATTACAACTCGTCCCGCGTCTGGTCAAACAGAAAAAAATGAAAATGAATTTCATGTCGATCTGTTCATCTTCTTGGACATCTTCTGAATCAGGGAGCAACAGCAGCAGCAGCAGCAAAGCGTGGTTAGTAGTAACGCACGGCTTAGTTGCCGGAGCTGCCATCGCATTGGCAGCTGGTGCATATCTTCGTCGATCTTCCAAATTCCGAAGCAGAGTTGTTGGCATCATTCCTGCTCGTTTTGCTTCCTCAAGATTCCAAGGAAAGCCCCTTGTTCAAATCCTCGGAAAACCTATGATCCAGGTATCTATCTTAATTTTTATAACTGATCCATCGAGTCGTTGTCGATATATTTATGGTTTTTCTCTTTTGTGCACTTGATTCGTGATTCTTGTTGATTCGTGATTCTTGCTACATTGCTCACTGAATTTAATTCCATTCACATTTTTGTTGATTTTCTTCACGATGAATTTTGTAGACGTTAATTTCACCACTCCATGGAGATCTATGTCTCGAATCAGTGTTTCTTCATTCATGGTTTATTAATTCGTTTTGGTCATTTTTGTTCCAGTCATGATTAAGTAATATGCTAACAATTAACAACAATACGGGTGGAAATTGGATAAACTTGAGAATAGGAATTGAATTTTTGGTGAAGTTTGGTAAGTTTAAGTCGTTGTACAAAGGAATCTGAGCTGGTTTCGGAGATCTGATCATATGAATGTTATGTTTTGGATGAAAATTCTTGGTATGTGCAAAACTTTGGTAGTTTTGGTAGTTTGGATAACACATATTGTTACAAGAAGAAAACATCCTGCAGATAGGGACATCAGGCATTAAGATCTGCCACATATATGGCGACGTTCTTGTTCATTTAATTTTCTTTTAATTTTGTACCGTTACGGAACTTGTAGCGTTAATTTTCTCAAGCGAGTTAAACTTCAACTGTAAATTAATATTATTTGCAGTAATATAACGAGATTATAGTGTGATATGAATTTTTTTTTAAATTTATAATAGGAAGGTATCTACTAACTTGAAATCAAAATATATTCCCGAAGTATAGAAGTCAAAGTAAGGAAATGTATTGTCGAAAGGAAAAGATGCAATAAATCAGAGCAAAGTTAGGCAGGCCCAATGAGTCAAGAGAATGAGTAACATTGATAACCTAGCAGATGAAGAGAAGATTTAGAAGCATATTTATTTTATTTTTTCTTATGGGGCTAAGCCTTATATTTGAGATGGACTTCTAGTGTTATCTGCTTCAGCATAAATAATTTAGCAATTTAAATAGCCTCAGTCTGTCGTTTTCTCGGGTGCATAAGAATATTGTTAAAGGAGGAGCAGCTGATACCTTGGCCACAGGGTTTGGTCTTTCAACATATGCTTCATTGACCAAAAGTTTTTAATTTTTGAACTCCAGAAAAGTCAAATATTGTTATTATGGAAAATCTAAGAAGCTAAGAGCAGACAAATTTTACACATAATGTCTCTCACAATACAAGTGCAAAGATATTAGTCAGAAGATAGCAATGTCGGAATAGTGTTGTCTCTAGTTTATGTTCATGGGGACTTAGATTTTGTGCCTAAGACCAAGATGTCATTTGGCTGTGCTTTGACGATGATCTAGTGGTGCTTTGCTTTAGGGGGAAATGAATTGGCTTTTTAGGCAATGCTTTGACTACAGTTGTATGGTTGGATGATCAGATGGTCCTTTCTTTTAGGAATAATGAAGATAGCATAATAATTTTTGTCTTCTTGGTCTGAAGACAGAAGAAGAATTGGCTTCTTCATCTCTCGCTCCCTCTCTTTTTTCCCCTGTCCAATAAAAGTCCTAATTAAATGTGCTTTTCTGTAGTTCCTTCCTGTTTCAAAATTTTCGGCATATTTCCATTTTAAACATTTTACTTTGTGTGAAACTTCACATTTAATTTATACACTTGTTGATTTGGTTGCTCTTGTACAGAGAACATGGGAAAGAGCCAAGTCAGCAACCACGTTGGACTACATAGGTATGCCTGCCTAGCTGTGCTTCATATTTTGTGATAGTTCATGGTTGGCATTGTAGATTGTTGCTAGGAATAATATATCCCTCTGAAAGTTTGTTTTGAAACTATTTGTTGCAGTCCAGAGTTCCAAACTGAGATGATGATCTTGTAGTCAAATCTAGTTCCATTGAAAAATGTTTTACAAACCTTGCTGAAGCTAAATGTAAGGAGCATAATGATAAATTGTCCTAGATAGATTGTTATTGCAAAGGTTCACCATGCTGGGAACCTGTAAATTGTGATTGAACATTCTTAGGGACATGGCATTGTTTAAATACTTTGTGAGACTTCACAGATGGATTGTTATGTCTTGTGGAGCCAATTTAATACAAATGGCCAAAATTTGAGTTTCATGTACTGCATATGTTTGATTTAGTTTAGGTATTTGGTGCTAAGCATTGTTCGTATATCATCTCTTATCATTATTCTTGTCTAATACCATCATGATCGGGGCTCCAAATAATTTGAGTTTGTCAAGTAAAGCGGCTATTTCTGCCAAATCCCTCTTTTTGGAGTTGTATATGGTTAATGCTAATAGCATTACAACATTACCAATCAGATACTGAATACTGATCCCTTTTCCCCTGTAATGTTATTTAGGCAATCTTCCCCACCCCACCCTCCCCTCTCCTCTCCCCCCCCCCCCAACACACACACAAAAAAGAAGAGGGGGGCACCCTCCATATACCACCAAGCATTAGCGTGGGAGTCATTTGCCAATTCTTGACGATTGACATTCTTCCCTTATGGGTGTAATATCCACTCCTTTGGAGATATGCCATTTTGGTAGATTTGGAGCACGGAAGTAAAGCACAAAGATTCAAGTTAGAGAGACATATGCACAACAACATAAGATAATGCTAGAGGTTTATCATTTAATATTATTGTAAAGGAATGGGCCTATTTATTAAGGTCCATTATCGATTTTTTTAAGGGCTTAAAATTTAAGTGTTTAGTGACGGGCCTAATTATTCAAGCCCAATACTGATTTAATTAATAGACTATGTGGCCTATCCTATCCCTTCTTACTTGTAACTAGGACTTTATCCTTTAGAGTTAGAATCTTAACCTCTCATCTTTTCCTTAATTAGAATAAGATTGCTTTTCTTTGTCCTTTTAATCATAAGGGTCCTTGTCATGTTGACGTGTGGAACTCCTATTTACTTTGTAACTAGGACTTTTTATCTTTTGGTGTCCTAGGCCTATCATTTACCTTTTTTAATTTGTCTGTAAATAGTGATTGCTAAGAGGAGAGGAACCCATATTGATTCCATCTTCTCTTATTTCTCTATTTTGTTACATAATATCAGGGCAATCACCTGGGATGTTGTTATGAGAGTAGTTTAAGGTTCTTCGTTAGGTGTGCAGCCGCCACTATTGCTGCTCATGCTACCGCTACTACTAGTACTACTTAATTCATAGTGACCTATACTGTGCTGATACTACTACTTTGTTTGCAGTGACTTATATAGTGATAGTACTATTAGGTTCACAGTGACTTATACTGTGTTGCTACTATACTATTGCTACCACTGCTACTACTATTGTTGCTGTTACTGCTTCTGCTAAGGTTCTAAATCTCTGATCTCAACCCTGTCTAGGTGAGGTTCGAGATTTCTGAGATTTTCAAGACATTGCATTTTTTTAACATATAAAGGTCGAGTTTTCCGAGATTTTGAGATCTCGAGAAGGTCAAGATTTTCGAGATTTTGCCGATATCTCACTGAGATTTAAAAGTATGTCTTCTATTGCTACATTGTTCCAAGCTAAAGCTCTCACATTCCTTCATGTTCTACCTTGAAAAAGAGGGGGGGGGGGGGGGGGAGGGTGTTAACTAATATTATTATAAAGGAATTGGCCTGTTTATGAAGGTTTATTACTGATTAGTCTAAGTGTTTAGTGATGGGCCTGATTATTCAGGTTCAATACTGATTTAATTAAGAGACCATGTGTCTATCCTATCCCTTCATACGTGTTAACTAATATTATTATAAAGGAATTGGCCTGTTTATGAAGGTTTATTACTGATTAGTTTAAGTGTTTAGTGATGGGCCTGATTATTCAGGTCCAATACTGATTTAATTAAGAGACCATGTGTCTATCCTATCCCTTCATACTTGTAACTAAGACTCTATCCAGTCCTAGCCTCTCATATTCTCCTTAATTAGAGTAGGACTGCTTTTTTTTTTTTTATCCTTTTAGTCATGAAATCCTTATCATGTTGACATGTGGATCTCCTATTTTACTTTGTAACTCGAACTTCTTATCTTCTGGAATCCTAGACCTATCACTTTACCCATTTTATTTTGTCTACTAGTAGTGACTGCTAAGAAGAGAGGAATACATATCAATTCTCTCCATCTTCTCTTATTTTTCTATTTTGTTACAATAAGCTAAACCTTTGTGCACATAAAGGAATGTTTAATTCAATTGAAGCCTAGATCTGGTATCTGGTATTGGGAGATATATTAGGTACGGGGGCTCTTGAGGGGAATCAATGTCCAACTGGTACATTCATGGATTTGCTTTTCTGTTTGTTCTTAGTTGTATTGTTTCTTTTCTCCCTATAGGAGTTGTGCACTTTGTAATACTTTGATTTCTTCAATCCTCTTCTTTATGAATGAAAATATTATTCTTTTGCTTTTTTAGCAATTGAAGATGAAGAATCACTCATTAAACAAAATTGGGGGGGGGGGGGGAACAACAACCTCCGGTTTCTCTCTCATTTAATCTGCAAGGAACTGACCATGATTGTTCTTTCTTGCATCAGTTGTGGCAACAGATGATGAAAAAATTGCAGAATGCTGTCGTGGTTTTGGGGCTAATGTCGTAATGACATCAGAATCTTGCCGAAATGGTATGGTTTTCACATGGTGAAATTTCTTATTTTTCAACTCAGATTTATCGATAGTTGACACTTTCTGTTTGATTGACAGGAACTGAAAGGTGTAGTGAAGCGCTTCAAAAGCTTGGCAAGAAGTATGATATTGTTGTCAATATTCAGGGAGATGAGCCTCTCATTGAACCTGAGATAATAGATGGAATTGTTAGAGCTTTACAGGTAGTGGGCTTCTCTGGTTTTGCATCAGTTTATTTGATGTGCATTACTTTCTTGAGGAATTAGCATTATTTTTATTTGTTTGGAGAATAGAGGCAAACGCTTGCTTTTTTTCATTTTGTCTTCTTTGTTATTTTTATGGCTGCAAGCAGAAGAGAATTTGATACTTCTTGCATGTCTTGAATTCCTACTTGGCTGATAAAGGATGTGAAAGAGTTGAAGTTTATTATACTTGATGCTAAGTAGATGAAATTTTCCTCCTTTTGTTTTCATTTTGCATAAAGAATTTTAGCTTTAAAGTATTTATCCTTTTTTGTGTATTAGGAATCTTATCGCTCATTTATTAATTAATAAATCAAATTCCAATCCTGACCTTACCCCAGTTTTGTAGGGGGAAAGGTCAACTTCGTTCCTCCTCGTGGTACCTATAACAAATTAGAAAAAATATATCTTTAGTACCATGTGCCTCAGTGCATCCCACGGAGTCTGCTAGTATTTTGCTTAACTTGAGGGATGTCTTAGCAGTATCGAGATTGGACCCATTCACCATGGGGTCTAATCTCCAGGGTGGATGTCGGCCTCTTTGGTTTACTGCCAACCAGGGAGGATGTGGCAGTTTTATCTCTTTTCTTTACTTCTGTTGTAATCTTCTTCTTTCTTCTTACCTCCGCCGCATGTCTTCTTATCTATATCTCTCTATTACTCTAGAGTTCTACCAGGACTAGTTATTTGGGTGATGGATGTTATCCACATTCTTCATTGTAATCCTCTTACTTGCTAATATAAATAAACCCGGGGGGCGGGGGGTGGGGGGTGGTTCCTGCTAGGCAATATTAACTGCTCTACTCAGTCTCTCCATCCTCTTATTCTTCTTCTTTCTTATCCTCTTTCTGTCTCTGAGTTCTATGTAGTTGCTGGTTTCTTATATCCGGTATTGTCGCATGGTATCAAAGCAGAGGTGATATCTTATCTTCTTCAGCACTTTCAGATGAAAGACTTGTGAGCACTTAGCTATTTGATTGGCGTTGAAGTCCTGCGAAGCAAAAAGAATATTGGTCTATCACAAAGAAAATATTTGTTAGACCTCTTGTTTGAAAGTGATTTGCTTGCGTTTAAGTCATTGGGAGGCATTATGTCATATCTTGAGGCATCTAAAGGGGGCTTTAGGGAAGGGGTTCGTTTGTCGTTGTCATCAAAGTGTTGATCTAGTAGGGTATTCCGACACTGACTGGGTTGATGCTGATGGTGATAGGAGGTTGATTATGGGATATTGTGCATTTGTTGGTAGCAATGTTGTCACTTGGAAAAGCAATAAGCAAACGACTATGGCTAGATCCAATGTTGAGGTTGAGTATTGAGCTATGGCTTACACTGCTATTGAGTTAATGTGATTGAAGTCGCTTCTTTAAGAGTTGGAGTTCCTAGTTACTCAACTTGTGAAGATGTTTTGCGATAATTGAGCTGTTATTTAATATAGTTGTCAAGGCACCAAGGGGAACCAAGGCGTTGGAGGCTTAACAAGCACCCAAGGCGCCTCCCTAGGCAGTCAAGGCGGCCTATTTTCCAAGGCATCACCAAGGGGCTTGGACTCCTTGGCAACTATGCTATTTACATTGCAAGTAATCCTGTGTTCCATGAGTACACCCAAAACATTGGAGTTGATTGTCAATTTATGAGATGTTGTTACGAAGAAATTAATTGTTAAACCAGCTCGGTGATGTTTTTACCGAGGCTTTTTTTAGTCCTGCTTTTCGAAAGTGTTGTTCCAAGCTGAGCATAGGAGATCCGTATGCTCCAGCTGGGGGGTAGCCGTATCGAGATTGGACTCATTCACTGTAGGGGTCCAATCTCTAGGGTTGATGTGGCCCTCTTATCTCTAATTCTATTATAATCTTCTTCTTTCTTCGTATCTCCACCTTATGTCTTGTTATATATATCCTTTTTTTTTTTTGGTCTGGAGTTCTACTAGGACTAGTTATTTTGGGTGATGGATGTAATCCACCTCTTCATTGTAATTCTCTTACTTGCTAAAATAAATAAACCATGGGGATGGGGGGACTGGTAGGCAATATCGACTGCTCTAGTAAGTCCCTCCATCCTCTTCTTCTTCTTCTTCTTCTTCAATTTTCTCTCTGTTTCTCTGTTATCTGTGGTTGCTGGTTTCTTATGTCTGGAATTGTCACAGGATGAATTGAAGAACTATAGAGGATTGAGCGTTCAATCAATTAAGCCTCCATTCAAACACAAAAGTTGTTCCAAATGCATTATCCTGGGGAAAGAAAACTGTAGAGGAGTAATAATAAAAAAAAGAGTAGTTCCAAAATGCTTTGCCATGATAGCAAAAACCAATATAGAACTATATTCTGGTATGAGAAGTTTATAATTAACCTAAAGTTTCCAAATCACTTTTAATGTGTACAAATACAACTAGGGAATGATATGGACATCATATGCATGTATGTTGAGTTCTATGTCCATAGTTAATTTAGATCAATACTTGTGCTCTTTAAATCAAAAGCACTATTACTTGCTTCTTCTTCTGCTGCTGTTTTTTTTCCCCCGAGGTGATACTTGTATCTATTTTGTTTGGTTTGATTACTAATGGAAAACAAATAAAAATGCAGGGAGCCCCTGATGCCGTTTTTAGCACTGCAGTCACATCCTTAAAGCCTGAAGATGGATTTGATCCCAACCGAGTGAAATGTGTGGTAGATAATCATGGATATGCAATATATTTTTCAAGGGGGTTGATCCCCTATAATAAGTGAGTCTTTTGCTTTTTGCTACTTGTTCCAAATCTTGCATTTTCTTTATACTGTCTAGTGACATCAATTATCTGTCTCCAAATAACTTATAGGTCTGGGAAATTCAATCCCAACTTTCCTTATCTGCTTCATCTTGGCATTCAGGTATTAAGTCCAGTTTGCGTGTATGTTTTTTTAGCTCGACTTTGCTTGTTATGACAATTCATTCGTCCATTATTATTTGCATCCATTACCTTGCAGGAGTTGCTTATTGCCTTCTAAAACTTCCTCTCTTTTGTCTTGCCAGTGCTATGATTCTAAATTTCTAAGGATATATCCAGGGCTTCCCTCTACTCCTTTGCAACTAGAAGAAGATCTAGAGCAGCTTAAAGTCCTTGAGAATGGGTACAAGATGAAGGTATCATAGCAGATTTTGATAGTCTTTTTATTTGTTCTATTACACTTTGACTAATGTTCTCTTCTTCTCACTTCTTTCACATAAAAGAGCCATTATCAAGTGCTGGTCCCACTTATGCAGGGCCCTGGGAGGGTTGATTTTGGAGACAGTCCTAACCTTTGGCTCTTTTTGTTTTGGTGCAAAGTGGCTGCTCTCAAAACTGAAACCTGGGCATGTGCCCTGGCAGCCTGAACCTTTTACTATTGTTCCAAGCAATGGCCCTTGTCACTTCTTTTACATCTTTCAATTAATTTTGACATGCCAATTCTTCAAGCTTTTATATTTAGGTAGCTTAATTCTCAAAATTACCTCAAGGGATAATTCAGTTGGTGAGAGACCAACACCTTAGAATTAAGAGGTCATGAGTTCAAATCTCCTTGGGCCTATCTTCCAGGAAAAAAAAGAAAAAAGAGCTTAATATTCGAATCTTGATTGTCCACCTGTCTTACATTTTAATTTTTATGTCTAGCTGCTTCTCCTTTTCATCTCTTAAGGGCACATCTATGTTATCAAAGAAGACAATCTTGGTCGTAACCGTGAGCACAAGCTATTCCTATGCATATTGGCATTTTGATTCCTGTTAATGGAGTCCATGTGGGACAAGCCAAAGTACTCATGAAATACAATTCAACCTCTTGGAATCAATATTTTATTAAACAAATAAACACTTATATTTAATTAATATATTGAGGAGGTTTCTTAGTTTATTTCAAATACTTATAACCAGTACTTATATAATGAATTAAATTTATTTCCCCATAATCATTGGCTAAAGAGATCTTACTATGAAAGTGTTTCAATTATGAGAGCAGATCCTCTTTACATACAGGAACCTTTTTGTCATTTTTCTCTTCTGTGTGCTGTCTTGTCACATAAAAGAAAGAGAGACAAGGAATGATATTTTTAGTAGCCAAAAGTGATGCAAAGGCGTAGTTAGTTTCCCGGAATCTGTCAATGGATGTTTTTGGAGTGTAAATATGAATCACTAATAGTGGTTAAGTCCATACCAAATGCCCTCCCCTACCTTTCTTTTATAACCTTACATCGTTGAACTGTAACTTTTGACATGCAGTCATCTGTATGATGTCATTTTTAGTTCGTGGACCAAAACTTACGTTGTATATGAAAATTTTGACTTTTGAAAGATTAACAACAACAACAACAAAGTCTTATCCCAACTAAATAGGGTTGGCTACATGGATTCCTGTCCTTAATCGACTCTGTTTGATGTCATACTTGAAACAAGGCCTAAGCTATGCATGTCTTTCTTCACCACCTCCCCTAGAGTCGTCTTAGGTGTATCCCTAGTTTTTTTAGATCCTTCAATCTGAATCAAATCACTTTTGAATGATTAAGTTCATACTTATATAAATATCAATACTTATGGTGACCGTTGATTATAACATTACTTTTTTTAATGTTTTATTGATTATACATTACTCTTTTTTTTAATGTTTTTCCAACAGTCTGAGTTGTTACGTTGCTACATTTTTTAGGTGATCAAGGTTGACCATGATGCCCATGGTGTGGACACTCCAGAAGATATTGAAAAGATAGAAGCTCTGATGCGTGATAAAAATTTGTCTTGATCACAGAAATGCTGATGTACAAAAGAAATGTCATTGGAAGCAAAGCATGACAGAATATTCAGAATATAATAGGAAAATGTTTAGAAGATAGTCTGATGAATGATAGTGTTCCTGATGTCTGTAGGAGAAAAAAAGAAGGGAGGGGGTTGGAAGCAGTTACTGACGGTAAAATCTGATATTTAAAAGGTTCTTAGTTATGTGGTTTTGAAGGTGGACAAACTACAGAGTGGTCTTTACTGCAACGAAGCTGCAATCAAATTTTTGTTCTTTTTGTTGATTTGTTTGTCATTGCATTGTGTGATATGATAGAACAAACTTTCTGTAGACACTATACTTGAATCATTAGTAGGGAGAGTATAGGATGTGATTGTATTCTATGTGGATTCAAGTTCGGATATCCTGTATAAAGATAATTTGACTGGATTATTTTACTTCCATTGGGTTATCTTGAGGGAGGAGATTGTTGGTGCACCAACACGGAAGCATTCTGTGGTACGGTTTCAGGGGAGGAGTTCAAGGCTACGAGACAGGTAAAAATGGGATCCAATCTTAGGTCTACTCTACCAACATGTACCATTTGTTGATTGGATTCTTTTACTTCCATTGGGTTATCTTGAGGGAGGAGATTCCTGGTGCATCAACACGGAAGCATTCTGTGGTACGGTTTCAAGGGAGGAGTACATGGCTACGAGACAGGTAAAAATGGGATCCAATCTTAGGTCTACTCTACCAACATGTACCATCTGCTGAGAGCTTCATTAGAAGGAATTCAGACTAGATTTCTTTGCTAGATTATCTTTCTAAATGCAGCCTATAAAAAGATGATTCTTAGATGGGGGTCCATTATTTCAGTCACATTTCAGGTTGTTTGTATTGGATTATTGTAATTAGGGAAGGAAAGGGAGGGGAAATGAGATTAGTTTAAAAGAAAATATTGACTTTTCTAATTGTGATTGTTTTCATTACACTCTTATTAAATATGGTAATACAAACTTTTCAAATGGAATCTTTATTTTATTTATTTTTGGTGATAACCTTCACGAAACGGAAGGTACTGAGTTCGATTCCTCTTACTGCCTTAGGGCCACTCACACGGGTGTTAAGTTCTTTCTTTCCTGTTATGGTTGCAAGTAAAATAGTTCCCATTCAATCCCATAATGATCCGGTTCATGCGGTTTTGGGGTCAGTATGACCTACAGCACTAGTCGAGCTAAAGGTCTAGGTATTCGTTATTAGTAAAAAAAAAAAAAAAAAAAAAAAAAACCGTAGGTATCCAATAGCTTCCCAGATATGGTCGAATGTTCTGGATTTGACCACCTAGGTCTAAGATTTTTCTCAAACCAAATGTGGTACATAGTTGTGACGAAGACAAACTTGACTATAATGTCAAAAAGATTTTTATCCTTAAAACTTCTTGATCAATCATTTCCACTCAAGATTAAAAGAGCAGATTCTTCTAGTAGGTTAGCACTTTCCAAAGATCTTATTCCATATTATTTTATTTCTTAAATCCAAAGAATTTGATTGCAACATATGTATTCAAGTTTCAAGGGATTGTTGCACACATGTTTCGCATATTCTAGAGTTTGTGCGGGCCGATTCATTCCAATTTAGGACAATCCAATTCGTAAGAATGGAAAAAGAATAAAGAGGTCCAAACAGACCAAAAAAAAAGAGGAACATGGTAGGTGTTTCTCAGATTCGAAGATCTGAAACTTGTGTAAAGAAGATAGGAATAAAAAGGTATTATATTTGCATTCATGTTATACATGATTCAACTGTAAATAAAAGCGGAGGTTGATTCTCAGCAATTGAGACACGGCTGACATAGTGTTGGAACAAAAGTTCAACATCCCTGAAATGACGACTGCATGGATGGTAGATCTCAATGTAAGACCCTAGTCACTCCACAATCCACAATTCCACATTACTCTAGTGGTTTCAACCATCCGATGTAACTCTTGCTGCTGGTTAATTTTTTTTTGTCAGTTAATAAATAAAGGAATACAGATGAAGTTTAAAGAAATGAATAGCAAAGAAATGTTATATCAGCTATGAAGTTGTTTTCTTTTATTATCTCAATTCTGTAAATAGTTCTACCCAAAAAAAAAAAATTCTGTAAATAGTTTTCTTTAGTGGAAGCAAATTAATATTGATTTCACTTCCTCTGTTTTCTTCTCTCCTTGCTTTAGACTCTGGTGTCATCATCTAGCTTTTTTTGCACCACCTAATGCTGCACTACATCATATCTTTTCTAACAATGATATATGTGATCACTGTAAATATGGGCTGTCATGTTAGCTGTCATGTTCAAGGATTAAATCCTTGAACATGACAACCCCAAACCAAAGCTTATTTTCACTAAAATAATCCTAATGCTGTTGTATCTGCCTCAGCATTTCTACCTGCTGCATGATTAATCCACGGTAAAATCAACATCACTTCATGTAAGCCCTGACTACCTTATTTGTCACTGCTATTGTTCCAGAAAATTCAAGATGTCATTACTGGGTGCTAGGCCGTATTTGCAACTTGATCAGCTCGACTAGCCTTATTCTAACTACTTGGCACTACACTCTACTCCATCATCTATGCCTTTACCACCAATCAAATTTTATTCAAACCTACATAATGATCTCTTACTCGAAGAAGCTTAAGCCAGGGTCATCTTGATTTAACTAGTGATTGGGTAGTTAGAATGTCTCCGGCTTTACTAAAATGTTATGATATGGTACCTACTTAATTTAAACAATCTCTTTTTTCATGCAGGATGCATTGAGAACTTTCTTACTACGAAAACTTGATAATCTTACAAAGGATGATAAATGCGAAATATAATACATAATAGATGGATATGTGTTTATGAAGGTGGATTTGTTATATTTCATTACAGTATATAATGTGGATCATTAGATTATATTATGATAACAATATCAATTTAGTAGAGTTGATGTTCATAAAATTAGACATATTCATAAATTCATCCAATCATCCTCATAAAATCCATCTTTTTTTTTCATGTTTGTTAATTATTTCTTCATGATTTGTAATATAATATTTATTTTTAGATTCATATTTAATCTCAATTGGAAAAACACACGAAGGTAATGACTTGCTTTGAATTATGGTATGATTTTTATACTCATATTTAATTCCACATTATCAAACGAAATTAATGATTTGTTTTGTATTATGATTTGATTTTCATATTCATATTTAATCTCATGTAGGAAAAAAATATGAAATTAATGATCTCTTTGTATTTTGACGAGATTTTTAGATCTATAATAAGTCCTAGATTAGAAAAGATGCAAATAATTAAGGCATTAAGTTTTTTTCCATAAAACTTTGTTTGAGAATGGTAGTTAAGACATGAAGTCCTCCACTAGGATACTATTAATAATTTTTTTAAGTATTTGAATTATTTGTTATAATTCAGATTCGGAAGAATTATTCGCGATATTTATTTCTAGACCAAAAAAGGCGAGAATTTTTCAAAATCATTTAATATAATTCGAATTAGGGAGAATTATTCGTATTATTCGATTCAAAATAATAATTTATGAATAATTCAGAGAATTAAATAACTATGCTTTACCATACTTTTGCCTTATTATCTGTACTCCCTCCATGGACCTTAGAAATTGTTTATATGTTGAGGATGCTTCCGATCATGTCTGCTGTGAATGCTTCTATGAAGGAACTAAAGCTTGAGTTTTGGTCATGTTTGCACCCTTTTGATGAAAAATAGACTAACTAGTTGACATGTTGACAAAGGGTAGTGGTGGGGTACATTTTCACAAATTATTCACCCTAGGCACGTGCTTTATATGCACCGTTTTGACAGGAATATTGGGAATATGTTATTATCAAGAGTACATGTTTCTCATTTCTATTTTCTGGGTTTTTAGTGTGTGTGTCGTAGGAGAGAACTTTGAGAAAGCTGTCGAAATGGAAAAGTAATTTGTTATCCCATGCTGGGAAGGAGGTTTTGTTGAAATCTGTCATTTTGTCCATGCCAATTTTTGCTAGTTCGCATTTTAAATTACCTAATTCTTTCCATCAATCTATTAGGTTGGCTGTTGCAAGCTTTTATTGGCATGGTGATGCTAAAAAAAGAAAATATTCACTGGATCTCATGGAATCGTTTGTGCCAATCGAAGGATAATGGGGGACTGGGCTTTCGAGATCCCCAAATTCAGAATTTGGCTCTTCTTACCAAATTAGTATGGAGATTGTGGTCTTCGTCGGATTCCACTTTGGGAAAATTTATGAAATCAATTTATTTTCCAAAGGTGAGTTTCGTACAAGCTAACCTGGGTAGTCAACCATCCTTAGCGTGGAGGAGTCTTCTGGTGGGTCCAAAGGAAGTCTGGAGGTGAATCTGGGCAAATCCTTCTCTTCCTAAAATTCAATCCTTTCTTTGGAGAGCATGTGCAAAGGGCATTGCTATAGGGGAAGAGTTTCGTCATCAGCATTTCAAGCTGGATCCTTCTTGCAGGAGATGTGGTATAGAGGTAGAATCCATAGAACATATCTTATTTTTCTGCCCATTTGCAAAGGCAGTTTGGTTTGGATCATCAATTACTTACAGAGTGCCTGTTGATCAAAATATTAAGCTACTTCAATGGATTTTGCAATGGAGTCCATTTTTTAATGCTTCTAAATTTGAGGCTCGACGAATCTGGGCATGGGCTACTTTTTTTTGTTGGTTCCTCTGGAAAGCACGCAATAACTTTTGTTTTAATAGAAAAATATGGAACCCAATGGAAGTGTTCCAAAAAGCTTCTTTAGCTTTTGGTTATTATGCTCGGACTAATGCCTTTCTTCAGGTTAAGTCTACTGTTGAGTTGTTACCATCTAACGTCTGGAGACCACTTGATATTGATATTGTGAAGATTAAAACTGATGCTGTTCCTCATGAAGGATGTATGGTCGGTGGTATTGGTTTTATTTTTAGAGGCTATGATGGCAAACCACTTAAAGTAGGTTCTCAGATGATGTGTTTCAATTCTGCTATTGTGGGTGAGGCGTTGGTCATTCGGACTACATTGCTGGCTGCTGTGACGGATGGTTTTCTCAAGGTGGTGATAGAGTCGGTTTGTGAAGGCTTTGTGCATTGTCTGCAAAATAGGGATGTTCCTTGTCTTATTAAAGTTCAGCCAACAAGAGACGATATTCTTCGTCTGGTTGATGTATGTAATTTTATTTCATTTTCCTTTATTCTTAGGAAAGCCAATACAATAGCTCAATCCCAAGCTAGGAAGTCTAGACCATCTACGGGGATGTGTCTTTGGCCAATCCCCATTCTTTGGCACCAGGATCTTTGTGATTTTGAAGTCTCGACTGTAACTTGTTTCAGTTTGCAATAAAATTTCCTTTTATTCCAAAAAAATAAAATAAATAAGTGTGTGTTTTTGTGTGTGTGGTCCTGCAACCCTATCCATTATTTGAAATCGTCTCCTTCTGTTAGTTAAAAGTGTTTTAAACCCATTTAGTATGATCGTACGATACTGAGACGTTTAAAATTAGTTTTGCCGTATTGAGCTCATAAATACGGCAAAAAAGCCCTTGGAAACCCCTTTCCGTTTAATACGCGTTTTAAACGCTTCAAGCAAAAAAATGCCTGAAACAAAAAAACCTTATTTTACCATCGTACACCTTTGGATTTTTTATTTCGTTTCATTATATATATATTTTTGAAAAAATTTCATCTAACCCTCAAAAACTATGTCAAATTCCATCTGACCCCCAACATTTTCAAAAGTCTCATCTACTCTCCGAAAGGTTTCCAAATGTCTCATCTACCACCCAAAATAATTTCACCGTTAGTCAAGTAGACCCCACCCGTTAGTATAGTCCCGTTAGTTGCAAATATTAGAATAATATTGCCCTTTTCCCTATAGTAGAAGACGATAATGCCCCCCAAAGTGAAATTACATTTACTTACCAAATATTCTTCTTCAACAGTAAAAGTAAAAAAGAAAAAACCATGTTTCGAAACCTTTTTTCCCCGACAATTATCAACGGTGGAACTCTCTTATTAACTACAGTGTGCTGTCCATTTGTAGTCGGCGACGACAACCAGCAGTCTGTGCTTTATTTAACCAACAGTTAGCTGCGACAACTACAGTAAACCATCTTCGCCGGCGATGGATTCTGCTTCTCTGTAGAAAGGAGAAGAAATCCACAGAGTCCGTTTTCTTCTAGTACGAGGTAGGAAGGAAGCTCTAGATATTTTAGGGCAAAGATTCGACATCAAACGACGATCGAAAGCCCCCTATCAGAGAATGCACGAACCTCCATTTGTATATTTTTCCCAATCTTCAGGTATGAAACCCTAATATGAAATTACCACAGTCAGTTGCCTACAAACATTATATAGTTATGAATTGAATCTTTAGTTATTCCCTCAGAGTGAAGGAGTGGGTTCGAATTGACAACCAACAATGACGGAATTTTTTGAAGCAAATGGAGAGTAAGTAGTTAAGATGTTGCCGAAGCCGAACTTTGGATGTTGCCGACGGGATACCGAAGCTTCGAAACTGGAGAGTCACCGAATAGCAATAGAGAAGAGACAATGGAGATATAATATTAGGGATCTGAACCGAATAGAATTGCAATAGAGAAGAAAAGAAATTTGGAGAAAGAAAAAAAGAATAGAAAGGGGTAAATTAGTAATTTTATCTCATTTTAATGTTTTAAAGTTTTAAATTAAAAGGACAAGACTGTCCACTTACATATTCAGTCAAGTCTGTCAGTTAAATGGGGTCGGTTAGATTTTCTAGAAACTATTGGATAGTAGGTGAAATTTGACATAGTTTTTGGGGGTTAGATGAAATTTTTTCTATATTTTTTTACTCCCAAATCGAGTTTGCCCTAACCTCACGATTCTTTTCAATTTTCACTTTTCCCTACAGTCACCATTCATCTTCTTCCTCACTCACGGCTCACCTAACTATTCATCTTCCATCTTCTCTACTTCTTCTCTGCAATCAGGCGCTACAACAACACTCCACGGCGGCGGGTGGCTCCCCGACACCCCTCCCTCTCTTTATTTTCTCAATCTATTTCTTTAACGCACGACGGTACGAGAGTGACGAGATCCACTCTGCAATTGTCCACGACTCCACGGACCAAGGCATCAACAGCTTCAACAACTGTCTACGGACCACTCTGCAACACTCCACTGTGACTTCCTGCATCGGAAGAAAAAGATTTAACTCTAAGGTAAGTCAACTCCAGTTTTTAAAAAAAAACCTGATACCGAAAGATCTTTTTCATGGCATAGTTGTTTATTATTTTTTGATTTTCAAACCAGGAGTATTATATAAAGTCTCTTTTTGGTAAAATAGAAAAAGTCTTCAAGATTGCTAAACATTTATAGATTCAAATAGATTTATGAATGCTCAAGATTTAAGGGAAACCATGCGGTATTATATTTGTTTAACTTGTCCCCTTAATGCTTCATCTGATTGGGGGTTCTGCCTTTCAACCATTAATGAGTTTTTTGGAGTGTTCTCAAGCTACTGTTCTCATTAATGAGTTTTTTGGAGTGTTCTCAAGCTGCTGTTCTCTTTCATGGATTTTTTTTTGTTGGTAAAACTCTTTCATGGATTTAAGGGCTTCTCCTTAGGGTACCTCGACTGTCACGGTGCCATCCCGTTGGGTTCTTCTTCTCCTTTAATTTCAATGTTATTTTTTTATTCTTGTGAACCATATAAATATAAAACACTTTTAAGTATGTATACCTTTCTCACTTGTTCTCTCATGTCTACATCAAAGGCAGATTAGTGTACATTTCGTGACAAAGTGTGAGTGGGGCCCTTCTTGATGAGAATAATTCACATTACTTTGTGTTTGGCTCTCACAGGAACCCAACCCAAACTATAAATAGCATGTGTTTTACCAAGAACAAAAATAGCATGTGCAAGTGTCATTTTGAGGAAATGACAAACATACTCTTGGCTATAAATAGCATGTGTTTTACCAAGAACAAAAATAGCATGTGCAAGTGTCATTTTGAGGAAATGACAAACATACTCTTGGCCCATGGTGGGTTTGAAGGAGTTAGACTTATGCCTAGTATATTTTTCATTTGGCCCATGGTGGGTTTGAAGGAGTTAAGACTTATGCTTAGTATATTTTTCATTTGGCCCATAATGGGTTTGAAGGACTTGACATATGTTCAGTATATTCAGTATATTTTGGTTTGATACTTACGATTAGGTAATAATTCTTTAGTTTATGAGATTATATGGTCTTTTTTTGGCCGTATTAGTTTCAATCCGTTTAAAACCTCGACCATCTGTTTTCGTTTTTTTTTCCGTTCTCAAAAATGTTTGACAGTTTTTTGGACTGTACCATTTCTTATTTTTGCCGTTTAAATCCTGTTCTGTTCCGTTTATTTTTTTTTCCGTTTCTGTTTTAATGAAGGGATGGAAATCGTCTCTTGCCTGGGTATATGCAGGAGCCTCGGCTGCTTATGGTTGATGCACGACATGTGGCAATGCATCTATCCGACGACCCTTAAAATTCTGCCACAGGAAATAGACTGGTTTTGAGAAGAGAGAAACTTTTTGCAAAGCCTCTTCTTCTTCTCCTCAAGTTCAAACAGTGTATCTCAATGGAGCACATTGGAGAGGATATTCCGGAAATAGAATCGATTCATTCCAGTTTTTTCTTACAGGTGCTCTACAGCTCACCATCGTCCCAGTAAGTTTTTGTTTGATCATCTTATTGTGTTATTCGTGTCATACTGTGTTTGTTTCACGAATAACACAATAAGATGATTAAACAAATACTTACTGAGACTGGTACTTCCTTAACAGCAGAGCTGTAGAGCACCTGTAGTGGAAAAAAACTGGACTGATTGGATTCTGCTTCTAGAATATCCTCTCCAATGTGCTGCATTGAGATATACTGCCTGAACTTGAGGAGAAGAAGAAGAGGTTCTGTGGCGAAGTCTTTCTTGTCAAAACCAGTCTCTTATACAATGCTCTTCTGAAAACTGGTGGTAATGCTTCCTGCAGTTTTATAGTCATTTTGTGGTAATGCTTCCTGTAGTCTTACAGTCGTTTTGAAGGTGGACAGACTACAGAGTGGTCTTTACTGCAATGAAGCTGCAATCAAATTTTTCTTCTTTTTGTTGATTTGTTTGTCAATGCATTGATATGATAGTAAAACTTTCTGTAGACAATATACTTGAATCACTAGTGGTAATATAGATAGGATGTGATTGGCCAGAAACTTTAGTTGGAGGTTCAGTTTAATAGGTAGCTAGAGAGGGTCGCCAAAGTCCGATCCAATTCTGACAGTTGGATCTGAAGTCATAGAGATATGGTTTTCCTACAAGGAAATCCCAGATCTGCAGAACCGATGGGAAATTTCAGAGAATTGAGAACAGATTCAGTTAATTACTATAAATTAAAGATGCAACAGATGGGATCAGATTTAGCAAAGTATAACAGATTTTGAAAATTAGTAGAATTAGACTTGAACTAGGACAGCCACAAATTTAATGAGTGATTAGAGGTTTAAAACAAATTTTAAATCTGATATTCTAGAAAACAAATCAATGGAAATATGTCCGAGTATAATCAATGAACAAGTCATTAATCAGAATTCTAACTACGACAAGCTGGAACTGAAATCTGGTTGAATAATAAACCACATGATAAAGTTTTCTGAACAGAAATCGATGGAATGATAGAGAAGAGAAAGAAAGGATATTACCAGATTTGGAATCCACCCAATCCCTAAGCTTGGAATCCACCAGAGCCTCAACCGGAATCCACCAGTTATGCTGCTAAATCCACAGCAATCCCACTCACTAATCCACTAGGTACTATTCCAGAATCTAAAGAAATAAAGGTGATACACAAAACCAAAGCTTCTATATTCATTAAATTGATAGGGAGGGCTGTAGCTCCCACTCCTTTCACGATTGACATAGGAATGACCTTTGTCAATCCTGGACAAGAAAGGAAAGAAACAAATAAAAGCAAACTCTAGTTCTCTTCCAATCAACCAGCTGTTCGGAGGTCGGAGGTCCTAAACAACTAGAACACTGTCACAATAAAGAAAACCAAACCAAAACGAGACTGTACTTATAAATTCCAAGTACAGCTTGTCTTAAAACAACCAATGACAATCAAAATAGGAAAATTAAACCCAAAACAGGAACTAGACAGGAACAGTAACCAAGAATAGAAATCACAGGCTCTCATGCCACAGCAGCTATCACGCTAACAAATTTGCTGTCACATTGGCTGAGACTTTTGTTAGTTAAAACGTGTTTTAAAAGCCTAAAAAAAGATACGAGTACCGTATTATACTGTTTAAAATATGTAGTCCCGTATTGATCTCAATCATACAGGAAAAAACGTCATACAGTTACCGTCGGCGTTCTAAACGCGTTTCTCTTTTTTTTATCAAAAAAACAGAATAATAAAAGCTTTTACTATTTTACAAAAGAAACACTTTTACCCATAAAGTGCAAGCTGTCGAGCTGCCCAACTTAGGCTGCCTGACTGCCCAGTTGCCCAACAACAAATCTATCTAACATGTGTCACCCATCTCATCTACCTCTTTTATAGATAACTTTCTACACTATTCTTTAGTTCACAATCGATGTGAGATAAAAATGTGAAGAGATTTTGAAATCTATAACTTCTATCATTCTCTCTCCTTTCATTAACTCTCTCTTCTCTCTCTCTCATCATTATCTATTTAATATTTATTTCTCTTCTTTAAATACTTTTTCTCTCCTTCCATTATCCGCTCTTCTCTTCCTTTTTTAATTATTTATCGTTATTTATTGTTATCTATTTGTGAGATCCATCTCATTATTTAGTTCTTATTTATCATTCTCTAATTTATGAAAATATATTACCCTTTTTTTGGCCGTACTGTATTAGTTTTGATCCGTTTAAAAATCAAACCGTCCGTTTTAGTTTTTTAGCTGTTCTCAAAATGTTTCTCTTTTTTTTATTGTACTGATTTTTATATTTGCCATTTAAAACCTGTACTGTTCTGTTCGTTTTTTTGCCGTTCCCGTTTTAACTAACTATGGTTGAGACAGCTGTGAGACCACAGTTAATTTTTATAAGCTTTTTTCTTCTCTTCTTTTGCTAATACCTGGCTTCTGCATCAAGAGGCTTCAATGATCAAGAAATTTTGGTAAGAGTATAAAATACATAGGGCTCGTAGGGGCTAAGGCCTTGTTTGATAACACTCTTGCTCTAGGATTCCATCTTCGTGGGAGCAATTTCAGAGATGAATCTCGTTTGGTAAGTCTGGTTTGATTCCAAGCTCCCAATGAGTGAACTAGACTCTTTTTGACTCTGGGAGCCCAAATTTGGGAGCAAAAAAACTAGCTGTCATTGCTCCCGAGCAAATGAAAGGGAGCTAAAAAGAGAGTCGGGCCAAAACAAAGGCTTGATCGCCGCCACCACCACCATTGCCACTGCCATTGCCACCATCACCACCTAGCGCCACCACCACCACCACCTAGCGCCACCACCACCACCACCACCACCTAGCGCCACCACCACTGCCACCACCATCGCCACCCACCGCCACCAGATTTGGAATTGATTCCAAAATTATTTTTATCAGATGAGATTTTATTCTTAATAAGCTTTGGAATCAGATCTAGAGTAACGTTATCAAACAATATTCTGCTTTCAAAAAATTGATTCCAAAGCAAAAACAATAAAATGACTCCAGAGTAAAAGCCATGGATCAAGAACAGGTGTGTTGTCAAACAGGGCCAAAGAATGGCCTTCAAACCTAATACATTAAGATCAGAAAAATAAAAGGCAAGGATGGTCAGTAGATATAGTTCTAAAAGTTTATTCGCGAGCTATAACCTATGTGCAAGTATTTTTCTCGTTTTTCTTGTCACACCCTAACTGATCAGTTAATAAAAATAATAAGGATCTTTGCATCAAGGCAAATCCTATTCTCTTTTCCTGGATGGGAAGAAAGTTATTAAACTCTCTCTCTCTCTCTCTCAAAGCAGTGCAGGGAGTTCTTTTGATGTAAAATGTCCTTTCCTCAAAAACCTAGTGGATATAAATGCCCTTTTCTTAAAGACCTCTTCTATCATGTGAAAAGGCAGCAATGGTCAAGTGACTCAGGTCACAAACTCTAGCGTAATGCCACACCTTAAGATTATAGTCAAAGTTACGTAGCTAAAAGAGAAAAAAAAAAAAAAAAATATATATATATATATATATATATATATATATATATATATATATATATATATATATATATATATATATAAACCAGGGATGAGACAATTTTCAGTTGAAGAACGAGCTCTCAGGCTCCATATCATAATTTTATCAGACCGACTAAACTGGAAAACAACCAACCTAAACCCTGCTTTCGTCATTCCAAGAGCTAAGACCATGCCTGACAAGGATCATCTTCTTTGGTGAAGATAACAATTCATGAGTTAGTATGTTGTTGATCCTTTGAACTCGCCGGTCATAGAAGAGTCCTTGTCAAGTTTCTCTGTTGCATTTTCATTGTTAAAAACCATTTACAAATTGGATTCAAGAACATCTAACCAACCTGAATATAAGAAAGCTGGATAAAGGGGAAGAAAATTAGCAAATACACTATCTTCAATTTGCATAAGGTCGTTTCTGATATGGACTGAAATGAATTATGTTATATAATAGATTGTTTCAATTGCATACACTAATTACAGTGGGAAATCTGCAAATAAGAGGACTTGATAAAAGAAAATTTTCATATACATTGTCTATTTAAGAAACACCCAGGGGAACAGACTAAATTTCACAGCAAGAAATTGAGACAAGAAAGGAATGGCGAACATGGACTTTGCAACCAAATTCCTACTTTGAATTAGTCATCTGAATTTCACTTCTCCTCAATACACCTTTAAAACCTATGACATTCATACCACCCATACCAGGATGAGAGACAAGACTCCTTTAACGATTTAGCACCTAACTACTCATCCAATATACTGCATGAAAAGCTTTTTTCTCTATAGAACAGCAGCAACCTGTCCGCCGCCTGTTGAGGTGGAGAAAGATGAATGTGAAATTCACAGCAGGAATGAGTTGATGAGGGTAAATTCAAATTCAAATCCTGAAAGGATGTTGGAAAGGTTTGGGTAGTTCAATTCTATGATTCAAAACCGTATTGGAGGGGACTGTCCATATCCAGCTCTATGGGAAGACAGGTCCAGTCAATCATCAGGATTTTCAATCCATTTTCTTTATGGGTGATGATCACTGTGAAGACTTAGCTTTTGAAGAAAAAAAAAAAATTCTGATGGGGAGGGCCAGAACAGTGACGTTCCTACTACCTTTCACTGAGTGAAAAAGGTCAATCCGAATCGTCTTCTATGCGTATGGGCATAGGAGGCGAGGCGGAGACCGTCGGATGACCGCCACGTGGATATCGCGACCATCCGACGGTGTTAAGAGGAATGAAGCCAAATAATGTCCAGCATCCATCCACGGATCAAAACCACCCATTTTGAATCTCTCTTTCAAACAACAAACCCGAGGGAGAAGAAAAGAAAAAAAAAACAGAGAACCAGGAGGAGAGAGGAGGCGGAGAAGAAAGAAGGTTGCATTGGGAGTTCGGAGATCCGGGCGGGGCACCTCGCTAAAGAAAGATAACAGGCGGAGATTGGAGATCGAGGCAGGCCCGGTTAATGGGAAAGGAACAGCGGTCCAGCACCAGCTGTCGTCTTCTCCAAAGGTGTGGAAACAGAACCGGAGGGAGGAGGAGAAGACGCACGGGTAAGTTCTTTCACCCCCCCCGGATCTGATATGTCTTCTCTAAATTTTCTCACCGTTGATCTGATATGTCCAGCACCAGATTCGCTTCCTAAATTTTTTTTTATGATGCAGAATTTGTGAATGCTGAGTTTGATTACTGTTCAACCACTAGGCGTGGCGGTCATCCTGGAAGCTGATTCCTTGTCTCACTTAGATGTCTTCGAATGGCCGATAAAAACTTTACTTCCTTTAACTGAGATATGCTCACTATTGGCCACCTCCCCAGTATAGTCGATCCGTTCTTGGTGGACGTATGCTTGCAACGGTATCGACCGGATGAAGTAGGCAAGGTATTCTAGTTCTTTTTCAGTTTCTTTGATCATTGTTTTTTTCATTAGAGTGTGGCATGGGAACACGAGTAGAGTATTGATTATTAATATGATTAAAAAAAATTTCTTAGCAAACCTCAATTTCTATGTTGGACAGCAGGATTCTCAAAGAAGAGGAGAGTCTGTATTATAATTACATATGCAACTTTGTCCATGTGTAAGAAATAGTTATCAGTCTGTGAAATAAGAGAACCAGTTTCTCCTAATTGTTGGTAACGCTCTAATTTCTAGATGCTTGCGTGAGAAATCCATAGTGTCTAACTTTCTTTAGTAGCCCTTTAAGCCCCCACCACTCCGGTTCATGATACCCAAAACTCCTTGATGCTGGACAGCATGATTCTCAAAGAAGAGAATTTGGATTACAATCACATATGAGACTTTGTCCATGCATAATGGGCTGTAAGATATTTAAATGTATGAGTTATGTATTGTATTGCAGTTTGCTTTATTGTTTGTTTTTTCTTGGGAGAATGGGAGAAAAAGATTGTATCTAGAGTTAGATTTTGTAATACATTACATTGTTCCAGCTACAAATTAGGCTGTTGTATGACATATGTGATGTTTATTGAGACATGACATGAAGTGCATTTATTATTTTTGTACTGAAAATGCATACAACATCCGCCAGCGCAACCAAAGGAGTGTAAATCCCAATTCCTGAATCATCCGCCAAATCTATTTGAGAGGCTAGTACACTCGATACGTTCCGTTGCGAACGCATATAATGCATAGTAACCGGTAAGTGGAGAAGATGATTGTGATCTTCAATAAATTTATAACATTCATATCGTTCTTCATTATATAAATAATGAATCCCCATTCTTGCAGGACATCCAGTCCTTGTCTCTTCCCGAGACAAAACGGTATGAATATCCCGTTTATCAGCTTTCCTATATCCCCTTTGTTGCATGCAAACATTCTCGAGTTAAGAGTTTCTTACTCTTATCGGGTTCCTTCTCTAATTACAGTATCTCTTCTAATACCAAAACCCATACTTCTCCCATATGCATTATAAAAATTATATGCTTCTTCTTCAGACGTAAACTTCATTCCAATAACAGGCATATCCCCAATATCTTCCTCAATGTTGTGATCTCCCATTTCTTTGATAGTAATGAATAAACCAATTACTCAGAGTCAAAGATCTGGTTTTATTTTCTTGGTGTGTAATGGCCTGTGATAAACGTAATGGTGAAAAATCACAATAGATGACATTAGTATTGCTATTAGTTGTCTTGCTTTAAAATGAAAGAATCATGGCTTTTGGAGGCCCAGCTTTTGTAGAGCAATTCTAGCTAAGGTTTCAGGCTTCCAGCATATTGTTAAAAATTGAAATAAAGAACATCATGCTATTAGATGGAGGTTTTGATAATAGCATAGTTCACCCTTAATAAGATAATATCTTAATTTATAATTGAGCTTTGCTATACTAATTAAAATTCCTCGAGTTCCAAATCATCCCTACCTATTTACCACTACTTTGGAGTCTCACCTTTCACCCCAGCACCTTAGGCATATGACACAATAGGCGCAACCTAGAAGAGCATAAAGATGCAACATTTTACTAGCTAAAGGATGCAAACTGTAACAGCTTAAGATGCATTTTCAGTACAAAAATAATAAATGCACTTCATGTCATGTCTCAATAAACAGCACATATGTCATACAACAGCCTAATTTGTAGCTGGAACAATGTAATGTATTACAAAATCTAACTCTAGATACAATCTTTTTCTCCCATTCTCCCAAGAAAAAACAAACAATAAAGCAAACTGCAATACAATACATAACTCATACATTTAAATATCTTACAGCCCATTATGCATGGACAAAGTTTCATATGTGATTGTAATCCAAATTCTCTTCTTTGAGAATCATGTTGTCCAGCATCAAGTAGTTTTGAGAATCATCATGAACCAGTTTTCAGGGGGCTTAAAGGGCTACTAAAGAAAGTTAGACACTATGGATTTCTCACTGCAAGCTATCTAGAAATTAGGGCGTTACCAACAATTAGGAGAAACTGGTTCTCTTATTTCATAGACTGATAACTATTTCTTACACATGGACAAAGTTGCATATGTAATTATAATACAGACTCTCTTTTTCTTTGAGAATCCTGCTGTCCAACACAGAAATTGAGGTTTGCTAAGAAATTTTTTTTAATCATATTAATAATCAATACTCTACTTCAGTGTTCCCATGCCACATTCTAATGAAAAAAAAAACAATGATCAAAGAAACTGAAAAACACTAGAATACCTTTGCCTACTTCATCTGGTCGTACCGCTTTGCAAGCATACGTCCACCAAGAACCGGGATCAGACTATACCGCCGGCAATGGCCAATAGTGGCATATCTCATGTTAAAGGCAGCAAAATTATCGGCCACTCACCCAAGACATCTATGGACAAGGAATCAGCTTACCGGCACGACCGCCACCCTTTGGTTGAACAGTAATCAAACTCAGCATTCACAAATTCTGCATTCATAAAAAAATTTAGAGAAGACAATCTAGTGCTGGACATATCAGATCTGTAACGGTGAAAAATTTAGAGGGACATCAGATCTGTAACGGTGAAAGGACTTACTGGTGCCTTCTCCTCCTCCCTTCTGGTTCTGTTTTCACACCTTTGGAGAAGCGATCTGGTCTGGTCTCCGCCTCTTCTCTTTCCTAGTAACCGGGCTTCGACCTCCACCTTGTTATCTTTCCCACCGAGGTGCAACCGGCGCTTGATCTCCGCCTCTCCTTTCCCAAAAACCTTCTCCCGCCTCCTCTCTCCTCTCCTCCCTTCTAGTTCGCGTTTTCTTCCCCTCGGCTTTGTTTGAAAGAGAGTTCAAATGGGCTTTTGTCTGGATGCGATGCTGGACATTTTTTTTGGCATTCTTGGAGCCAATGGCCGCATATCCACGTGGCGGTCATCCGACGGTCTCCGCCTCGCCTCCTATGCCCATACGCATAGGAGACGATTCGGATTGGAAAAAGCTTAGAACTGGGTCTGTCATTGACATTGGGAAGGAGGCCTGTCATTCACCTTTTGGGAAGGTTGCATTGGGAGTTCTGAAACGGCTAGCAAAAGATGCACAGGGAGATAAGAGTGCTGGTTTTGGACCAATTTGCTCAGTCCACGGGGTAGATGGCCATTCTTTTAACCAGGGGTCCCTTAGTTCTCCTCCGGGTTCCAATGAAGTCAGAAGCTTTGATTCTGGGCCTTCAGAAGCATTGCCTTTTCTGAGGAGTACTCAGTTCTACTTCACCGGGATCCCGCAGGAGTTCTTACTTCTAGTTCATAGGGATTACCCACTTTCGAACACCTTCTGGTCGTCTCTGAAACATAAAAAAAAATGAGTCTTTGTGTTGGCATGTGGTTCGTTTTGGCTTTGTAAAGGCTTCCTCTGGACTTGGGCTGCTTGGGATGATTGGTTGTATTTTGTGAGGTGGTCTTTTTCCTTGCTTTTGGCCTCCCTTTTTAATGGGAGGCTTTTGTTCCGAGCTCTTTGAGTTTTGTTTTTTATGGGTTATCAATAAATTTATACTTACCAAAAAAATAAAAAAAGAGCATTTTTTCGACTTTCAACTAATGCAAATTTCATTAATAGGAGCCCCTTTTGTTTGCCCTAAATGAGGTGGAGGAGACCGCTTTTAAATCCATTTTCTGAAAGATAGTCCAATAGTTACACTATGAGGAAATTCAACCATTGAAAGGTAATAAACCCAGCTTCCGAATCGTCTCTCATTGGTATGGTAATTGGAAACGACAATTGGCCATTGGATGCATGCCATCTCGCTTTCTTCCCATCCAAGTGAGAGGACTTGTTGAGATTGTAAATCAAAAAATAAAATTTGATACAGGTAATCAGTTCCTCTGCATTTTCAATTTTGGATTTCAAATCGCAGAACAGGGGAACATTTTGGAAGAACCGAGAAAGGTTCGCTCTCCTTCATTGTACCTCATTGAAGTGTTCTTCGCTGCAACAACTTTCGAACGTCGATGATCTCCACAGGGATCCTAAAGTAGGAGTGGAAACTGGGATGATCTCTTGAGGCACCATATTTGGTGGTGGTAATGGTGGTGGTGGTGCTGCTGAAGGATTGACTGTGGTCGGCATTGGCAGCGACACCGCCAAAGTCTGAAACTGAGACCCACTTCTAAAAAACCTAAAAAAATAGATCAGAGACACATTTTGTTCTTTGAGACTGAGATTGGGGCCCACTTCTAAACAAAAAAAGGTAAACTAGAATAAAGAAATTGAATAAGATCAAACATTCGGAAAAAGATCCTCTGTAGTGAGGCCACCCTTGTAGTGAGGATCCCACCCATTTAAAGTGGATCTGCATGTATCTCGATGCATTTTTGAGTGGATTGGGATATGTACCGATCCACTTTGAGTGGGTGAGATCCTCACTACTCACTACAGAGTGACCTCATTGCAGAGGATCTCAATCCCAAACATTCTGCTTCTCGTTTTTAAGGTTTTTCCTTATTCAATCCTTTATCGTTTGATCCTCTCGGTTTGTTTGTTTGTTTTTTTTTTCCATATTTTCTTCACCAATTTCTTCTTCCTTGTTAACATCAATTTCTTTTCCTGGTTTTTTATCTTCCAATTTCTTTATTTCTAGTTTATCTTTTTTGTTATAAACCAATTTTTTCTAAACAATATTGTTTAAATCGATTCTCATGTTTGATCTTATTTGATTCTCTGTATCAATATACTTGCTATCGGAGGATTTGAAGAGAATTGATGGTTCACAGATGGAATCTTCTTCTTCATTCTCCCTTCGTTCTTAAACGCTAAGTTGCTAGAAATGGGGATTTAGCCTTCTTAGTCGATTTTGGTTGAAAACCCTTGTCTTTCTGCAATATGTTTTGCGATCTGGTTACAGATGGAGGTTTCCTTGCGATCTGGTTGCAAATGGAGGTTTCATTATGATCTGGTTGGAGACAGAGAGAACTCCAAATCTCCACTTCACCTTCTTCAAATCTGTTTTGTGATTTGAAAAGGAAGAAACGAAGAAGGGAGGAAGATTGATTACCTGTTTCAACGCCCTATTCACCATCTGCAATTTCAACAAATCCTCTCACTTGGATAAGAAGAAAGTCAGATGGCACGCATCCGACGGCCATTGTCGTCTCCAATTACCGTACCAATTGGAGACGATTCGGACTCATAAAGCCATAAACCACCTGCATACCTTTTCAACTATCAGATACAAGTCTATTTCCTTACAAGTCTATTTCCTTGGTTATTAAATGATGTAACTAAAAAAAGACAACATTTCCCTCCATTTGTTAAGAGACTAATCCTTTTTTTACATGCCAAAGTGATGCAATCATCTTGCAGCTAATTCCCGGTTGATATATTGAGATCCACATATCTTTCATCACAGGCAAATGCATTATCTTACTAAGAAATTTAGGCTGAAAAGAAAGCTTTGCATTTCCTAAAGGTGATTTTGCCTTGCCAGACCAAGAGAGGTGGTTGGCATTTGAATTATTTCCATCATCCAAATGATAGGAGTAGCTCCTAGATTCTGCTCCACATGGTGCATTAAAGCCTATAATATTCGCAAAAGTTGATGGTATTTACAGTTATATTGAGTCATAGCACTGGAGACTGTTATAATACACTAAATGGAATGTAGCATGTTCACATAGAATTCAAATATTTCATCTAAGCACATGATGTAAACATCTACCAACAGGAAGTTAGTTGTTCGTGATGGCTTATCACAGGAAGCATGTAGCATAAAACTCTGGTAAATGCAAGATGAATTATGCATGTAAGACTAAAAAATCTAGTAACAAATGGAGTACATCCTTTAACCAACTGTAATTTCTACTTCTTGTAATTACTTTTTCCAAACAAAATAGAGCTTCAGCAGAACGTAACCTAATCTCAAAATACCTACCATTCACCACTTCTCTCTGTTATGATTTATTCTTGAAGAATTCTTTTAAACCATCATATAAAAAATAAAAATTGGTTTTTGTTATGCTATATTATAAAACGATCCACACCCAAGATTTTAATTCGTGGTCAGACAATTCTGTTTTCTTAACAATTTAGTGGTCCAACATCCAATTTTAATGGGCCTTTCTTATCTATCAAACAAGCAGAATCTTTAAAGCAACAAAACATTCAGAACGCTTCAAGTGATATCATTTGGGTGTCATGGGTACTTCTGATCAACTCAAGCATACAAAAAGATAAGTATGCTTTGTTTTTTTTTTTTTTCCCATTAATTCTACTCTTGAATCTTTGCAGAGTCCATGATCAGTCTTAAAGTAGGTAAAGATATGAGAAAGGGTAAATTTACCAGTTGGTATAGAAACACCTGGATAAGAAGAGCACCGAATTTGTACAGATGACGATGGACAACGCTAAAGAACTTGATGGCATTCATCAATAAACGAGTTCCACCCAAAAGGGCTATTCAGTATGAGATTTGCGCAACCCATTTCTTGAAACCTGAAATACCCACGGTTACGGCAACGTTTTGCTTCTCAATCCACAGAATCACTCTGTTTTTCTTTGTTTTCTATCAATTCTCAGTACTGCTCTCCTCACTGGACAAAATTTTAAAGTTACAGTGGTTCCATCTAGATATCACTAGAGACCTTGATATTCAGCTCATCATTCTCTTGCTTCATTTAGAGAATTAAAATTTCAGTTTTATTTCAAGGGTCTCTTAGCCGAAAGGCCTTGATATCGACAGTCAATTGATCTATTTTCTTTCTTCGCTTCAGATTCTTTGTAAGAATGATATTATCAATCGATTTTATCATCATTGTTCCATCTTCTGATCAATAAAATTTCATTTTTTAAAAAATAAAAAGAAAAAATGGAGGAGGGTTTGTGGAGAAAAATGAAGAAACTGAGCAGGAAAATCCAAAATTTTATGGATTTACAATGTGATTGGTTTCAATTTTAGGAGTTGAGTAGATTCTGCACTGTTTGCATATGAAGACAAAATGAGCAAAAGGAAATATTCTTCACGAATGCTGTTATGATTCCTCTCCATTTGGGGTCTAGATCGTCTCGATTTTGGAGATGGCCAACACTGTGTCCAGATACTTGGATTTAGAACCATAGTCTAAGTACTAGAGACGGCAACATCTGGTTTTGGTTTGGGTCCTTTTTAATTTTATTTTATTTTACTTTATTTTTTAGGTTTCGATCTTGTACACTCATTGACTCAAGCCCTAAATCAAACCACTACGAAAAGTTCGATTTTAGGTTTTATTGGGTTGGCTAGATAGACTTTTAACGGTCCACTATCGGTTTGATTTTAATTTCCTATATGTATATTTAATATAAAAACTTGACTTAATGGTATCCATCGAGTTACTTCGATTTCAGTTTTTTGTTGGGGCTTAATTTTGACACCCCTACCACGAGCAAAGGAAACCAAGGGACAAGATTATGTACCCGCAACTTTCCTAGATGTCCAGCTATCACCACCCATGATGAAAAAAAAATGCTCTTCACCATGTAGGTAGCTTGAGCCCGGTAACATGATATTCCCGAGTTGCATTGATTAACAAGGATCGGGCTTGGATTGTCTATAGCGGTACAGCCCATGCAGTTGCATTCAACCCGTTGGAATGCATCGACGTACGTGCAGATGTATTTTCAAAGGTTCAAATGCGACTGCAGGGGCTGCACTACTACAGGAAAACCAAGTCCACGAGGAACGAAGGTCTTAGTTGGAAAATCAAGTTTTGATATAAAATTAAGTAGTTGAAGCACTAGAAGTAAGCAACTCAACCTGCTTTGCATACAACGAAAGCAACAAGTTTTGCACACCAAGATCTCCTTAAAATTAAGTAGTTGAAGCACTAGAAGGTAGCAACTCAATTTGCTTTGCATACAATGAAAGCAACAAGTTTTGCACACCAGGATCTTCATTAAGGAAACAATGGATGCAGAATTCCGAATATTTGATAACTTCATATGTTTTATTCCTGATACCGTACATAGTAATAAATAATAAACTAAAAGATTTTTTTTAATTTTTTTATTTTTTTATTTTTTTTTGTAGAAACTAAAAGAAAAAATTACTAATTAGTAAGACAATAATTTAAAACATAAACAGTCATAATATTGTGCCTACTATTAGAAGTAAATAACCCCTTAACTACTATGACTTTCCAAGAAGATAGACATCAAATCAGTTATGAAAGATCTGAGTGAATCTACTTTTGGTTTGATTTGTTCTTAGTTCTTACGACATCAACTATAATTCTAGATCTGTTCTAGAGATGGATCTAGAACAAAACTAATGCCCACAATTTTGTCTCATCAGAAACAATGAAGGGAAGTGTATTTATCACCTACCCAAAAAAAAAAAGAGTATTTATCATTATTATATTATTGATTTGAGGTTTAAAAGAATATTGTAAGAAATAGCAGCTAATGAATTAATTCCTCATTCATTTTTCTCTTTTTTTCTTTTTTCCCCACTTATTGAGTTCTTGTATAATTTTTGCATCTTTGCACGTAACTATTCGGTCACTTCCAATAACCATCCTAAATTTAGACGAGACTAAATTATAAAATAACACAGGTTAACCTTGACCCACCCAATTGCCAAGTTGTCACCCCTATGTTTGATACTAACCATAGTTGTCAAGGCGACAAGGCGATCCAAGGCGTTTGGGGCCATCCTGGGCGCCTAGGCGACCAAGGCGTTCCCAGTGCATTTTTTTTATTTCTAAAATATTAATGTTTATATATATGCAACATTCTACATAAATAATCAACATTTAAGACAACTTAATTAATATGTGATGTGGACCCAAGTTTACTAATGTACACTAAGACCTGGGATTGTGTCTAGAGTTAAGTAAACAATTATTTATGACTAACATTTGCGTACTTTTAATGAATTTGATCGGAGCGTAACTCCTTTAATATAGTTCGGATTCAAGCAATCTCGAATTCGTTGCAAAGCTAGCATAATCAGTTTTCCAACAAATCCGAGATTGCTTGAATCCAAATTATAATGAAGGAGTTACACTCCGGTCAAACCTTGTTCGGAATACGGGAATGCTGTTTAAAGTCGTCTGAATGTAAATTATTTTTTGGGCATCAAAGCAAAAGATTATTTTGGCGCACTCTTGGTTTTTAGTGATGATTTATTATAATAAGATTTATAGAATTTTTATATTTAGAAAAAAGCCTAGCATTTAAAAGTTGAAAATCGCCTTCGCACCCAAAAATATGGTTTTTGTTCTTGAACAGGGGGGTTGACTTTTTTTCCTTTTAGAATTTGAATTTTAGACTATTTTTATTGGATTCAAATAGGGGGGTATTTGCTTATTTATGAATAATATCTTCATTTACTTAAATGATATTAGTCATAAATAAGTACTGCCTGATAGCCTGATAAATGTTGTTCCTGTCTGGCCTGGGCGACCACAAGGCGCCCTGGCGCCCAGGCCTGTACAAACCGCCCGGTTGACAACTATGATACTAACACCCAAAGCACTAAACAGTGCATTTTTCAACTCCATTGAGTCAAGATTTCAACTCAAGCAACAAATGATAAACCTGTCAAATCAAAGTTGTAACTAGTTTATTTAATCAATTTCTTACAACTATTTAACTGTAAAATCATGCCTAGTGCAGAGGTAAAGGATTGTCCTAGTCATGACCCATCTATGAGAGAACGTCATCACCAATGGGCAATCTTAATCTCAGTTTCGAAACCCCTTTCGATCAACATTGAAACCAAGATATCCCAGGTTTCATTCAAAACCTGATTTTTCTTGGCTGAAAAATGAAACCTAGGTCGAAACAAGTTGAAACCTGTACCGAAACCTAGGTCAAACCCTATGATGAAACCTGGGATACCTGTGAAAACATGTCTAAACCTTTTGACCTAATGTTTCATCTCAGATATTGTTGAAATTGAGACACCTCAATCGACCAAGATTAAGAACCATGCCAATGGGAGGATGTTTGTCAATGAAGAATCAGAAAAAATAACCATTTCATAAATAAAAAACCATTTGGAAGTTCAATCACCTTTGAAACCTAAATGGACTTTCATTAGTCATCTCAGCAACAAAGTACCAGTACCACTACGATGGACGATGTAAAGTCCAAGGGTTCCAGTGAGAACTGGAATTTCTCACGGTGGTACAGGTGTTATGGGGATGGCTAAATTTTAACTATGTCTTTAACATTTTCAGAAGCACTACGGCATCTGTATCTTGTGCATTACAACATCAATATGCACAGGAAAAAAACATGCAACAAGTGACAAATAAGTCTTTTAAATAGGCAAAATCAAGCTATCTGAAGAACAAAGAACTTGAAACTCTCTCTGCACTTTTATCTATTAATCAAACTGAACCGGTCTGGGATAAACCAATTTCATCATATTTAACCAAATAGACTAAAAGTAAGAAACTCTACCAGGCTTAACAAAGTAGCCATATCAAGAATTCTCGTCAAGTGGGAACCACCAGTACTATTGCAATCCTTAAGCATGTCAGCATAAAGGCATCCAAGCAAACATGTTTTAATGTTAATAAAAAACAATCTTCAGGATCCACTAATTGTTAAAATTAACCAGTCACCAATTTAAAAGCACCATTTTATAAAGAACATAACAAACACAATACATAAAACAAGTAGAGGCATTGTCTTTACAGCAGGACAGGAACATATTATTGATTAAGGAAGCCAAATAGGTATTAATTACTTTGCATGAGGTTCACTTGAATAACACATCATTCCAGGAATCAGCCTTCTTGGACTTAGGTTGTTTGTGGCCATCCATGACTTGACTATCTCATAAGCATCAAGCATGATAAGATCTGGAGCAAACCTGTACTACATGTACATAGCATTTTCCTTTTAAGTATACAAAAATGTTAAGAGAAGATGAAAACTATCACGTGAAGATCTACGAAAAATAAAATGAAAAAACTAAAATCAAATCTATCTAGTGTATAGTGTACCTGCAGATCTATGGGAACACCAAGCTTTTGAAGCACTTCCAGAGCCTTCTTTGCTTCCCCTTACTAAATACAAAGCCACAAAGGCTTTTGAAGCACTTCCAAAGCCTTTTTTCACTTTCACCAGTACTATTTGAGTAAAAGTTATTACAAGAATGACTTCAATTTTTTGACAATTCACCACTAGTATTGGCGTAGATGGTGGTACTAATGTATTCAAATCCGAACAACTTCCTACCACTCTATCGCCAAAGATTTGGACTAGAAAATAAGTCAATATTAAATAGAAACGAGTCAAACTATGGTATGTCATTGACCTTTCAACTATTTAGTATCTGTGGATTACAGCACTCTTCTGCCCAAAGACTCAAATTCAAATGGAGGAGAGATTAGGAAATGTCGGAATGACCATGATCCTCATGGACACCATGTTAAATCAAGTTTTTTTTTATTTTATTTTATGAATTTTGCATATTGTTCTGCTAAAAATCTCGATATTTCTAAAGATATCGAGAATTTTTCAATCCCTAAATCTCGAGATCTTTATTAGAACAATATGCAAAATTCGTAAAAAAAAAAACTTGATTTAACATAGTATCCAGACGATCATGGTCATCCTAGCATTTTCTAATCTCTCCTTCATTGGAATCTGAGTTTCTCGACAGAAGAGTGTTGTAATCCATAGATTCAAATACTAAATAGTTGAAAGATCAATGACATACCATAGTTTGACTCGTTTCTATTTAATATTAAACTTACTTTCTAGTCCAAATCTTCGAAGATAGAATAAGAGAAAGTTCTTCGGATTTGAATACGTCAGGTACCACCATCTATGCTAATATTGGTGGTAAATTGTCAAAAAATCAAAAACACTTTTGTAACGACGTTTACTCAAAAAGCACTGGTGAAAGTGAAAGATCGTAAAGGCAGAATCCTTTACTGCTTCACTTCCCAAAACAGAGATTGTATTGTTCCGAGTTTTTTTTGAAATATGTTGTAAAACAATCGCCAATACCTGAAACAAACATGCTAAGACACGAATAATACAATAAGATTATCAACCAAATACTTATGCATCTTTAGTTTGTCTACCATAGGGTAGGAGGGAGGTGTGAGGATGATGGCGGAAAATAGAGGAAATTCCCCTTTTTAATTGATACTATGATCCTCATTTTAAAATTAATTCAAACATATTCAAGTTTCTACGTTCAATCACACAATGGAAATCGAAAGGCTTTCACCTTAAGATCTCATCCACTCACGCCAGCAGAAGGTAAAATCTAAAGTTTCCACCTATATAAAGACTAGAACTTATGAATGTTGTTTCTCGCTTGAAGAAACTCTAATAACTCTATAAACTCAATGGATTTGGCCAACATGATATCACCAAAGGCAAGTAAGCACCAATTTAAAAGTTAGGGGGAGGTGTTAGCCACCCAATTTGCCCGGTCTGACTGGTCTCCCTATATCCTATCATTTTCTATAGCTTATGCATGCTTTCGGGTTATGTAACCTAAATTATACTACACATGGGGATCTTATGTGAATCTCTAATTCTCACTAGACTAATTGAGTTACACTAAATATTTGCAGTCTACAAGTGACAATGAGTATACAAAATTAATATACAGATGAATAAAAGAATGAATAACCATAAGAATAAAAGAATGACATACAAAGCAAAAAAGAAAAATATACAACAAAGGTATCACCAAGTTTGGGAAACGTCCCAAACTGCCTATGTATCCCTATGGGGCGGGAAAGGCCAAACATAGTTCGGACAAGGTTTGCGTGTACCGGGTGTGTGCAACAGGTGATGCTTCCAAACTATTGGAACATATCCAAATGGTGAGAAGCTCCCACAATCATGGAACATATCTCAATGGGAGAAGCTCTCATAGTCATCAAACACATCCAAACAAGGTGAGATGCTCCCACAATGGTGGAACATATTTTGGTATGAGGTACTCCTACCATAAGGAATCCCCTCGATGAAGTAATCCCATATCATATGGAACTTACCTCGATTCAACCGTGTGCGAAACAACAGCTTCCCACTGCCTACGTATCTCCCCTGAGAATCAGATCGACGTAGTTTTCAATAGTTAACGGGCTGTTGGATCCCGCGAGGTCAACACTCAGGACACCTCAAACCTAATAAAAACAACCTAACCTAAACCATGCAACCTAAACCAAATAAACCAAAACTAACCGGAGCTTAAACCTAGACCACTTAGACTTAAACCTGACCTGGACCCTACCTAAACTTACCAGACCCAAACACAAAGACCAGAACCTAGACCAACCTGAACCATACCAGACCATACCAAACCAAACTAGACCTAAACTCACACTAACCCGGACAATGCAAACCCGAAGGGATATAGGTACAGTAATGGGACGAAATTCAACATGAAACAAACAACAAACAAGAAACAACAACCAAATAAAAAAAATGCACCGCAATCGAATACAATGCATGAGTCAAGTAAGGGATGAGAATTTCATATATATAGAGAGAGACCAGCCATATGAACAAACAAAACAAAAGATGGAAAGGAAAAGAAACCAACGCATCCTAACTACAGTGATCCCCGACATAAGCAGACAGGAAACAAAAAAAAAATAAAATCAAGGATGCAGAGTAAGCAATGAGATAACATAAACATACCGAACATAGAAACAACAATTATAATAATAAAAAAAAAAAAAAACAAAGAAACAGTCATATTGAGAAGCAATAAGATTAACCAGAAAAGAACACAGAACCAACCAAAAAATCTAAAAGAAACCTAAACTGAATAGACGAATCAAACAGGAAAACAAACAAATGAACATACCTGATGTTTTTCTCCTTCTCCTCTTTGCCGCAACAGATTGAAACCGCAATCCCCTCCAAGGCTCTTCTTCTCTTACGAATCCTAGCAAAACTCCCTTGTTCCCCTTCGAAAACACCCCTGGCTACCCTCTAGACTTACTGCGGCCACTTCTTCACTCCTTCTGCTTACTCGACCAGACAGCCGCCGGCAGAAACAGCTCCACCCATTCGAGTCTCCAGCTTCTTCTCGAGTTTCTCTCTCGGCGAAAACCCAAAGCCCTCTTTCTTTTTCCTTCTTCTTCCTTCTTCGGTTTTTTCCTTCCTTGATCTCTCTCCCTCTTTCAGTCACTTGCCGAAAACCTCTTGCTCACGCCCTCACTCGATCTCACTCTACCCACCTGCGGGTTCTCTTTCTCCCTATCTTTCCTCAATCTGCTCCTACCGGGTTCTTCACTTTTTCTTTCAACTGGCCGCCACTCTCTCCCTCCTTATCGCGGTTCTCTTCGCCTCACCTCTCTTCCGATTCGAATGAGAGAAACCTCATCTAGGGTTAAAGTTGGGGTTATATACCTCCTATTCAAATTACCCTAATGCCCCTCCTTGAATCAAATAAAACCCTCATTACCTCGTTCTATTATCCAATACACTTCAATGGTGAGATGGGGTGGAGCGGAGAGCCGGGGAGGAGAGGGTTTCGCTCCCAGATTATATATATATATATATATATATAAATTGTCATATTTTATTATTATTATTTTTTTCCTTCATATATAAATATAAATCATTCATTGCCATATTTTATTATTATTATTTTTTTTCTTCATATATAAAAAGCAAAATTACTATTAAAAAAAAAAAAACCCTCTTTTCTTGCCTACAGTGCTAAGAGGAAAACCGCTTGCTGCGCCAAAATTGGGGTGCTGATAGGAGGGTGAGAGATATAATCAGAGTACTCACGAATTGATTTTGATCTATTTACATGTAAAATGGTTATGTTGTAGAGTGTGAAGTATAGACTTGTGTTTGACTATCTTTGCATCTCTTTCAATTTAAAAAAGATGCTTAGGCCCCGTTTGATAACATTCCAGTTCTCATGGAGCTACTTCTGGTCCGGAATCGTTTTCTACTTCTTCTCCAGAGTCAGGATTTTTAGAATAGAATGTTGTTTGATAACGCTGCTCCAAAATCAAAAGACTATGCTTCCAGAATACTATTTAGTGGTGGTGGTGGTGTTGGTGGTGGTGGGGGTGGTGGTAGTGGTACTGGTGCTGGTGGGTGGTGGCGGCAACAGTGTTGGTGGGTGGTGGCGGCGGTGGTAGTGGGTGGTGCGGTGGCGGCAGTGATGGTAGGTGGTGGGTGGGTGGTGTTGACTACAGTGGTGGTGGTGGGGGTAATGGTGGAAGGTGGTGGGTGGTAGTGGCGGTGATGGTGGAAGGTGGTGGATGGTGGTGGCGGCGGCAAAGGTGGTGGTGGTGGTGGCTGTGGGTGGTGGCGGTGGCGGCAGTGGTGGTAGGTGGTGGGTGGGTGGTGGTGACGACAGTGGTGGTGATGGTGGAAGGTGGTGGGTGGTAGCGGCGGCGATGGTGGAAGGTGGTGGGTGGTGGTGGCGGCGATGGTGGAAGGTGGTGGGTGGTGGTGGTAGCAGTGCTGGTAAGTGGTGGGTGGTGGTGGTGGTGGCAGCGATGGCGGTGGTGGTGGTGGCGGCGGCGGTGGTGGTGGTGGTGGTGTTGGGGATGGCGGCGATGGAGGGGTGGTGGTGATAATGGCAGTGCTAGTGGTGGTGGTGATGACAGTCAGTATTAGTAATAGCTCCGGAACAAGAGAAGTAAGTTTTTTTAGTTATAGTTTTTTTAATTCCCAGAGACATTTTTGGAGCGGTTCACTCCATGGGAGTCAAAACTTGAACCGTGTTTATCAATCGTCATTCTACTCCGGATTAGCTCCGAAACTAAAAAGTAAAGAGCTAGAGTGTTATCGAACGGGGCCTTAATATGATAGAAAAATGTCTCAAGCCAAATAAAACCACCATTTTAAAACCTCTACTTTATAAAATACTTGATAAAATCTGATATACATTGGGCATTGTTAAGAAAATTTAAACTTAAGTGTGCATTGTATTTTGAATTTATATGCATTATCTGTTTTTATATTTAAATGTCCCCTTTAATGGCACTCATAAAACCATTTTGGATTTCTCTCATCCAACACCCCATATTCGTGTCTAAATTTGACACCGAATCTAGCATCCATGTAAATTGAGTGATGCTTATTACTTATTTTATTTTGTTATGGGCAACATATGAATTTCATGTATGTCTATATGAAAAATGCTCTTATGTGGTGTAGGTCATGATTGAAGGACAAAAGGTTTCGTTTGAATATCATGGCAACAACTATATATTTACTATCACTCAAGTTACTGTGAATGATCAAGAAAATTCTAATTTGCTGAAAAGAGGGATGATAGCAAAGGTTACGTATTTTATTTTTGAAGCATCAAATGTTAGCCTGGTATAGGTCACCTTCATGTGCTTACACTTTTCTTTTCCAATGTTTAGATTTTGTTCGTTTAATTTTTTACTAATGAAACTGTGATAATTTTAAAGTGATGGGAAAATATTCATTTTTGGAAATGGATTGACAGGGGATTTATCCTACTGTTCACTGTCTTAAATTGGATTATACAGATTGTAAACCAACAATAAGCTGTCAGTAGCAACATCTTCAGGCACAAGGAGTTTAACTTTCAATCACTGGTATAGGTGGTCTAAGTGCAAAACTTGCAGATATATTTCATAGAGCATTTGCCTCTCGTTTTTTCCCTGCTCTTGTAACTTAATTTAAAACTTTGTCTTTTCTAAACACTTACTTCTATTATTTCATTATTTGTATTCCTCGTTACAAAAGCTTTTTATGTTCCAAATTGGGCATCAAGCATGTTAAGGGAATGCTGTTTCATGGGCCTTCTGGCATTGGAAAGACTCTTATTGCTCGTCAGATTGGAAAAATAAAGAGAGAACCAAAGGTATAGGGAAGACTAAATTGTTGTTTTTTATATTGTACTTAAAAAGGTAAAAATGCATGTAAGTGGATGGATCTTACCAAGGTGGATACAAATTCTTTATAACCGAATTGCATTTGAAGCATTGGATCATTGCCATTTCTAAGCGCCTAAACTTCGGTTATTAAGGTCTCTATTTATTAGTAGTAGCTTCAATAGGACTTAAAGATTGGAAAAGAATTATATCTTAGAGGTCTCATGTATTTTTAATAGAAGACCATTATGTGGTACTCTCTGGTCAAACTTCCGCCCTCCCTAACTAGAATAGTGGCTTTATTTACTATTCTAATCCATTAATTTGCTTCCTATTTATTTACTGCATTTTCCTTATATTTTCTCTCTTTAGACATGTGGTTTAAGTCATTCTCTCTCTTTTTTAAGATTTGTAACATGCTCCCCCCAAACGAGGGGGGATGGGAGGCCAATATGCATTATTGGCCATATTTTAGAATCCATTTTCTTAATAATTGGTGCTCTCACCCATTATTTTTCTATTTCCATTTCCTCTGCTTATTCTTCCTCCTGAATAATGTTGGCAGCTTAGTTGTTAATGTCACTCTTTCTTGACATCATCATGGAATGCTTATGTGATTCCCAGGTTAACACTGAGAGGGGGGTGAATCAGTGAACACTAAAATTCTTCCCACCTTTGTTAAGTCTGCCCAACTAAAACACACACTGCCACCAAAAGCTATCTGTTAACACTTGTTGTCTTGAGCTGACTGAGGTGGTCATTCATCCATTTACCCTGTTAACATATTTTTGTGTAGCACACCATGCTACACACCTACATGTATCCATACCAGAGGTTTGGCCTACCAAGTGTGCACATCAAACTTGCAACCCATGCACTTCAAATGCACAACATAAACATGCACATTCACATCCACATAACACATTATGTAACGTGGTTCACCTATCACACACTGTGATGGCTACTCCACTGCGCAATACCCTAACCAGGGTTTCGTATTATACCCAATACGCTACTTCAATGTTATGGTTGCACCTACAACCCAAATACTATAACACCAACCACATTTTCAACTACAATTGAATCCTAGGCAACAACCTTCATTCTTGTTTTTGGCTACAACCCTCACTCCTGTCAAGCCCCCAACTAGACAGGTTACAATATATTCGTCAAATAAAGATTACAAGCCCTCCCCATATAACATATTACAATGTAAATGGACTTGTGTGAGTCGTTACCTTCCCAGCGTGTTCAAGACTGAATGGTGCTCACCATTTGGTCTTCCCAAGCTCTTCAATGTTGATGGATGTACATTTACAAACTCTCATAAGTGTTGGCACTCTTCCAACAACCCTCACACACACAAAATCACTCCCATGCCTAAATGAGTACTCACATTGCCTCTCCAATGCTTCAGATAACCATTAATATCAAGGAGAGCCAGATGGAGATGGTTTTTACACAATGAATGAGCCCCAAAACCTTCTATCTCCATCCGCAGCTTACCTCTTCAAACCCTATTTTTCTTTTGCAGGTTGATTCAACTTGAAGAGAGGAGTTCATAGCACTTTGAATCACTCCAATCCGAGATCGGATGGCCAAGATATGGCCATCCAAAGATCAGCCAATGAGATAAATCAGAATGAAATCTTTGGAGTTTAATACAGTGCGCTGCGACACACACTAGACGCTGCCCTCTGACCCACCGTATGATGTTGTCGTGTTCTTATTGGTGCTGAGGGAATCTTGGTTAATGGCCATTGGATCTCACTGAAAAAGGTGTGATCAGACTATGGCCGTCAGATCAGTCAGATCCCGTCAGGGGAAAATCAGAGATCACATGGGCTGCTGGATCTGGATCTTCCCGCTGCCATACGGTAAGCGCGTCACACGGAATTAAGGTCCCCATTTCATATGACGCGATACACAGATTTAACCTACGTCCAACCAATCATATGGGTCACGCAAGAATCTTGACGCACCGTGAGAGAAGTACTGTACCCCGCCTTGATTTAAGCCACTAGATTGGAATCTTTCCTATGCATCTCATCTCTGACTCTAGATTTTGGGTCTTCTCTTTTCTTAAATGCCGAAAATGCCCTTGATCGAAATTTGGTTAAACCAATTAGTCGAACACCTAGTGTGCACCAGGGTTCCTTGCGGGACTGGGCATGCTGCCTACTACAGTGCTCCTGTGCACCCAAGGCATGGCCCTGCGGGCCTTGCGGGCCTTGAGGGCTTGTGGGTGCCATCTGCTATTGCTGCGCTTCCTGTTGCTGCTGGGCCTTGGGGCAAGGCCGAGTGGCCTTGGCTGCTTGACTATGCTTGTATGGCTATGGCCCTAGGCTGTTGTTGTGCATGCATGGTCGTGGCCCTTGGCTGCTTGGCTGTGCTTGTATGGCTGTGGCTAGGCTGACTGCTATGGTGGCATGCCACCTCTCCAGTGGGTCCCACCCACTCTGTTTCTCTCTCCTCCTGACCATATATATATATATATATAAATAAAGGTGTTAATCATGTTGCAGGTAGGAATGCTCAGGCATATACAACAGCATTAGGATTATTTTAGTGAAAATAAGTTTTGGTTTGGGTTATATGTATGTTGGGTCTTTGATCCCTTGGGTTTTCTTTGTAATACGGTAATAGGCCAGTTTAATGGATCTAAACTATGGGTAGGAGGTAGGAGTAGGATTAGTGACTTAGCAACCGAAATCTAGTTAGATAAGTCTTTATCTAGCTGGTACTTGGTAGTCTTTATCTAGTTCAGTAAGACTTTTATAGTTTTTAAGTGCTTTAAGTTGTTTTAAGTTACTTTCCTCTATTAGAGGTTGAGTTTTAGTAAAAAAATAAACTACCTCCTAATTTATTGTTTAGAGGAGTTTTACGACTAGTTTGTTTCTTTTTTTAAGTCTTCCATATAAGTTTGTAAGAGGTTACAGCTTTGGATAAAATTTGATGAATGAAAGTGGTTTTTGCCTTTCGGTTCCATGATGATTCAGATTTGACTCGATGCACCCTCGAAGGGCTTTGTCGATTACATTCAAACATTATCATCGGAATTGTATATCGTTAGATTTTACATTTTATTCCCTTTAAATACCAAAACTATTCCTATTAGATGCACAAAGGAGATGACGGTTACAACCAGACATTCATACCCCACAAAAAGACTACAGAGGTAGCAGGCTATATATAGAACAGATCCTCCTCAAGAAAAAAAAAAAAAAGTGGCCTCAATTTAATATATAATATTAGATAGAAAAAGACTGCGGATCTTCTCCCCCACCTGATAACTATCCCACACTCTTAAGAGTCATATTTAAAGTATGGGACCTCTAGAGTGTAGGATCACACCCATCGGGATAGGGACCACGGAATTAACAGGATACTACTGCTGCCATTTTCCATCTTCTAAGTTAAAATCCATTCGAGCAACGAAAAGAGACGGATTCTACACTTAGAAATATGGGAGAGGGTCTGTACTCACCAATGGTGAGTACAATGGGTGCAGTGATGGCTGTCGAACCTTATAGATGGAGTTAAGGGGGAGGGGAGAAAAGGATAGTGAGAGAATGAGATGTTGGCTTAGTTCTCACTCTGTTCCCTAGTGAACATATATGTAGAAGGTAATTATTGTTTTATCATTTATTCATGGTCAAAGCTAAAGTCAACATTATGTAGAAAGCAATCGTTGATTTTGACTTTCAAAACTTGGGTGCTTTAGCTCTTCCTCGTCTATCCCAATCCATGCAGAGAGTTTGACAAGGCTTTGTCTTTATGTAACACTTGTCATCCCTTGTAACATCGCATCCCCTTAAATGTCAAAATTTCATTGTTCTTCATTTACATGGAGACTGAACGGTTCTATCTCTCTCAAGCACCCTTTTTAGATGGATGAATGCTATCGATGACGTATCTTGGCCCATGATGTAAAAGAATAACGTTTAAAATTGTCATGATTTAAAATAAGATAAATCTAAATGTAACAAGGGTTGTTACATATAGACTTGTAATAACCTAATGAGTGTGCATTAATAAGAATTATCATGTAAACCTCAATATATAGGGATAGTTTTGATACTTCATTTGAAGACTGATGCAAATCTGACAATGACAAGACCTATATTACAAGATTAAACATAACAAAAACTTGTTACTAGTAAACTTTCTTTAAATACATACATTTAAATCTGTACCATCCAATAGGATGTAAGGGCTCACCACATTTTGCAAAAGCAAGAAGATTCAATTGCACTTTGAAAGAAGACCTTCTATGGGTGTTTATTGAAGGGTTTTTCTTTTCCTATCTTTGAAGTTCCCATAATATCTTTATTTACGAGGTTCAATTTGTATCCCAAAAAAAATAAATCTGTGTCAAAGGCTTTTGACACAAACCGGTGTCAAGGCAAACAAAACTTGAGTCCAAGACGTTTAGATTATGTCCACACTATATGATAAGGAAATGAGAAGAATGGGCTTCCTAAACATATAACGGGTGGTCTCTATCTTCTCTTTAGATTTTTTTTTTGATAAATAGATATTTTATTCATCAAAGAAAAAAAGAATGCAGTCACACAACCATCATAGATGGAAGACTGGAGACAAAGAAGGGAACACCAAGAGGAAATCCTTAACCCAAACATAGTAAGGATCCTAAAACCAATGCCACCATGAAACCAAAAAGGCCAAAAAAATTGAGATCCTCAGGTGATATCGAGATCCCATTTAAAAATGAGATGGTTATTTATAGTTGACGGTGGCTGTTTGAAGGCCACAACTTGAACCCTAGCTTTAACATCCTCTTGAACCTTGAGTAGAAGAGCTTCTTAAGCAAGGATGTAAATAGATAGCTGAAAATCTAGGTCTGATTCAAATTTACATCCGTTTAGGGGAATTTGAATTCAAACAATCAGATTCAAATTCGAATTCGGATAGCAGTGGTCGGATTCGGATGCAAATCCAGATATCAATCAAGACGGCCAAGATTATATCTGTTCCATTTAGCCTAGTGTTAAAACTCATATAACCTTAAGTTTTAGAGGATTAAGACACATATAGCCTTAATGTTTATATAGTCATTTAAGCTTTCGTCTCTAATTTCCTTAAGAGAGGCTATATATTTATTTTAAACTAAGGTTTTTTTTCTCATTTTCCTTGCAATTTGTATTCTAATTCCATTTTTTGAATTTGAATAAGATTTTAACTGGTTATCCTTTTAAATTTTGAATTTAGTTTTATACATTCATCAAATTTAGATAAAGTAGTTAATAAACAGATTATGATTTGAAAGATGGTGTGTCCGATTCAAATCTGATCCGTTTACATCCCTATTCTCGAGATATTGATTTGTTGGTGAAGAATTGTGTTATTCCTGACGAATGTGATTAATAGACTCAGAGAAAGAATAGAGAACTGAGCAACATAAGGGGATTTTTTTCAGCCAACAAATCTGATCCAATTCAGTGCCGGCCAGAATCTGTGCAAAAAATCCTAGAATCAATATTACAAGAGTAACACGCAAGTGTGACATAAGACCGGCTCCAGCCATGTGACCAGTGCTTGAGCATGATGGAGTAGCTTAAGGGTACATACGGGGTCCATTTGGCCATGGCTGTCGGTAGGAGGTTGTCAATTTTGGTTCAGACAACACCCAGTTCAATTTTTTGTGGGCCATTATTCCTGGAAGGAAGTGTATAATGAGGTTGAACCTGGGTCATGTGGATGGCTGGTTTAAACTAGGATTACACACATTTCTATCTTTATATCTCTTTCTTGAAATTTGGGTCTTTGATTCGTTACAATTTTAAACCGTTGGTTTTGGATTCAATATACGATTTTGGTACAACTTGACATCGTTAATTCTCATTATTGGATCATGGAATGTGTTAAAAAATGCAGTTCATTTTGGAATATGCCCTTTAGTCAATTATATATTTTGACTTTTGAGGTCAGAATGAAAACACTACATCAAAATCCTCCATTGTTGAAGAAGAATCTTTGTGAATTTCATGCATACATACATTCATACATATAGATGTGTAAATTAGGCTCTGTCATACCCAGCAGGATTTCTCTCTCTCGTTACTTCATCATGCATGATGGGAGAGAGGCATTGTCGTAATTTTAGATTTAAGAAAAATAAAAAAATTTCAAAAAATAAATTTAAAAAAATGATTATATATATATATATATATATATATATATATATATATATATATATATATATTCCGTGAAAAAAAAAAGAGAATGGAGTAATTTAGGCATCAAGGGGATTAAAAAAATCCATAAAAAACCTAAATCAGAGGATGGAAGAAAGAGAAAGAAGAGAGAAATGCGAGAGAGATGCGGTGAGAGAGTTTGTTGGAGGTAGGTCTGTTGGAGGAGAAAAGGGGAGGTCGACACCTCATCTCTCCTCCCTAAAATCCCTACACTTTACCTCCTCCAAAACTGCCAACCACTGCACCCCTCAGCCACCTCATCACCCACCTACATTCCCTCTCCCATCGACAACACACAACCCATTTCTCATCCTTCATTTCCCGCACCTCCATCTTGAGAGACCAACCACTACTAGCCATGACGGGAGCCACCTAATAAGAGGATCCCATCAAACTTAGTGAAGAAGGTTGCCGATCTAGAAGGAGAGATAAAAGAGGGAGAGGAGAGTAAGAAAAGGAGAAATAAAAAAAAAGAGGGTGGAAGGAGAGAAGTTTCAGGAGGGGGAATAGAGAAAATCAGAGAAGAGTAGAGAGAGAATGGTTGCGGCTGAGCAACGAAAAAAAAGGGGGAATGCTTCCTATTATCGGCCATGACCAAAGGAGAGTGAAGGTCAGTGGGAAATCAGGGTGAAAGAAACCGAGATGAGTGGGAGAGTGTGAGAGATCGACAGAGATTAGTGAAGGGATGAGTTGGGATTGTCGGCGGAGAAATTAGAGAAAGCATAAGAGGAGCAGAGATACGGCAGCCAGCGGTGCAAGAAAGGGCTGGTGATCAGGTCTCTACTGCTTCCAGGTATGTTTTCACACATTCTTTGATTATTATTGCTTGTTTTGTTCTTATCCTGTGCATTGAATTTTCATATAGACAGCTGTTTTTGCCTTCTTTTTTTCCTTGTTAATTTCAGTCGGAGAATGGTGTATTGATTGCATTTTAGGTTTCCAATGAATCATCTCAGTTCACCTTTGCTTCTCAGAATTTTATTTCGATAGGAGTAATAGTCGAGGTCATTCTTGTTTGAATTGGGTTTTGATTTACCTCATTCTCTTTGCATGGATAATCCCAGTTGGATTTTGGGTCAATTGGTTGTCACAGGGTTTAGTAGTTGTTTCAACATACTTTTTTTTTTATTTTTTTATTTATTCGGCCAAGTTCAGGTTAGCATTCGGTTATTAGATGTAGGCTAGGATATGCATTTACATATCTATTTCTATCGTGTGTTGTTTGTCTCCTACAATTACAGCTTTAATTTCGGTTTAACTTAGAGTGTTAAATTCTTGATTAGCTTCAATTCAGTGTATAGTTTCAGTGGGGCTGAATATGTTTTCTTCCCTCTGTTGATCCAAAGTTAGTTATATTCTTGTCATGCTCTTCTTTAGGTCAACTTCTTTAAGATTTAGGTATCCTATGATGTTTTATTTCTATTAGTTTTAAAGTGTGGATTTGTTAAGTTTTGGTTTAAATCTTGTTTCTTTTAATTCTTGGTTCTGATTCTGGATGAAGTCTCAGCTAACCAGGACTTCATCCTTGTTACTTTTTTCTTTACAAGGTAAGATTTATTTAGGCTGACCAGGTCGTACATTTGTTTGAGATGGGATTGGTCAGGTTTGGTTTAGTCAGGGTTGATCCAGTTTAGGCTTGGGTTGGGTCAGATTTAGTCTGGCCTGGTTTAACTAGGATTTTGATCATTGTGCTTTAGTCTGGTCTAGATCTAGTCTATTTTGGTTCAGGCTAGGTCTAGTTCAGGGCTTGAGTATTGGTTCAGGCTTGTTATGGTCTGGCCTGACTGGATTTAGGCATTGGATCTAGGCTGGTCCATGTTTTGTGGGGGGTCTGGTTGAGTTTGAGTCAGGTTTATTGGCTAGATTAATTTTGGTTCATGTTTAGATTAGGTTCAGATTTATCTGGTTTGTTTTGGTGTATTTTGGGTTTTGGTTTGGTTCAGATGTGTGTTCGGGTCTGTTTTAGTTAGGTTTAGGTATAGGTTGGTTTTGGTTTGTTCGGATTGGTTTAGTTGTGTTAAACCTGTTCAACCTATGCTCGGTTGGTTTGTATTTGAGATTATTTGATACTTATTTCTCATGATCAGATTTTTTCTTGTGTTGGTTTAATTCGTCCATTGCACAAGACTGAATCAGCCCATCTACTTTGGTGCTTGCTTGCTACCAGTGTTAGATCCGTTTAATATGTAATCCTTTTCATCAGTGAATACAAATTGTATGCAATGATCCCAATTGTTTATTTTCTGTCACATGTTTGGGATGAACATCCTTGACGACAAGAAGCTGGACTTAGGCTGTGTTTGGTATCATTTTTGTTTATGATTTTTGTTCAAATTTATAGTTTTGAAAGGATTTGACATAATTTATGAGTGCTATTTATGAAAAATAAAAATAAAAACAAGTCAAAATTCAAAAAGAGGTCTCAACCTCTTTTTGATTTTTGGTAAAAAATTATTATTGTTGTGTTTTGCACAAAACACTTAAAACATATGTTAAAATAAAGGGTTAAAAAAGTAATTTAGTTTCCTTTTATAAAACCACCCCAAATCAAACCCTCAAGCACTCTTCTCGTTGACGAATGGAAGTAAAGCACAGAGACGCAGACCTGCAACTTCGTCCTAGAGACGGCTCTGACGGCGACGACGATGACGACGACAATCATTCCAACGGAGGCGACATCGTTTCTCCAAAGACGGTTCCTGGTTTGATTTCTTTTCATAATCCCTTGACAGAGGAAGAGGAATAAACGCTCCATGACAGAGGAAGAGGAAGACTTTCAAAATCATTTTTAGACATAGTATGCCATACTGTTTTTCATTCTACCATCTATTTTTATTATAGCTATCAAACAATATTTTATTTTTGAACAAAAATCATTTTGAAAATGATTTTTATTAAATAGATAAAAAACAAAAACAAAAATGATACCAAACATAGCCTTAGAGTGAGGATATAAAAATGGCCGAAAATCAACTGAGCATTCTCCTTTATTTTAGTTGATCTATATTGTTGCATTGTAATTTCATTGCATATTTGATAGCCTTCCTGCGATGTGATTAGCTAGGGGACTCCAAAGAGCCTGAGCCATTGTGGGCCCATTTAAAACGAGGCCCACCCAACCCTAGGATTGGATCCAAGAATGTGGGAAATCGTTGTATAAAAAATGTATGAATGAAAATGCGTGATTGGATAGATGTATGCATAGATTGGTGGCCTGACGAATGGCCCACCTGGGTATCCCGAATGTGGGATATAAGTGAGATATTAGTGAACCCTGTGTGTGGGGAGGTGAGGCATTTGGCCTTTCCTGAGTGTTGCCACACGTGTCCATGGCTCGTCAATCCATGGGAACTACGCTTGACCTGATTCTTGAGGGACAGAGGTCTCGAGAGATACGTAGGCTGCAGGGGAGTTTGGTCGCTCCACGCTCGGTCAAAATTGAGGTAAGTTCCATGTATTATGGGATTACCTCACTGAGGGGACTTCCTTATGATAGGAAGTACCTCAACACTGAGATGAGTCTCACTGTTGTGGGGACATCTCTTACCATCGAATGTGTTCCATGATTATGGGAGCATCCATCGCTTGGGATGTGTTCCAATATTTTGGGAGCGTCCCCCTTCTTGCACACACCTGGTACGTACACACCCTCTCGAACTATGTTTGGCCTGATTCCCGTCACACAGGGATACGTAGGGGGTCTGGGATTTCCCCAGACCTCGATCATATGTTGTATATCATTTTTTTCTTTCTTTAGATGTATGATTATGCCGTTCATTAAATTCTTTAATTCATTTTGTGATTATTTTCTTATTTAATTTGTTTACTTTCAACTTATGCGGTGCATTGTTGGTAAAGAATTAGACATCAACTTAGGATTCCCCCTTCTACCTTCTAATGTATTTAGATAGCCCTAAGTGTTCATAAACTATAGGAAAATGATAGGATTTAGGAAAAGCGGTTCAACCGAACGAGTTAGGTGCCTAACACCTTCCCAACTCGTAATTTGGCACTTATCCGCCTTTGGTGAGACGAAATAGCCATTCTATTTGAGCGAGTCATTAGTGTCCCTCCATGGAGGGACATCATTTCAGGTCCTACACCTCTTCTAGGTGGTGATTCCAAATTTCTTACCCTCCACTGGCATGAGTGGATGGGATCTGAAGATGAAAACTTTCTAGAACCCAGTTTGAGTGTAATGAGAGTAGACAACTTTAACTACATGTAAATTCAAATTTAAAAATGAGAATAAACAAATTTTTAAATAATTTCCTTGGTCCTCACAGGTTCAAAAAGCTCAAGCCCACTTAAAGCTTGCCCAAAATTTTGAGGCTTGGGCTAGGGTTTTAGCCAATGGACTGGGCTCGAAAAAAAAAAAGTCGGCTCAAGTTCAGGCTCCAGATTAGGCCTTAGGTTAAACCTACCCTAGCGACCCAAGTTACATATAAGCTAGGTTTTTATCCAAAAAAAAACATGTAAGGTAAGTTTTTAAGCCAATGGGCATGGTCTAGAACATATCAGTCTTAAAAAGCCTCTCGATGCACGTCACATGGTCGTGTTTCAATTCGACAACCATGCCACATCTGGGGTATACAGGTAACTTAGGACATGAAACCACTCTATCAGAGATTTGCGATTTTGGTTTTCAGAAGAGCATTACCTATGACATGGACCCAGACTGGATTAGAGATAAGGGTGCCAGTTTGGCCCTGACAACCCAAACTCGACCCTAACCTGCCTTGAACCTGGCAGGGTTGAATCCGGCTTGAACCTTGGTAGGGCTGTGTTAGGGGTTCAAATTTTACTCAACCTAGTAGGGTTGGATTGGGTTAGGATTGACCCGGGCCAGGCCCAGCCTGACCATATATATATATATATATAAAGGTGTTTTTAACTTTAGGGTTTTGTCTTCTCTCAAGTTTCTCAAGCGACTAAACAGACTGCAAGGGTTCGATTGCCGACGCCTTTAATCTCTCCTGTCCACCTAATCGATTTCGAAACTCCTATCTCCTGCCGACGCCGACGCCTCAATCGCCATTACCGGCGGAGTCTTCTGTTTCACTGTTTGTAAGTTCTTGACTTCTCGTTTCTTTTGTAGATCTGAACTCTGAAGTCCTCTTTTGTGGAAATTTCTCTGGGAGAGGAACTCTCTTTGTGGCTAAACCATCGGTTGAGTTATTCTCCATTGGCAGAGCCAACTCATCTTCACGAGTGACTGAAATAACTGTTTCCTCACTCTTCCTTTTTTCTGAATTTTGCGTAATTATCTACATCGGATTGAAGCTATTCAGAAATTTAACTTCGATACTTCATTTATTTTGTGTCTTTTCATGTATTTTTGAAAATGTATGTTGTAAACTGTTTTATCTTATTCTAGTCATATTGAAGATTAAATGCTTCTTTACCTGTGGTTGGTTCGATCTCCTGTTTCGTGGATCGTTTCGGGGCTGGATTACTAATGGGGATTTTCAAATAAAATAATATTACCACTACGTAATAATTACTGTTTTCTCCTTGAACAAGTTATAGAAGAAAAAAAAAGATGATGGTCATATTTTGGTCATGGTTGAGACGTATCTTGTTGTTTATTCATTCATTTTGTTTCATTTATTCCTTTCAGTTGTCTTCATGGCGAAAGAATTGTATAGCAATTAGGGTTTCGAATCATATAATTGCAAGTGCAAGTCTGTATGTTATTGATTTTTTGTCCACAAACTACTGTTCTGGTGCATATTGTAGTCTATTTTACCAACTCTCTCTTTTTTTCCTTGATTATTATTTAACTCTGATTTTTCACTGAGGAAACCAAGAAAAGACCAGATTCAAAAGCCAAAAGTCCCTGCTTCAAAGGGGTTCGTGCCAAGATCATGAGTTGGAGCAATCACCCAGAAGGGTGAGAGAAACAACCCTGGAGACAAAGGTGGTTCTAGCACTATCATATCAGGCGAGCATTCTGGTCCTCGCAAAAAACCAATAGAAACCAAAGTTGGCTCTGGTGAAGATTGTGACATTGAATATGCCCCGGGAAAGGAACTGTGGAGAAGGGTTGAAATTGAAAGTGAAGCTGACAGAACTATATTGACAAACCAAATCTTGGGTGCTCTGAGAAATGAAACAAAGGAAAATGGAAGGATTGCCGGAACAGACAATGATGTAACTAAGACATCAACTCCAGAAATATTAGCTGAGAATGAAGAGGATGAGGTAGATGGATCACTGTTTACAAACAAGCATTTGGATGTGGTTAAGAGTGACATAGAAGATGCAGCTGAAGGAACTAGATTGATGAGGCTAATATTCACTGACATTAAAATCAATGGATCAGAGGAAGATGGACAATTTTCTGTTGTAATCAAGAAACCAATTGCGGTAACTTGTGCCAAGAGAACTTGGGGATGAAGTTGGTGGAAGTGGAACACTAATTGATGAGCATATAACAAAAACTGAAATGGGAAAGCAGAATTGCTTTATCACTAAGAATATTCATTGCACCATGAGCCAGAGATGGGTGAATATTAGTATTTGACAATTTGTTATATGTTTCAGGGCCAATCAGGGTCAATCCGACCCTGTTGTAGCCCTAATCAGAGACTTGCGATTTTGGTTTTCAGAAGAGCATTGTATCAGAAACTGTTCTTGAGAAGAGAGAAACTCGCCGCAGAGCCTCTTCTTCTTCTCCTCAAGTTCAGGCAGTGTAGTATCTCAATAGGGCACATTGGAGAGGATATTTCGGTAGCAGATTCCGTTCACTCCAGTTTTTTTCCGCTATCGGTGTTCTATAGTTCTGCTATCAAGGAAGCACCACGGTCTCAGTAAGTATTTGTTTGATCATTTAATTGTGTTAGTTGTGTCTTACTGTGTTTGTTTCAGGTATTGGCAACTGTTTTACAACATGTTTCAAAGAACTCAGAACGCAGTCTGTGTTTTGGGAAGTGAAGCAGTGAAGGATTCTCTCACAACGATCTTTCACCTTCACCGGTACTATTTGAGTAAACATCCCTTACTGCTTCACTTTCCAAAACAGAGACTGTCATTGTGAGAGAATCCTTTACTGCTTCACTTCCCAAAACAGAGACTGTGTTGTTCTGAGTTCTTCGGAACATGTTGTACAACAGCTGTCAATACTTGAAACAAACACAGTAAGACACGAATAACACGATAAGATGATCAAACAAATACTTACTGAGGCCGTGTTGCTTCCTTAATAGCAAAGCTGTAGAGCACCGGTAGCGGGAAAAAACTGGAGTGAATGGATTCTACTTTCGGAATATCCTCTCCAATGTGTCCCATTGAACTACCTAAACTTGAGGAGCAGAAGAAGAGGCTCTACAGCGAGTTTCTCTTTTCTCAATACCAGTTTCTGATACAATGCTCTTCTGAAAACCGTTGGTAATGCTTCCTACAGTCATTATGTGGTAATGCTCTACTTAGATTTGTCTCGCCTGACAATTTCAACTTGGCATTGCTGTACAGAGAATTACGCTTATATGCTTTTTCAGTTTTTGATCGTCACTTGTTCCTTTTAACTTCAGATTGTTAATGGGCCTGAATTGCATAGCAAGTTTGTGGGTGAAATGGAAAAAAATGTACGGGATTTATTTGCTGATGCTGAAATTGACCAAAAGACTCGTGGTAAGTAAGCAAGGTTTGGATGACTAATAGAGTTATGGGTTGTTATTTCCAGTATATAATACTCCCCTCCTTACTTTCAGGGGGACTAGAGTGACTTGCATGTTATCATTGTTGATGAGATTGATGCTATTTGTAAGGTAGGAGCTTGCACAAGCACAATTCTGTCTCTATTATCCTACTTTATTCACACACTATTCATTTGGTTTGATGGCATGTTGAATGAATTTGATCCATTTGTAGTTTCTTGTGGTGAAATTTGCACAGTTGAGTATCCATTCATTTTTTTATAATGATTTTAATTTACTTTATTAGTACATCTATTGATAGATATCATTTGCATGAGATTTTGTATCATTAATGATTGGTTGTTTTATTCTAAATTTGCAGTCAAGAGGATCAACTAGAAATGGTACCAGATTTCATGATAGCATTGTGAACCAGCTCCTTACTAAGGTTAGTTTCAAGGGGTTTCTATACCTCTTCAAGGAAATGTAGAAATTTCTCTAGTCTCTTCCATATCTATCCTATTTTTGGCAATATATATTCATTATACTAAGCAATGGAAATTGTTCTCAGATAGATGGTGTGGAGGCTTTCAATAATATCTTATTAATTGGGGTGACCAATAGAAAGGATTTGCTTGATGGAGCCCTTTTATGGTAATCTCTGTCCCCTCTTATCATTTCTGCATTTGCTTGGTTTATTGGAAAAATTCTGTTTCATGAGAATGCTTGATACAATTTTAAGTTATTCAAATCCGCACACTATAGTTCGTGGCATATATATCCTGCTATAAAAAAAGAAAAGAAAGAAAAGAATCACGTTATGGTCTGCTAATGTTGTATTAATGCTGGTTCCATCCTTTTCGAATGAAAATTAAGAAACCACTATTTACTTGGCAAGCAAAGGTTTTATTTATTTATTTTTTTTATTTTGGGGGAGGGGGTGTTATACATCTAAGCAAATTATTGTACAGATTAGTTATACATGTAAACAAAGAAAAGTACAGATTTAGTTATTAAACATAGTTGGTCGTATTGGATCACACTATTTTTGGTACTTATTTGAAACGATGCAACTATGGGAAACATAATGGTTATTTGTCGATGGTTCTGTGAAAATGGTTACATATAGTATTTATTTTTCATGAGTACTTCTGTATATTTGTTGGGACACCCCTAGAATGGTTTGATAATAACAATTTCATTAAGGTAAACTAATATCTTCATTGAGTGTCAATGAAATAGTGGCAATTTAACTTATTACTACTCAAGCCATGAAGTCAAGTCAAAATATTCAAGAATTGTCCAAGCTTGAAGACCAGGGATTGTCCAAGCTTGAAGACAAAAGAATGAAGGATGAAGAACTGAAGATGAAAACATTGTAACTAGTCTTAGGCTATTGAACATTAGACCCAAGTTAATACACTTGCACAAGATGATTGTAATATTGCAAATCATGCATTTCATATATTAGATGGACCTTAGGAGATGTCAATTAATCACCCAAATGACTTAACATAGTTGGGACTAAGGTTGGCCCAAAGTCCAAGAAAACAGGTTTGAAAAAGACCAGGAAATATGCATTGTTGTCCGCCATTGGTTGACTGGAAAGTGACCGAGGATCAAGTTAAGCACTACTCGCAGACAATCGGTCGACCAAACATTGACCGTCAAAGGCTTGACAGAGAAAAGTGACCAATGACCGGAGGGAACCAATCGATCAGACATCGATTGGCTGAGAGCTTGGTTCAGAGTTTCGACTGGTAGATCAACCGGTCGATCGGATATCAATCGGATGACCAAAACACTTCCAACGGTCAAATAACGGCTATATTTCCAACAATTATATTTCCACCGGTCGACCTGATGGACCAACCGGTCAACCAACAACAGCAAAATAGATCCGTTAGAATTTGTTTTGACCAGCCACTTGGACCACTTAATGAGCCTATAACTACCCTCTTTATGAGAGGAATATAAGAAACTTCTCTCCAACTCCACATTTAAGAGATGTCTTTTGTGTAAGCATCTTCACTTCCTTATCATCATATCGTTGCACATTGCAAGGAGTAGTGTCACACTCTTTGCCACTCCTTGCCCAAATAACTTTTACCTTCTTTCAATTGTTGTAACTTGGTTGTGTTTTAGCCTGACCGGACTTGGCTAAACACAAGGATCCTCTTGTCCACATAAGAGTTGCATAAGCTGGCGGCACTTAGCTTTTGCAAAGACCCTTTCATCCTTAAGAGATTGTAGGTTCCTCTTGACATTGAACAAAGATTCTTGTAAAGTTCATCTTCCGAAAAGATTTGTAAAATGTGTTCTTCTTCACCTACCATATAAAAGGAAGAATAGTGGATCTCAAGCTAAGACTTGAGGACAAGTGGACTAGGTTGGGTGATCCCAATTGAACCACTATATATCCTTGTGTATGGTATGATTTTGTTTTCGTTCATTCAATCACATTGCTTGTTATTGTTGATAAAATTTTAATTCTCTTAAGATAATCTATTTACCCTCTCCTCATTTTCTAACAATATTTTCTTGTTCAAATTGATTTTTTCACATGGCCAACAAAATTAAATTTGCTTTAGAGGGACTTTTTATATATTGATCATTCTGTTAGATTCTCCATCTCCTGAATTCTTTTTTTTATTATCTAGATTATTTGTTTTGTAGGCTTTGGCATTTGGAGATTCATGTGGAAATAAGAATTCCTGATGAGGCTTGGTCATTTCAAATTCTTGACATTCATACAAACATAATGAAAGAAAATTCTTTCATTGCTCCTGATGTGGACTTTCAAGAGCTTAGTATGTGCATTGGGTAGTTAATTCATTGTACTATGTCTATTTTTATTTTATGACTTTATTATGTCTCTGTCCTTTATTGTATTGTTTGTTCTTGTACACTTGTTTTAAGCTTTGCATCTCTTTTGTGGAAGAAATGTGGATTATTAGACTCATTTATTAATTTCACCATTCCTATACCTTTTTCCAGTAATATCTTTTACAGACCAAAACCCTTTATATCTTTTCAGGAAAAAAGGTTTTCACTATTCCATTATTCCATCATGATCCGCCATAAGAAATGTTGAATATATAAGGAAATATATTCTTTGGTTGGTTATTATCTAGACTTTTTCTTTGAAGCATGCGGGAGGAATTGTGATTAGTGGATAAAATGGATTAGGTGATGCTTTCTTGTTCGTTGCCTGTTTCTTCCTGCTATTGCCCATCATTTGTTGAACAACGTTCAAGATTTATGAATTTTAGTATTGGATGATCCTCTCTTATAGATTTTGAAAATCAACCTTTTGATTTGTATGCTTGGATGATCCTGTTATACCAACTATGAATGTAATTGTGAGTACTAGTAAGCATAGTTTGAAAAAACTAACTTTTTATTCAATCCCTTAAACTTTTCACATGGATAAAGCGGCTTGGACTAAGGAATACAGATTCAATCCCTTCAATCTGAATCAAATCACTTTTGAATGATTTAACTGATACTTATATAAAATATCAATTCTTATGGGTGACCATTGATTATACATTACTTTTTTTAATGTTTTTTCAACAGACAGTTGTTATGTTGCTACATTTTTTAGGTGATCAAGGTTGATCATGATGCCCATGGTGTGGACACTCCAGGCGATGTTGAAAAGATAGAAGCTCTGATGCGTGAAAAAAATTTGTCTTGATGACGGAAATGCTGATGTACAAAAGAAATGTCATTGGAAGAAAAGCAGGGCAGAGTATACAGAATATAATAGGGAAATATTTAAAAGAAAGTCTGATGAATGACAGTGTTCCTGATGTCTGGAGGAGAAAAAAAGAAGGGGAGGGGGTTGGAAGCAGTTACTGACTGTAAAATCTGATATTCAAAAGGTTCTCAGTTTTAGTAGTTTTGAAGGTGGACAGACTACAGAGTGGTCTTTACTGCAATGAAACTGCAATCAAAATTTTCTTCTTTTTGTTGATTTGTTTGTCATTGCATTGTGTGATATGATAGAAAAATTTTCTGTAGACACTGTACTTGAATCACTAGTAGTGGTAATATTGATAAGATGTGATTGTATTCTATGTGGATTCAAGTTCGGATTTCCTGTAGACAGATTTTTATTCGATTCTTTTACTTCCATTGGGTTATGTTGTGGGGTACAAGGCTATGAGACAGATAAAAATGGGTTCTAATTCTAGGTTCCCAGGTTTACTCTACCAACCCTATTGGTATATTCCATCTGTTGAGAGCTTCTTTAGAAGGAATTCAGTCTAGACTCTAGATTTCTTTGCTAGATGATGTTTCTGAAATTCTGCTCGTAGGAGGATGATTTTTAGATAAGGGGTTATTATTTTTAGCCACATTTTTGTGTTGGATTGTTGTTTTAATCAGGGAAAGGGAAAGGGAGGGAAGTGAGATTAGTTTAAAAAAAATGTAATTTTTTGTAATTGTGATTGTTTTCACTACATTCTTATTAAATATGGTAATACAAACTTTTCAAATGGAATCTTTATTTATTTTTGGGTGAATCAATAAATGTAATGTAACACCCTTAGAAAGAGAAAACAAATCGACGTATCTAACAGATAGAACCAGGTTCCTAACGAAGTAAGGGTGTTAGTCCAAATAGAAAAAGAAATAATCCAAAACAAAAGTCTCTAATCAGGGATTGGTTATATTCTAAGGGCCCGTTTGATAAAACTTCTGCTTCTGGATTCTGGATTCTGGTTCAAATTTGGATTCTACTCCAAGCTACTCTAGGATTATTTTGGAGTAGAAACTTGTTTGATAACGCAATTCTGAAATGGATTTTAGAGCATCTTTGGATTAGAAACATGTTTGATAACACACTATCCCTCCAATCGAAGTCTAAAAAAACAGGCATAGTAGTGGTGGTGGGCGGTGGTGTTGGTGGTGGTGGTGGAGGCGACGGTGGTGGTGGTGGTGGTTGTGGTGGTGGTGGTGGTGGTGGTGGTGGTGGTGGGTGGTGGGTGGTGGGCGGTGGTGGTGGTGGTGGTGGTGGAGGGCGGCGGCGGTGGTGGTGGTGGTGGTGGGTGGTGGCGGTGGGTGGTGGTGGTGGTGGAGCGGCGTGGTGGTGGTGGTGGTGGTGGTGGTGGCGGTGGTGGTGGTGGTGGTGGTGGTGGTGGTGGTGGTTGTTGTGGTGGTGGTGGTGGTGGTCAAGTGATAGTCATGTTAGTCGATTTTTTTTTTTTCTCTTAAAAAGTTGATCCAACAGTTTGGAGCAAGTATTTATGACTCCAAAATTTTGGATTCTGGAGTCATTCTAAATCCGGTTCACTCTGTGGGAGTTGGAATCTAACTGGACTTATCAAATGCGCTTCTACTCCAAAATGGCTCCCTGGGAGCCAGAATCCATAGAATCCAGAAGCAGAAGTTTTATCAAACGGGCCCTAAGAAGACAAAATGAATCTATTTCTGATTGTATCTGGAGGGGCGGAGCCAAATGGAAAAGTAACTTCACAAGCATCAAAATCAATAGCTTCTAAAATTTGGTCGAATGTTTTGGACTTAGCCACTAAGTGTCTAAGAATTCTCTCAAACCAAATGTTATATCCAGTTGCGGCAAAGGCTAGTTTGGTAGAGTGTTATTAGGATTTTTATCCTGGAACTTCTTCATCAATCATTTCCACTCAAAGATTGAAAGAGCACATTCTTCTATAGTATCTTATCCCATATTATTTTATTTCTTAAATCCAAAGAATTTTATCGCAACATATAGATTCAAGGTCAAGTTGTTGCACATATGTTTGGCCTATTCTAGGGTTTGTGGGAGCCAATTCAGCCCAATTCAGGCCAATCTGATTTGTATGAATGGAAAAAGAATAGAGAGGTCTAGAGACTTCATACAAAAAAAAAAAAAGATAAGAAAAAGCACAGAGTAGGAGTTTCTCAGATACGAAGATTAGAAATTTGTGTGAAAAAGGCTGGAATAAAAAGGGGTTACTTTTGTATCCATGCTCTACATGATTCAAGTGTAAATAAAAACAGAGGTTGGTTCCCAGCAATTGAGACAAAGGTTGATACAGTGTTGAAACAAAAGTTCAACAAACCTAAAATGATAATTGCCTAGATGGCAGATCTCCATGAAAGACTCTAGTCACTCTATATTCCACAATTACACATTACTCTAGTGGATTCAACCATCCAATATCACTCTTACTGCTGGTTAATTTTCTTTGCCAGTTAATAAAAAAAGGAATATAGATGAAATGAAATGAATAACAAAGAAATGTTAAATCAGCTACAGAAGTTTTTTTTCTTTATATCAACTCTGTAAATAGTTTTCTTTGGTGGAAGCAAATTAATGTTGATTTCACTTCCTCTGTTTTCTCTCCTTGCTCTAGACCCAGGTGTCATCATCTGGCTTCTTTTTGCACCACCTAATGCAGCACTGCATCATATCCTTTCTAATAATGATAGATGTGATCACTGTAAATATGGGCTGTCATGTTCAAGGATGTGAGCATAGCTTCTCCCTGCCTGTTGAAGTTAAATACAGAAATCCCACCATTATTTACATCAATTGCACGAAACCTGTACCATCAGAACCATGGTTAGTCTACCAAGGTTAAGAGCGAGGCAACAGAACTAAAAAAAAAAATCTGTTATACTATTCCACAATGAGAAGGCATTAAAGGAAAACTCACTACAAAGTGAACTAAGAAAAATGAATTAGAGGGCCAAAGAAGCATGTAAACTAGGTTATCCTCCTAGAGACAAAATTCATAGTAGTGACGGAACTGGGTCTACATTCATCTCCCAAACCATGTCAATTACAATTTAGTAATAAGTGAATTCAACCAGCCGTGGAAGGTCCTGATGACAAGTGAGGACCAAAAGAAGCTCTCCATGCTTTGCCACTGATGGTATAAATGCTGGGTAATTGAGAAAACACATTTTGACAGGTCCCACTTAGGGTATCTCATAGAGCCAATTAAGATCCAGTCAACTGCACTGGGCTAACATGCATCTCCTAAGCCATTTCAGTTACATATTGTAATAGGTGAAATTCAACCCGCCATGGAGACCATTTTATGATTGTTGGCAATAACAAGGATGATGTGTGAGGCCAAAAGAAGCACCTCCATGCTTTGCCTCTGATGGTATAAATGTAAGGAGATCGGAAAAACACCTTTTGACAGGTCCCACCTAGAGTATCACTGAAGCTAATTATAGATAGAGTCAGAATAAGGCATGTCACAATAAGAAATATTTAGAAAAGATTTTAGCAAATAAATATGTATCCTTCCCTCCGGCCTGAATCATATGAACAACTCTTAGTGTTGTATTTTCAGTTTACAAAAGGAAGATCATTTCCATATCCAGAAAACAAATAAAATCCAATTAGTCATAGCATCAATATAGGTGCTCCACAAAACCAAGGCTTGAATGGCTAAGTTTTTCTTTTGATACTTCTCTCTCCTTTTTTTTTTTTTTTTTTTTTTAATTTTTTTAAATACTTGCTTGACTGGCTAGATTAAGTTGTTTTGACAATGCTAGGTAATAACTGTTCTCACAATGATGGATCCTTTCTCTTAGCTATTACTATGTCCAAGGTTCTAGTCTTAAGCAATGTGGGACTATTCCAAACACTCCCCTTTATGTGCTGCATCTCTTTTAAGTGGCAGTACATGTGGCATGTGGTCCTTCTTTTGGTTGACCGTAAGGAGGAATCTGGAGCTATATACCATGTAACAAAATTGAAAGAAAGAGAAAAGGAGAAAATGGAGAGAGAGAGAGAGAGAGAGAGAGAGAGAGAGAGAGAGAGAGAGAGAGAGATCATGTCTCTCCTCCTATTGTTGATCCCACTAAATAGAAAATAGAACAATTACAATAGAATGAAAAGACTACATCCATAAGTCTTCTATTTAAGACTAGGAAAGATAAAACTACTACGAAACTAGGAAATATAAATAATTAGAAAATATATATCCTAATATAACTCTAAGTCTAGAAGTCCAAAGCTTAGAAGTAAATAAGAAGGTGATGTGGCAATATCGACCCACTCTTTAACAATGTTTAATTGTTGAAAGATGATATATTACATGTTTCCACAAAACCGTAGTATTGTAACAGTTTTCATTATATTCAAGCATAAAATCACCTCTCTGGGCCAAGCCCAAGTGCGGTGCAGATCATCGCTCTTATGATCGACTTGTGTGTAATAACCAAAAAATTTTCCCCCTGACAAAACAAAAAGAGGGATAAGAAATAATCAGAGAATCCAACACTTTAATAAATCACTTTTTAGTATGGCCCCAGAGGAGGGAAGGTTGAGAAGCTATAAAAGAGCTTACAGGTGCTGATAAGATTTCCATCCATGCCTCTTGTGCTGTTCCCCATAATTTCCTAATAGGGTAGACATCATCCACACAAAAATTGGCTGGATCTTCTCTCCACATATTATATTCCTCCGGATATTCCTTCCTAGCATCCACTGCCTCCAAATTCTGAAGATGATTAAGTGGGGAAGTGCACGTACAATTGAGTAAAAGCATGTGATCAAGGAGAATAACATAAGGACTCACCATTTTTCATGCCCTCTAGAAAGAACAGGTGGGCCTCTTTCAATGAATCAAGGAAAACCAGTGGCTCTTCCCTCCCCTGCCATAAAATTTCAGCAGTTGACTGCACCAAACACCACAGTTATAAATTGACTGTATGAAGCAAGCCCTTCAGTGAAGTTCGTTATTGAATCCACTTAGTTATAGTAATCAAACCTTGGCACGAGAAATAGGACTAGAGAAACACTGGTCAAAGCATATATTTGCTAAAGCTCTCCTGCACTTGTCTGCTTGTCTTGCTCCGGTATCTGTTAAGATGGACAAGTTCGAGCTTCCCTAAACATAAAAATATAACTAAATTTCAGAGAATTGAAAACAGATTCAGTAAATAACTAAATTAAAGACGCAACAGATGAGATGGAATCAGATTTAGCAAAGCATAACAGATTTTGAAAATGAGTAGAATTAGACTTGAACTAGGACAGCCACAAATTTATTGAAAGAATAAAGCTTTAAAACAGATTTTAAATCTGCTATTCTAGAAAACAAATCGATGGAAATATGGCAGAGTATAATCAATGAACAAGTCAGTAATCAGAATTCTAACTACAACAACCTGGAACTGAAATCTGATTGAATAATAAACAGCAGGAATAAAGAAATCTGACCAGAAATCGATGGAATATTAGAGAAGAGAAAGAAAGGATAGTACCAGATTCGGAATCCACCAAATCCATAAGCTGGGAATCTACCAGAGCCTCACCCGGAATCCACAAGTTATGCTATTAAATCCGCAGCAAACCCGCTCCTAATCCACTAGGTACCATTCCAGAATCCATAGAACCAGAGCTTCTATATTCGTAAAATTGATCGGGAGGGCTGTAGCTCCCACTCCTTTCAAGATTGACATAGGAATGGCCTTTGTCAATCCTGGATAGGAAAGGAAAGAAACAAATAAAAGCAAACTCTAGTTCTCTTCCAATCAACCAGCTGTTTGGAGGTCCTAAACAACTAGGACTCTGTCACAATAAAGAAAACCAAACCAAAACAAGACTGGACTTATAATTCCAAGTACAGCTTGTCTTAAAACAGCTAATGACAATCAAAATAGGAAAATTAAACCCAAAACAAAACCTAGACATGAACAGTAACAATGAATAGAAATCACAGGCTCTCACGTCACAGCGGCTATCACGCTAACAAATTCGTTGTCACATTGGCTGAGACAGCTATGATGCCACAGTCAATTTTTAAAAGCTTTTTTCTTCTCCTCTTCTGCTAATACCTGGCTTCTGCATCAAGATTCTTCAATGATCAAGAAGTTTTGGTAAGAGTATAAAATGTATGGGGCTCGGAGGGGCTAAGAATGCCCTTCAAATCTAATACATTAAGATCAGAAAAAAAGTAAGGATGATCAGTAGATATAGTTCTAAAAGTTTATTTGCGAGCTATAACCTAGGTGCAAGTATTTTTCTCACCCTTAAGTGACTAGCTAATTAAAATAATAAGGATCTTTGCATCAAAGCAAATCCTATTTCTCTTTTACTGGATGGGAAGAAAGTTATTAAACTCTCTCTCTCAAAGCAGTGCAGGGAGGTCTTTTGATGTAAAATGTCCTTTCCTCAAAAACCTAGTGGATATAAATGCCCTTTTCTCAAAGACCTCTTCTATCACGTCAAAAGGCAGCAAGGTCAGGTCACAAACTCTAGCGTAATGCCACACCTCAAGATTATAGTCAACGTTACATAGCTGAAAGCAAAAAAATATATATAAACCAGGGATGAGACAATTTTCGACAATTTTCAGTTGAAGAACGAGCTCTCAGGCTCCATATCATAATTTTATCAGACCGACTAAACTGGAGAACAACAAACCTGAACCCTGCTTTCGTCATTCCAAGAGCTAAGACCATGCCTGACAAGGGTCACCTTCTTTGGTGAAGACAACAATTCATGAGTAAGTGATGTTGTTGATCGTTTGAACTCGTATGAACCACCAGTCATAGAAGAGTCCTTATCAAGTTTCTCTGTTGCATATACATTGTTAAAAACCATTTACAATTTGGATTCAAGAACATCTAACCAACCTGAATATAAGAAAGCTGGATAAAAGGGGAAGAAAATTAGCAAATACACTATCTTCAATTTGCACAAGGCCGTTTCTGATTTGGACTGAAATGAATTATTTTATATAATAGATTGTTTCAACTTTCAATTGCATACACTAATTACAGTAGGAAATTTGCAAATAAGAGGACTTGATAAAATAAAATTTTCGTATACATTGTCTATTTAAGAAACACCCAGGGGAACAGACCAAATTTCACAGCAAGAAATTGAGACAAGAAAGGTATGGCAAACATGGACTTTGCAACCAAATTCCTAGTTTGAATTAGTCATCTGAATTTCACTTCTCCTCAATACACCTTTAAAACCTATGGCATTGATACCACCCATACCAGGATGAGAGACAACACTCCTTTATTAACAATTTAGCACCTAATTGCTCATCCATTATACTGCAAAAGCCTTTTCTCTACAGAACAGCAACCTGTCCGCCGCCTGTTGAGGTGGAAACTGGAGAGAGATGAACGTGAAATTCAGAAGGGGAATTAGTTGATTGAGGGTAAATTCAAATTCAATTTCAAATCCTGAAAGGATGTTGGAGAGGTTAGGGCAGGTCAACTCTATGATTCAAAACCGTACTGGAGGGGGGACTGTTCCATATCCAGCTCTATGGAAAGACAGGTCCAGTCAAGCATCAGGATTTTCAATCCATTTTCTTTTTGGGTGATGTTGATCACTGTGAAGACTTAGCTTTGAAGAAAAAAAAATTCTGATGTGGAGGGCCAGAACAGACGTTCCTACTACTTTTCACTGAGTGAGAAAGCTTAGAACTGGGTCTGTCATTGACATTGGAAAGGAGGCCTGTCATTCACCGTTCGAGAAGGTTGCATTCGGGGTTCCGAAACTGCTAGGAAAAGATGCACAGGGAGATATGGACTAACTCCCTCAGTCCACGGGGTGGATGGCAATTCTTTTGACCAGCGGTCCCTTGGTTCTCCTCCGGGTTCCAATGAAGTCAGAAGCTTTGATTTTGGGCCTTCAGAAGCATTGCCTTTTCTGAGGAGTACTCAGTTCTACTTCAACGGGATCCCGTGGGAGTTCTTAGTTCTAATTCATAGGTATTAAGGAGTACCCACTTTGGAACACCTTCTGGTCGTCTCTGAGACATAAAAAAATGAGTCTTTGTGTTGGCATGTGGTTCTTTTTGGCTTTGTAAAGGCTTGCCATGGACTTGGGCTGCTTGGGATTGGTTGTATTTTGTGAGGTGGTCCTTTTCCTTGCTTTTGACCTCCCGTTTAATTGGGAGGCTCTTGTTCAGAGCTCTTTTGAGCCTTCTTTTTTTTATGGGTTATCAATAAATTTCTACTTACACAAAAAAAAGAAAAGAAGAAGCATTTTTGTACCTTTCAACTATTGCAAATTTCATTAATAAGAGCTTCTTTTTTTTGCACTAAATGAGGTGAGGAGACTGCTTTTAAATCCATTTTCTGAAAGATTGTCCAATAGTTACACTCTGAGGAAATTCAATCATTGAAAGGTAATAAACCATAAACCACCTGCAAACCTTTTCAACTGTCACATACAAGTTTATTTCCTCCATTATCAAATGATGTACTTGACAAAAGACAACATTTCCCTCCATTTGTTAAGAGACTGATTCTTTTTTACATGCCAAAGTAATGCAATCATCTTGCAGCTAATTCTCAGTAGGTATATTGAGATCCACATATCTTTCATCACAAGCAATTGCATTATCTTATTAAGAAATTTAGGCTGAGAAGAAAGCTTTGCATTTCCTTTCCTAAAGGTGATTTTGCCTTGCCGGACCTAGTGAGGTGGTTGGCATTTGAATTATTTATTCCATCATCCAAATGATAGATGTAACTCCTAGATTCTGTACTACATGGTGCATTAAAGCCTATAATATTTGCAAAAGTTGATGCTATTTACAGTTATATTGAATCATAGCACTGGAGACTGTTATAATACACTAAATAGTATGTAGTATGTCCACATAGAATTCAAATAATTCATCTAAGAACATGATGTAAACATCTACCAACAGGAAGTTCTTGATGAGGGCTTATCACAGGAAGCATATAGCTCAAAACTTTGGATCCAAAATCCGTAAAGGCACGATGAATTATGCATGTAAGATTAAAAAATCCAGTAACAAATGTGGTACATCCTTTAACCAACTGTAATTTCAACTTCTTATAATTACCATTTCCAAACCAAATAGAGCTTCAGCAGAACGTAACCTAGTCTCAAAATGCATACTACTCACCACTTCTCTCTGTTATGATTTATACTTGAAGAATTCATTTAAACCATCATAAAAAAAAAAAAAAAAAAAAAAAGGTTTTTGTTATACTATATTATAAAACGATCCACACCCAAGATTTTAATTCATGGTCAGATAATTCTGTTTTCTTAACAATTTAGTGGTGCAACATCCAATTTTGATGGGCCTTTCTTATCTATCAAACAAGCAGAATCTTGAAAGCAACAAAACATTCAGAACGCTTCAAGTGATATCATTTGGGTGTCATGGGTACTTCTGATAATCAATTCAAGCATACAAAAAGATAAGTATGCTTTGTTTTTTTTTTTTTTTTTTCCATTAGTTCTACTCTTGAATCTTTGCAGAGTCCATGGTCAGTCTTTAAAGTAGGTTAAGATATGAGAAAGGGTAAAATTACCAGTTGGTATAGAGACATCTGGATAAGAAGAGCACCGAATTTGTACAGACGTCGATGGACAACGCTGAAGAACTTGACGGCGTTCATCAATAAACGAGTTCCACCCAAAAGGGCTATTCACTACGAGATTTGCGCACCCCATTTCTTGAAAGCTGAATTACGGCAACGTTTTGCTTCTCAATCTACAGAACCACTCTGTTTTTTCTCTGATTTCCTTCGAATTTCAGGACTGGTATCCTCACCGGACAAAAATTTAAAGATACTGTAGTTCCAGGATAACTCTGGAGAATTTGATATTTAACGTATCATTATTCTCTTTCATTTTGAGAGAATTAAAATTTCAGTTTTATTTCTTAGCCAAAGTCCTTGTCAGTTAATCGATCTATGCATCTCGTCCCTCTATCATTGTTCTGATCAACAAAATTTCTTAAGAAAAAAAAAAAAGTTTGCGGAGGAGAAGAAAGATACTGATCGAGTGAGCAGGAAAATCCGAAATTTTATAGATTTTCTAGAAGGAAATGGTTTCCAATTTAGCAGCTAAGCAGATTCTCCATTGTTTGCATATGAAGACAAAATGAGCAAAAGAAATATTCTTTACGAATGCTGTTATGATTCCCCTCCGTTACGCAGTTAGGCATGCCTCAAGGTGTCGGTATCGATTGATTCGAATTAGTTTTATTTGGTCGATTTTTCGATTCTAATTTATTTTAATATTATTTTAAAAATATACGATTGTCTCTTGTGTATTATGCATAAAAGATAAATGTCTCCTTAAGTTTAAAAAAAACAAATATTTTTTTTAAAATTATTATTAAAATACAAATAGACCTACCTAATTAAAAATATTCCATTAAATATTTACGGTGGAAGACTTTTTTTCTAATGATTAAATTATTCTTTTAAAAAGATGAATTATCTATTTTACCTTTATTCAAATGAGATTATTATTCGCTCCAACCACATTCGAACCCTCCGCCGTTGATACACTTCGCAACTCTTCGAATCCCCTGTAACTCTTTGATTCCCTTGCAACTCTTGGAATGCGTAAACATAACAGCGAGAAAGTAACGGAAAACAGAGCAGATGTTTCTTAGCTCTATTATAAAATAAAACGGAATCCAAGAACGGGACTTGGGACTTGGGACCTGGGAGCTGGAGTTGTTAGCTAAGCTTTCAAAAGCGGTTTATGAATCTTTCTGCATTCGTTTGGGTGCAGCTGGGGAATTCCAAAGGGGTCGCATTGATCTCATACTCTCTCGCTGAATGAATAAAGAATGCAAAAACGAGGGTTTTAGTTTTGGATCAATCATTCTCTTGAGTGTCGTTGGATCATGCGATCCCTCTGTTTATGCTCAATCCTTCTTTTGAATAAAGAATGCAAAAATGAGGGTTTTAGTTTCGGATCAATCCTTCTTTTGACTGTCGTTGATCTCATACTCTCATACTCTCATACTCGCATACTCTCGTTGAAACAGAGCTACGCTCCTGTTTCCGGATCCAAATCGTCTCATCCCTGAGATTCGGGAGGCGTGGCGGCGACTCCACTGGATGGTCGCCATGTGGAGGTCTGATGAATCTGACCCCTCCGTTCGAGCCGACAAGTCGAGCCGACAAGAGAGTGTCGACTCGAACGGAGGGGTCGGATTCATCCAATCTCCACATGACGACCATCCAGTGGGGTCGCCGCCACGCCTCCCAAATCTCAAGGATGAGACGATTTGAACCATCTTCCTCTGTAATTGCGTCTGAATGGGTTCTGGCTAAGCCTTTTTAAGGTGGTTTACATTTTATTATCTTTTTTTTTTTTTTTTTTATGTTCGCATCCTTCCTTTCATAAAGAATGAAAAAAAAAAGAAAGAAAGAAGATGAGAAGTGGGTTAATTTTAGTTGGGGTAGTAGGATTATGTTAGTCTTTTTGACATTAATAGGTTTTTAACAATAATAAAATTTTGAAGATAAAATTGTTCACAAAAAATATCATTATAACACCGTTAAAAATTGGAAACGTTCGTTTTTTCTAGAAACTTTAGAGGGCATTTCTCTTTTAGGCATTGTACAAGGGAGACAAGTACCTTTTTCCCATATTTTAATAAAGATCAGACAAAGGTCAGTTTTCCATTTAATCCATACATTTACCAATTTTAGACATGGCCGATACCATATCCAAATACTTGGATTTAGAACCATGATCTTAAGTACTAGGGATGGCAATCATTGATTTCAGTTTAGGTCTTTTTTTTTTTTTTTTTTTTTGATAATTTAGGCCAGAGGTACTCATTTTATTAGAAATCATACCAGATGTACCTCACATTTCAAAAATCATACCAGAGGTATCTTTTCTCATATTTCTAATATTAAACCTATTTAAATTGGTATCCTCCAAGTTAACTATTAGATCGACCTCAAATTTTCAAGGACTAATCATTTCTTGTTAAACTACCCTTATTTGGTGTCTAATCATTGGTACATCTATCAAAAAAATAGTAAGTTGGAATGCGGAGTTGTCACTGGAGGTGTGTACCATAGTCGAGATTTGTGACTTGGTGATGAGTAATTGTCAGTGAGGAAGGGTCACAAGAGAGAACAAGGGCAGGAGAAGAAGTGGACAATTGAGATATCAATGAGCACAAGAGAATCCGAGTGGTGAGTTGTTACGGTAATGGGATGGTGAGAGAGTGAACCAAAGGGGACCAAGAAAATTATGTTAACAGGGATAAATTTGGAAGTACAAAATTAAAAGGTACCCCAAGTGTAATATTTTTGAAACGTCAGGTACCTCTAGTATAACTTCTCAAAACATTAGGTACCTCTGGTATGATTTTTGAAATGTGAAGTAATCCTGGTATAATTTCTCAAAACGTCAAGTATCTCTGGTGTAATTTACCCTTTTTTTTTTGGGTCGAAGTTTGGGTCCAATAGTAGGTTTTAGTCTTGTACACTCAAGCCCTAAATGGGTCTTGTACTAAGGATGGCAAATTGTTGGTTTGGTCCTTTTTTTTATTGGGTTGGCTTTAATAGGCTCTTATCGGTCCACTATCGGATTGATTTTGGTTTTACATGATTGATGGGCTTTTATTGGTTTACTATTGATTCAGTCTCAGTTCGGTTTTGGTTTTGTATATCCATATGTAATAACATATTGGCTTAATGGGCTTTGTTGGGTCATTATCGGATTGGGTCGGTTTTGGGTTTGGTTTCGTACATGTGTATTAATAAAATATTTGCTTAAATGACTTTTATCGATCCAATATTTGGTTGGTTCGGTTTTGGTCCTATTGGTTTGGACCATAGTTAGTTAAAGCGAGAACAACAAAAAAACAAAATGGGATGGAATGGGTTTTTAAACGAGCAAAACAAGAACGATATGGTAAAAAAAAGGATCAAACATTCAGAGAACGGCAAAAAAACTAAAACGGACGGTATGAGTATTAGACAGATAAGATATAATACGGTACGATGAAAAAAAAGGCAATGTAATCCCATAAATTGAAGAATTATACCTGAATCAGTGGGAAAAGATGGCATTTACAATGTGTCTAGCCATAAAACGATGAGAATTACCACTTTCAATCAAGTAGTTAATTGATGTTTATGTTTGTCCAAAAATCCAAGCATGAATCCATATGGAGAGAACATGGTTAGTTAGTTCGGATACAATAAAAAGTCGAATACGAATACGTACAAATATTAAACGGAGTCAGACTTTGATACAGGGACCAATGATCAGTTTTTAAAAAACGGGTACGACATTAATACAGTATGTGTTTAATAAGGGTTTAATTATGTAGCATATAGGAAAATCAAGACAAAAAATATAGACATATATTCACTATGCAATGAACATCTATAGCATTCAACAAATAAAATATTAACATATAAATAGAATTTATAAATAAAAAAAACCTTTTAATCTAAGAAATCCTACACAAAATTATCATCCCACCAAACATATAAAGTGAAAAACCATCATTCTATCAAACATAAAAACTAAAATATTACTAATTATGAAAAATTTTTACTTATAAAATGTGCAAAATTTTCATAGTAAGTATTTACTAACTATGGGTTCAACACTATAGAGTTTTTTTTACCAAAAAAATAAGAAAAAAAAAATCACACTGTAAAGCTTTTGAATATTCTGTTCATAGTTAGTAAAAACGTGTATAATATGCGTATTATATGTGCACCATTTTTTTAAATGAGTTTTTCCGTATTTTTTTGAATATACATAAAGTCTTGCAACTTTATAAAATAAAATGAAATGTATTATATACAGAAGACCAAAACTCAAATTGGCGGTGCTGCAGACGGTTTATATGTTTGCAGAGTCCTTGCATGCCGATGGCCGTGGAAGCAGAGTCCTTGCACGCCGACAATCGTGGAAGGGATTTAGGGAATAAGTTGATGGGGAAGGGATTTGGGGAACAAATCATAAATCTAGGACTTAGTCGCCGACCGCCGTGGAAGGGACGAAGGGTTCTATTTTACTTTGGGGAACAAAACCCTCGACAATAGACTTTAGGGTTGTTTTTTATGATTTGTTTTTTAATTTATTACTTTTTAATAACTGTCAACGTATTATATGCGTTTAATACGCCATATACGTATTAAACGTGTATAATACATTTCATTATTTTTTTTAAATGTTATGAGACTCTCTCTGTATAATCGAAAAAATACGAAAAAACTCATTAAAAAAAATGGCATGCGTTTAATCCGCGTATTTGCTAATTATGGGGGAGAGAGAGGGAGAGGGGGAAAATTTTATGGTGGCCTACAATATACTTTTGTTATGATCCACAACCCAATGCCCACAGCTCACCCTAACGAGTAATAAAATAATGAATTTAGAAACAATCATGAGGAAGTGACAGCCTTTAATCCAACATCAGTTACATGTAAAAGGCAATAAGAATATAGAACGATACGAGATTAATTAATTCATTACTCATTGAAGATGTAGATTAAAATATAGGATACGATATGGTATGCGTTTTAAACGACAAGGCTTGGAGTATGGAGTATTTTAAAATATTTTTAGGTCAATATGACAATACGCAGACCAAACGGTTGAGTATGGTACGACTGTATGATATAGGTTTAAAACAAGTTTTAACTAATAGAGGTTTGGACATATCAATTGGTCGAGTCCGGTTTCTATTTTTCAACGGACTAAAAAACACAATTCAATTTAATTTTGACCCCCAAGTGACATCCATCGATAAGACTCTCTATCTCACTCACGTTAATTTTTTTTTTCCAATTTATTGGTTTCTTATTTTCTTGATAAACAAGTTGTTTAATCATATGTCATTCATTATTGAATAGGTTTGTATCGGTAGAAACTCAAATACATTGTTTTCTCACGTTTGCTTTAATTCCAATTTCCTCCCAAATGTTCTTAATTACAATTCCTCCCCTACAAAGTAGATTATATTACACTTAAATCCAATCCGTTAAGCATTTTTCGATGCTAACATCTAATGGCTGTTAATTTTATAATGACCAAACTATCCTCCATACGACAAAAAGTACCTGTTTTACCCTCATAACAAAAGGTAAGTCTCTTCCCTCCTTATCTTGATTTCCCTCCTTTTCTTCATTTTGCTCCCATACGAAGAAGTGAAGACATCCCAGGGCCTAATCATTTTTCTCCACTCTCTACCCCTGCAACTTCACCATTGGAATCGAAGTTGAAAAGATGTTACATGGCAGCGAAATTGGAGAAGGTTTGCACCGCCATTGTCGTTCCCCTCTTCTCCCCCTTCCCGAAGGCAAGAGTAGAAACTAAGAACCTTCAACTTAATAAGTATCCATATACACGCAAAATCCCAGAGGATAAACAACTGTCCACTAACAGCCCAAGATTACATGTGATCATAACATTACGAATACTGCAAGAATACCAAGATTATTAATGCAGAACCAAAACTCTCTTCAGAAATCAAAAGAACTAGAACTCCTAGCTTGCTAACTTGTGAGATTTGTATAGAGCCCATGACAAAAGAAGAAATCCGTCGGATCTCTTAAACTTCAGAGATGGAACAAAGAGACTACAGTTGAGAACTTTCTCGATTATTCAATTATGAAGGAATAAAGTTACATTTATACTATGAAACAGAAAAGGAAAAATTACAATATTGCCATTCAATTATGGGCCTGTTTGGGTTGGGCTTTATATTTAACAGCCCCCCTCAAGCGAAGACGTAGATGATGATTGAAGACCGAGCTTGCTGGGGAGAGTCTGAAAAGAACCATGAGCTAGGGCCTTGGTAAATAAGTCAGCCCGTTGTAGATGACCACAGATATAGCTAGGGGAGATGAGACCTTTCTGAATTTTCTCACGAATGAAATGATAGTTTATCTCTATATGTTTGGTGCGCTCATGGTAAACTGGGTTTACTGCAATGTGCAAGGCAGCCTGGTTATCAGAAAAAACATCCATAGTTAGGGATGTCGAAGTCCCAAATCAACGAACAGTCCTTTGATCCATACTAATTCACAAGTAAGGTTGGATAAGGCTCGATATTCTGCCTCAGCTGATGATCAGGATACAACCGATTTCTTTTTAGTAAGCCAGGAAATAGGGGAATCACCATAATAGGTAATATAACCTGTGGTCAAGCATCGAGTGATTGGCCAGCTGGTCCAATCAGAATCACAGTAGCCAGATATAATGGGTTTAGAGGCAGTCGACATATGAAGCCCAAAAGACAAAGTGCCTTTGATGTAGCGAATAACGCGATGTGTAGCGTGTAGATGGGTATCACGCGGTGCATGCATAAACTGACTCAACAAATTAACAACATAACATATATGTTGGGTTTAGTGTCTTGTATTCTGTGAGGGTCCACACAGTTATAAGGGTAGTACTTGTATTAGGGTTTGGGTCTATTACATGTACGAAGATAAACTTATAATTATGGGGGATTAGAGTTTCTAGGTTTGCCTAAATATAGTCTCTATGTGGAAAAATTTAGGTAAGGCTGTAAGGACTGTCAGAGGATTCTCCTCTGACAGTGGAGAGCTAAAAGGGCTGTAAGGCTAACAGATGAGATAAGCCTGTCAGGTAGAGAATTTTGTATACTGTTCTTGGGAATTAAATAAAGTTACTCTTTTCTCTGGTAGATGTAGACATGCCATGATGGGGTGCTGAACCACGCTAATTCTTTGTGTGTTTTTCTTCTTGTTTGCACTCTTCCAATCCTAACAAGTAGTATTAGAACCAAGTTCGACAGATCGATCATTGATTTGTTTTCTGCAAAAGAGGTTATCATTAGAGAGAGAAATAGAAATCAATAATAAAAAAAAAAGGTTGGAGGGGTGAATCCTAGAGGCCAACGACCCTTAGAAGAAGTTGCAGGTGGATGTACACAGAAAGGGCATGGCCCCTGTATTATCCAAAAGTGCAGTCGGCGATGGATATGATGGCCAGTGGCAATCCACAATAATTGGTTTGTTATCGTATGGAGCAGGGAGGGGAAACCTAGCCGGAGATGCAGGTTTGAAGAAGGCAGTTTCTCTGACTGTTGAGGTAGAGTGTCTGCTTCAGGCATTATCACATGTAAGGTTCGTTGGAGGTGCTTCAGGTCAGATTATCGGTGTGGGTAGCTGATGGGGGTCTCAGAATGCCCTGCGACATGTGGTTGCAAGGATGGGACCGAACCTTGAGGGCGATGGTGGTAAGCAAGTTACTGAAGTAGAGGTTATCACTGATATAGGTTTGGCCATGTCAACGGTAGAGTTGCTTTCTAGTCCCTGCAGGGTTTGCAAACTCAAGTTTGATGGCCCATGGTCAGTGACGGCTGGGAGATCGTGATCGGACTAATGAGGCGATGGCAGCAGTTCATGGATCAGGTCGGATCAGGGAGGTTTTTCCCTGGATCCGACGGCGGGGTTTGAATCCCGACACGGTGCACATAATGGCCAGTTTATGCTGCACCGCCGGGTGAAGGAGAACTGGCGGGCTGGGACAAGGAGTCGGATCTCTAGGTCTGCATTGAGGTGCAGAGGTGAGAGACTCGAGTTTCCGGTGCAATTGGAGTTGTAGAGGGCTGGGATGAGGAGTAGGATCTCAATGTCTGCATTGGAGGTGCGGAGAGAGGCTCGGGTTCCTGATGCAACTGGAGTTGTAGGAAGACTATGAGTGACGGTAATCTTTTCGATGATGCTGCAGCAGTGGGAGAGATGGAGTCACTTCACATCGTGCGGCGGTGAGCTGTACGGGACACCCGGACGGGGTTGGGCTATGCTGCTTTGGGTGTAGCAATTTAGCAGAGACTAGTTTACAAAATGAACATTAATAGGTTTTCTTCAAAGTGGTTTGTAGAATCCAAATCAGGTGGAGATTTGTTGGGTTTGTTGTCTTGTATTCTGTGAGGGTCCACACAATTATAAGGGTAGTACTTGTATTAGGGTTTGAGTCTATTACATGTATGGATTAAACTTGTAATTATGGGGGATTAGGGTTTCTAGGTTTGTCTATATATAGTCTCTGTGTGAAAAAAACCTAGGTAAGGCTGTAAGGGCCGTAAGAAGATTCTCCTCTGACAGTGGAAATCTGGAAGGGCTGTAAGGCTAACAGATGAGATAAGCCTGTCAAGTAGAGAATTTTGTAGACTGTTCTTGGGAATTGAAGAAAGTCACTATTTTATCTGATGGACGTAGGCATGCCGCGATGGGATGTTGAACCACGTTAATTCTTCGTGTGTTTTTCTTCTTGTTTGCGCTCTCCTAATCTTAACAATATATTGGGCTTGGTAACCGTGAAGTAAATCAGGCACCCAATCAACCTTCGATATGACATCGGATCAGAAAGTAAAGTGCCATCTTTAGTTGTGAGTTTTTTATGTTGTTCCATTGGTGTGGGCACATGCTTACTTCCTAGAAGACCAGAATCTTATAAAATATCTAAAGCATATTTTTGCTGGGTCAAGAGTAAACCATCTGAGATTGAAACGACCTCAATGCCCAAGAAGTACGTCAGTGTCCCCAAGTCCTTAATTTGAAAGTGGTGTTGCAATTGGGCTTTGGTCTTGCATAAATGGGCTTGATCAGTACCAGTGATAGGAATATCATCAACATAAACCCAATATAAATGTCTGTGTAAGCCCATTAATGTATGTGAATAATGACAAGTCAAACAAAGACTGTGTAAAGCCCATAGATAAAATTGCATCAACCAGCTTCCTAAACCACTGCTAGAAGGCCCGTTTAAGCCCATAAAGAGATTTTTGTAGACGAAAAGCCATGCCAGGCTCAAGGAATTTGCCATTGTGAAGATAACAGGAGGTGGGGACATGTAAATCACCTCATCAAGATCCCCATGTAGAAATGCATTTTTCACGTCCAACTGAAATATGGACCATTGTTTAGAAGTGGCCATGGCTACTAAGCATCTAACAGAGACCAATTTGGCTATGGGTGCAGAGGTTTCATGGAAATCAAAACCCTCCAATTGGGTGTACCCTTTGGCAACTAATCGTGCTTTGTAGTGTTTGATAGAACCATCAGTTTTGTGCTTTATCTTATAAACCCATTTACAGAGGAGAAATATTCTCTGACTTTGTGGGAGCAGCCAAAGCAATAGATTCAGAGGAGAGCTGAGCGGTAGATATGCTTCGGTTTCTTTCCTGAAGGATAAGGGAATATACCTTACCAACTATTGACAGCGGCTCCATGGTGAGTATTTGGGTGCGAACAGTGGCATGGATGTCTTTGAGGCTAAGAAGGAACTGAAAAACCTTCTCAGTCTCTGCAGTGTTGATGAACTTGGAGAGCTCACCGCAGATACAATTGGGTGCATCAAAGTGGGAACTCAATTCGTCCCAGAGAATCTTTAAGGCTGAAAAATATGCAGACAGAGACAAGTGGTCTTCATGAAGTAATGGTATCTAAAGTTTGAGCTCGTAAATGCAAGGACCATCATCCTGCGCGAAGCGATTCTCAAGATCAACCCAAAGATCCCAAGGGGTTTTGACGTAGAAGACGGTGTCACGAAGATCCGGACTAAGGCTATTGTACAATCAAGACATGACCATATTGTCAATTTGATCCCACGCAGTGGCCGCAAAGATATCAGAATTGGCGAACTTATTTTTTGCACTAAGGACAACCCTCATCGTACGATGCCAGGTTGGAAAATTGTTATTAGTGAGAGGCTTGGTCACAAGAATATGACCAGGTTGTCAGATGGGTAAAGAACAGACAACGAGATGGACGAAAGAGCAGGGGAAGACTGAGATGCAGTAGTCATGAAAAAAAATCTTGCAAGTCTGAGAAAACTTGCAAACGAAGAAACAAGATAGATCCAATGAGAGATGGGAGTCATTGGAAGAGATGGATGGGGAACTAATTTTAATGAAACGTTAAGGTCGTATTAGTCTTTTAGCAATAGAATTGATTTTTAATTAACAAAACATTCAGGGATAGAGCTGTCCATAGAGCATTAAATTTTAAAAAATTTTAGAAAAAAAATAACAATTGTAATCGTTAAGAACATTTGAGAGGTAATTGTAATTTAGATACACGTGAAAGGGTAGCTGTAAATTTTCCTTATAAAGTTTTATTTTTATTAATTAAAGACAGGGTTTTTCTCACAACGTAGGCTAATGTAAGCAACCGGCCTTACCCAAAAAAAAAAAAAAATGTAAGCAACCGGACCAATGAAAACGTGAGACAAAGTCATTCACAAGGGGATCACTTTTGTCAAATGGGAGATTGTTAGTGTAGGTCCCAGGGCTCATTATTTAATTTCTTCCATCACGATAACCTTAAAATTTGGCTATATTCCTCAATCATTCTTAATACAAGAAAGCATGACAGAAGAAATGAAGACTCTCAAGAAAGAACGACATTTGGGAACTGGTCAGGTTATGTAAGAGGCAAACTTTAGGTTGGCTGTGGGTGGGTACATATTCTGAAACACAATGAAAGTTAAGGGGGTATTTGGTAATATTATAGAAGTTGGATTTTGATTTTTAGAGCATAAATGGAGTATAAACCTGTTTGGTAACTTGGTTCGGATTTTTGGAGAATCCATGAGTGAACCGGCTCCAAATGAGCTCTAGAATCCAATTTTTGAAGCATCAAATAGATGTTTTTCGACTTCAGAATACAATTTTAGAGTAAAAATCACCCCACACCACTACTACCACCAACTACCACCACCAACACCACAACCCACCAGCCACCACCGACCACCGCCACACCCTCCACCACCCACTGCCGCCACCACAACCACCACCACCACACTGCCACCACCCACCGCCACCACTACCCACCACCACCCTCAATCACCACCCACCGCCACCTACCATCGCCACCACCACCCACCGCCACCAACCATCACCACCACCACCAGCCACCAACCACCAACCACCGCCACCACCACCTACCATCACCACCAACTATCAGCCACCACCACCACCCCTCGTCGCCACCACCACCAACCACCCACCACCGCCACCACCATCCACTACCACCCACCGCCACCGCCACCACCACCATCCTCAATCACCACCCACCGCCACCTACTATCGCCACCACCACCAGCCACCACCCTCCACCACCACCAGCCACCCACCGCCACCCTTTACCACCACCTCCCACCCACCATCACCACTCACCACTAGTGCCACCATCCGCCACCCCCCACCACTACTTTGGAGTCCATGACTAAATTAGGTTAACAAACATATTTCTACTCCCTCATACTCTTGAATCATTTTGAAGTTGGAATAGAAATTTAAACTAGAAGTAAGAATCCCAGAGTTGAAGTTTTATCAAACAGCCCCTAATAGTTCTATCGAGAAGGCAAAGGCTCGTATTGGGGTGAAAGCTTTCACACAAACCATGACACTGATTATCTAGAGAAGTTCGCTCCTTCGGCCTAACTAAACTATATTCCATATGAGTCATTCTGTTAGTTGTAGCTAACAGATCTTGGCCACTACATGAGCTGAGGTACATAGCAGCCGAATGTGAGCACCATCTAAGAGAACATGGGAAGGTATCCCAAAATTGATGTTGTAGGGATCCATTTTTTCCCCTTTACTAAATGCAAACAAGTTTGAATTGAATCTTTTGGAATTAGAGATGTAAATAGATAGTTGAAAATCCAGATTCATTTTGTATTCACATCCGTTTAGGGGGATCTGAATCCAATGTGAATTTAGATAATTTAGCTAAGTTTCAGATGTGAATTTCGATATCACACAAATGGATCGAATATAATCCAATATGTTTAGGTACCTGCGCACAAACTTGAATTCTCACATATAGGGTCATTCCATGTAGAAATGTAAATTGTAAGATAACAAATAATGTGAAGTAGAGAATAAAATTATAATTTTGTGTTATATTTGTGTTTTTGGATGGTTATATTGTACATACATTTTAAACATAGTCTGGTGTATACTGTATTATTTCTTTCCGGATTCGAATAAAATTTTAACCCGATATCCAGTTAAGAATCAAATTTCTTTTTTACACATACGTCAAATTTCAGATCAAATTTGGCTAGGGTAATTAGTAATTGGATTCAATTCGAATGGTAGTATATTCAATTCGAATTTGATATATTTACATCTCTATTTGGAATTCACATTCCAATGACAAGTTTACATACTAATTCCAACACTTGAATTAGATGGTTAAATCCAACAAACCACATGATTGTAAAAAGGATATCTTTTTATGTAAATACATGAGATGAGTAAAAATTGTAAGGGAGAAGGATTACTGTGGGTTTGGGTTTCCTACAGCCCCTGCAGTCGTATCTAGGTCATTGAGAGCACATCTACATGTGCATCTAATACAATCCAACGGCCTAGATGGGATTGCAGGGATTACATGGCTGCAGAGGATCCAAGCCCGATTACTACCCTAGATTATTTTTCTTATTCTTTTTCACATGGGGCAGTGAAATGATCATCATAGTTAATCTACCAAACATCGATCTTGTCCTCTAAGGTTCTCTTTGGTTTGTATTATATAATGTATTATGTAATACATTATGAAATTTGTAATTGTTTGACATGATTTATAATGTCTATTTATAATTAAAATAAATAGATATAATGCATAATTTACAATGTTATAGTTGTTTATTATTTAACATATTCTATATATATGTTTTGTTTAGTGGTACCAACGTCTTTTTTACTCGAATCTATTATCATAATTGATTTGTCACAAATAGCTCATAATACATTATATAATACAAACCAAAGAGAGCCTAAGGTTGGCTTCGTTTGTTTTAATTTAAAATTTTTGGATTGAATTTAACTCTCTTTAAAACAGGCAAACCAGATAAAATATAAGCAAATTCAGATCTGTTAGCTCTCTTAATTACAGCATTATTTAGCCACCAGCAGCTTATGCTTGTCCCTTGGTTGGTAAGTGTTAGGTTTGTGCAAATGAATATTGCTTAAGGAGCTCAACCCTTTGCCGGTTGGCATCCTAAAAGACTATCATCATGCCACGTGGCTATGTTTGGTTATCTAGAATTGTAAGTTCTGCAAATGAACCTCCTAAACAAGAAAAAAGAATTTTCCATTGGAAACCGTTTTTTTTTGCATTATTTTCCATGGCAAACCCAATGGTTTTGAACCATGAGGTATGACTTGGACCAAAGGCACTAAACAATCCTTACGGAACTCATATAGACCACATAAATCATGATTTGGATTTTATTTCCACTGACGGCGTACCTATAATGTGCGAACCACTTTTACAGTTGATCTACTTTGTCTACTTCCGAGAGTTTTTTTCTCTCATGAACTCTTTTTGTGTTCTTAAGAAAAAAGAAAAAATAAATAAAAAAAAAGGGAGACAAGAGAAGGGATCCATGGTATTAAATCTAGCTTATATAGAGCATAAGGACCTTTTGTTGCATTGCTAGCCAACAGTGAGGGGATCGAATAGTAGAGTGTATTGGATATGTGTCCCAATTGTCACTCCCTGTCATTTCGGGGGAGGACAGAGGAGATGCCGATTTTGGATATTAATACGGAGGGCCTAGAGTCTTTATCTCATGAACTCTTATTGTGTTATTAAGAAAAAAGACAATAGTCGGCCGGATGTGGGAATCGGATGGTATTCCCAATCTAGCTTACTGTCGGCCATCCGGACCTTAGGTTGCATCCCTCCTCCCTAAAATACAGAGAGAAGACGATTCGGATCCATTGGATATGTGTCCCAATGCACTCACTGTCAGCTGACAATGCTACAAAGGATCTAGATTTTGTATATTGATATAGAGAGCCGAGGGCCTAGGGTCAAAATTTTGTTTTATCAAGAGATAAAATTAAATGGGTTTAATTCAAATCCGACTAAATGACAAGATTTAATGTCATTGATTTCTATTAATGTGTATTCATTAAGTCATCATAGAAATCACAATGTACATTCACAATGTACATAGGATAATTTTGGTGTTTAAGGAAAAGCAGGTATTGTACAAAATTGGATGGTTTAGACAATTGGTGACAATTGGCTTTTCTCATAATTCAAAGTAGAAAATTATATAACTTTTATAACTTTGCATTGGGAAAATCTTGTTTTCATGATAAATACATTGTAACCAAGGCTTTCATGCATTCTGTTACCTGCATGGAAGAGTGATTTCGTAAATCCAACCATTGAAAATTTAAGAAATGATCTCGATTTTTCACATGTCACCTTACTTGTAATGGTATATATACCATCCTATGCATATAGGTCCATTCACTTCCTTATAGCCCCATACATATTTTTTTGTACTTTTGAATCTTGAATTTTGAATTTTTGTTTTGTATATGAACAATTTTAATTGAATTGATACTTGACATATGAATAGAAAACCATGCATGGAGTTTCTCGTTTATAAAATTTTAACCCATCTAATGTACATTGGCATAAAAATGCTACGTGATTATTAAAATCAAATATATCACCAAAGTATGTAGTGATAACAAGTTAAACCCTTTGCATTTGGTAGTTGGTAACATTATATTCCCTTTTAGGATCTGGATCTTCTCTTGTCATTCAGCCTGTTAGTTAGACATTGAATTAGTATAATGCATTGGCATGTATACTGAGCATCCCAGCCTGTTCGTTCTTTGACTGGCGTAATTGAGTGATAGGAGAAGATCCTTTTCCACTCTTCTTATCTTTCACAAATAATATACGAGGAAAAAGAAAAAGCTAGTACGACTTTTATTAGGGAGATCACCTATTATTGTTGGACCACTTATTGACCACCTTGCATTTGGGACCACAATACGTTTTTAAGATTTGCCTTAGACCTACCTTGACAAGGGGATATGAGATGTGGTCAAGACCTAAAAACCTGAAATTAGACATGAGATCAGTCTCCATCAATTTGAATTAGATCAAAATGGACGAAAACCCTAGAAAATAGAATATGGAGTAAGAAGCATAAAATTTACACAAACATGTGATTTTTTTTAGCTTTGATTCAAAAGTCTTGAAGATCTTGCTACAAAAGATAGGTTTGATTTATTATCTGATACTTCATTGATTATCTGATACTTCACTAACTAAAAGAAGGGAAAATGACGTAAAAAAGAAGATGAAGATCTAAGAGCATTCATAGTATTTACGTTGAACAGGAATTCAAAGACACTTACTATAACCACAAACTTCAAAATAACATAAGAAAAATGGTTGGGTTGAAGCAATCAATATCGAAGGCCTTTCCATCGTCTAGAGGAGGTGTGAGCTTTTGGGAGGTTTTGTTGGGGGGCTATATTTAAGCTCCTCTTGGGGAATTGAATTCTTAGGGGTTTAATGCCTTCCATCTTGTATGTAAATGTGTCTCTTAGTGATTTTCCCTCCCATGGGGTTTCTGTTAGGGTTAAGTTTCTCCATTAGAGAGCTGTTGTATTCCTCCCCTTCCCCTTTTCATTTTTCAGTTTTTTCTAATAAATGATCTACGCATTAAAAAAAATACCTCTTGGACATATTGTGTCCAAGAAACCCTAACATATGCATATCGCAAAGAGAGTCTTTGGATCTACTCATTTCCAGTCGACTACTTGGCCGGCCGGTCTACTACCTAGAACACAAGAACAACAGAGAAACAAAACTAACAACTCATACCTAGAATACATGAACGATAAACAAACACAAGAAAACCATCTACAATATATATATATATATATATATATATATATATATATATATATATATATATATATATATATATATATATATATATATATATATATATAGGGGTGAAACAGGGTCGGGTTGGGCCGGGTATTTGCAAACCTTATTCTACCCAAAAAAATTTCATGCTAACCCAAACCCTACCCTACTTTGTCAGGATATTACATAACCTCAACCCTTATCCTACCCTGGCAAGATATTACCAAACCCTACCCTACCCTGATTTATCCTGATCGGACCGGGCCAGGTCGGATTTACCCTGATTTACCCCGAAAACATTTTAACATATAAATGTCAAATATTTACAAGTATAAGACATGAATGATTATCAAAAAGAAGAATACAATAACAAGATTAATGATAACTTAATAAAGATGATCAAAATAAAATAAAACACAACATAATAGAAATATAGAGTAATATAAAAAGTAAAAACATTCATGAGAATTCAAAATAGTAGCATAAAAGATAATGTTAAATTGTTAATAAAAAAGTCAGGGTCGGATAGGGTCGGGCCGGGCTCTACCCGAGGCCTCAACCCTAACCCACCCTTACCCTGACAGGGTAAAAATTACCCTGTACCCTGATTGGATCCTATCAGGATACGGGTCAGGCTAAACCCTGACCGGGTTCAGGACGATTTTGGGCGGGCTCGGGCCTTCAGGGCAAGACTTTCACCCCTATATATATATATATATGATGTCAGCGAATCTTAAGCTAATATTTTCAAGCCAAATGATCAAATCCTAACAAAAGAGAATTGAATCTCCAATAGATTACTATTTTTGTATCTATGAACATGGATAGTATATAATTCCTAACCCTGATAATTAATTTATTCTACACACCCAGACAAACGTGTCACTAAAGTTGGCCTTATGTCTCTATCAAGAAGAAATGGACGTTCAACCACCTCCCTCCTTGTCTCTCTATCCAAATTGTCTTACCCCTAAAATGACACTTTATGAAGAATATTGAAAGGAGCTTTAAAGTCTACGTGCATAATTTTAGGAAGAAAGTATGGATCCCTAATTCCAAACTTAAAGTCCTTTCATTAAAACAACGAAAGCAAGGTCTTTCTAAATGACATTGGTCGGTGTCAACAACCCATTGACACTGATTCCATTTCATGAAATGTCATTGTGTTATATTTTTTTTTTCTTTGAGCCGAGAAGGGTTTTAGGTTTTTGCACTATTTGGCAGACACCGATTGCTAATGTCATCAGTCATTGTCACCCACCCCACCTCTATCTGCCCTCCTAACTCCTCTACCTCCTCATATGTCACAAGTTTTATTATTTAATCTCAAGCTCACCATTCTTCCATCAATTCCTTGAAAGCTAGCTAGCTAGCATCCATGGCAAAGACTAAGAGATTTTGCATTCTTCTGCTAAGGATTCTAGCCTTGTCTGCAACTCTTACAGCTACCATTGTCATGGCAACAAGTAGTCAGACTACCAGCATCTATGGTATATCATTTGAAGCTAAATATAGCTTTACTCCAGCCTTCAAGTAAGTACTAACTGATCATATAAAATTGTTTTCTCTTCTAGCTCCTCTTTTGTTTTGGTTACTAAAATCTATTCTAATTAGGTTTTTCATGATTGCTAATGCAATTGTAAGCGTTTATGGGTTTCTGGTTCTTTTTCTTCCTTCAGAAAGTTTGCTTTGGCGCTTGGTTGTAGCCCTTGATGTGGTATCTAAAATTTAACTCTAACTCCTATCTGTTTTTATATTTTTAATGAAGATTTACTAAATGGGTTTTTATGGGTTTTGTAGATTATTACAATGCTAGTCACTTCAAGCATTGCTGCAGCCTTAGCTATTGCATATGTGGGTAAGAAAGGGAATGATCATGCCGGTTGGCTTCCTATCTGCAACCAAGTTCCAAAATTCTGCGACCGGGTTACCGGAGCTCTTGCTGCTGGTTTCATTGCTACAATCATTTACTTGTTCATTCTTCTTCATTCCATCCATACTGTCCTCAATCCACTTCTTGTTTAGTGAGAGTTTAGATATAGATAATTACTTAATTTGGGTTATTTCTCTTCTTTATCTGTTTTTAGTTGGTGGAATAGATGTATTAGCATTGGGGGAAGGAAAAAAGGTTATGTCATGTAATGAACTGCATCACTACTGCTTGAGGTTGTACTGGTGAAATCACTGTTAATGTTTACTGTAATTCATATCATATTGTAATTAGATTAGTACTCCTACTGACTATATATAGGGTATATGTTTTTCGATTCCAGCAACAATTGTATATTGATGAAAATGCCCTTGAATTGTTTTCCCCCTCACCTCCTATTGTTAAGTATTGCGATTTGAACCGAGTTTTTCTCCACCCATGGTGAAGAGTATTCTTTTCACCTTGGGCTTCCGTTGGTGAAAGATGGCAATCTAGGAACAATTCGGGGTGGGATATCCATGGAAACAAATCCTCTCCCGCCCGGCTTTTTTTTTGGGGGGGGGGGGGCTGCCTAAAGTGGATTCGTGACACCTGGCATAGAGTCGATCCAATGATCCCTGATGCATAAGTAACAGCAAAACGGGTCGTGTGAGAAAAGCTCTTTTTCAAATTCCAGATTCGTTTTCAACTTTCATTCAACCACGAAACCCAAGCTGCAGCTTCACATCCCGATTTCGAGAGAGAAGAAAGTTGAGAGGAAGAAAGTTGAGAGAAAGAAAGAAGAAGGCAGGAAATCGAAACAGGCAGGAAATCATGAAGAGAGAAGAAAGTTGGGAGAAAGAAAGAAGCTGCGGCTGTGTTCAAGGATCAAAGCTATCGGTAGACTACGGCTGTGTTGTGGTTTCTTAAAAAGAAATTAACCACTAATCTGAAAAAAAGAAAAAAAATTGCAATAAAATGTTAATTCAGTCATTCTTTTTCATCAATTCTAGAAAGAAACCACTGCTCTGGGAACAATGATTGTATCTAGTTTCAAGTTGAGTTTGGAATTTCAGCAATTATAGGGTTTTAGAGTATTTGGTTTGAGAAAGCCAAAAGTGAATTTTCAAAATTGAGTTTCAATAGTAGATTTCGAAACAGAGGTGCTACGGAAAAAATAAATATCATCATTTACTATGAAATCCCCTCCCCCACCCCCCAAAAAAAAAAAAAAAAAAAAAAAAAAAAACCCATATAACAAGGGCTTCAATCATCAACATAAAACATTAATTGAATACCAACCTTTGCAAACTCACTTGTAAATTTACATGAACAACAAAAAAATCAATCTGAAGTAGTAACAACTAAACGAAAAATAAATAAAATTTTCCGTATTATAGAAAAGAAGATAGAGAAATCACCTCGTCTTAGGAAGGGATGTAGGAGTAGCTAGCAGTGATCGTAGTGGGAGTAGCGTCTGGGGAAGGGATTTGGAAACGACCAGATTTGAGAAAAAATTAGGGCATTTGGATTTCAAAGAGTTGCAGGCACAAAGGTTCAGTAGAAAACCCAAAGCGAACCCTAATAAAAGTTCCCGTCTTCTTTCCCATTCCCCTTTCTTCGGATTTCTACCCTCTCTCCCCTCTGCCCTCTGAGATTGGATTATGAGATTACCTAAAACGGCTTTGGTGCACGATCTCCTACTGCGCTTTCTTCTCTTTGAAATGATTTCCCGCCTGCTTCTTTCTTTCTCCCAACTTTCTTCTCACTCAAAGCCGTGAAGTTGTAGGTCACAGGTTAATGTAGGACGTGAATGAAAGTTGAAAATGAATCTGGAATTTGAAAAAGATCTTTAATCCCGTGCTTTTCCCACACAACCCATTTTGCCATTACTTATGCATCAAAGATTGTTGGATCAAGTCCATGCCAGGTATCATGAATCCACTTTAGGCAGCAGACTCTCTTGCCCAAAGCCGGGCGGGAGATGATTTGTTTCCGATATCCATTGGGTCACACTCCATAGTGGGTCCCACATCACATGCATGATGATAATATTCAATGTAGAATATAGGGAAATTTTCACCTATCACTCAAAAAGCTTTCGACAAATCACCTACCACCCAAATTACCGAAACATTTATCAAAAAGATCTAAAACCATATAACAGAGCCGTTAGTTGCTGATGTTAGCTGTTAGAAAATTCATGAATGATAATAATACCCTTATTGTAAGGGGGAAAAAAAGTTTCCAAGAACGTTTTGATCAGAAATTCTGTCTTCAACAACAACGACATCCTCGCATTGGTTCTTCTTCAGAGAAGAGTTCCTTTTTTCATCGGATTTGGTTCTGTCCCAAACGCCTCCTCTTTCTTCTCTTCTTCTCTTTCTTCTCTCGCTTTTGCAATCTTTGTTGGCGTCAATTTCTTAGCGATCTCTCTTTCTAGTTGGGAGATTTCTTTCTTTCTATTTCCCTGTGTGCGTGAGATTCCCTTCCTTCTATTTTCCAATGTGCGTGATTTCTAGGATTCTCTGTGACTCCGATTGCTTCAAAGCTGTCTTTTTCGTTTTCCTCTTTCTTACCTTGATTTATACTTTCTGTCCTTGATTCTTTCTATTATTCTTCCTTCTTGTATAAATATTATTCTTTCCTCCTTCTTTTTCTATAAATATTAGTCTTGCTGGTCAGAAGCCGAGGTTACAATCTGATATCTGCATTTCGAAGCTCCGTTCTTGTTTCGACTTTGAAGTTTCTCAGGGTTTTGCAACATCTGATTCCTGCTTCACTGCTTGCATTCCCATTTGTCTCAGCTTTTCTTATATGGGTCCTCTTTCTTCTTCTCATTTTACAGCTTTCTTGAGTTTCCATTTCCTAGTTTTATAGGGTCTATTGTCAACCAAATTATTGCTTATTATTCAGATCTCAATTACTTATTAAAGTTCCTTCAGGCCTTTGTTTTGTTTCTGTCCTGTTGTATCCCTGTTTTATTATCTGGGTTCTCTTCACATCTTTGTCTGCTTCCTGCCTAGCTTCTTCTTTTTCCTATCTGGGTTTTGTTTTTTCTCTCCTTTCCTGCCTAGTTTTCTGTTCATCACCATCTTTGCTTTTTTTTCTTACAATTCTCCATCTGGTTTTTATTTTGCTGAGAGAATTGGTCTAAATCAGACAACTTAGCTCCTTCATAGCTGTTGTTGTCATTGTTATGATAAATTGCTTGGAGACCATGCTGAATGCTCTATACGCTTGAATTTTGAGCTTATTATAAAGTACTGAAGCATGAAGTGTTTCTCCAGCTTAATGTGAGCAAGCTATGGCAGAAGAAATTCTTTGAATCCCTGCGCAGTTCGTTGATACAAAACCCTAAATAGGGTATTGAAACATGCGGAGCAAAGATAGAAGAAATTCTCAGTTTTTAAATCGATTCGAATCTCACGGACTCAATAACAAAACCATCATATTTACTAAACGATTCAAAACTATGATCCGGAGTTAGGGTTTCTCTTTTTTCCTTTTTTTTTTTTTGATAAAATGTTGCAGAGAAACAGAGAGGAAGAAGAAATAGGTATAAACGTCTACATACAATTTCAATTCTTTTTCGTCAGTTAATGGATTAACGTTGGGGAAATTTGGGTGGTAGATGATGTTTTTAAAAAACTTGAGTGATAGGTGATTTGTCGAAAACTTTTTGAGTGGTAGATGAAAATTCCCTATAATATATGTATGTGCAGGTGAATTGAACTCATAAACAAAATTCAGGGAATAGGGTCATTTATTGAGGCTAGTCCTTTGTTTCTTTTACATAAGATTTATAAGGGTTTGGACAATCATTTACTTCCTTGGCAGGTCGAACGTGTTAAACCAAAAATTAGGTATTACAAAGGTTGGGTCTATTATTGAGAGGGGAGTGGGGTGAAGAAAATAAGATGAACCTATCAATACACAAGCTGTGGATTAGCTTTAACTAATATTTACCGAAAATAAAAAGAAAAAAAAGGATTAGCTTTAATTAATCTCTTGGTTGGGATACTTTGTTAATTTGTTCCACGTGGAATATTAAATGCCTTAGGCATTTAGCTTTGTTGTATAAATTGGTTGACTAAAGTGTTGAGTCTTTAAAAGAAAAAAAAAAAAAAAGGTATTGGGTCATCTTTTAGGGGTCCACGTGTCACCAGGTGTCCCTGCATTTCTGATCTGCACCTACTACAAAACGATTCTCACCAGTGACCACCTTATATATGGATTCAAATCTACTCCTCCCAATTGTTCTAAAAAGACGGGAACACCGCCGTCAGATGGTCAACATGTGGTTTTAGAGAGAATCTGAGCCCCACCTCTGAGCTGACACCCTCTGTCGGCTCAACTTGTCGGCTCGGTGTCGTCTTGGACGTAGGGCTCGGATTCTCCCAAGAGCCACGTGTCGACCATCCGACAGAGGCGTCCCAGACTCCTAGTCCTCCCAGTGGGGGGGAGAGAATGTGGATCCCCTTATATATGGATTGGCTGATTCATATGATGGGGAGACAAATTTTTTAGGGAAAATTATTTAGATCTTTTCTTGACATTTCGTTTATCATGTGGATTTTTTCTAGAACTTATTGACTTATATGTATCTCTCTAAAACTAGCAGTGTTAACTTAAACTTTTTTCTAACCAAAATATCCTCTATTTAGTTAAGTGAATTCAAGTCTATTTTACCAAAATTAACTCGTAAAGTTTAAATAATTCACTGGGAAGATAATGATGTTGGTGCAGGGAAGGGCATTCTTTGAAAAAAAATCACCCTAAGTTGTCTTAAATACTATTAGGGACAAAAGGGTAATTCAATATGATAAGGGTATTTTTGGTATATAAAAATAAAGTACATTTACATAAGTAATTATCGCCTATTTCTTAACGGATTGGACTAAAGTATTATAAGTTTCACTTTACAAGGGAAGTCTGTGTAAGTCAATAAGTGTTAGAAGAGGTCCATGTAGTAAACGAAATGTCAAGGGAAGGTCTGAGTAATTTTTTCAATTTTCTAATATATTATATGGGTGAAGAATCTATACGCTAATGGGGTATATTAGAATCTTACATATTGTGGAAAAAAGAAACTACAGAAAATATCAGTAACCAATCATTTGGGGGAAAGAGAAAAGAGATTCGAATTTCAAGGAAGAGAGATGGAAATTGACCCTTGAATCCAATTTTAATTCAAATTAGGAACAATCAGTAAAAAGCCCTAGCTAAAAAAAATTAATTTGAATCGGTGGGAATCGAGATCGACTAGAGTTAAATCCAACTTGAATCAGCCGATCTGATCCTGATTTCAAGAACCCTGGGACTAACTGCAATGAAAGCCATCTTCAGGTATAGTACTTCTATTGTACTTTTGAAGGAGAATGGAAAATCTCCTGATGTTTCAGATCTAATTTGCAAATTTCATGTACATGGAATGCCTTTGATGGAGTGGAACTAAAGCTGCAATGCCACGAAGGTAGCTCTCAAGAGACAAATAACCTGGAGTAATGAGAATTTCACTCAGAAAACAACCAGGCTCTAGGAAGTAATGATGAGAATCACTATTCTAAGTAAAGCTTTTTGGTTGGCAGTCTATTTTATAGGACCACACACATACCATTATGAGGATTGAAGTCACAATATGACAGTCATTCTCCTTTTTTTCTTTAAATTTTTAATTTTTTATGATTTACCCTTAAACTTATCTTAATCGACTTAGCACAAGGATCCACATCCTCTTTACTCTGAGGTTCGGTTCAGGACGAGAGGAGGTGACCTTATTAAATGGCCAACACTTGGGACTCAGGTGAATTCGAGCCGACAATAAGTTGAGTTAACAAGGGAGTGTCGACTAGGATGGAGGGCTTTTACCCGAGCCCTAGGTGTCGGCCATTTAAGAGGGCAGCCGCCTGTCCTTGGGAGGAGAGGATTTGGATACCTTAGCACAGTATCTTTTGGAGAATCATAGGAATATTAATGATGACAATATATATTTTTCTCAAATTACAAGATAACCTATGCACACACGTGAACTTACAAGTCATACTTGAATATTATGAAATATTAAACCCTGCTTGTAAACATTCAAGAAGGTTTCAAAGACTATTTCGTATTTCTAATGAGTATTTACTAGGTTAATGGCTGTTTGAAAGAGAAAAGTTAATGGCAAGCACAGAGAACATGATTGTGGAGGAACAATTATCGATGGTTATATTAATGATGGCTTTCAATGTTAGAAACAATCGATGTATCCAAAAACTGTTTTAGTATTATGGTGAAACTAAGGGTGCCAAAAATGAAATTGAATCGTGTACCAAATCGAAACGTTTAAACCGAAACCATAAAACTGATTATTAAACGGTTTGATTTTGTTTTATAAAATGACCCGTTTAAACCAATTATTTAGAACCATTAAACCAACTAAACATTTACTTTAATTTATTAAATATCTATATTTGTAGAAATATATTTTATTTTAATACTTTCCACATGACATATTTCTAAATTGTAAATCCACTTTTTATTACATACACAACTAATTACATTCCGTCAATTATTACTATGCACGTTGAATAAAAAATTAATATATGAATAAAGAAAACTCCAAAGTCCACAATATTTAAGCCTCAACCGAACAACCATGTAACAATGTCTTTGAGTGGCACCTATAAAGTCCTTCTTAATAAGTTGGGGCCATGTAGGAACAACCCAAGAAACATACTTTAATATTAAAGTGAAATAAATTAGTTACCTTTCACATTGCTTGCACTCACCCGTTTGATGGCGAGAGATAAGTTTTTTTATTTTTTTGGATAAATAGATCCTAAAGATATTTGAATTTATTCCTTCTTAATTCTAGGTATTGGTCTTCACCAAGTAAACTATCCCCTTGAGATTACGGAGATGTAAATTACTTGTGACATTCTGATAAAATAAATAAATAAATAAATAAAACTTACTTGTGGCATTTAACAATGTTTTTCTTATAGTTAATAATTTATTATTTCTCTTGTTGTAACCCTTAGGTTTGCGGATTAATCACAATTATTTGTCCATCAACATCAACCTCTGGGTATAACATGGCCTGATTCGGCTAGAGAAGCTTGGCTCAAGTACTACATTGATAAAGGTTTATGTTTAAAGGGTTTGTGATCATCAAGGTGGTACTCGGTCAATCCGATACCCATTTGGATTGGTAGTACAACTAATAAATGAATGACACATGTTTGTATAGGATTAAAAAAATAAAAAATAGATTGAATTGGTATCAATGTTTGTTGATACAAATATGATAAAACCAAACTTGAAACCTAAAACTATCAAGGGCCTGTTTGATAAAATTTCAGATTTTGAATTCTATGGATTCTGACTCCCAAGGAGTCATTTTGGAGTAGAGACTAGAGAAATTTCTACATTTCCTTGAAGAGGTATAGAAACCCCTTGAAACTAACCTTAGTTACGATGCTATCATGAAATCTGGTACCATCTCTAGTTGATCTTCTTGACTGTTAATTTGGAATAAAACAACCAATCACTAAAGATACAAAATCTCATGCAAATGATATCCATCAATAGATGGACTAATAAAGTAAATTAAAATCATTATAAAAAAAAGTGAATGGATACTCAAGTGTGTTTATATTTCACCACAAGAAACTACAAATGGATCAAATTCATTCAACATGCTATTAAATCAAATGAATAGTGTGTGAATAAAGTATGAAAATAGGGATAGAGTTGTGCTTGTGCAAGCTCCTACCTTACAAATCAATCACATCAACAATGATAACATGCAATTCACTCTGTCCCTGAAAGTAAGGAGGGGAGTATTATATATTGGAAATAACAACCCATAACTCTATTAGTCATCCAAACCTTGCTTACTTACCACAAGTCCTTTGGTCAATTTCAGCACACCAAATAAATCCCCTACATTCTTTTCCATTTCACCAACAAACTTGCTAAGCAATTCAGGCCCATTAACAATCTGGAGTTAAAAGGAACGAGTGATGATCAAAAACCGAAAAAGCATATAAGCATTCCGTGATGATGTCAAGAAAGAGCGACATTAGCAGCTAAACTGCCAACATTATTCAGAAGGAAGAATAGACAGAGGAAATGTAAATAGAAAAATAATGGGTGAGAGCACCAATTATTAAGAAAATGGATTCCAAAATGTGGCCAAAAATGCATATTAGCTAACCCCCCTCCTCCTTTGGGGGGAGCGTGTTGTAAATCTTAAAACAGAGAGAGAATGACTTAAACCATGTGCTTAAAGAGAGAAAATATAAGGAAAACGCAGTAAATATATAGGAAACAAATTAATAGATTAGAATAGTACATGAAACCACTATTCTGGTTTGAAAGAAAGGGGGGATGTTTGGTCAGAGAGTACCACATAATGGTCTTCTATTAAAAATACATGAGACCTTTAAGATATAACTCTTTTCCAATATTTAAGCCCTACTGAAGTTACTACCAATAAATAGAGACATTAATACCCAAAGTTTAGGTGCTTAGAAATGGCAATGATCCAATGCTTCAAGTGCAGTTCAGTTATGAAGCATTTGTATCCACCTTAGTAAGCTCCATCCATTTACATGCATTTTTGCCTTTTTAAGTACAATATGAAAAACAACAATTCAGTCAACCCTATACCTTTGGTTCTCTCTTTAATATTTTTCCAATCTGACTAGCAATAAGAGTCTTTCCAGTGCCAGGAGGCCCAGGAAGTAGCATTCCCTTCACATGCTTGATGCCCAATATGGAACATCAAAAGTTTTTGTAATGAGGAATACAAATAATGAAATAATAGAAGTAAGTGTTTAGAATTGAGAAAGTTTTAAATTATTAATTGTAAGTAGAAATTACTTGTTGGCTACAGAGAAGGCTAAAAACAAGAGGCAAATGCTTTTTGAAATATATCTGCAAGTTCTGCACTTAGACCACCTGTACCCAGTGATTGAAAGTTAAACTCCTTATGCCTGAAGATGTTGCTGCTGGTAGTTTTTTGTTGGTTTACAATCTGTAGAATCCAGTTTAAGATAGTGATCATTAGGATAAATCCCCTGTCAATCCATTTCCAAAAACAAAATATATTCCCATCACTTTAAAATTGTCACAGTATCATCAATAAAATATTAAGCAAACAAAATCTAAACATTGAAAAAGAAAAAAGTAAGCACATGAAGGTGACTCTGTATCAGGATGGCATTTGATGCTTCAAAAATAAAATATGTAGCCTTTGCTAGCATTCCTCTTTTGGCGAATTAGAATTTTCATGATCATTCATAGTAGCCTAAGTGACAGTAAATATATAGTTGCTGTCATGATATTTAAACAAAACCTTTTGTCCTTCAGTCATGACTTGCACCACATAAAAGCATTTTTCAGATAGATATACAAGAAATTCATATGCTGCCCATAAAGAAATAAAAGAAGTAATAAGCATCACTCAATTTACATGGATGCTAGACATGGATATGGCGTGTTGGATTGGAGAAACCCCAAAAAGGTTGGATTTTGGAACTCATGGGTATACAAAATTAAATTTTTTTTAAAATATTTTTAAAGATATATAAGCTACTTATATTATAGAAATAATTTTATGATTGCTATTAAAGGGGGCATTTAAATATAAAAAAAGATAATGCATATAAATATAAATACATTGCACACTTGAAGTTCAAAATTTTCTTAGCTTATGCCCAAAGTATGTTCTTTTCTAAAATTAGAGGTTTTAAAATGGTGGTTTTATTTGGCTAGGGACCTTTTGTCTATCATATCAAGCACCTTTTTAAAATTCAAAGAGATGCAAAGATAGTCAAACAGAAGTCTATACTCAATACTCTATAGCATAACCATTTTACATGTAAATAGATCAAAATCAGCCCTTAAGTAATCTGACTATTTCTCTCACCCTCCCTCCTACCCTATGGTAGACAAACTAAAGATGCATAAGTATCATTTACATTTGTAACAGTGCTACTCTTTATATTCCATAAAAAAACAAAAGCCAAGGAACACAACTCAACAAGAGAATTTTGTTCTTCTACAATGACCTCCTTTAATTTACTTTCTTCCCATTAATGCCCCCGCATTACAGGAAAAAAACGCTCGTTTGGGTACCTTTAAGAGCTTTAAGACTATTTACGTAATTAAAAGAACTCAGTATGTCCCTACCCAATTGTTTTTGCTAGGTCCTGTTTTTGCTCTCTTTCTATTCTATATATACAACAGGAAGAAAAGGGGTTACACTCTAAGAGGAGGGTTACTTGATCTGATGAACATATCCTCATTCAATCATGCAAATAACTAACAGAACTTATAACTCCAACTATATCATAGAGCAGGACGACATCACATTTTCAAAGAACTTTAATTAGAAAATAGACATCCAAAAAAATGCTAACAAACACATGCATATATGATATAAGAGAAAACTTGCAAGAAAGTGGACTTAATGCTAGTTGTAACTTTTACCGGTCAACAAAGCTTTTTTGAAGTTGTTCGACCAAAAGTTTGGCATTAGTCTGCAAAAAAGTTGTCCATAATCAACTTCTATAGTAAAAACTTTTAGTAGGCAAATGTGCACGTCTCAATTCAGGAAATCAAGAAGACAAATTAATTAAGTAGCAAGCTGCATTATTAGATTGAACGATTGAAAGATTGAGATGCAAGTATCATTTACAAATTTAATATTTTATTGCCAAAAGTAAGACACACCATGCTATCCAAGCAAAAAGCATACATGTATGCATTTTGTCCCTTACTCCTCCAACTCCAACTTCAATTCCAAGTTGAAATTGTCAGGCGGGACAAATCTAAGTAGAGCATTACCACAAAGCGACTATAAGACCAATAAGTCAAAAGCTCCAGAGCTGATAGAATAGGTTAAATGACATACCACTTCATAATTCAAACTTATGATCTGGTGGTTAGTTCTGATACCAAATGTGATGATCTAACTGATACACCAAAAAGCTCTAGAGCTGATAGAACGCTTTAAATCAAGTCATTTAATCTATCTCATACTAGGTTGGTTCAATCAGAACAATATACAAAATTCATAAAAACTTTATTTAACATAGTATCCATGACAATCATGGTCATCCCAACATTTCCTAATCTCTCCTCCATTCGAATTTGAGTTTCTCGATAAAAGATTGTTGTAATTCACAGATTCAAATACTAAATAGTTGAAAGGTCAATGACATACCATAGTTTGACTCGTTATTTAATATTAAACTTACTTTCTAGTCCAAATCTTTGACGATAGAGTGGAAGGATGTACTTCGAATTTGAATACGTCAGGTACTACCATCTACACCAATACTAGTGGTAAATTGTCAAAAAATCGAAGACATTCATGTAAAGATGTTTACTCAAATAGTACTAGTAAAAGTGAAAAGTCGTAAAGACAGAATTCTTTACTGCTTCACTTCCCAAAACATAAACTATGTTGTTTCGAGTTTTTCAGAACATGTTATATAACAGCCACCAACAGCTAAAACAAAACATTATGTTATGTGCCCAATGGGGCCCAGTCTAGTGTATGAGTGCTAGATTGGACCAACCTAGTATGGGATAGGTTATATGACTTGATTTTTAACGCGTTCCATCAACTCTGGAGCTTTTGGTGTATCGAATAATTCATAACATTTGGTAACAGAGCCAACAACCAGGTCACGAGTTCGAGTCGTGTTGTGATATATCATTTAACTTATCCCATATTAGGTTGGTCCAATCCAGCGTCCATACACTAAACTGGGTCCCATTAGACACATAATATACCACCATGCTCTGTAGCTGACGTCCTCGGTGGCTCTCACTCTAGGCAGCTCTTACTCTGGCGGAAAGTAGCCATTTTCAAGAGGCTGCACTCTGCCCAGGGTCTCGGCCTAGTGGTAGGTAGCCATTTCCTGATGGCATTCACTCTACTCCAGGTAGCTTTCTCGTACGTAACCCTCTCCATGACTTGAACTCATGACCTAGTAGTTGGCTTTGATACCAAATGTTATGACCTAATCGATACGGTGAAAGTTCCAGAGCAGATGGAACGCGTTAAATTAGGTTATTTAACATATCCCATACTAGGTTGATACAATCAAAACAATATGTAAAATTCATAAAAATTTGATTTAACATAGTAACCATGATGATCATGGTCATCCCAGCATTTCCTAATCTCTTTTCTTTTCAAATTTGAGTTTCTCGGCAGAAGAGTGCCATAATCCATAGATTCAAATACTAAATAGTTAAAAGATCAATGACATACCATAGTTTGACTCGTTTTTATTTGATATTAACCTTACTTTCTAGTCCAAATCTTCGACGATAAAGTGGAAAGATGTTCTTTGGATTTGAATATGTCAGGTACTACCATCTATGTCAATACTGGTGGTAAATTATCGAAAAATCGAAGACATTCTTGTAAATACGTTTACTCAAATAATACTGGTGAAAGTAAAAGGTCGTAAAGGTAGAATCCTTTACTGCTTCACCAAAACAGAGACTGTGTTGTCTCGAGTTTTCGAAACATGTTGTAAATAGCCACCAACACCAGAAACAAACAAAGTATGTTAAGTGTCTAATGGGCCCCAGTTTAGTGTATGGGCTCTAGATTAGACCAACCTAGTATGGGATAGGTTAAATGACATATCACTACGTGACTCGAACTCATGATCTGTAGTTGGCTCTAATATCAAAAGTTATGATCGGATTGATATGTTAAAAGCTTTAGAGCTGATGGAACGTGTTAAATCAGATCATTTAATCTATCCCATACTAGATTGGTCTAATCAGAACAATATGCAAAATTCAAAAAAACTTGATTTTAACATAGTATCCATGACAATGATGATCATCCCAACATTTCCTAATCTCTCCTCCATTTGAATTTAAGTTTCTCGACAAAAGATTGTTGTAATCCACAGATTTAAACAATAAATAGTTGAAAGGTCAATGATATACCATAGTTTGACTAGTTTCTATTTAATATTAACCTTACTTTCTAGTCCAAATCTTCGACGATAGAGTGGAAGGATGTTCTTCAGATTTGAATATGTCAGGTACCACCATCAACGTCAATACTAGTGGTAAATTATGAAAAATTCAAAGACATTCTTGTAAATACATTTACTCAAATAGTACTTGTGAAAGTGAAAGGTCGTAAAGGTAGAGTCCTTTACTACTTCACTTTCCAAAATAGAAACTGTGTTGTTGCGAGCTTTCAAAACATATTGTACAACAGTCGCTAACATCTGAAACAAACAAAGTATGTTATGTGCTTAATGGGACCCAATCTAGTGTATGGGTGCTAGATTGGATCAACCTAGTATGGAATAGGTTAAATGACCTGATTTAACCCGTTCCATCATCTTTGGAGCTTTTAGCGTATCAGTCATGTCATAATATTTGGTATTAGAGTTAACCACTAGGTTAAGAGTTCGAGTCATGCAGTGGTATGTCATTTAACCTATCTCATACTACGTTGGTCCAATTTAGTACCTATACACTAGACTGAGCTCCATTAGGCACATAGCATACCATCACGCTTTCACAACTGACGTCTTCAATGGCTCTCACTCTAGTAGTAGGTAGCCTTTTCCAAGAGACTATACATTGCCCCAGAGTCTTGGCTTGGCAACAAGTACCCATTTCTTGATGGCTTTCACTTTATTTCAGGTAGCCTTCTTTTAATTATCCCACTATGTGACTCAAACTCTTGACATGGTAGTTGGCTCTGATATCAAATGTTATGACTGACCTATACATCAAAAGCTCCAGAACTGATGAAACGCCTTAAATCTGAAAATTTAACCTATCATATACTAGGTTGGTCCAATCAGAACAATATACAAAATTCATAAAAATTTGATTTAACATAGTATCCATGACGATCATGGTCATCCCAGCATTTTCTAATCTCTCCTCCATTCCAATTTGAGTTTTTTGACAGAAGAACGCTGTAAGCCATAGATTAAAATACTAAATAGTTGAAAGTTCAATGACATATCATAGCTTGACTCATTTCTATTTAATATTAAACTTATTTTCTAGTCTAATTCTTTAATGATAAAGTGGAAGGATGTTATTTGGATTTGAATACGTCAGGTACCACCATCTACACCAATACTGGTGGTAAATTATCGAAAAATCGAAGACATTCTTGTAAAGACATTTACTCAAATAGTACTGGTGAAAGTGAAAGGTCGTAAAGGCAGAATCCTTTATTGCTTTACGTTCCAAAACAGAGACTATGTTGTTCTGAGTTCTTCGAAACATGTTGTACAATAGTCGCCAATATCTAAAGCAAATACAGTATGTTATGAGCTTAATGGGGCTCAATCTAGTATATGATGGACCTTGAATGACACTGAGAGGGGGGTGAATCAGTGTAAAAACTTTTTCCTTAATTTTTCCTTACTGCCCAGCGTTGATGATGAACCAGACTGTTACAAACATATAAACGTATGCAAATCTACCTCGCTACCACTCAGTGGTCAGGTCTACCAGATTTACACACCCATCCTGCAGTTCATTCCACGCACTTCACAAAATACAGAAATAAAGCATTCCACAACACAGAAGAATTACGTGGTTCACCACCACAGTGTGTGATGGCTAATCCACGGAGTAATGCCCAATGAGCTCTGTATTTACTCAATACTAAACTTTTAGCCATTTACAGGACAAGGATACTCGTCCTATATTTTCTCAGCATAGAACTAAGATGGCAAACACTGTCAAGGTTCAGGCTATTCCAGCCAGTGTCCAGCACCCACTAAACACAAATCAAAATGATAAATTTTGGGGCTTATAGTGACCCTACAATTAAAACCCAAACTAGCAAGACATTCAATATTCTTTTTGCCTAAGCTAACATACAATAAGCTCCCATACAATGTAGGCATTTAATATTCTCAACCTATTTTAGCATACAAGGCATTGATTCAATAAATAATAAGGGAGTTGAGAAAGTCTCACAACTGATATTTTCTGACATCTGAAGACATATGCAGTGTTTCAGCAATTTCAATGGACCCTCTCACAGCCATTAATGTTGGAAGAACTGATCCCTTCAAATAATTTCTTGCTCATACACCACCTCTCATTCTGATAGTCAAACAATCACTTGTTGTTTTCAACGAAGCTCCACCATCCTTCAAAAATCACAGCAGTGCATCAATATAGGCACAAATAGAGATGATGAGTGATTGTTTTCTCTCCCCCAAAGCCAGAAATCATCGATAACACAAGTATTCCTCTTTTTTTCTTCTAAAACCCTTTTTTCAGATATTTTTCACGCGGCCACCAACCTCACAGACATTCTCAATTGATAGAGAATTCAAAACCTAGCTCGGAGCAATTTGGATCGTCGGATTTGGCCTCCGGATGGTCAAGTTATAGCAAAAACAAGTTCGACCAATTACATAAATTCAAATGGAATCTTTGAACTTCATTTGATGTAGCCGCGAAGCACCGAAGCCGCGCCGCCGCTAACATGGCAGGCGCGGTGTCGAGATACGATTGGATGTTGAAGGGATCCTCAATAAAGACCGTAGGATCAATCTGAAAAAGGCAGGATCTAACATGGTTCGTCAGATCCGAATAGTTTGCGTTACTTAAAATCGGACAAAATGATGGCCTTCGGATCTGGATCCATGCGCCGCTTAAATGTATGCGCGCAACACCAAATCAAGGTGACATCTTCATATAACTCAACACACCTTATTAACTTGCGCCCAGCCAATGGGTTTCTTCGCGGGAGCACCTAACAACGCCGACTGAGAAGCACCTTAGCCCGCGTTTATCTTGACCGTGAGATCAGAATCAGAAGATCGCGGCTTCATCTTGACCATTGATACAGACTCTTTGCTTTTACGAACTACCCAAAATATCCCTGAAACACAAAAGAATGGCCTCTGTAACCATTCAAAGAAGTTGTTAAAACTTCTACAGAGTGGATTTCCAGAGAGGTTTTCTCTCTCCTAGAAATTTGTCGAACACTTGGAGACATGCTGTATGCGGGAGGGAGGAGGCCAGCGCGCGCTGTGCTGCCTTGCGGCATGGCTTGTGCGCAGCAGCTGTGTGCGTGTGCCATGGCTGCCTACGGGCTTTGCTGCTGCTTGCTTATGGCTTGGCCTGCGGGCCTTGCTGCTGCTTGCCTATGGTGTCGCGGCCCTCGGCCCGGTTGGTTGCCATGGTGGCATGCCACCTAGGCACAGTGGGTCCCACCCACACCTAGGTCCCAAAATTTTCTCTCTCCTCTCTCTCTCTCTACAGGCTTCTCTCTCTTCTTTCTCTCTCTATAGACTCCCTCCATTTTCACGCTTCAGAAGGTATCCAACACTATGATAAACACTATCACATCACCTGTAACAAAACCACATCGCCTGTAGGGTCCGTAGACACTATCTCTCATCAAACTTGGCCCAGTTAGCCCAATATGCCAACAATTACAATACGAGGGCCAACAGTATATGGGGGCTAGATTGGACCAACATAGTATGGAATAGGTTAATTGACCTGATTTAATGTGTTCCATCAGCTCTGGAGTTTCTGACATATCGATTAAGTCATAACATTTGGTATCAAAGCCAACCACCAAGTCATGAGTTCGAATCACGTAGTGGTATGTCATTTAACTTATCCCATACTAGGTTGGTACAATCTAACGCCCATATACTAGACTAAGCCCCATTAAGCACATAATATACCACCACGCTTCTGCTGTCGATGTAGGTAATTCTTTCCAAGGGACTGCACTTTGTCCTAGGGTCTCGGCTTGGCAGCAGGTAGCCATTTCCTGATGGCTTTCACTCTACTCCAGGTAGCTTTATCCCAAGTAGTACTCTCCATGATTCGAATTCGTGACCTGGTAGTTGGCTCTGATATCAAATGTTATGACCTGACCGATACGGTAAAAGTTCTAGAGCTGAAGAAATACGTTAAATCAGGTTATTTAACCTATCCCATACTAGGTTGATCCAATCAGAACAATATGCAAAATTTGTAAAAACTTGATTTAACATAGTAACCATGATGATCATGGTCATCCCAATATTTCTTAATTTCTCCTCTATTCAAATTTGAGTTTTTCGACAGAATAGTGCAGTAATCCACAGATTTAAATGCTAAATAATTGAAAGTCAATGACATACCATAGTTTGACTCGTTTTTATTTAATATTAACTTTATTTTCTAGTCTAAATCTTCGACGATAGAGTAGAAGGATATTCTTCAAATTCGAATACGTCAGGTATCACCATTTATGCCAATACTGGTGGTAAATTATTGAAAAATCAAAGACATTCTTGTAAATACGTTTATTCAAATAGTACTGGTGTAAGTGAAAGGTCATAAAGGCAAAATCCTTTACTGCTTTACTTCCTAAAACAGAGACTGTGTTGTTCCGAGTTCTTCGAAACATGTTGTAAAATAGCCATCAATACTTGAAACAAACACAAAATGTGATGTGCCTAATGGGGTCCAGTCTGGTGTATGAGTCCTAGATTGGACCAACTTAGTATGGGATAGGTTAAATGACCTGATTTAACACGTTCCATCAGCTCTAGAGCTTTTAGCGTATTGATCAAATCATAACATTTGGTATTAGAGCCAACCACCAGGTACGAGTTCGAGTCACAGAGTGGTATGTCATTTAATCTATCACATACTAGGTTGGTCTAGTCTAGTGCCCACATACTAGACTAAGCCCCATTAGGCACATAACATACTACCACACTTTCGCAGTTGATGTCCTCGGCTGTTCTCACTCTAGGCAGCTCTTACTCTGGTGGTAGGTAGCCCTTTCCAAGTAGCTACACTCTGCCCCAGGGTCTTGGCCTAATAGCAGGTAGCTATTTCCTAATGGCTTTCACTCTACTCCAGGTAGCTTCTCCCAAGTAGCCCTCTCCGTAACTCGAACTCGTGACCTAATGGTTGGCTCTGACACTAAATGTTATGACCTGATCGATACGCCAAAAGCTCCAGAGCTGATGGAACGCGTTAAATCAGGTCATTTAACCTATGCCATACTATACTAGGTTGATCCAATCAGAACAATATGCAAAATTTGTAAGAACTTGAATTAATATAGTATCTAAGATGATCATGGTCATCCCAACATTTCTAAATCTCTCCTCTATTCGAATTTGAGTTTCTCAACAGAAAAATATTGTAATCCACTGGTTCAAATACTAAATAGTTGAAAGGTCAATGACATGCGATAGTTTGACTCGTTTCTATCTTTTATTAAACTTACTTTTTAGTCCAAATCTTCGGTGATAGAGTGGAAGGATGTCCTTCGGATTTAAATACGTACCACCATCTACACTACTGGTGGTAAATCGTCAAAAAATTGAAGATATTCTTGTAAAGACTTTTACTCAAATAGTACTACTGAAAGTGAAAGGTCGTAAAGGGAGAATCATTTACTGCTTCAATTCCCAAAATAGAGACTATATTGTTCATTTGTTTTTCGAAATATGTTGTACAACAGCTGTCAATACCTGAAATAAACACAATATGTTATGTGTCTAATGGGACCCAATTTAGTATATGGGTGCTAGATTAAACCAATCTAGTATGTGATAGGTTAAATGACCTCAGTTAACGCATTCCATCAACTCGATCTAGAGCTTTTGGTGTGTTGGTCAAGTCATAACATTTGGTATTAGAGCCAACCACGGTTCATGAGTTTAAGTCACGGAATGGTATGCCATTTAACCTATCCCATATTAGGTTGGTCCAATCTATCACCCATACACTAGACTAGGCCCAATCAGACACATAACACAATAAGACACGAATAATATAATAAGATGATCAAACAAATACTTACTAAGACTATGGTGGTTCCTTAATAGCAGAGCTGTAGAGCACTCACTGCAGTAGCGAAAAAAAACTGAAGTGAATGGATTGTGTTTTTGGAATATCATCTCTAATGTGCCCCATTTAGATACACTGCCTGAACTTGAGGAGAAGAAGAAGAGGCTCTGTGACAAGTTTCTCTCTTCTCAAAATCAATCACTAATACAAAGCTTTTCTGAAAAGCAAAATCTCAAGTCTTTGATACAGTGTGGGCTCATGTCATAGGTCAAAACCAAAATCGCAAGTCTCTGATACAGTGGGTTCATGTACTAAGTTACCTGTATACCCCAGATGCAGCATGGCCGTCGAATTAAAACACGGCACGTGGCCCGCATCTGGAGGCTTTTTAAGATTGAGATGTTCTAGACCATGCCCATTGGCTCAAAAACCTACCTTACAAACTTTTTTTTTGAATCAAAACCTAGCTTATATGTAGCTTGGGGTTGCTAGGGTAGGCCTAGCCTAAGGCCTAATCTGAAGCGTAACCCAGCTTGAACTTGAGTTGAGATTTTTTGGTCGAGCCCAGTCCATTGGCTAAAACCCTAGCCCAAGCTTGAAAATTTTGGACAAGTTTCGGGTGGGATTGAGCTTTTTGAGTCCAATTTACACATCTATATGTATGGATGTATGTATGCTTGAAATTCACAAAGATTCTTCTTCAACAATGGAGGATTTTAATGCAGTGTTTGAGATATGTTGAGTCTCTAATAGAGAGACTATACTTAAGTAAGATGGAGAAAACATTCCTAATATATAATGAAAATAGATAAAGAGCAAATATTTCCATTCCAACCTCAAAAGTCAAAATACATAATTGACTAAAGATCATATTCCAGAATGAACTGCATTCTATACACATTCCATGATCCAAGAATGAGAATTAACGGTGTTAAGTTGGTACCGAAACTATATACTGAATCTAAAACCTACTGTTTAAAATTGTAACGAATCAAAGACCCAAATTTCAAGAGATAGATATAAGGACACAAGTGTGTCTAATCTTAGTTTAAACCAGCCACCAACTTGACCTAGGTTAAACCTCATTAGACACTTACTTCCAGGAATAATGGCCCACAAAAACTGAATTGGGTGTTGTCTGAACGAAAATTGACAACCTCCTACCGACAGCCATGGACAAATGGACCCCGTATGTACCCTCAAGCTACTCCATCATGATCGGGCACTGGTTGCACAGCTGGGGCCAATCTTATGTTACACTCGCCTGTTACTCGTGTAATATTGATTCTAGGATTTTTTGCATAGATTCTGGCCAGCACCAAATTGGATCAGATTTGTTGGCTGATCGTAGAAAAAAAATCCTTTTATCTTGCTCTGTTCTTTATTCTTTCTCTGCGTCTATTAATCACATTTGTCAGGAACAACACTAGAAATTTTTCACCAACAAATCAAGATCCTGAGAATAGGGATGTAAACGGATCAGATTTGAATCGGATACACCATCTTTTATCCACTACTTTATCTGAATCTGATGAATGTATAAAAACTAAATTCGAAATTTAACCAGATAACTGGCTAAAATCTGATTCGAATCCGAAAAATAGAATTAGAATACAAATTGCAAGGAAAATGAGAAAAAGAAAAAAAAAAAAACCTTACTTTAAAACAAATATATAGCTTACCCTAAGAAATTAGAAATGAAAGCTTAAATGGCTATATAATATTAAGGTTATATGTGTCTTAACTCTTTAAAACTTAAGGTTATATGCGTCTTAACACTAGGCTAAACGGAGCAGATATAATCTTGACCATCTTGACTCATATCTGAATCCGACTACTGCTATCCAAATTCGAATTTGAATCCAATTATTTGAATTCGGATTCCCCTAAACGAATGTGAATTCAAATCAAACCCATATTTTCAGCTATCCATTTACATCTCAAGATTCAAGAGGATATTAAAGCTGGGGTTAAAGTTGTGGCCTTCAAAAGGCCATCGTCAACTGGAACTAACCATCTCATTTTTAGATGGGATTTAGATATCACCTGAGGATCTCAATTTTTAGGTTTTTTTGGTTTCTTGGTGGGATTGGTTTTAGGATCCTCACTATGTTTGGGTTAAGGATTTTCCTCTTGGTGTTCCTTTCTTTGTCTCCAGTCTTCCATCAATGATGTTAGCTTGATTGCGTCGATGAATAAAATATCTATTTATTTAAAAAAATATCTGTAGAGACAGATGGGGACCACCTGTTATATGTTTAGGAAGTTTCATCGTTTTCTCAAGTGAGCCCATTCTTCTCATTTCCTTATCATATTTATCTTCATATCATTATGTGGACATAATCTAAACGTCTTGGACTCAGGTTTTGTTTGCATTGACACCGGTTTGTGTCAAAAGCCTTTGACACTAATTTATTTTTTTGGGATACACATTCAACCTTGAAAATAAAGATATTATGGGAACTTCAAAGATAAGAAAAGAAAAATCCTTCAATAAACACTTTAGAAGGTCTTCTTTCAGAGTGCACCGGGTAATGACATCTTAAATTTTTTGGAACAATAGCAGTGATAAGTTGAAAATCATTTTAGCCGATGGGTTCTTAATTCCCGTTGCCAAAAATTTATTTTTGATTTAAAATCCCGTTGTCGAAAATTGCTTAAATCACTTTTTTACCCAATTTAAAAGGATCAAAACGTTATCAAAGTCGGGAAGTATATACTCTTGCATGATATTTCACGATGAGATTTTTTCTCCCATCGTCGGCTAAAATTAATTTTTGGCGACGGGAACTTAGATCCCGTTGCCTGATCCCGTCGCCAAAAATTTATTTTTGGCATCGGGAACTAAGATCCCGTTGGCTAAAATGATTTTTGACGACGGGAACTTAGATCTCGTTAGCTAAAATGATTTTAGGCGACGGGATTTTAGATACCGTCGGCAAAAAATCATTTTCAGCATGGGAACTTAAATCCCATGGGCTAAAATAATTTTCGATGACAGAATTTTAGATTCCGTCGCCAATTCTTGTAGCCAAAAATGCTTATCGTTGTAGTGTAACCACCACCACCACCACCGTCACCACCCACCACCACCACCGCCACCGCCACTGCCACCACCCACCACAACCCACCACCGCTACCACCCACCAACCACCACTACCACCACCACTTTTCTAGATTTCAGTTAGGGGGATAGTGTTTATCAAACATGTTTTTTTTCCAAAGACACTCTGGAATCTATTCTAGAAATGCAGTATCAAACATGTTTTTATTCCCAAATAATCCTAAAGTAGCTTGAAGTAGAATCTAAATTCTAAACTGGAATCCAGAATCTAGAATCCAAAGCAAAAGTTTTGTAAAACAGAACCTAAACCTCCACTGAAAACCCCTCTGCATGGAAACTTTGTCAAGGGGATAGTAAAGGAGGTAGCTTATGGTCCCAGCTTCATTTAGACATCAATCTCATCAAATTCTAATGGATTTTGAAAAAGATGGGGCCACAACAATCCATAGATATTAAAACAAAATGTAATGACAACTCTGTTGTCGATATCTTCGTAAGGCAAGCTCTATCTGTGTCGTGTAGGGCATTTTGGATATATTCCACTCCTTAGCTTCAGGAAATATGTAATTCTAAAACCTAATCAGCCGGCTGGAGATGATCTTTTTCCTACTTTCCCATATCCTTTTACATATCTAAAACTCACTATTCTCTAACATTGTGTGCCCCATTGATGAAATTGATTTCACACATTAAATGGTGTGGCTTGGGAGATTCCCCCATGCTGATGGCTAATGAACCCTTCACGATCCCCATCTTTATAAACTTGACATCTCATAGATTTCTTAAAAATATAGCAATAGGAAAACTGTGTCAAAATATATTTTTGGTAGTCAACATTTTTTTTTAGCCCGGCACAATTAGTTCAAATTCTTTCATTAGTGAATGTTTTGGCTCTTCTGCAAGTTTTAGCCCCATACTCAGGGTGTGCCATGGGGGAATATTTCCGCAATAAAAGAATGCGCACATTAATAATCTATGATGATCTTAATAAACAAGTGGTGGCATATCGACAAATGTCATTATTGTAACGCAAACCATCACGCCTTAAAGGCTTTATCAGAGGATGTTTTCTATTTACATTCCATCTTAAAATGAGCCACTTAACGATCGAATCAGACTACAAAACTAGAGAGAGAGAGAGAGAGAGAGAGAGAGAGAGGAGAGGATGTATCGGGAATTTCATTTTAAAAAGTTGTTTCTATCATTCAACCGCCATAATCAATCTTCATGGAAAGGGAGTAGGGTCATCGTTATATGAACACAACAATGGCCAAAAACCCTATCATATCCAGACTCCAGTAGCATCAGTAGGTCAATCCCGTGTCTCATGCAGCTCAAACCGCAGCTCGGCGATGAGCAGCTCCAACTTTTGATCGGTTAAACCAATATTCCTCAAGATTTTTTTGGGCCTTCTTGAGAGTCAAGTCTGAGGTAAAATGGGAAGTGCTGGGATATGGGCTTACAAGCCTTATGGGGCCCAATTAAATGGGGCCCAACTTTAATTGATCCGGCCGAGTCTTGACTGCTTCTTGACTATAAGTGAGTCGGCAGCATCGGATAAACAACTTTCTTCCAAAGGGACAAAAACACATTGCCTCAAATCAATCGGTTCGTTTGGGCGGCTTTCGCTTCCGTCTCTCTTCCTGCGCCAAGGGTTTTGCTGCAAACTCCACAGACATTTACCTGCAAAAAACGGACCTTCAGATTGAAATTAAACTAAATGAGGGAACAAGAACAATTGTATAAACTTGAAATTTGTTCAACTAGAAATCGAGGATCAAGTTGCTAGGGTTTTGGTTTTTGTTTTTTTTTTTTTGAATTCTGTTGTCTTTCGCAAATTAGGGTTTTCTTAAGCTAAAGCCAATGTACGGGGGAGACGAGTACGATCCTACTTTAAGCGATGAAGGCGAGGAGATCACGCAGGAAGATGCTTGGGCTGTCATCAGTGCTTACTTCGAAGAGAAAGGTCTCGTGCGTCAACAGCTCGATTCCTTCGATGAATTTATCCAGAACACCATGCAGGAAATCGTCGACGAGTCTGCTGATATCGAGATTCGTCCTGAATCTCAGCATAACCCCGGCCGCCAGTCCGATTTCCTCGAGGTCTGGTTTTTTTTTTTTTCCTTCTTGTCTTCGCATTTTCATCAAAATTGGATTTTTGGGAACCTTCGTTTTTTGTTTATGGCTGTACTAAGTTTTGCTGAAATTCTACTCCTGTAATTAAGTGCAGACTATTTATAAAATCAGCTTTGGACAAATATACTTGAGTAAGCCAATGATGACGGAGTCGGATGGAGAGACGGCTACTCTGTTTCCCAAGGCTGCGAGGTTGAGGAACCTCACCTATTCGGCTCCCTTGTATGTGGATGTCACAAAGCGAATTATAAAGAAAGGGCACGATTGTGAAGAAGTAACCGAGACGCAGGAGTTCACTAAAGTTTTCATTGGAAAAGTAATGAAGTTTTTTTAGTTGCTGATTGACGGTTAGTGAATTGGGCTCTCTCTGTACTTATTATATGTTAAATTTCAGGTTCCTATAATGCTCCGGTCGAGTTATTGTACATTGTATCAGAATTCGGAGAAGGATCTCACAGAGCTCGGGGAGTGCCCGTATGATCAGGGTGGGTACTTTATTATTAATGGTAGTGAAAAGGTGCTGATTGCACAGGAGAAGATGAGCACGAATCATGTATATGTGTTTAAGAAGAGGCAGCCTAACAAGTATGCTTATGTGGCTGAGGTCCGATCAATGGCGGAATCTCAAAATAGGCCGCCCAGTAGTATGTTTGTGCGAATGCTTTCTCGAGCTAGTGCCAAAGGGGTAAGTGCTTGTTCTAGGGCTTGTCTTTTGAGTTTTCTGTTAAATGTGCTTGAGATATTGAATTCATCTGATGCCTTATCGTTTGAGATTCATATGCTTTATTTGCTATATCGCTTTCTTGTTAATTCAGGGTTCCTCTGGGCAATACATTCGTGCTACCCTTCCATATATCCGAACAGAAATCCCAATAATTGTTGTCTTTAGGGCACTGGGGTTTGTTGCTGATAAAGATATATTAGAGCACATATGCTATGACTTCGCTGATACTCAGATGATGGAGTTGCTTCGGCCATCCTTGGAAGAAGCATTTGTGATCCAGAATCAACAGGTTTCTTCTTGTTTTCGTGGTTTTCCTGTCCAGAATTCATCTGTCCTTGTTTTGGGATAAATAAGATTTTTTTTGTTTCTGTCAATTGTAAGGCTTATGTTTGCTTCTCAAAATTTAACTGCATTATAGCTCTATTACAGTGCTTTTAGAAGTTCTGTTTACATTGATATGGTAAAAGAAAAGCTAAGGTTATGTAATACTTCTATCTGTCATAGGTTGCATTGGATTACATTGGAAAGAGAGGTTCAACAGTGGGTGTGACTAGGGAAAAGAGGATTAAGTATGTTCTTGATTAATCTAGTTGCTATCCGACCATCCTCTGGGTTTGTAGTATGGATTATAGTTAAGTCCCTAATTGTATCCTTTGCAGGTATGCCAAAGAAATTCTTCAGAAAGAAATGCTTCCTCACGTTGGGGTTGGAGAATATTGTGAAACGAAGAAGGCTTACTATTTTGGGTAGGTGTTGCCTCTTTGGATTTAGTATGCATTACAATGGCTGCTGAAACGTTGTTTGAAATTTTCTTTGTGCTTCTTTTGTTAGGTATATCATTCACAGACTTCTACTATGTGCACTTGGCCGGAGGGCAGAAGATGATAGGGATCATTATGGCAACAAGAGGCTCGACCTTGCTGGACCTTTGCTTGGAGGCCTGTTCCGAATGGTTTGTGCTTTAACTTTGCTTGGATTCCTGTTGCGAATGTAGACAACACTTTAAGATGTCTTTTGGCTTGTTAAAATTGCAGCCCTAGCATTCGTCTCTAATTGTGAAGTTTTTGTTTAAGGTCAGCTGTTCAGAAAGTTGACGAGGGATGTTAGAGCCTATGTTCAGAAGGTTCACTCTCTCACTATGCTTTGTTTAGATTAGTGTTTTGTTTTTTGTTTGTTAATGTTGGATGGAGTTCGTTGAAGCTGTTTGTTCGTTGTGGACAGTGTGTCGATAATGGGAAGGATGCTAACTTACAATTTGCTATAAAAGCGAAAACAATAACTAGTGGCCTTAAATATTCCCTTGCTACTGGGAACTGGGGGCAGGCAAATGCGGCTGGTACAAGAGCTGGAGTTTCACAGGTTGGAGTCGAATTTTATTTCCCACCCCCGCTCTCCTGTTATATGAATTCTATGCTTCTTTTTAACTGGAAATATTGGTCGACTTACAAGTTTATATTACAGGTTTTGAATCGTTTGACATATGCGTCTACCTTGTCTCACTTGCGAAGGTTAAACTCCCCTATTGGACGTGAAGGTAAACCTCGAAGCTCCTACAACCATTTAGGCTGATGGTGTTACTCTTTTTCCCTTTTTTGGGTTGATAATTATAGTTCTTCTCTTGTCTATCAGGGAAACTGGCGAAACCCAGGCAGTTGCACAATTCCCATTGGGGTATGATGTGTCCTGCAGAAACTCCAGAAGGACAAGTAACTATTATTGCATAAAAGTGTCCCCTTTGATTGTTACCTTGCATAATGCAATTATGTTCTAGGTAGAATAATAATGTTTTAGGACTCTGCTTAAAATCTTGACATATTGAAAACTTAATGGCTGTTATTAGGCTTGTGGACTTGTGAAGAATTTGGCTCTAATGGTATACATTACTGTTGGATCGGCAGCAAATCCCATACAAAAAAAAAAAAAAAAAAAAAATTAAGACTGAAACCCGATCTTTTATTCTACCAATCTGTACTGGTAATTTGTGTTTATTCGTTTTTTTTTCCACGGTCAGGAAATATCCCCTGCTGTTATTCCTCAAGCGACCAAAATTTTTGTCAATGGTTGCTGGGTTGGTATTCATCGTAATCCTGAGCTTTTGGTGAAGACGTTGAGACAGCTAAGGAGACAGGTCTGTTTACTTAGTTTTTGGATCTTGATATTTTCTGCTTGGACAACTGTTTCACTTTATGTGTTATGATTTGGCCCTCCCTCTTCCCTCTTCCCTTCTTCCCTCTTCCCTCTTCCCTCCTCACTTCTCACCTCCTCTTGTTATTTTTTTTTTGTCTCCTCATGGTGGATGAGTTGGATTTATAGCTCTTGCCAATGGCATTTAATGAGTTCAACTTCTTTGGACGTATGTTGTAACTTTTGATTATGAAATTCTATCTTCATGATGATTATGTTATTTACACATGGGGACATCTGTAGAATTACTGTACATGATTGAATTAGATGTTCTGAGTAGGTTTTTCTTCCTCCCCATTCCCCCCCCCAAAAAAAATAATTAATATGATATGGCCTGCATCTAGGTGTTTTTTTTGTTTTCCTTTTACTATTGTAACATGGATCTGTGTTGCCAGTTGAGAACTGAATTTTGTTTGTACCATTTGCAGGTTGATGTCAATACTGAAGTTGGTGTTATCCGAGATATCCGTTTGAAAGAGCTTCGACTTTACACTGATTATGGTCGTTGTAGCCGTCCCTTGTTTATTGTGGAAAAGCAAAGCCTGCTTATAAAGAAAAAAGATGTCCGTGCCTTGCAACAAAGGGTCTGTGTTTAGTGGGATTGTTTTTTGGCATTTCGTTTTGTTAAATCGATAAAGAATTTGACTTACGATTTGAATCTCTACACAGGAATCCCCGGATGAGGGTGGCTGGCATGATCTTGTGGCAAAAGGATTCATAGAGTATATAGATACAGAAGAAGAAGAGACTACTATGATTTCCATGACTATTAACGTGAGTATTAATAAATCATAGTCAGACTGCTGGAGTTTTTCTTTTGTCTTGACATAAAGGTGATAATGTTGTTTTTCATGACCAAGTCACCGTTTGTATTGATTAACTCGAATATTTAAATAGCATGCACAACTGTGATGCATTTCTGATTTTGTTCTGGAAGATTTTTGCAGGATCTTGTAAGTGCTAGGCTCCATCCTGGGGAAGCTTATTCCGAAACTTATACTCATTGTGAAATCCATCCATCATTGATTTTGGGTGTCTGTGCATCTATTATTCCATTTCCTGACCATAACCAGGTTGGTTTATTTTTTTTAGTTGTCTCCATTGGAAGTTCCTTCAGCAATCTTCTTCCTTGTTCCTCACTCTCTCTTTTTTCATATGACAGTCTCCTCGTAATACATACCAGTCGGCAATGGGCAAACAAGCCATGGGGATTTATGTCACAAATTACCAATTACGAATGGTTAATTCTTGTTTATTTTGTTCATGTTTATTACATTTTCAAATTTTACACATATTGTCTTCTATGTTTGACTGTTGTTCTCATTCATCTCTTTTGAATGCAGGACACACTGGCCTATGTGCTCTACTACCCCCAGAAACCCCTTGTTACTACTCGTGCCATGGAGCATTTGCACTTCAGGCAGTTGCCAGCTGGCATTGTAAGCATTTGATTCTTATCAGTTTTATCTTCTTTTCCGTTGCTCATTGTGGCTACATTCCTATATTCTGATGTTAAGTTTATGTATATAGAATTCTATTGTTGCTATCTCCTGCTATTCCGGATATAACCAAGAAGATTCTGTTATCATGAACCAATCTTCGATAGACCGGGGATTCTTCCGATCATTGTTCTTCCGTTCATACAGGTAACTCCATTTATTGTTGGTTCCTGTATTTCATTATTTCCTTGTCTTGATCATTCTTTTTCACCAATTTTATGTTACTGACAATGTTCATCTACAGAGATGAGGAAAAGAAGATGGGAACATTAGTTAAAGAGGATTTTGGGCGTCCAAACAGGGAAAATACAATGGTGAGTGCTAAATTTTAGTTGTTTAGACTTGTTGAATATTGTTAATGCAGTGTTGAGATTTGAGAGCATTGAGCTTAGATGGTTGGATAATCTATGCAATCCAGTGTTCCAAAACACCCTAATTAAATTGCTGTAGGCCCACCAGATAAACGCGAGTAGCAGGAGAATAGAGATCGGTCTGCTAAGCCTACTCCATCCATTTTTGCTATCTTGAACTTTTCATTTTCTGCTTACTACTAGGGCTTCCAGCACTAATTCCTACATGGGTCTTATAGCCTCTGTGACCTTCATTTCACAACCTGGTTGTTCAGACAGATCAGTCAACCCCCTGCAAACTCTCACCCCTATTCTCTAAAGCAGCAGCAACCTCAACCCAAGGGAGGTCAGCAGAGAATACGCTGCCCGATTAGTCTCTCTATGCTACTAGGCACCTTTAGTCTAGGTTTTGACCCAAAAGTCCACTTTGGACTGAGAACGTCCCCCTTTTAGGTAGTAGGGGGATTCATAGACTGAACTTGACGGGTTTCACTTCGGAAAGCCCCTTGCTATACAAGTCGCATTCGCATATTGACTCTTATAGGATGGGTAGCCAAAACACCAGTGGCAAAGGCTCCAGAGTGATAAACAACTCAATTTATAAGTGCAGTTGCAATTTTGAAATATTCTGAACAGTTTAGGACTGTTTTGGTACGGAAATAGAATCTGGATAGCCTGGACTTGGGTTTTTATATACTCCATCTTACATGTACTTTGAAGTTCGAACTTAGTTAACTATTTGTCACTGTTATGTTTCTTATTTTCCTAGGGCATAATTTAATTGTTTCAATTGGATTTTTTTAGTCTTCTAGTTCTACAACAATATGTTGAATTGGCAATATTCCACAAGGTATGCAATAGGGTTCAGTGTATACTGTTTAACTGTCGGCGCAAATTTGAATTACCACTTTGTTTGATTTTTCTTGCAATATGAAGGTTTCCCTAAAGTATCAGAGCTCAAGACCCCCCCCAAGGAAATGGTCAACCAAAATCATCCACAAAAAATTACACAGTTTCGGTGAGATTTCGCCGGTTTTGGTTGAAATCTCGGATTTCGGTCTGATCTATTTCTATATCATATTCTCCTTCATAAAAATAGTACTCAACCAGCCTTTTTAACCAGATCAGAACCTCTGATTGTCTGTTATTAAATTTTTACTGATATCTGGTTTCTTTGACTGTGATTCGGTTTTCTTCTGCATTTCTGAAACCTATCATCTTAGGTGGTCAGAAAGACCGAAATCTATCATAATTATTTATATCAACTCATTATTTAACATCAAACTAGGTGATTAATGGGGGAACAAGATCATGGCTAGATGGTTTGAACATTAGGTGAGCTGTGAGAAGCTAGTTTGATTAAATCATGAGCAATCTTTGTCTAGCAGTGGAATTTTTTGACTGCATAGGTCAGCACATTTAAGCTCAATGATCTTTCCTCTTTGTTTGTTTTGGAATTGTATATTGATTTTAGCCACTCTTTGCAGGGGATGCGACATGGATCTTATGATAAATTAGATGATGATGGTCTTGCTCCTCCTGTGAGTATATGAAAATAACTAGCAATCCTGTTCATGTTTTTGGTGGTTGGAGAAACAATTAAGCTAAACAAAATGTTTTCCATGGGAATTAGGGCTCAAGGGTCTCAGGTGAAGATGTTATTATTGGGAAAACAACTCCAATTGCTCAGGATGAATCTCAAGGGCAAGCTTCACGGTACACACGCCGTGATCATAGCACAAGCCTAAGGCACAGTGAAAGTGGGATGGTAGATCAGGTACAGTTGTTTATCTTTCAAATCAGGATTTTTTTTTTCTTGTGGAGGTAATTTGATATTGATATTATATTAAAATGTGTTACTTGGGATACTAAGACATTATATGCAAGTTGTTTTTGTTTCCTATTTCTTAGTCCTGGCTGAAAGTTGAGGCCCATCTTGCTAATGTGCATGGTGGTATTTTTGTAGGTTCTGTTGACAACAAATGCTGATGGTTTGAGGTTTGTGAAAGTAAGAATGAGGTCCGTCCGTATACCTCAGATTGGAGACAAGTTCAGCAGTCGGCATGGTCAGAAGGGAACAGTTGGTATGACCTACACACAAGAAGACATGCCTTGGACTGTGGAAGGAATTACCCCAGATATTATTGTGAACCCACATGCTATTCCTTCTCGAATGACAATTGGCCAGCTCATTGAGTGCATTATGGGAAAGGTTGCAGCTCACATGGGGAAGGAGGGGGATGCTACTCCTTTCACTGATGTTACAGTAAGTCCTTAGGATCTTGGGAAATGGTATTTTTTTAGGCATACATGGTCGGTTTTAATATCCCCCAAAATAAAATTCTCTTTTTTTTTCCCTTACGATAATATGGTAAGGCATATTTTGTGAGGCTTATACAAAAATGTTGAACTCAGTTTCTGTGAGCCTCCTATCTTCCAACTCCAAATTCTATTTTTCTTATTATGAAAATGCTCCACTCAGATTCTGTGAGCCTGATGAACCTTATAGTCCAATCATCTGTCAGAATAATAATTATATTTTTACACCCTCCTAATTTATGGGGTTCCGAAGCCAAGTGTCCGATTTGACTCGTTCGTCGGATAGGGCAGTGAGCCAGCTTGTGAGCTCCTTTCTGTGAGGCTGGCAAATCCTTTTTTTTTTTCTTTTTTTTTTTTTAAGTTTTTCTTCATGAGGAAGGTAAATTTTTTATTAGAATATTAGAGCAGAAGCATAAAGGTAACCTTATCCAAACACCCCCCCCCCCCCCCCGACCGTGCGGCCAAAAAAAAAAAAAAAAAGAAAAAAAGGAAAAAACTTATCCAAACTTCAGAAGACAAGGATTAGCATATTCATTGAGAAATATAATATCCTAACCGTAGGTCATTTCTGTGACCACTTGAAAATGCTTTGCTTATTTAGATGCTCTATTGTTGCCAACATCTGGATTGTTTGTTTGGCCATAAACCGAGTAAATGATGTTTAAGATTTATTTCAACCAAGAGGGACTATGTTAATTCTGTTACCATATGCATAAGTAGATGCCTAAATAAGAATGTTGCATTTCTATTTATACTGTCAAGTTGAAATAGGTGGGAATTCGTAGGGGGGGAGGGGGGGAAAGAGAGAAAAAGAAGAGAAAAAGAAGAAAGAAGGAGGGAAAAAAGAGAGGAAAAAAAAAAAGAAGGAGGGGAGGAAGAGAGGGAAAGAAGGAGGGGGAAAAAAAAAAAAGGAGGGGGGAAAAAGAAAGGAGGGGGAAAAAAAGGGAAAGGAAGGGAGGAAGAGAGAGGGAGGGGAAAGAAAGGGAGAGAGTTTAAATAACCAAACATGAGCTAATTGTTGTCTATTTATTTTGGCATTAACAGGTGGACAATATCAGCAAAGCGCTCCACAAATGTGGGTATCAGATGCGTGGCTTTGAGACCATGTACAATGGCCATACAGGCCGGAAGCTGACTGCAATGATATTCCTGGGTCCGACATACTATCAGAGACTGAAGCATATGGTGGATGATAAGATCCATTCACGTGGGCGTGGTCCTGTACAGATTCTCACGAGGCAACCTGCGGAAGGACGGTCTAGAGATGGAGGTCTCCGATTTGGGGAGATGGAGCGAGATTGTATGATTGCACATGGGGCTGCACACTTTCTCAAAGAGCGGTTGTTTGACCAGAGTGATGCCTATAGAGTTCATGTTTGTGAGCGTTGTGGGCTGATCGCTATCGCCAACCTAAAGAAGAACTCCTTTGAGTGTAGAGGTTGCAAGAACAAGACTGACATTGTTCAGGTATAAGAGCATCATAGATCCTTGCTTTGTTTCTGCCTTTCAGTAGTAGCAGGTACTGTTCTACTAGACACGTTTGCTACATGGTTGTGTTTTTGTGCAGGTTCACATACCTTATGCATGTAAGTTGCTTTTCCAAGAGCTCATGTCGATGGCCATTGCTCCAAGGATGCTCACAAGTGAATTGAAGCCATCAAAAGAAAAGAAGAAAGGAGCTTGAACTGATGCTCTTTATTCTGATGCATCAAATGAATTTTCGAAGCTCATGGTATCAACTGCATAGTGATGATGTGCAATTCAAGCTTAATAGTATTCAGAACTGTTGTTGATACTCAGATACGTTTGGAGGTGGACAAGAAGTTGGAGATACCTCACACAAAGGAGGGGGTTGAAGAAAAAAAGAAGAGTAGAAAATAAGAGGAAAAATAGAAAAAAAAAACGATGGGGGAGATTGTAGGCTTGTTATCCTTCATTTCTCTTTTGTGAATCTATTAGAGACTGGGGGTACCCACTAGGTCTTAGGAGAGAGGAATCATGTCTTGTAGGCAATATGAGGATTTCCTGCAAAACAAATTTAAAGAATGTTTGAGGCCATGGTTGTTAAGGGGTCCACGTGGTTTTTCAATCCTTGGTCGGTCATTGTATTGTATCATTTTTTTCCCCTTCTAATTAATGCTTTTTTATAGGTCTTCTATATATATATATATATATATATATATATATATATATATACCATAAATGCGTGGGATCTTGTATATATATTAAAAACAATATAAATTAATGTTCTAATCTTTTCTTTTTTACTTAAATACATGTATGTCCTGGGCATGTCTAGGCGCCTAGGTTGCCCTCGAGTGCTTTGGGTTGTGTTGTTGTCTTTGAAAACTATGATTGGGGCTTCCCTTTGTTTAAGGGTGTCAGTTCGGAGACTCAATCCATTCTCCAGACCAAGTTGGCTTGGTATAACCTGAAATTGAACTAGTCCGTTTCCTTATTAGTCATATTTTGGATAAGGTGCTTTAATAATTATTGGTTTCAATTCAGTTAGGGCTAGCCTGTCGGGCGCCTCGATAAGGCAGACTGTTAAGCTTGAATCGAATTAAAATGATTGTTAAATCACTTAAAAGTCTTAACTCTTAAACCCTAAACCTAATATCAGAATCGCAAATTTGAATCCTAATACGGTGCCAACAGGTGTTTTTCATTACCCTTAGTTCTCACAAAGTAAAGGGGTGTCATTCGGTCCTTATCGTTTCTTTAATAGGCTAGTTAACGGGTCCAAAACTGAACCAGTTTGAATTCAGTCTGATAAGCCTAGCCTGAAAACAAACTGATAACAGATTAGTAGTGCAGCCATCTTAGCCTGAATTTCTTATTGGATATGTTTTGAGGCAGAGACTGGACCGTTGACACCCTTACATTTGTTTTCTTTTTTCCCCATATATGTGTTGTATAATCTTTGTTGAAATGGATTTAGAAACAGCTCCTCTGCATTCAAAGTAAGGCTGTTTACATTAACCTGTCCTAGATCCTAGAGTGGTGGGAGCCTCGTGCATTAAGTACGTCTTTATAAACTTTGTTGAAATAGGGAAAACAGTGTACTTTGTGTGTACATAGATGGATACACATGGATGTTTACAATGTCAATGAAAGTGGAAGTGCTGAGGGATATCCTGAATTCCATTAGTAATAGGTGTATGCCATATGAAAAAGGCTTGCCTAGGCTTTCTTGTAGGTTCAGAAACATCCAAGTGCATAACCTACTCTGCCAGTTACTGCTTGTGTTGATTGTGAGGGAAGGGGTGGTCCATTTGGTAGTTGACCAGGCAGTTTTTCTAACACTGCATTTTCCAATTTCCATTTAAGAACCATCCTGACTCTGTAAGAGAAATAAAGAGAAAGAAAGGGAAGAGATTTCAAATTAATACTAAGACTTTTATTGTTTTATTGTAAAAAAATAATTTGTGTCAATTATATTTACATGAAAATTTCTCTATGTTGGATTTTTTAATACCTACTTTTTATTTTTCACTTTAAAATAAAACAATGAAAATTTTTATTTGATAAAAGAATAATTTTCTATCAAACTTTTGTAATCATTTTCTCACATGATTATGTAATCAAATCCGAAACATTTGAAATTTTGTTATTTAAAAGGTAGCAACACCAATGCAAAAAGAGGTTGGAATAAGCTACCAACACTTCCCACATTGGGAGCTGCCAAATATATTGTCAGATTAACCTTTATCATATGACATGACTCTAATAGAAAGTGGGTCATATGGTTGCTGGTTTGGTATTCATGGTAATCCTAAGCTTTTGGTGAAGACGTTGAGACCGCTAAGGAGACAGGTCCATTTACTTAGCTTTTGGATCTTGATATTTTCTGCTTGGATAACTGTTTCACTTTATGTGTTATGATTTGGCCCTCCCTCTTCCCTCCTCACTACTCACCTCCCCTTGTTCTGGATTTTTTTTCTCTTTTTTTTCCCCCCCTGGTGGATGAGTTGGACTTATAGCTCTTGCCAATGCCATACTTCTTTGGAGTTACGTTGTAACTTTTGATTATGAAACACTCATTGGTTCATCCTTCTCCGTAATATCGATTTCTTGGCTCCTTCCTCTTCATAGACGTTCTTTCTACCAAAAAAAAAAAAAACTTTTGATTATGAAATTTTATCTTCATGATGATTATGTTATTTAGAGGACTGAAATCCTCTCCCACGCGCCAGCCCGTCAGCCAAACATCAGACGGGCTGGAATTCATCGGCATATGTGCCGGTGTATTCCAGTCCGTCAGATGATTGGTTAGTTGGTTGGCTGGCTAGCGTGCGGGAGAGGATTTTTTTGCGTTATTTAGACGTGGGAACATTTGTAGAATTACTGTAACATGATTGAATTAGATGTTCGGAGTAGGTTTTTCTTCCTCTCTCACCCTCCCTTGTTGGGAGAAAATACGACGGGTCAATCAAGACCGTCCAAAGATGATCAAGAGAGGCATATCCAGAGTCGAACACGTGGTGACCATCAAGAGGATCCACAAGTTCACCCATAAAAGCAGAAAATCCAACTAAAATTGATGGGAAGTGATATGATTCGACCCCCAGGCTTAGTATCGAGGAGATTTGATGGTATTAAATGCGACAGACGTGTATTAATTACACCATAATAAATGCTCATAAATACTGACAAAGGATATTAAATGCTTAGTATGCTAACACGACCAGCCACATCGTCTCAATTAGGAGCACCGCAAAGGAAAAGATCATAAATTTACTCGAGAGAGGAAAATGACGGCCACTCACATTAAGTAGACCTAGTGACATGAACATAAAGGGGTCGAAGAGGCCAGATATTGGAGATATGTTCCCTTCTAGGGGTCGTAGACTCCTTTAATCTACAAGATAGAGCGATGATGATATTGGGGGACGGGACAAGCTGACTAAAGAAGGGAAGCTTGCTCGACAAGCTTGCTCGACAAGCTTCATACTTTGGCTATAAACAAAAAAAGATAACAAGAGAAAAGGGATCCCAAATTTCACTCTCACAAAAGTACCATTACTCTCTAGAATTCTTTCTAGAATCCTTAGTTTTCTCTCTGTGAGTTCTAACTTACCTGAAACACTTAGTTTCCATCTTGTTATTCTACTTGAACCGGGAAGGAAAGGTCTTGCAGAGTTCTTGTATCTCAATCCCTTCTCTCTAAGGAATTTGGGTATCTTATCCCTGAGTTCTATTCTACTTGTACTGGACCTTACTAACTTAGGCATCGACATGGTCACAGGGTAAAACCCACTCACCTCATTGTGTGTTATTGATTTGCAGATACGTGGTAATATCTTATGCACCAGACGAAATCCAGCGACAACAAAGGAAAAAAACGATATAGCCTGCATCTAGGTGGTAATTTTGTTTTCCTAATACTTTTGTAACATGGATCTGTGTTGCCAGTTGAGAACTGATTTTTGTTTGTACCATTTACAGGTTGATGTCAATACTGAAGTTGGTGTTATCCGAGATATTCGTATGAAAGAGCTTCGACTTTATACTGATTATGGCCGTTGTAGCCGTCCATTGTTTATTGGGGAAAAACAAAGCCTACTTATAAAGAAAAAAGATGTCCGTGCCTTGCAACAAAGGGTCTGTGTTTAGTGGAATCATTTTTTGGCATTTCTTCATGTTAAATCGATAGAGAATTTGAATGCAGGACATGTAAGAATTTTAGATAGATCCTCTTTGAGTTTTCCCATGAGATTTCTCATTAATCCTAACAAACACACCACACAGATTACTAGAATACAATGAGTATTGAAAAGAGATGATTAGAGACATACCTCTTGCTGTAGATTGATTTTCGATCGTTTTCCTTTTGATTTAAATGCTTGAAATGCTTGAATCAAAGTCTTCCACAGTCTGTCGGGATCCCTTGACCTTCTCTCTGCGTATGAGAACAGGAGAAGAAAATAACACCGTGGCTGTGGGACTCTAACCATTGGTATTTATAATACCACCCCCAACCCTGGATCAGTCCCACAGTGAATCAGGTTGGTCCATCTCTAATCATACTTAAATTGATTTACCTGTAACTAGACTCCCACTGAACCAACTAACCTTATAATTTATTTAGCCCATAAAAAATATCTTACAATCTCCCACTTGGGCTATATTAATTATAAATTCACCATTGATCCAATGTGGTCATGGAATCTAATTACACCAAAACCATCCTTTACTTTGATCTAGTCATCAAGCCTACCAATGTCGAACAACAGCGGAAAGTACTCTTACACATCCGGTGTACCCCCTTCTGTCAGTCACATACAGAGGTCTACTTAATGACATAAATCACTTTGAGATGAATACTTGAGTCCAATGATCGAATTACCACGATCCCGTTACCTTAAAATCCTTATAGGTCAACGCACTTTGATATTATCCAACTTATATAGGCAAACCGCCTCCAGTTTGGACTAATATCATACTTTGGCTTACCGCCTTCTTTGGCTAAATACCGCATTCTTTGGCTAAATACCGCCTTGCAATTTTGACATGTCTTAAATAATCAAAAATACATACAAGCAATAAATACTCACCAATAATCCTGCCCATTAAACCACAGGCAGAACAATCAATTATAGATAAACCATCAATTATCAGATCTCCCACTAACCAAGCAGATCTATACACTCCCACTGACTAAGAGAATCTAAAGACTCCCACAGACAAAACCTTTTCAACCATTCCAAGAAAACATTTTTAACCTATCTCTACATTGCCCTAGAGATCAACTATGACTGGTACAACTAGTCAAACCTAAGATTACACAGTCAAACATGAAAAACAATTCACCACATCACATAACAAATACGATCAATATTACATGCAGTCATTACAATCCGATATTTCAAATAATATCATTACATTTTAATATGAGAACAATATGTCAAGTCAAACAATAAACATAAAACGAAGTAAAATCAAGAGCAGAAAAAACATTTGAATGTAAAAGAAACTTTACAATATTCAGCCAACAGTCTTTAAGACCCTCCTACCCAAATACCTTGGGAGTCCTAGAATCGTTATCATTTTCTAGATATGCTTATCAACTTAACAATATTTAGTAAAACTACTTATCTTTGATTAATCTACCCATCTTTGAGTAATCCACCTTGGAGTTACCTAACAACAATCTTATCACTAGCTATTTCTCCCATTTGGTAATATAAACCACCTAGATCTGAATATATTTTATAGCAAGGAATGAAAAATTTAATATATCAATTACATTGGTCTCATTGTCCTTGAGTTTTTCAGTGATAGTTGATAGCTCTCAAAAATACTTCCTCATATTACCATTTACAACATAACTGGTACTAAAGAGATATGTTAATAAACTATCTTTTGACCCCTCTAAAATATTATTCTTATCCTTTGGAATTTTCTTAGATAATCCATTTACAATATTTCTCATCTTAATACTGCTACACATAACCTCAATAGTAAAATACCTCACAACTTATGTAAACTACTATGAAAGATACATCTAGGTCAAACGATCCTGGACTAGTCTCCAACCTTTTCATAATAAATTTTATTTTCTCATTGACCTTTATTGTTGAAAATTACTCACCCCTGCCCCCGACCTAGATTTTGTCTTTGCTTGTGATCTCGGATGGAGTTATAAGACAAAATACCCTGCCCCCTTTTACGTGTGTTGATTTTTTATTTATATTGTAAGTACATGGACTCCTCTTCTTGCTGATGTTTTTTAGATCATATAGTTGGTCAGCAAATGTTTTTTAGAGAAGAAAAAATGGTTTTTCCTTCCACCTTCTCAGTGTCACCTCGTGTATGACAGGTATGGGAATTTTTGGAGCATTAATGGAGAAACGAATTTAAAAATGGGAAGACAGGCTGCTTCTATGTATAATGATTTTACTTATAAGGAGAATCTGTGCATTAATTCCATATTTGTTCTTGTTGCAGTCAAGAATTTGTATTTTTTTTCTTGTCAGATGTTTCATTTAGTAACCTTACATTGATCCACCCTATTAGGGATTAATTAACTTCATTCTTTATCACTGCAGATAATTTTGACTCATTATCATGATAATGCAGTTTTTGGCTTGGATGATATACGTTCAATACAACCTTTTAGTCCTATGACAGATATTTATCCCACTCCTACTTATCTTACTCAGTTTTCCAAGGACAGGTACCTGATGTCCTACTTGGTTATAGAAATCATATACTTCTCATTTCTTGATTCGTCTCATCTTCTGGTCATATTTTTGCATTCATCTGACCACACAAAAATGTGGTCCTTGTTAATTAAATAAACATTTCAAAATTCAGCCCAACGCCCTCCCCCCGGGCTGCTGCGCCTGCCCCCCCGCGCTCCAGCCCCCCAGGCCGGCGGCTCCAGCTCCCCAGGCGGGCGGCTCTGACATATTCCAACAAACAAATACTCCCCATATATAATTAATTAGCTTGATTTACCCTACCCTAACAAATCTCCCACACGAAATCAGCATGATCTCCCCCACATGAGGGTGATTTTGCACACCAAAAAAGAAAAAAGAAAATTAAATATATTATTTATGGGAAATATTTGTTGTTAATTTGTTACTTGCCTACTATATTTGCGAAGTTAATTTTTTCCTTAAAAATTGATATATTCTATGGTCTTAATGGATAAGAATGAAGTAATTTAACAATCACTATTCTCCACGGAATGTAATGTTTTCACATGTTGTAGGTTTAGAATAATCATTGTTTTATATGCGATTATTAGAAGGGTATTGAGTGACAAACATGGTTGGATGTAGGGCTGTAAATTTGGCCCTGAGTCTAGCAGGGCCAAATCCATCCTGAACTTGACTAGCACCTGGTTTAGGCCCAAGTTTTATTAAACCCTGGTAGGGTCAGGCTGGGTCTAGGTTGAAGCCTCAGGCTGCACCCAGCCTGGCCCAATCCGACCCTGAAATATATGTAATAGCTATTGTTTTATTTTATATTTTTATTATATAAACCTATCTCAAACCCTAAACACCTAAAGCCCTAATTTGGTTCTCTCATTCTCCTCTCCGCCTCTCCTCACAGGCACTCTTAGTCTGGTGGCAGTGGCCATTTAATAAGACAACATTATGTTATTATGATCCAAGAAACAATCCCTTTAGAGTGATCATTGAAGAATCTCGTGGTTTACTTTCTTGGTTTGTGGCCTGCAGGAGGTGAATATTAGACTGCTTGCTCGGATAAATTTTCTTGCAAGTTGTCTTTCTATAACTTGGGTCATAACTGTTAGATTTATGTGGGCTTAATTAATTACCTAAACTAGTTAATTCAGTGGGAATCTGATTGACACAGTATAACCGGTTTGGTTTGATTCGTCACACGGTATGAGATAGGTTTGGTAACCCTAATTCTATTGTGGGAAGGGTTTTAGGGTTACATCTGTATTCTATAAATACAGGGTTAGAGTCCTCACAGCCACGGTTAATTAAGTTCTCTGCACCCATTAGCAAGAGACGTCAGGATATCCTCTAGAGGCTGTGGAAGACTGTAGCCGAGGGATTTCGATCAAAGCTTGGAGCGACGTGGAGCGTATGGAATTAATCTCTTCACAGACAGGTATGTCTTTATGATTCATAGTTTATGATTTCTCTATGTTCTAAGGCTACTGTATGGATGGAGAATGGGTTTCTTGGAAACCCTAAACTCATAATATTCTAACAATAACACCTCATGTTATCATGATGGCTGCTTTGTTAATCTGTTATCACTTGCCACACATTACCGAATATTGGTATTTTAATTCTACACCCATGTCATTGGTTATGTTTCTATTCATAACAGGTATGGGAAAGCAAAAGGGACTTTAGATTAACAGAAAATTTGATTTATATCATTAGAGTTTTGTTGATATGTTTTCTTGTAATTTTATGAAGGCTTAGTCTGGTTACAAGGGAAATTGAAGGAGAGGGAAGTGAAAATTTTAAACTTAAAAATAAAACTTTTATAGTTGTGACATAACATGATTGTATAGACTACTTAAATTTTTTAACATATTTAGTAATGATTCTTATAAGATGTAAAATTTATTTTACTTCTCAAATGGAAGGGATTTGGATGCAAAATGAAATATAAGTTAATAACTAAAAATAGAAGGATTTTGGAATTAATTATATAGTAATGTGATAGTTATGTGCTGTAATCATTACATAAGTTTCTTTTGAAGTTAAAAGAAAAACAACAACTTGGAAGGGAACTTAGGGACTGTTCCATACAGTCAACAGAGAACGAATTGTTAAGGTTAAAATCCAAATAAGACATCAAAAAGGTCCATGAACCTAGTAATCCATTGGAGATGTCGCCGGAGAAGGGAGACGTCACTGAAGGAGGGAGACATCACTGAAGTTCTTTTGCAAAAATAAAAAAATATAAAAAATAAAAGGAAATGGTGTTGGGTTAAAAATGTTTTTTAAACTATTCTATCAATAGAGTTCGGGGGTTTTCAGGGGGTGTTAGTGATATAAGCTCACAGATGGTCGACAATTAATTGGAATGAAACACCATTGGTCTGTGCCTGGTGTTCTTTCCCTTGTTTTTGTGGTTTGGCTTGTGCCTATTTCTTGTTTCTGTTCTCCTCAAAGGGTTAACACTGGAGAGGGATTGTTTGTGTACTATTTTCCTCTTGGGTTTTAATAAAATATCTACTTCCCCTCATCCCACCCCACCCCCTCTCCACAAAAAAAAAAAAAAAAAAAAAAAAAAAAAAAAAAAAAAAAAAATCATTGGTGTTAGTATTAGAGAGTTCTCCACATCCTCCCAAAACAAACCTCTGAACCATTCGAGCTTCTAGTGGCACAGTTATGTTCATTGCGAGCCCAGAGAACTCAGAAGACAAATTTTCAACAACTTCAAGCTGCCTAGAATCGTTCCTCCCTTGACAAGCCTAATCCTTGCAGTCCAGCCTGCAGTCTGATTTTTTTCCCATCATGCCCTGCATTTTTTTTTTCTGCTTTAGACCCCTAGCTGATTTAGTTGTAGTGGTTCATTTGATTCTAGATGGTGAAGTTTTGGATGCTTCATCATCTTAAAGACAAAATACTGCAATTTGTACTATGAATGGCCAAGGGAGGAAGAGAGAGAGATAAAAGATTGCTTTATTAGAGGATTTAGGAAAGAAGTTCTTCATAGGGTAGTTTGGGTATTTGAGATAGATGCTTGCATTGTTTGTCTCTTTTTTTATACTTTGTTGAATGATGTACATACTTCCTGCATATTGAATGTATGCCCTGTTTTTGCTCCCCATGTTTTAAATAGGAATTATATTATATTAACACTTATTAAACATGTACTGGTATCATTATCAAACCATTTTTACATCCTCTGGGCCCATTTAGTACCCATCCATATCCGTACTGTTTTTGCCATACATGTAAAGGCCAGTTGGTACCGTTATTTTGACCTCATTAAGTACCTAGGTGATGTAGATCAAGGGATAAGATCTGTTGGTGGTGGGTTAAAGAGTGAATAAGAGTAAGCAATAAGAGTATATGTGGGTTATTCTGAGACTGTGAACTACTACCATGAATAGTAACTGGGAATGATCTGAAGAAAAGAGAAGACAGGGAAAGAGAGAGAGAGAGAGCACATAACTTTCGAAGCCAAATAACTCTATTCCATCATTTGAAATGCAGGATACAGTGATAACCCTTTACATCCTTTATAGCATTACGATATAGCATGGTCTCCTCCCAGTGGTCTGGGAGGACAGTGGCAATCTATCCCGGATGGTTGCCACGTGGCTCTTGGTGAATCCGAGACTCACGTTCGAACCGACATTCAGCCGACAAGCCAAGCCAACAGAGGGTGTCGGCTCGGACGTGGGTCTCGGATTCACCGAGAGCTACGTGGCAACCATCCGGGATAGGTTGCCACTGTCCTCCCAAAACCACTGGGAGGAGACGATGTAAATCCGGTATACTGCTCTTGCCCTTATCATGGAATTTTGAGAATCAACATATTTGAAATAACAAACATTGCAATTAAAATATTTAATAACAAAATAAATACTAGTGTTAGATCTGTAACAAACACAAACAAAGGAGAACCAGCAAGCCAAAGAGAAAGTGAAAGAAGAAGGAGAAGAATGGAAAAGAAGAAGAAGAGACTAGTTTGTATTTATAAAGATGTCTATTACAAGGACTCTACATTAAGAAGAGTCACACAAGGAAATAAATAAAGCAACTAAGGAAACAAAATAACATATAAAAAAAAAAGAAGGAAATAAATAGCCAGCTCGATATTGCTGGCGGGTAATTACTAACAAGATCAAATAGGTATAATAAGATTTTCAACATATGGGGCCACTGCCATTGAACCAAGATATTCTTCCATGATCACTGCAAAGGAATTGTTTTTAATTTGAATCATAATAACAGAATATTTTCTCATTAATTATAAGAAGAAGTCGTCCCTTCCGTATAGCCACTACTTCAAATAAAGTATACCTTGATATATATCCATTAATTTGATACTCCTTACTCCAAATGGAGTTTGTGTAGTAGCCCTTGAGCACCCATATATCCCATGCATCACAATTACGAAAACCCAAGTCCCTGCAACCAAGGGTATTTTCTGTCCTTGATTTTGGGGATTACCAGAGTGTCTTGCGTTGCTGGATTACAAACCAGAATTAAACACCTACTATGGTGAGCCAACTCCTTGTAACTCCAATTCTCATTGTAATTCAACTCATCATAACACGAATACTCAAGGCAAATCAACCCATTACAAGGACGACCTATCATCCTGACAGATTCGAACTTATAACCAACGTGATATTTTGGTCGAATCAAATCAAAGGTAAACCTTCTTCTCTTCTTTTTCCTCGATTGAACAAACAGTAATCATCGACTCATCCATGGTCATCCAAAGCAGTTTCATAATGTTGGGATCTTGGGGTGCTCCACCTTGGTTGTTGTCGCTGGAATTCGAAAGGGGATTTAGCAAGACAGGCAATATAGAACTCTCAATGAAACAATGGAGCTCCTTTCTAAAACAAGAGTTCCCCAACACACTATTTACCAATACTATTTCCTTTCCTACTGAGCTTATATACTGAAAGAACTCAACTGAAAGCAATAACAGCGGAATGAGAGAGATTTTTCTCTAGAGTTCAAATCTATTTTATTTCATGTTCTCTTGGTACATATATAGATTCAATTTGAAACATTTTTGGGCAAGCTTTCCCATACTTGTCACTACTTTGATCATTAACTACATAGGATATAATAGGTCTGCATGCCTACGACCCCTTAGACCGTGTGATATTGTCTTGTCAATCACTTTTCGACCCATCGACCTTTTTCGACCCCTCTTTTGGGCCATGTTCCTTATACCCCCAGATGTCCGCTTCTGTCCTTGCACTTTTACCAAGTAAGTTCTAACTATCTATCGATTTGGATTAAGATCTAGTGACTTGGCGAATCAAATCAGCATGTCTTGCATTTATGGTTATTGTCAGCATTTATGGGCATTAATGATACTAGATCATGAGTCCCTGCAATCCAAATTGTTTTTTCTCTTTGCACCCACGAGCATTGAGAATAACATGAAACCTCTACGGGCTATAGAAAACTGTGATCAAAAGCTTCGAGTTTAACGGCGGAAATCAATCTTCTATACACATGTATGTCTTTATAATTATTTTTTTTTTTAAACCCAGAATCATTAGCTTGCTCTTTTAATTCCATCCGTTAGATAAAGCTTGGAACAGGTGTTGGCATCTTAGATGGTGCCACCACCTCTGCTGCGATTGCTTGACGAGCCTAATCCTTGCAGTCCAGTCTGTAATCTGATTTTTTTTCCATCTTGTCCTGCATTTTTTTCTTTTTCCCTGCTTTAGACCTCTAGCTGATTTAGTTGTAGTGGTTCATTTGATTCTAGATGGTGAAGTTTTGGATGCTTCATCATCTTAAAGACAAAATACTGCAATTTGTATTATGAATGGCCAAGGGAGGAAGAGAGAGATAAAAGATTGTTTTATTAGAGGATTTAGGAAAGAAGTTCTTCATAGGGTAGTTTGGGTATTTGAGATAGGAGCTTGCATTGTTTGGCTCCTTTTTTGTACTTTGTTGAATGATGTACGTACTTCCTGCATATTGAACTCTTTCTTTTCTTTTTTTTTCGCTCCATTTACATACTGTAATTTATAATTTGTCTCCTTTTACTGCCACTGTGATTTTTTTTTTATTTGTTATCTTTATTTTTTTTTATTAATTGAATTCATTGCTGACTTTTAGGTAAAAAAAAGAAAGAGAGAAAGGAATGCATGCCCTTTCCTGCTCCCCATGTTTTAAATAGGAATTATATTAACACTTGTTAAACGTGTGCCGTATCATTATCATGCCATTTTTACATCAAATTTGTAAATGTATCATTGAACTATTGACCCATTTAGTACCCATCCATATCCGTACTGCTTTTGCCCTACATGTAAAGGCCAGTTGGTACCGTTATTTTGACCCAATTAGGTACCTAGGTGATGCAGATCAAGGGATAAGATCCGTTGGTGGTGGTTAAAGAGAGAATAAGAGTAAAAAATGAGAGTATATGTGGGTTGTTCCAGACTGTGAACAGTACCATGAATAGTAAGTAACTGGGAATGATCGGAGGAAGAAGGAGAGAGAGAGAGAGAGAGAGAGAGCATAACTTTCAAAGCAAAATAACTCTATTCTATTATTCAAAATGTTCAGGATACAATGATAACCCTTATACATCCTTTATAGCATTACGATATAGCATGGTATACAGCTCTTGCCCTTATCATGGAATTAAAATATTTAATAACAAATTAAATAGTAGTGTTAGACCTGTAACAATCACAAACAAAGGAGAAGCAGCAGCAGCAAGCCAAAGAGAAAGAAAGTGAAAGAAGAATAAGAAGAATGGTGGAGGAGAAGAAAAAGAGAGATTCGGTGGAGCAGTGTACAGCAGCCCAAACTTGCAAGATTAGTAGTCTCCTCCACTAGTTTGTATTTATAAAGAGGGTCTATTACAAGAAAGACTCTATATTAAGTAAGGAAGAGTCACACAAGGAAATTTCCTCAAAAAAAAAGTCACACAAGGAAATAAATAAAACATCTAAGGAAACAAAATAACATAAAATAAAAAAAAAAAATAATAAATAGCTATGGGGGATGGGGCTGGGGGTAATTACAAACAAGATCAAATGGTGGGTATAACAAGATTTTCAACATATGGGCCCAGTTTATATGCCTTTGAATCAAGATGTACCTCCATGATCACTTCAAAGGAATTGTTTCTTGAATCATAATAACAGAATATTTTGTCATTAATTATAAGAAGAAGCCGTCTCCTCTGTATGCCCACTACTTTAAAATCCTGTCTTTCCCGTATGGAGGCTATGTTCAAATCATCAAATAAAGGATACCTTAGTATATATATACCCATTAATTTGATACTCCTTACTCCAAATGGAGTTAGGGTAGTCCTTGAGCGCCCATATATCCCACGCATCACAATTTCGAAAAACAACACATAGCTCGCCTCCCAACTCAATGAGATTCATATCCTTCCGATATCTTCGTACTTTTACTGGCCAATGCTCTGGGCATAAAACTACTTTTTTGAACTCCTCAAGTTCAAGATCCAGAGAAACAATGAATTCAAAGGAAGAAACTGAGAGCGACTCGACAATCCAATGGCCTATCCCGTTTACATGACACATGTCTGATGTATTACAAATTTCGTAAGAAGGGAAATTCCCTACCTGTCTCCATGATCGAGAAGAAGGCTCCCAAGGATGTGCTCCTGTGACTCCTCTTTGACCAACAGGAAATAAGTGACACTCGAAAAATCCTTCCCATTTGTCTTCCAATCTTTGACACAGGCAGACAACTTTGAATTCATTGCTTGAGGAACAAAACCCAAATCCCTGCAACCAAGGGTACTTTCTGTCCTTATTTTCAGGGATTACCAGAGTGTCTTGCGTTGCTGGGTTACAAAGCAGAATTAAACACCTAGAAGGGTCAGCCAACTCATCAGTATCCTTGTAACACGAATACTCAAGGCAAATCAACCCAACCCATTACAAGGACGACCTATCATCCTGTTAGATACGAACATATAATCATTGGGAAAATTTGATCGAATCAAATCAAAGGTAACAACCTTCTTCTTCTCTTCTTTTTCCTCGATTGAACAAACAGTAATCATCGACTCATCCCCAGGCATCCTGTTAAGGTTGTAGGGATATCACATCCAAAGCAGTTTCATAATGTTGGGCTCTTGGGGTGCCCGACCTTGGTGTGCCCTAACAAAATAAGGATCAGATATCAAAATGTTCCATTGTTTGGAGACACACTTGAATCTCGAAAGCGCTTCACTGGTAGCCGAGAAAATATGTTCACCATTAAATCTTCATTGCTTGAAACAATACTCCCGCTGCTGGTTCTATAACTACATTCTCCTTCAGGTCTACCTTCAGGTTTACTCTCCAGTCGGGAGCTAAACCCTGGGAGTGAGAGAGATTGAATGACCCGGCAGGCGATAGTAGATTCAACCTTTATGGGCGATGGTCTGTCTCAAAACCGGGATATGCAAGCACGGGATTCCCTACTTCCGGATAGAGAGGCATTTTCAAATCCATCCCCAACATTTCTTTCTGTTCCGCCGACTTCACGGCTCATTTTACTATCTATTTCAATTCCCGGCTTTAAGACAAGACGATGAGTCAGGGAAGGCTGGTATCGAATCCTTAAGGAGGTTTCTCCATTGCATGTGAGGGGTCTGAAGATTTGGTCTTCTCCATTAAGATTTTTATTCAAAGATCCATTAACAAAAATTAAAATCAGTCCCTTAAAACCAAAAACCTAACCCAAAAGAAGTAGAGATCTGATCACAACCATAATAAGATACGGGGATAATCAGCAAAATGAACTGGATTGCAAATCTTTGAGAATGAAAATTAAAAAGAAGTATCCATCCCCATTGAAGCTCTCTCAAATTTCCTGCAAGACACTCCGATAGAATCGGATTGAATTAGATAAATAAAAATTCAGATTTCAGAAGAAGAAGAAGGTAGAAAATAAACCCCTCATGCATCCATCAATCATCTACAAAACAAAGATTGCATGCATGCATACCTTTTCGAAGCTATTCACAGTGTCTCAGTTAAGAATAGAGATGACAGCGGAGTTCGCTCAACTGTGAAATTAAAACCTGCAAGTATATGAAAACGTTAAAATTGCTCCCTAAACCTCCTTTATATAATACGATTCCACGTACATCATCTCCCTTGCTAGAATCAGATAAATAAAAATTCAGATTTCATAAAGAACTACAAAGGTTTTGACTTTTAAATCCATATATTTACAATTTTTTATTTGTTTGTCTTTTATGTGCTGATGGGACTTGGTGGTGTATCAATTTTTTTATAAGTTTGTAATGATGTGTTTATTTTATTATTTCTAAAATTGAAATGCCTATATGATTATCTTCTGTAGGTATCTGAGAAAAATGGTGAGAAAAAAATATAAGTATTGAGAACACGTAAAGATGGTTAGTTTGAACCGTTTTAAATGTAAATATTGTGATCTCAATTACTCTGGGAGTGTTACACGCATAAAAGCTCATTTAGCTTGCAAGTCTGGGTATGATGTTCAAATTTGTTCTAAAGTCCCTGGACACATCCAAGCCGATGCCTTTATAGAATTGAATTCAACTCTTAGTAGTAAGAAGAGAAGGAATGAGTCTATGGAAAGTGGAGTTGGTTCCAACAGTAATCAAATACATGGTGGAAGTGGAGTAAATCCTCAATCCACTATGGTAGATTTGATTTCTAAAAGAGACAAAAAATCATTGGATAATAAAGTGACAGATTTTTTTTGTGAAGAATAACATTTCCTTTAATGTTATTCAAATAGAATCTTTCATTGAGATGATTAAGGGTGCATGTCAATATGGGCCTAGTTATAAGGTACCTAGTTATTCAACTCTTTGCACCCGTTTGATTTCTGAAGAAAAAGCACATATTATGGAGTATGTCAACAGTATAAAATCGACATGGGAAATTACTGGTTGCACGATTATGTCTGACTCTTGGACTGATTTAAAAAAGAGGTCTTGGGTCAATGTGATTGCTTATTCACCAGGGGGTGCTGTGTTTTTAAAGTGTGTTGAATGTGGTACCAATAGATTCAACATTTCTTTTTGATATTATTTCTGATGTCATTGAAACAATTGGACCAAAAAAATGTTGTGCAATTCATTTCTGATAATGGTGCCAATTATATTTCTTGTGGTGATATGTTGATCGGCAAATGACGTCATATGTATAGAACAAATTGTGTTGCACATGGGATTAATCTACTTTTAAAGGATATTCACAAGCATGTTAGATGGGTGAATGATATTATTGATGATGGAAAGCATGTAGTGGATTATATGCATAGACATTCAACTATTTTAGCATTGATGAGAGAATTTACAAATGGAAAAGAGCCTAAGCAGCCATGCAAGACAAGATTTGGTACTAATTTCTTGATGCTTCAGTCTCTTAATGCAGTTGAGAATGAGTTGAGACTTCTAGTTGCATCATCTGAATGGAGATCATTTCAATTTAATAGGGCTGAAATGGCTATAAAAATTGTTAGAATCATCCAATTTAAAACTTTTTGGGAGGGAGCAAGGGAAGTTGTTAATTTTATGGAGCCACTAATTAGGATTCTTCGCCTTGTGGATTCAGAAGGTTCCACTGCTGGTTATTTATTTGAAGCAACAGAAAGAACCAATGAATCATTGAGAAAATTTGTGGAGAATGATGTGATGAAATATTTAACCATAATGGATTTGTTTAAAAGTAGGGTGGAGAAGAATATTATCCATCATGTTCATGTGATAGCTGCAATTCTCAATCCTTGTTCTATGTATGAAGATCGGCTTAATATTGATTCTTCTACGTTTGTGAATGCACAAGATGTTATTTTGGACAGCATGGTTCCTTTTGAAGACCGTCATCAATTTATGCAAGAAATTGTTGATTATCGCATGAAGAGCTCAAGGTTGTTCAGTGTGACAGGAAAATCAATGATGATTACTAACCATCCAAGTAAGTATGTTAGTTAATCTATTTTTTTTATTATTAAATATGATATTCTTATATTTGCTTACTTTGATGATTTGTAGGGATTTGGTGGTAATTTCTTGATAGTGAATTTCCTGTGCTTCAAAAGGTTGCTTGTAGAATTTTGAACCAACAGTATAGTAGCTCTCCTTGTGAGTGAAATTGGAGTGCATGGGATACAGCACAAACAAAGAAGAGAAATAAATTGTCCCCAAAAATGTTAGAGGATTTGGTGTATATCAGAATGAACTCTATGATGAAGGAGAAGTATGAAAGTCGATCACTTCAAGATGCAAGGCCAATTGATTTAGAAAAACTTAGGGATTTACCAGAGGAATACAATGAATTGGAGATGGAACGACTTGAACAAACATATATTGAACCTGATCCATATTCACCTAACATTGGAGGATCTACTTCTGATGGCTTCATTCAAAATTGAAATTTAGAACTTAGAAATCTTTTTGTTGTGGCTAGATTTTGAAACATTTGTTTTATTGATGATGTTAGATGATATGTATGGAATTTAAACTTTGGACATATATGTTGTTATGGTGTTTGAATTTGGAAATTAGAATTTGATGATGTTAGATGCTATTGGATGATGTATTTTGGAATTTATAATAGGTTTTGAAATTAATATATGGATTGTAGAATATAAATATTATATGTAATTTTGTTTTATACTTGCAATTAGGTAATAATTCATTAATTTATGGGAGTATATTGCCTTTTTTTGTCGTACCGTATTAGTTTTGATCCGTTTAAAACTCGTACCGTCCGTTTTCATTTTTTTGACCGTTCCATTTTTTTTTTTGCCGTTTAAAACCCGTACCGTTCCATTTTGTTTTTTTGCCGTTCCCGTTTTAACTAACTATGGTAAGGACTCATGTTTTGGCTGAGGCTGCCAGATTACTATTAATGTAAGTGTTTGTAGTTAAAATCATAGGGAAATTGATACTAAAAGCATGGTCCGACTATGAACAAGCTTGGATAGTAAACGCAAATTCTTAGTTTCAGATCAATTAATTCCATTCATTGCATTAAATCATTATTTTGCAAATCTAAATTATCTTTCAATAATTTGATCCCGACAATTTCATTTCTCTTTACTTCCTATTACTTGCAACCAGAAGGAACCTCATGGATTTTTCATGCCTGCCTATCAAATCCCCAATCAAAATTACACTTACTTTAGGGTCTGAAAATAACCTACATGAACGATCATCAGTCTTTGCAAGGTAAATCATCAAGATAAGAAAAATGAAATTGAAAATGAAATTAAATTACAACAAAAATGGGAACTTTAGTAATTGTAATTGCCCAACTTCTTAATATTTATTTTATTTCTTAAAACCACTGAATGTGATTAATGTATCATATAAATTTTAAAAGTTTTTCCGGTGAAGTGATCAGAAAAATACAACGAAGTGAGAGTAGATTCCACTAGACCACAAGAAGGGTTTCCTGATCAGTAGACTAGAGAATCTTTCTCCACTTTTATTAACTATAGAATTGTAATGTAATACTTTTTATATCAGTATTGCAGAATTCTCCATTTTTATTTGCCAATGACTGGTTTTTTTCTCTCATGTTAATCTTTGTGAGATCAATTCCTTAAAGAGGCGTTTAGATCATTATTGCAAGGCCTCAGGACAATGTATTAATCTCAAGAAATCTTGTCACATTCTCTCTTTCAAGAGTTTCTGGAGAAAAGGTGGCGCCTCCATTGGATGGATGCCACCTGAGACTCGGGTGAATCCGAACCAACACCTCTTAACGGCTCACCTTATTGGTTCGGTGTCGGCTCGGATTCACCCGAGCCCCAAATGTCGTCCATCCAATAGGGGCGCCACTCTCCTCTAAAAACTCTTAGAGGAGAGGATTTGAATCCTTTACATTTAGCCCAAATACACAATCAATGTTTAAAATATAGTTTTTCAGGATTTTGAAATTTTCTTATTCATTAAAAGTTTACTCCTTACCATTTAGGTTTTTAAAAAAATATATATATTTATATATATATTTTTTTTTTTTTTTATATATGTGTGTGTGTGTGAAACTATCCATTGGAATGTGCTCCAAGTCAAGCCACCTGCATCCAGGGTGAACAGGTTCTGTATCGGTTTGAATGTGGCTCAAGTGTCCCAGCCGCAAGTTACTATGTCTTGTTTCTATTTCCATTCATTTTTATTTTCCCCTCCACTCTTCTCTGCCATCTTTATCTGACATATGTCTGTTCCGACATTTCATCATGAGGAAGAGAGAGAAGGGTTCTTCCAATTCCCCAAGCTTTATCAGTGCATCCAGCATGGTCATAATCCTGGTTAAGATACTTACTACGAGCAGCCTTTTTGAGATCCCAAAAATCTAACCTCACTCGCATGAAGTGAGATGAGGTGATTGTAGCCAAGATATGTTTCTTCTCTAGCTTATCTAGCTCCTCTTCCAATCCCTTCAAGGCACCCATTTCAAGTAGTACTTGGCAACCACAGAATATGTCTTCCACTCCATTCCAATGTTGTCTTGACCCTTCATTTCTTCTAGAATCATCTCCATTTCATTGATATTTAGACCTCATTCCATATGAGATGATGCAGGTTCTGTTGCTGAAGTGATCAGGGGAAACACCCTTCTCGCTCCTTCATCCCTTCCCGGCCAATACATCAGGGACCTTCTCGTACTGTCCAAGATTTGCATAGAGAGACACGAGATCATATAGATTCTTGGGACCTCAAAATACAGTTGAAGCAAACAAAGGACCACAAGAGCAATTCCTTCAAATGAGAGGCACCAGCAACGCAATTTACCAAAAAATAATGTAGGACCATAGTTATTTAATTCGGATTTGGGAATTATTCAGAAAGAGAATAATTTGGAATAAGACGTTTCGATGATTTAAGAATTCGGTCAATGATGCGGTCAAAAAAACAGACTTAAAATAAAATTCGAATTCGGATCGGTTCGGAAATTATTCTTTTGTCTAAAAAAATTTGGACAAAAAATTCGGATGTTAATTTTTAAATTTGGTGCTCCTATCAATCAATTGTTACACCTGTATAATATATAAGTGGCATTAGAATAATATTTAATATATAAATAACAATATAATATATAATAGATGGGTATGTATGTATAACTTTTTTGGATTTGTTAGATTTCATTACAAATCTAGTGGAACTGATGTTAATTTATAAAATCAAATATTTTCTTAAATTCATCCAATCATCCTCATGAAATCCATCTCTTTTTCATGTTTGTTAATTACTTCTTCATGGTTTGTATTATAATATTTATTTTTATACTCATATTTAATCATAATTGGAAAAGCACCACGAAAGTAATGACTTGTTTTGTATTATAGTATGATTTTTATACTCGTATTTAATTCCACGTTGTCAAACGAAATTAATGATTTGGTTTGTATTATGATTTGATTTTTATACTCATATTTAATCTCACATTGGAAAAAATATGAAATTAATGATCTATTTTATATTATGACGTGATTTTTAGACTTATAATTAGTCTTAGATTGGAAAAGATGCAAATAGTTATGGCATTAAGGTTTTTTTTTTTCCGAAAAAACTTTGTTTGAGAATAATAGTTAAGGCATTAAGTCCTCCACTAGGATATTAATAGTTTTTTTAAGTATAAGAATTATTCAGTATAATTCAGATTTGAAAGAATTATTCGCGATATTTATTTCTAGACAAAAAAATACGAAAATTTTAAAGAATCATTGAATATAATTCAAATTCGAGAGAATTATTCGTATTATTTGGTTCAGAAAAATAATTCGCGAATGGTTCAAAAAATTAAATAACTATGTGTAGGATAGGCTGCTTACAATTTTGTATTTGTAGGTCAATGAAAGATTTAATGTTATCTTTTATTTTTTATTTTTTTTAGGTAAAAAAAAAACAACTGCCCTTATCAGCATAGATACTTCAACAATTAATAACAATAACTTAGTGAAGGAAGAAGCTTCAATTTCGATCAAGGAAAAGAGTAAAGTGCAAATCTACTCACTTTAAGAAACAATATCCAAGAACGAAAATGAGTCAGAAGCATGTGGACCTCTACTACTAAATTTAGAAATAAATTTAAGGATTTTAAGAATACAATTATATATATATATATATATATATATATATATATATATATATATATATATATATATATATATATATATATATATATATATATAGGATCTTGCATATATATTGAAAACAACAAAATTAATATTCTAATCCTTTTTTGCATAAATACTCATGTCCTAGGTATGCTTAGATGCTCAGGTTCTCCTCCAATGCATTGGATCACCTCAGTGTGTTGGCAATTATAATTGGACATTTATTTGTTTAAGGGTGTTAATTTGGAGACCGAATATGTTGTCTTGACTGACTTGGCGTGTTATAACTTGAAACTAAATTGGCCCCGTTTTCTTATTGGACATATATTGGACAAGGTGCTCTAATAATTATCAATTTCTGTTCGGTTAGGGGTAGCCTGTGGTTGGGTGCCCTGATATGGCACCTGTACCGAATTGAACTAATGGTTAAAACACTTAAAAGTTTTGAACTCTTAACTTTTAAACCCTAAACCTAATCTCATAATCACAAATTTCAAACCTAATACAGCGCCAAGGGATGTTTTTCATTACCCTTAGTAAGTCAATTCTTCACAAAGTAAATGGGTGTCATTTGGTCCTTACTAGTCTTTACCATGCTGGTTAACGGGCCCAAAACCAAACCGATACGATGTTAGCTTGATAAGCTCAACCTGATAACAAATTGACACCAAATCAACCCATTAATTAATATGTGCAATGCAGCCATTTTAGCCCAAATCTCTTATTGGACACGTTTTAGGCTGCCTCTAAAAAATCCGAAACCAACTTGGGCCAGATTGAAAGCTGCCCGAACTGGACCGTTGACTCCCTTACATTTGTTTTCTTCTTTCCCTTATATGTGTTGTATGATCTTTATTAAAATAGATCCAAAAACAACCCCTCTGCAAGCAAGGTAAGGCTGTTTACATTAACCCCCTCTTTAGACCCCCAGTGGTGGGAGCTTCCTCAAGCAAGGTAAGGCTGTTTACGTTAATCCTTCCCTAGACCTCACAGTGGTGGAAACTTCGTACACCGGAATCTTTGTTGAAATGGGGAAAACAATGTACTTTGTGTGTACATAGTGTCAAGTTTCCAACTCAAAAGTTCAAACTAGTAAGTGGAGGGACTCTCCATATATAAGATCAGAGGATTCCAATCTCATTAGCAATGTGGGACTATTCTCAATACTCCCCCTCACATGTAACCCCACCGATAGGTGGTATATATGTAGTAGTATGTGTGGCAACACATGGCAGGTGACTAGTCCCTCTTCTTGGGTGACTGATCTCTCTTTTCAGATGACATCTAGTCCCTCTTTTTGGGTGATCGTCCCTCTTTTGGGTGACCATAGTCCTTCTTTTGTGCATCTAGTGTCCCTTTTTCGATGACTTAGCCTTCTTTTTAGGGTTAATATAAGAGGGAACCTAGAGCTCTGATACCATGTCAAGTTTTCAACTCAAAATTTCGAACTAGTAAGTAGAAGGACTCTCCATATATAAGATCACAGGATTCCAATCTCATTAGTAATGTAAGACTATTCCCAATACATAGATGGATACACATCGATGTTTACAATGTCAGTGAAAGTCAAGGAGTGAAAATAGGCCAAATAATTGTCCTTGTACTGGTTATAGCCCTCCGAGCAAGGGAGTGGGCAATAGAATTGACCACCCTTGGAACATAAGAAGAAGTAACAAAACCCCATCCTAGACAACATCTTAACATCATCAATAATCGAAAGAACAAAAACATCCCCAGCAAAAGAGTCCCCATTGCCCAAATTAACCACCTGTAAGCAGTCAAATTCAAGAACAATATTATGATGGCCTTCCTGAATTGCATACGATAAACCAGCTCTCAGTGCAATCCATCAGCAGCTCTAATAATAAAACCAATTCCTCCACTAGACGAATCCGGCAGCAAAGCAGCATCCGAATTAATCTTGAAAACTCCAGGTTGAGTAGGAATTTCAGAAGACAAACCAATTCAAGACCTTGTTTGTTTTATTATAAAAAAAAAATTTATAAATAATATTATTCAAAAATTTCCTCCACGTTGGATTTTTCAATACTTATATTTTGACTTTCACTTTAAAATAAAACAGTGAAAATTTCTATTTGACAAAAGAATCATACGGTAAAAACCAAAACTTAACGTAAAAACTTTAGTTAATCATATTAACTCACATGATTATGTAATTAACTTCAAAATATTTGAAATTTGGTTATTTAAAAGATAGCAACGCCAGTGTAAAAGAAGGTTGGAATAAACTAGCAACACCTCCCACACTGGGAGCCATCGGATATATTCTCAGATTAATCTCTACCATATGACCCATGTAGATTCTAATGGAAAGTGGATCATATGGTTTGGGTTGCAGTGTGAACAACTGATTGTCAAGTCTAATGGTCAAGTAAATCCAGCATCAGGTTCCATTAAAATAAATAAATAAATAAAAACCCTCAGGTTTGAGTATGTCCATCAGCCAGGATTTATATCACCTCCTCCCAGTGGTTCTGGGAGGACGTGGTAATCCAATCCCGATGGTTGACACGTGGCTTTCAGATGAATCTGAGACTCACGTTCGAGCCGACACCCCCTGTCGGTTTGGCTTGTTTGTTAGGTGTCCACTTGAACGTGGGTCTCTGATTCACCGAGAGCCATGTGTCAACCATTGGGACTGGGTTGCCGTTGTCCTCCCAGAACCACTGGGAGGAGAGGATGCGGATCCCCATCACCCATGCAAAAACATGGATATGAGAAGTTGGGGTACTGGGATTAGGGAATTATCTGGTCAATGTAATACTACGTATGGTATGCATACTCTCAATATATTCTTAGAAATGCATTTTCAGAATGGACGATGCATCCTAATATCGAATAAGAAAGGGTTACAAAGTTAGACATTTATGTTCTAGGCTCAATAATAGATTATAGAGCGCGTTTCGGAATGGGCAGCATTTTCTAAAGTGTTCCATAATCCAAGAACAAGAATGCATACGAAGCACTATTTTTGTCTTCTCAGAATGTGTTCTTAACGTAGAATGCATTCCAAGAACGTATACAATTCGGATAAAAAAATTGGTTGCTCCAGTTGAGAAACATTATACTATTTATCAGTCCATATGCACAGATTCTTCTTCATATAGGTAATACTAACAATCTCCTTAAAAAAAAAAAAATCATGCAAATGCAACTTTATATTGCTAGGAAAGTAGAGCAAAGATACACGCACTCACAACCCAAAAAGGCTATGCAATACTATACAAACACAAGGAATAAGAGCTAGAAACCATTTGAAGCCTTTTTGGTATTATCTATGTTTCCATGTAATAGACAATTCTGAACCCAGATCACTGCCCAGATGAGCGTGGAAGTTGCTAAAGGTAATCAAACATTTCAACAGGGAAGTCATCGAAGCAGTTGTCCGGCATCACCGGGTTGTCTCTCTCATGCTTTACACTATTTTGACCAGTGCCATCAAACCCAAAATATGGCATTCCTTCTGGGAAATGAAGGCCTTGAGGAAACACATCCAAGAAGTTAGTGTCTGAGAGTCCAGTTATGTCTTGGCCTTCTGGCAAGAGTGGGAGGTCCAAAGAGTGCTCAGGAAGTTGTGGGAAGGGGAATTGGGATAAGGGTTCACAGGGCTTCTTGTCAATAGCCATGTAGTTAAGTAGGGGAAGGTTTGTCTCCAGATGAAGTAAGTTTTGGTTTGCCATTTCTGGTATTGGTTGCATCTTTGTCACTTCAAAGTTTTCCATCTTGGGACGTGAGCACTCACTCGGGGATGACTCTTCCCCCATTGAAACCGTGGTAAAATTAGGAGCCTGATATCAAGAACACAAAAAAATAATAATAATAAATAAATAAATGTAAATAAATAATCCCGAAGAAATGAAACATTTTGCGGCTAGCAACAAAAAACGCATCATTAAAATCGTATGTAAAACCATACACTAATCATATACACTAAAGAGTGTATCCAGTGCACGAGTCTCCCGCCATTGCAGGGTCTAGGGAGGGGCTAATGTATGTAGATTTTGCAGAGGTAAGGCTGCCCTAGAATCGAACCCATGAGCACCAGGTCACAATGGAGCAACATTACCGTTGCACCAATGCCTACCCTCTATGTAAAACCATACACTTAGGCTTCAAGTAGGCAAATCATACATATCTGAAGTTAAAGTGGGAAGAATCAATCTCAATAGTGACTAAAAGCAATCCGAGAGAAAGTAGTTGCAAACTCTGATATGATGTAAACAATCAAATAGATCAGGATCACAATCAAAATTTTGTTTTATGTCAAATACAGAAACAGTAGCACAAGTCCTTTAAAAATGTGAAAATCTATATATACATGAGAAAGTAAAAGTTCAGTTCATCTGCACACTAAAAGCAGTAATTGTATCATTATCATTGTTGGAATATGAGACAGACCCACATGATGAAATCATCCAAACACAAGTGGATGGAGATAATTATGAGTTCTTCCAAGAATCAGTAGCACAAGTCCTATAAAAATGTGAAAATCTATATATACAAAGGTTTTCATGAGAAAGTAAGTTTAGTCAATCTGCACACTAAAAGCAGTAATTGTATCACTATCATTGTTGAAATATAAGACAGACCCACATGATGAAATCATCCAAACACAAGTGGATGGAGACATTTATGAGTTCTTCCGAGAATCAGTAGCACAAGTCCTTCAAAGATGTGAAAATCTATATATAAAAAGGTTTTCTTGAGAAAGTAAAAGTTTAGTCAATCTGCACACTAAAAGCAGCAATTGTATCACTATCATTGTTGAAATATAAGAGAGACCCACATGATGAAATCATCCAAACACAAGTGGATGGAGACAATTATGAGTTCTTCCAAGAATCAGTAGCACAAGTCCTTAAAAAATGTCAAAATCTATATACCTACGTTTTCATAAGAAAGTAAAAGTTCAGTTCATCTGCACACTAAAAACAATAATTGTATCACTATCATTGTTGAAATATAAGACAAACCTACATGAAGAAATCATCTAAACAAGAGTGGATGGATACAATTATGAGTTCTTCCAATCATACCTCCAACATATGTGATTCAAGAGGAACAGAAGTTTTCTCTATTTTCCTTTGTGATTTGTGTGGTAGAGGTGATGTCTGCCGAATCCTTCCCAACCTCTTCAGCCTGGTACTCCAAAAGTTCTTCACATCATTATCTGTTCTTCCTGGTAAATACGTTGCAATTCTCGCCCATTTGTTTCCAAATTTTTCCTGCAAATCAATCACCACTCTTTCCTCCTCTCCTGAAAACTTACACCCACTTCTTGTATTTTTGGTGTACATTTAACAACATAACATCATCAGCTTAATAATACTAAACAGTAAAAATAAGAACTACACACTAATCAATAAAAAAAAATGTATGACACATTAGATCAAACAGTTGAAATGCTCTGAACTCATAATCTCATTATGGACAGAAGAAATGGGTAATGCTTACGTTTTCAAGTCAGGTTTAAGCTTGTTAACCCATCTCAACCGACAAGATTTCCCTGTTCTTGGCAAAAGGCCTTTGGATCGAATGGAGCTCCAGTCTCTGGGTCCATGCTTCCTCACATAATCCTTCAGTATTTCATCTTCCTCTGCCATCCATGGCCCTTTCCTTACTACTATATCATCCTTGCGTTTTTCCATTAGAGGGACTTCTCTGAAATCTTTTCTATCGAAAACTCAGATTTCTCACTATCTTCCTCGAATTCTTTATTAATCTCCGATAATTAAAATGCATGAAGAACAACCAAGTCATCCTGAATTTTTCATGAATTTTTCATGAATTTTTATATCTTCAGAGAATATTTGAAAAAGTGACGGTTAAGGCACTATCCACTAACTCAACGGCGAACGCCACAACTCCACCTTTTTCTCTCCATTTCAAATGCACGTTAATGTTACATAAATACCCCTCGTTGTTCACTGAATTACTTAAAAGGACTTCTCCAACTCTCCATGATGTCACACGTGGTTTTTCTCTCCTCCACTTTTCCCGGACAGCCCGACCCGCGTCTCCTACAGACTACAGAGAGACTACACTGAAGAAGAAAGCTGTAAAAGCAATCAAATGGAGAGCCCTCAAACTGAAGGGGCACCGCAAGGATGGCAACCTATCCATCCGCCTCATCGTGAGTTCTCTCTTTTCTCTCTCTGTATGTCTGTCTGTTTAATGTAATGCTTCCTTTCTCCTTTTTGCTTGTTTCGGTATGTCAGTGATTTTGATTTAAATGTTTGCTTGTTCCGAGAATTTCTATTATTTTGGGGAGTTGGGGTTTATATTATTTCTGGGTATTTATTTGATTCCTCTGAATTACCTTGAAAATGATAGGAAATTAAAAGTGGGTCATGCAATCTTTGATAGTTTCAATTGTGATTTTTTGAGTAGCCCGTGACTCATAACGAAGCTTTCAGGGAAACAAGCACAATGTGTGGCTATTCCGTATCTATCGTCGTATTGATGTTAGAACCTGGTTGAGGTTTAGCCTGGTCAAAATACATTGGGGCTTCTCGCCCTTTTCTTCCTTCTGTAATGAGATCTGTTCTTGGATCAAACTAGCTCTAGCTAAGCTGGTTAATCATCTTGATTACCATATGAAAAATTTACCTAATAGGGTGACAAAAGGGCTTGCTGTTCTTATTTATGTATTTATTTTTTTGGGCTGGGGGACAGAAGGTACTGTAAGTTTTGGAATGGAAATTGAACCGTAAACATCAGTGTGGTGAGGCCACCTCAGTATTCACTCACTGTACATGAGCAAGTTAATGCGTTTTGAAAGTTTGCACAAGTGATTTTTTCTTTTTCTTTTTCTTTTTTTTTTTTTTTTTGTTTGGGGGGAGCATAAGTGGTTAGTCGTCAGTAATACTGAGGGTTCCTTCGAAGTTCTTTGTACCAATACTACCAATTTGTGATTAAGTTGCTTGAGTCTTTTGACTTTTTAGTCATCTCCATTTTAGCTTGGTGTAAGAATAAAATGTTAAAATAAAACTACAAACATTATTAATTTCCACGTTTCAGGCCCAACATTCAGTGAATTACATTTCTGAAATCCCCCCAAATCAAATTGAAACTTGATGTGATGAATACTTCCAGGTGATTTAACATAGTCATTAGGTGGCCTAAGATGAAGAATCACCTAGGGGACCTTGGCTTCATTTGTGGCCTGACTGGGAGAGGGGGGAGGAGAAAGGAAAGAATGTGCCCTCAAAGGGATGTTTGTCCTTTATTGTGTGTAATTGTCCTACCCTATTCTTGTCAATGACCAAGTTATATTGAACTTTTGATTTTTCAATGTTTAAGTGGTATTCAGCCATTTGGTTTTTCAATCACCCTCATTTTGGGGTGAATGTAAGTCTTTTGGTTTTGAAACAAGAGGAGAGCATGAAAAGAGATGAGAAACTTCTTCTCTTGTCTTCATATTCTATCCCATTGTTGATAAAATGTCATTTGGTGAGTAATTTGTTTTTCAACATTTTGATGTTTCGAAGACTAAGATGTCTTAAAACTTACCCTTGAATTTAGCATGACATATATCATTCATCTGAGATTTTTTTTTTTATTTTTTTTTTATTATTATTTTGAATTGTGGATTAATCTCTTTGAACACTTAGGTGTGGGAGATTTATAAACCCGCAAACTCAAGTGTTGAATCTTCTTTAATTGCTACCAAAAATTAGATGTCTACTTTTATTTTATCCTTCTCTGAGAAATTTCTATCAGGTCACATTATTGAGTTCCATTGAATAATGAAGAATGATCTTAGTTTTGGAATTTAGGGTTTAAGGTTGGAACCCCACCCTACTCTAAATCTAGTTTCTTTTGGAGTTAAAACCTCTAAAGAGTCAATTAGTCCAAAAAAAAAAAAAAAAAGAAGAAAATATTTTTTACTCTTTGGCTTGGGTGTCTACCACTGAGACTAGTTAAACTGTAAATCTTAAAATTGTGATTCCATCTGTAATAGGATTCTTTTTCTTTTTTGATGCCTGAATCTTTCGCCATGGGGTTTCCATGGGATTGCAGCATTCAAATAATGAAACATAAAGATCTGATGCATAGCAATGATGAAGGCCTCTTGACTGGGCAATACTTGATCGAGAGTCATATTGGAACAGTGATGCACTTAGATATCCATGCAGGGACCCTATGCAGATTGGACATGATGTTAGAGAAAGTAGCATGGATTATACTGCACAACCTGGTTTGGTGCTATGAAAGTTTTTGAATGTTCAGAACTTTGTGGAACTTGTATGTTTTTTTTTATAACAAGCAACCCTTAAAAATCCCTCCAAAGGTTGAGAACTCTAAAGACATTACAAAGATAACATTGTTAAAATTTCTGTGGCCAAATTAGTTTCTCAGAACTGCAGCACAGTTTTATTCATAGAGTTACAGATGTGTGAGATTTCAGGAACAGTATCTCTAATGCTTCCTTTTTTGGACTGGCTTATGATGATAATATTTTCATGAGTATACCGTACAATTTCATAGAACTGGATTCTTATAATGGATTCAAATGATGACACATGAGCCAAAATGGCAACATACTCAGTTATTGGCAGTGGATAAACCAAAAATATTTGATTATTTTAATAAAAATTAGCTAAATTCCTATATGAAGTACGGTGATTTTGATGGAAATGGGAAAAATATCAACCAAAATAAACTGAAATGTTTTTTTATTTTATTTCTATCATTATCAAAACTAAAATTTAACCTGGTCCTAACAGCAGTTTCTTACCTTGTGTACATTATTTCGTTGCAGAAATGGGTCAAATGGTTTGTGGAACTTGTCGCCATCTGATTTCTTATCCACTAGGAGCCGGATATGTTAAATGCTCATCATGTCAGACTGTCAACCTAGTGCTGGAAGGTTTGTTATTTTCAATTAAGTCCAAAGATTCTTAGCTTTTGTGCTAATTAACAACCCATATTTTTGTAATTTTAATAGAAAGTGCTATAAAGGTCCTGTTGTTTCTTGTCTACAAGAGATATAAATGATACATCTGCATATGTGTCTGTACCTTGGTGTCTGTTGTTAGTTTCTGGTGAAGAAAATTATTTGCTGTAAATTGTGAAAAATTTTCCATAATTTACTCCATTTTTTATTTTCGCAGCTCATCAGGTTGGACAGGTTAAGTGCGGGAATTGTTTAGTGCTACTGATGTACCCGTATGGAGCTTCATCAGTCAGGTGTTCCTCTTGCAACATTGTGACAGAAATTGGAGTAAGTAAATTCTCCCTTGCAGAAGATATATTCCCATATGAACTACAGATTAAAAGTTGCAATCATTTATAAGTAGCCATTTTCAGAAACCCTGTTCAAGGTGTAGCATGGAATTAAGCACAAATGGATCTTTTGCTTCCATGTGAAATTAGTTCTTTTGCTAACACACTGTTATAAAAGTTCCCATTATTTATGAGTAACTGTTCTCGGAAAGTCTGTGCTTGGCATGATAAAAGACAGAAGATTGTAGAAAACTTGCTTAAAAGTACATGCTACTAAAAAAATTGGTTCTTCAATCCTTTGCTTTATTCCTTGCAAAATAAGTAAGCTGTGAGAACCTTGATATTGAAGTTTCAGCTCAAAATAAATAACATTACGACGATACCATACCCAATTACGTAAATGAAGAGTCATCTTGGCAACAGTTCATTCTCTAGATCTAGATTTGTTCTTTTCTTTTAGAGTCTAGGGGAAGAGGTAGGTTTTTATGTGATCGTTTTGTGGTCAGTCCAGACATAATCACATCTGATTATGTAAAGCACTCCTCCAGTATGCTTAAAAAACAAATGGTTCTAGCGGTTCATTAAACATCTGGCATTCAAAGGCAAGGTGTCACAGGGAAAAAGAGAGAATCTGTTGGGGCATAAATGTGTAGGCTTTGATTTTGTGCATTTACAGGTATTTGGTACTTAATATAAAAGATAAGGTGTTGGTATCACTACTTAAATACACATGATGGACATTGGAATAATGAAATACTTTTGAAATGAACTTTTCCAGGTTAAATTTCTGTTTATTATTTTCAAGTTAATGAATAGTGAAGTACTTTTGAAATGAACTTTTTCGGGTAAAATTTCTGTTTATTGTTTAAGTTGATTATTATTTAATATTTTGTAGCATCCTGTCCTTGCACCTTGATACCTAGAGGTTGATGTTCTATGATGCATGCCAAAATTAGACACCAATTGACCTTGAAAAGGGTATGCCTGCCTCATGCCCTGGTAACACTAGGTAAAACAATTGGAGTACCAAGAGAAAAGTATATCACTATTTAGTGCTAAGTTACTCTAGCAGAAACAAGAGAAGGAAACAGGCCAGGGTGACCTGCAGTTTGGATAGGTCCGAGTTTGAACCAGTTTTCTGGTTCATTCTTGTCCTGTTTTCCAGATCTGGTTCATCCAAAAATCTCCATATCCTGGGTTCTGCTAAGGAATCTTTCTCTTGATTTTATTTGTTATTTTAGTGTTAGTGGTTGGCTGGATCAGGGACTCTATAAAGTCTACCTTGTTTGGATTATTTTATTTGGTTATGTTGTCTGTTTAGGAATTTTATTTTCTTTATTGTTGTTAAGTTGTTTAGATAGGTTAGACTAGGTCTCTATAAGTCCAGAGCTGATTTAAGTCAATTTTCTAGTCAGTTAAGAATACCTCCATTGCAAGTGATCGCCTGGAGGAGTTTTAGGCTTAGTTTGAGTCTTGTTTGGGATCTTTGATATAAGTTTGTAAGGAGCTACATTCCTACCAACGAATTTTGATGAATTAATGAAAGACTTTTGCTTTGTTTTGGTCTGTAGATTCGGGCTTGCTTTTATGGGATTCTGGTATGTTGACGTCTTGACTCTTGTGGAATCATGAGTGTTTAAATGCTGAAAGATTCAGTAACTGGAATCCTGGTAGATTCTAGGTTGAGGTACTGGTGAGATTTCCACCCTACAGATCATATCTACTCTGTGCAAGCTTTATTTCTTTATCTTTCCTTAACTTCTGTTTTGCTTGCTGTTTTATTAGTCTGTTACTTAAGTTTCAGCAATTAATATCTTAAGGGCCTGTTTGATAAAACTTCTATTTTTGGATTCTGGATTCTGGTTCAAATTTGGATTCTACTCCAGGCTACTCCTAGATTATTTTGGAGTAGAAACTTGTTTGATACGCATCGAAATGGTTCGAGCTCTTTGAATTAAAACTGTTTGATAACACACTTCCCTCATTGGTTTAGAAAAATAGTTGTGGTAGTAGTGGATGGTGGTGGTAGGTGGTGGCAGTGGTGGCAGTGGTGGGCGGTGGTGGTCGTGCTGGTGGTGGTGGGTAATGGCCATGGTGGGTGGTGGGTGGTGGGTGGTGGGTGGTGGGTGGTGGTGGGGGTGGTGGTGGTGGTGGTGGTGGCGGTGGTTGTGGTGGTGGTGGTGGTAGAGGTGGTGGCGGCGGCGGTGGTGGTGGGTGGTGGGTGGTGGCGGTGGTGGTGGTGGTGGTGGCGATGGTGGTGGTGATAGTGGTGGTGTGATGATGGAAGTGGGTGGTGGGTGGTGGCGCGGTGGTGGTGGCGGGTGGTGGTGGTTGTGTGGGTGGTGGCTGGTGGTGGTGGTGGTCAAGTGAGAGTCGTGTGAGAATCAACTCTTTTTTCCCAAAGTTGATCAACGCTTGGAGCAAGTATTTATGACTCCAAAATTTGGATTCGGCCATTCGATCCGTTCCTCTCCGGGGTTGGTCCAACCGGACTTATCAACGCCTCTCCAAAATGCTCCTTGGGCCGAATCCATAGAATCCGAGCGGTTTTATCAACGGCCTAAGTTTATAAATTCTGATTCTCTGCTTAATCCTTGTTTCCAATCTGAATTCAAAACTCTGTAACAACAAAAACCCCAAGGGGGTAGCTCAATTGGTAAAGACCAACACCTCAAAGAGATCATGAGTTCAACTCTCCTTGGGTATATCTATATCTATCCATCAACCTTGAAGCTCGGGCTTTTGGGTTGGATGCCGTCAAATAGTATCAGAGCAAGTAGTCCATGTACCGGCCATGTGGGGGCCCATGGCTCAAAGCTAGGGGAGTTAATACAGCCCGTAAGTCCATGATAGGAGGGGTTTAGTCCCACATTGGTCGGTTAGTGTGTTGATGCTCATGCTTGGCTTATGATCCTGGGTAGGGCTTCTCCACCCTTATCTCAAAGTCAAATGGATTTTTTCCCTAGATGCAAAGAGATCAACCTTACTCATTTGGCCTTTGCAGATGATATTATGATTTTCTTTGAAGGAAATGCGAAGTCCCTTACCTCCATCTTTAAGACTCTTTTGGCCTTTAGCTCCATATTAAGTTTGGCAATCAACAAGCACAAATCTCTCATCTTTTTAGCCGGAATTGATGAACCTGTGCGCGAGAACCTTAGATGCATTGTGGACTTCCCCTTGGGCAATTTGCCAGTCTCCTACCTTGGCCTCCCATTGATATTGTCAAGACTTTCAGCTCACCATTGCTCTCTTATCCTGGATAGACTAAAGAAAAGGCTGCATTTATTGAAGGCTAGATTTCTCTCTTATACAGGTAGATTAAAGCTTATCAGATTAGTCATGCTAAGTTCGTATTTATATTGAGCTGGCATTTTTGGTCTCCCAAGGACGATCATCCAAAGTATTGAAAGTCTTATGAGTGCTTTCTTGTGGAAAGGTAATGCAACAAATTCTTTCACTCTATTGGCTAGGATAAGGTTTGTCTACCTAAAGAGGAAGGTGGCCTTGGCCTCAGGAAAGTCAAGGAGGTTAACAGGGCTTGCATATTTAAAATTATATGGAGAATTACTGAGGAAAAAAGAATGCATTTGGATTGATTGGATCTATAGTAGATACCTAAGAAAGGACTCTATATGGACGGTTTCTATTTCCTATGACTCCTCTTGGATTTGCAGGACAATTCTGCATCATAGACATATTGTCCGGCCTTGTATCAAATATTTGATTGATGATGGGACCTCTACACTTCTCTGGTTGGACAACTGGCATCCTCATGGCATTCTAGTGATGACATATGGTGAGAGAATTCGGATGGACTTTGGGCGGGATAGACTTGCTATTGTCTCCTCCATCATCTCAGAAGGAGCTTGGCATACAGGAAGGACCTCATCCTCTCGCCTTGCTTAGGCCTAGGGAGCTCTGGTTTCTATCATTCATAGGCCTTCTGGGAGTGGCGATACCATCAGCTGGAGTGGATCCAGTAATGGGCGGTTCTCGGTTTCCTCGGCATGGGAGGCAGTTAGATCTCGCAGCTCCAAGGTGGATTGGTTTGACATTGTATGGTTTAAAGGTCACCCGTCGCGGCATAGCTTTATTTTGTGGAGAGTTCTAACTCATTCTCTGCCTACCGCGTCCTTGCTCTATGATAAGGGTATTATCTCAAGCTCCAATTGTGGCCTATGCTGGGCTTCCACAGAAGACACCAACCACCTTTTCTTTGATTGTTCCTTCTCCAAGAGAGTCTGGGAATCGATACTTCGGAAGTGTTAGCCGATCAACAGATGTATACGTCCTTTTGATCAAGAATGGAAATGGATGCTCAAGAAGTTTAAAGGGAAGTCCCAATGTGACGTCCTAGTCAAGCTCGCATTTGCTGCCACGGTATACCACATATGGTTTGAGAGAAATCTCTGAAGATGGACTTCTAAATCTAGATCCTATGCTCAGATTTGGGATGCTATTACCTTCGACGTGAAGGGTTCCATGCCCCTTCACCCTCCTCCCTCTCCAGACAATGCTAAAAATAGATTCATTCTATCCTCCTGGAATTGTACTACCGCCTGAGGTGGTTTTGTTTCCTCTTTGTTGGATGCTCTGCTAGTTTGTAAGGAGTCTAGCTCCCTCCTCGGGATTCCCAGATTTGTTTGCCCTTTTTCGGGGTGCTATTAATACAATTACTTATTCATCCAAAATATATATATATATATATATATATATATATATATAGTGGCTGGTATTTGGAAATAGGGGTGGAAGATGGTTTTGAAGGAATTTGTTAGAAGTGCCTTGAAATTATCTGCATGCTGGAAGTAACATAAAGAACATAGTAGAGTCTTAGAAAAGAAATAGTGTTTGCATTTCCAAAATTTTTTGATGCCCAATGATTCAATATGGCCCTAACCAACAAAAGTAAATATTTGATAGCTAAAATCATTATTGAAACAAGTAGCCTGATCAAAAGTCAATACTAGGGAACTCTGTCAAACATTGTATTTGAATCACTTTTAGGATTTAAATGGGGACAAAAAATGCATGGTATGCATAGATTTAGAGGGTAATAAGGAAGTTGAGATTGTTTTGTAGTCAAAGTTTCCTTGCAGTATATGTCTTAATTATGTAATTGTGCATGGAAACACATTTTAAGGATCTATTTTCTAGGTGGTTTTGTCACACCCCAATTCTGACATTTCAAGTGTCATTGGATCGCTTACCAACGATCCAAACTACCCAAGATCTCGCCTTTGCGGTGCATACCAAACCATCATCACATCCATAACATATGCAAATCACAATAATCAGAGTAAAGATAAAGTATAAAGCAGCGGAAGTCTAATGACAATCAATATAAAATAAATTAATGCAGTAATGCTCTATTGGTAATTACATAATTACAGTGTTATGCTGTTACAAACAGACTCAAAACATTAATACTTCTGTATCACATACGTACAACCATGTATGCAAAAGAAGTTATCTGGCCAACACGTCCCAAAATTGACTAAGAAGTCTACAAAAAATCCGGAATCCACCTTCATGCACTGTAGACGAGAGAGCTGCAACTCCTAGGCCTCACCATGGGCATTGTTCGCTGGCTCCTTGATGTCCACAGCATAGACAACAGAGATGACGGGGGAATCAACAAACTCCGACACTGAGAAAGAATCTGGATCAGTGTCTGAAAAAGGATATTGATATCGGGGGTGAGCTTCATCCAAATTTAGTAAGAAGGTCAAGCAATCATTCATTCAATAATGAATGAAGTAATGTCTATATTAATTAAGTCTGGTGTAATGAAGCTGACAGTGCCGTCTCGAGATTCACCACAGTACGTTGTGGATCCAACTCTCATGCACGATAAGGAGAACATAAACCACAGTCTCTGATTGCGGAGCCTGCACCCCTAAGGATGAGACACTAGTGTGCTGTCATCGCCCATCATAGGCTTCATACTAGCGTCTCGGTCCCAGACCTCGACTTCATCCCTACCCATAAATTGACTAGGCACGTAAGTAAGACATGTCATCTCCACCCATAATCTGACCCAGGCACGTAGGTAAGAGCAAAGTTGTCCCCGCCCATAATAGGACCCAGGCAAGTAGATAAGACAGTCGTCCCCATCCGTAATAGGACCCAAGCATGTATGGGAGGATAGGGTCCTGGACCCCACCTTTTATCTTAAGTTTATACCAATACATAATCCCCTATTGGTAAAGGTTTAGTTGATGGTGTGAATATCCTAACTGTATACAATTTTACATGCCAAATATAATTAAAAGGGCCGCACCCCAGTAGTAATCCCGGTTCCAATCTGTCAGACATCATATTCCGGCTAGGATGCTAGCAATGCAAAGCAGGGCCCATGTGGTCGGCACGGTACCTGTCCGTTGGTACCGGCTCCACATAGGCTAAACGTACATCACTACTCAACAAACAAATGATAATAATAATGCAAATGCATGAGCAGTTAATACAGTTAAAGAATGAAATGTGATTCAATCATTACACAATGCAACATAGACATGCAACATTATAGACAAGAAAAATTCAATGGGTCCCAACCCCCTTACCTGAGTATGAGTGTATTCTGAAAGTTTGAAGGTTATAGAGTATTCTTCCCAGTTATCCAATGTTGGTTTCCCTATTATTATCACCCATGAATAATATTTAATTTATTATTATTATAAATTCTTGAAGGTTCATTAATCCCAATTTTGGGTCCTAGGGCAGTCATGGACCCCAAAGATTGGATCTGAAATAGGTTCCATACCTATTCAGGCCAAACAAACTCAATTGGCAGTTAATGATCGGCTGGTCAGTTGACCGGTAGAAACAGCCGCTCAAGGTTAGAAAGATCTTCTGAACATTCTGTCGATGACCGGCCACTATTGACCGGTTGGTCATGCTACTGGTAAGAGTGACCGTTCAAGTTCAGATTGATTTTCTTAGTTTCTGTGACTCACTGGTTATACTAACCGGCTAGTTAGTCAACAGGTCAGAGCTACCGCTCAACTCCCGAATGTCAAAGGACATTCTATGGTTGACTGGCCACTATTGATTGGTTGGTCATGCGACCAGGACCGGTCAGGGCAGCCACTCGGACTGAAACTTTGGGTTTTTAAGTTTAATTTTTGGTTAATTGGTTAAGGGTCCCATACCCATTGTTCTTCCTTGGTCTTTCTCAGTTTTAGGAAACATTGGGAGGTCTCATTGGGACTATTAGTCTCAGTTATGGGGAGGTCAATAAATCCCCTTCTGTTCTTTGCCCAAATTCCATTTTTGCCCAAATTCCATTTTAACATGGATGTTTGACAAACACGAAGGCACTCTTTTTAAATCATCTCCTCAGCTCATTCATGACATGCAAGGTCATTAATGGTTGTAAGGAGTTCCCTCACAATCATGCATGCTTGGACGAGGCCCTTGGTTAGTTAATTTTGTGTGTCTTTAAGTGGAAACTCGTACTTGACCGGTTGATGTTGCTCGGCTGGTCAAGCAGCTGCTTACATCACCCGCTGAGGGGAAAAAGTGTAGTTTCAAGCATTGTTTCAAACTGCTTTCAACTTGGTTCTTCCTAGGGCTTTATGCTAGGGTTCTTTTACTTCTCCACTCACAATCTCATGCTGAGAATCTTAGAATAAATTTTTACCTTATTCGAGGCTTCAGTTCCTATTCCGGCTCGGTTTCCACTGTAGACAAGGTGGACAGACTTGCTACAACAAATTCCAAATCAATACGGGATTTTTGTATTGCGGGTCTTACAGGTTTGATGTTTTTTTAGGAATAATGAGTCTCTTAGAGAAACATATTGGGTACTAGCCAAGATTAAAGTTATCACATATCAGTAGCATATCGGTCAGGCGATTTTAAGAGATGCATCGAATTTTATTGTGGATACACTAGGATACGGGGCAAGATATGCACGAGAGTGAATAGAAAACTTGCAAAACACAATTTTAAACCATAAAAACATTATAATAAGAAATATTGCAGTATTTCCAAAGATTAAAGGCATATTTGATGACATTCAATGAGCTACAACCTTCGGTTCGCATGCATTGCAAGTTTTCAGCAAGAAAGAAGACCAGAAAAGTGGAAAAAATCAGTTTTATCAAAATTTATATGTGCATATCGACCATATCGAACTGTATCTGTTCGTATCAAGGTGTATTGGTCCGTATCGGTTCGATATGAACCTATACAATCACGCATTTTTCAAATCCGAATAATATGTACTTAATAATACATTTGTAAACTGTATTTACCATATCACTCGGTATCGAGCTGTATCAGTTCATATTGGTGTGTATCAACCCCTATCAGTGCATATCGGTCGATACAGCTCGATATGATACCTATTGTAAAAAATGTGAGACTTATTGTACATGTATCGTATTGGTACATACCGATATCGATACATATCGGTCAATACACACCGATACGGTACGATACTTGATTCCTTGGAAACTAGTGCCATGGGTGTAGCAAGGTAAAAATACCTAATATTGTAAAGAAGGTCTAATGTAGAACTAATCCCGAACCAGGAGAATTTCAGTAGGAGATTAGCTCGTGACAGGATTGCAGGGAAATAGGACAAATCAGATTAAGATAAGGTTGAATAAATCAATAAAAAAAATCTAATATCTATAAAATTTTGGTGGGTTGCTCTACTTATTCAACATAACATGTTTGCAAAAGATGATTTAAATCTGATGGATGGAGTTAGTGTTAAGAAGCACTCCTGTTGAGGTAGGAAAGTTAGAAAGCCACAGAATCAATTGACATATTCAAGAAAGAAAGTAGAAGAAGTAGAATAAGAACAGAAGAGAGGAAGAGAAATGAAAAATGTCACCTTGTAATCAATGGCGAAGAAGAAGAGCGGAAAAGAAATCAGGTCTAAGATACCAATCCCGTATGCGAAGCTCAACATCTCCAAATCTCTTTGATAAAACTACTATTCTTTATTCAAAACAGCCTTAATTGATTAGGGGTGCATTATATATATATATATATAAACCTTTTAAAAATTTTAAACTGATTCATGGGGCTCCTAATGACTCTCATACGGACTTAAAGTAAATAAACTCAAAACATAATTCTTAAAAGCTATAAGTATCCTAATCTAACGCACACACTTAACACTCTAATTTTGTGTACTAACTTAACCCCCATTTTATGAACTTATAAATTAGGCCTGTTACCATAAAACCCAAGAAAATAAAAGGCTCAACCAATAATATGATTAACCAAAAGTCAACTTCAGCCCATTAGATTGCCAGCACCCTGTGGGCCTCCCAAGCTTGCACACAGGCCTTCATACAGGATTAATGTCTAATGCAACCGCATCAAGGTCTCATATGGGGGATAGGATATCCATTTAAATTAGTGGCATGTGGAATGCATTGTGCTTTTGGAGGAAGTGTGTGTGGGTGTCTCTATGTGTGTCTGTGTGTGCGGAGAGAAGTAATAATATATATATATATATTATATAAAATTTTGGGGGGGGGGGGCGCCGACATGACGATACATCGTCAATTGGCAACATGGTCGGTGGGAATATTCGATCCCAGGGAAACCAGAAGAGGGGGGAGGGGGGTTTTAAGGAGGAAGAAAAAAAAAAACATCTTGGTTTGAAAAACACAGAAGTAAAGTCACAGAAAAAACCAAAAATACATTGAATGAATTTAAAGAACTAAATAAGCAGCAAAAACATGTGGGTCACACATAAGCAATAAATACCAATAGCCCAAGGACCTTCAAGTCTGTGAGAGATCAGTGGTCTATTTGCAAACATTTTGTCTTGGAAAAAACGAGAGAAATTTGGTTGTATTGAATCCTAAAATGTTTTCTTTTAGTAATTATTGTAATAAGAAACTAACTCAGTCTTATCCCAACTAAATAGGATCAGCTTAATAAGGAACTAACTAATAGTAATTAATGATAAGTAATTTCCTATTTCTTTATAATTGTTTTGAAATTCCTGGATTGGTTCGTTTATTTTCTGGAACAAAAGGGATTTCTTGGTTATCGAACCTTTCTGAATGAAGTTTTAAATGTTTTTAACTAAAATTCTGTTCCTTTGAGGCGAAAAATGATGTGTTTTATTCATGTAAAAAATAAACTTTGCTACTGTCATCTGGATATGTTACCTTTTTGTCCACATCATTATGCTTCCTCTTTTTCTTTTTTCTTTTTTTTTTTTTTTTGACCTTTTGGTGTACTTGTAGGTGCACAACCAACGACCCCGACTTTCTGTACAACAGGGGCCTCCCCCACCACCAATTTCTGTACAACAGTGCCAGCCGCCCCAACCACCAACTACTGTACAACAAGGCCAGCCTCCCCCACTGCCAATTTCTGTACAACAATGCCAGCCGCTGCAACCACCAATTACTGTACAACAGGGCCAGCTTCTCCCACCATCGAACCCCATTCAGTAGAGCACATTTGTCTGTTGGTGAAAGAGCTGGAACCGAACCTGCAACCTCAACCTTCCTGAGTTGTGTATGCTTATGGTAATGTAAATTGAGGTTCAACTCCATTTGTGAACATCAATCCTATGTTCATAATCTTGATGTATATGCTTTTAAATGTTAGAAGTAATAAATTATGGTACTTTCTGTAATGTGTATTCCAATTAAATTATAGTATGGGTGGACTGGAGGTAATTACCCAGTTATTTAGATGGAGAGATCCAATGGCATTGCATAAGGGAATTCATGTAGTAATCACAAGTATTTGGAATATCTTTGTATATTCAACTTGATTATAACATTAATAATTGTAACCCTTTGTCTGATTCTGACTGAGTTACCTAATGAAATCTTTTCATTTTTCGAAATCTTTAATCATGAGATTGATAAGATAGAATATCTGCATTAATGTGATTTACATCCTTTACCTAAGTTAGAGATCATTAGATCAGAAACCTTCTGGGAAAGCTAGTTGTATTTTTCAGAGGATACAACCCCCTGCATGTTAAATGCACATGAAGATATTGCAAGGGGGATCCCAAACATTCAAGCATGGCACACTCATTTGATGTTCATGAGTTTAGGCTTATAGTTATTGATTATTCTTTTGGGAAACCTTAAATGTTTGAAGAAAATAATTTATATTTCCCTGTCCTCCCCATTTAATTGATACTCAGAACACACTGGTATTAGAGTTGTATTGCTTTTCCATGGAGATTCTCATGATGCTAGCAAAAGCCCATTTTCTAACCATGAGATCGGTGAGTAAAGCAAACTCTCCAGGGAAGACGATCATTTTGTAATGTCTTTTTAAAACAATTGGCGACCTTGATGTTGCAAATAAAGAAGAGAACAAAACCATCCGTAATGCTTTTGATTCCCATTAACATAAAAATTAAATTCAATGTTTTATCCTTTTTGGGGAAAAGAATCTCTGAATCTCTCTCTTGTCTGACATTCTCTCTCTTCTCCTGCCCTTTACTGAACAAATCTCTGTCATTCGCATTTATTGGTGGGTGCAGGCAACAACGCCAGAAGATGTTTTGCAGGGTAAAGGGGAAGACGGGAGAATCGAACCTTTGACCTCCTTCGAAAATAAAATTCATTGATGAGTTAGAATTGCTTTACAAGTGGGTGAGGTATACGACTATGTAAAATATAGACCAAAAAATGACCTATCACAAGGGTTTGGATCCTTTCCTGTGGTGGAAGGGACTCCAAACGTGATCCAACGACTAAAGCTCACTCAATGCGCATCGGGTGATCTCCAGCTATGATTACCCCTGGGTCACGGCCGGAGGGATTGGACAACATTGGACAACTGGAGAGGATCTTTTTCCTATCACAACTATAAAACAGAAAATAATAAACATCCAAAAAACTACACATAATGTAGGACTACCAAAAACATAACCTCATGAGCTCAAAGCACAGCCCAAGGGACCAAGAATTATCACAGAGAAGGTGTCGGCTAGTTTAATTGGTAAGGACTCTAGTCTAGTGGGGTTAGGTCTTGGGATTGAATTGCACGTAGACCTGCCATTTTCATATGAAATCACATTTTCATATCTGCCTTCTCTTCCAATCAAGATTTTAAATTCAGGCATTGGATAAGGTATCGGTCATATCCAAAATCGATCCTCATTAAAATGATATTAAAACAAAATCGGATCAGGTCAGTTAGGTCCAAAACCAATACAAATCGATTGGTCCAGCCAATTCAATACCAATTACTTGAACCATGTTTCCAATCAATCTCCGTGGAGCATCTCTATTCTTCATAGGCAAGAATTGATGCTCCATTCTTCATAGGCAAGAATTTACCGTTGTGAGCAACACTAAAATGGAAGGAAATAAAGAGAAATGAAACTAAATTAAATTAAAATTAAAAAATAAAATATTTTATAATCATTACCAAACATAACTACGTAAATAGCTACAAACACATTTTCAATTTAAGTATCAATTTTTACTACAATTTGCAATTAAATTCCTTCAACCTAAGAAGAAAAATAAATATTCTATTTAAAAATTTAATTACCATGTTTAATAAAAATTTAGGATTTTTTTTTTTTTTTGGTAAAAAAATTTTAAATTAATAATTCAATCAAAATTATAAAGTATTTAATTCTTTCCCGGAGAGGGTTATTTGAGTGGTGTGGTTGTCTGCGCCACGAATGGGTGCTGGGCTACTGGCGCCAAATTATTCATGGCAGGAGAGGAAAGAGAAAAATAAAAATTGAGGTACTCTTGTAGATTTATTTGCAGGTCAAATAACTTTTTTCAAAAAAAAAAAATTCCCTTCCTTTCTCTTTAATTTACTTGCAAGCTGCAACTAGGGATGTAAAAGGATTTAATTCGAATCAGATACAATAATATTTGAAAATGTATATCAATTTTTTTATCCAAATCCAATCCAAAATCCAACAGATGTATAGCAGCCAAATTCGAATCTGTATTCGATATCCAGTTAAATCTAATTCGAACTAGAAATAGAATTAGAATTCAAATTGTAATGAGAAGTAAAGAAAACCCTAATTTAAAACAAATATATAGTCTACCCTAAGAAAATAGAGATGAAACCATAATGGATATGTAAACATTAATTATTTTTGGAAATAAAATATATAAACATTAAGGCTATATATGTCTTAACAGTCTAAAACCTACGGTGATATGTATCTTTAGGCTAAATGGAGCGGATATAATCATGTCCATTTGATTGATCTCCGAATCCGCATCTGAAATCAGCCTCAGTGATCCAAATCCAATTGTTCGAATTCAGATTCCCCTAAATGGATACAAATTTGAATCAGATTCAGATTTTCAGTTATTCATTCACATCTTTAGTTGCAATACAACATTTGTGATTCTAAATCCATCTGGCTCAAGTAATCAGTATTAGATTGGCCATCGACCAATTTGTATCGATTTTGGAGTTGACCGATCCTCAATCCATCAGATCCTATTTTAATATTATAATATACCATATCGACCGTGTGTCAACTTCTCATTGGATTCGAATAGATTTTGCCTTGTCACCTGAATTTACAACCTTACCCCCAATCCCCAAAAAGAAAAAAAAAAAAGATACTATTCGTGCTTGGAAATTTATAAAACAACAAATATATATAGAAAAGTTGCGTCTGAAAGTGGAAATAGCAGAGTCCAAACTCCACCATCAAGGGTTTTGGGTTTTTCCCTTTTCACCAACGATGGCGGTCTGCTCTCCCTTCCTATCAGTCTCAAGAACTGCGTCTGCACTTTTACCAAATCTTGTTTCAAATCCCCAATCGCTTCTTGTAAGACCCCAACTCAGATTCAATTCCAGTTTCTTATCATCCTCATCAAGTCTGTTCTTCACTACTGTCAAAAAGTCAAAATTGCAGATCCAATCCCTCCGCCGTGGCGATCACTCTCAGTACAACCCAATCCAATCCCTATTCACAGGGATCGTCGAAGAGATGGGAGAAATCAAGCAACTGGGTTACGGAGAAAATGACGGATTCGAGATGAAGATTGCAGCAAGAACAGTTCTTGAAGATGTCAAGCTTGGCGACAGCATTGCCGTCAACGGAACCTGTCTTACAGTGACTGAATTTGATAAGGAAGCCTCAGATTTCTCAGTCGGTCTTGCTCCAGAAACCCTAAGGAAGACCTCCTTGATCGAGCTCGAAACTGGATCGCTTGTCAATTTGGAAAGAGCAGTGCAGCCGTCGACACGAATGGGTGGGCATTTCGTTCAGGGCCACGTTGATGGCACGGGAGAGATCGTCTCCTTTGAACCAGAAGGAGATTCGTTGTGGGTGAAGGTGAAGACGGCACCGGAAGTGCTCAAGTACATTGTTCCGAAAGGGTTTATAGCTGTGGATGGGACTAGCTTGACAGTGGTCTCTGTTTTTGATGAAGAACAATGCTTCAATTTCATGCTGGTTGATTATACTCAACAGAATGTGGTCATTCCTTTGAAGAAAGTTGGACAGAAGGTGAATTTGGAGGTGGATATACTTGGAAAATATGTGGAAAGAATTCTCAAAGCTGGTTCATGATCTAAATAATCTTAGAATCCTGAGAAATTGAAAACCCCCTGTGATTCCTTTTTGTTATTGAATTAAAGTACAATTTTGATGTAAAATGATGGGAATTTCAGAAAATGTGTTTGATGTTTTTTGTTTTTGACATATTTGTGACCTAACTTTTGCTTTTGTTATGACATATGTGTTTGATGTTGTTTGATCTGTGGTCGCTTCGATGCCTAAGTTAGAATCGAAATAAATTCATGAAATTTAATATGAAAGTATAGGTGGGTTCTACGGAGAGGGGTCAAAACAATTTGACCCCAAAACAATTTGACAGAGAAGGGGAGAATGTAAGAGTGAAAAATTAGATTTTATGGGGGTAGAAGGTGGCATTGATTTCGGCCTTGACTGAGGTGGTTTTGACAAGGCATAATCATCCACCAACTATGAGAGTAGTCCAGTGGTGGAAGGAGAGGATTCCCTCAATAATCTCTTGAGAGTAGCTTCCATCAACATCATATACTTTTCCACGATCTAATCTCGAGAGTAGCTTCCATCAACACCATATACTCGGCCACTTTGTCAATCACACATTGGAGCGAAAACGGCCACTCGTTGAACAATGAAGGGAAAACACATTGGCTCAGTTCACTAGTCATATGTCGGAGCAAGAAATAAGAGAATTTATGTCACCTTGAAGCAGAAACAGGGGTGCTAAGGAAGGATTCAGATAGGAAGCAATGAGGAGATTGGATCGTCTTTCTAGTCTCTATCCTTGTCCTTTTTCCTTTCCGATTTCTTTATGCCCATCAAAGGACCTCGAGATGGTAATCCACGAAAAATGACACGAAAAAAGTTTTTGAAAGAACACATATACAGAACGAGGGCAACTCAAAAGGAACTCTCTCTTGGCAACTTGAACAACTTATAACGATGTGTATCCCGCATATCACTACGAAGATGGATTTTTTCTCTTTTTTTTCCTTCACCCCCTTCGGACGTCTATGTTGACTAACCATACAACCATTTCCAGACACGCCCCCAGGGGTCAACCCGAGAATTCTCGTCCAAACCTACCTATACAGAAGACTGGGACAAAGTCCAGAGAAGCTCTGCATTCAGGTGCGCCCAGAGCCCTTCTTCTCTCCCACAAATGCTTCTGATGAAAAATTAGAAGACCTTAATCAAAGGAATACAGATGCTGAAAAAACCTTATGGCTTTCATTAGACTTTGTAATTTCACAGAAACCAATTTGGCTGAAAAACAGAACCTCAATATAAACTGATACCAACTAATATACTTGATTTAAGCCGTAAAAAGGGTTTTGGCAGAAGAAAGGCACAGCCAGATAAGTGTGTTTCTTGTTAGAATGAAATTTTAATTAAACATAATTACATTGTTTCTTTGCCATTAAAAACCAAAAGATACGCATGATAAAAGGAGGGGGAAATCATAATCTATAGTTGGCCTTCATGTCTCATACCATACATCTTGCTCAAAAACCAAAAGACCATGCATGATAAAATGAGCGTAAAATCATAGTCCAGATTATCACTATTAACCAGAGATTTGATAGGATCACAGATTTCCACCTACTGAGGTTCTTCAGCTCCAGATCCCAGTAATCCATCATTTCAATCACTTACCTTGCTCTCTCCGGCATTGCCCTGGTGGGTGTCTTTGTGTGGGTGTTTGTGGGAGGGGAGAGAAAGAGGGAGAGAGAGAGAGAACAATCTGCCATAGTGAACCAAAAGAGCAAAATGGTGTGGGTGTGTGGGAGAAAGAGGGGGAGAAATCAGCTACTATCAGAATGACTGACACCACAGTTACAGAACAACCCATCACCAAAGAATGTGAAAGAAGTTCCAAGCAATGGCTTACAGAATCCCAACCCTAATGGTTTGGGGACAGACTCTAAGGAGAGTTGAATTCATGACCTCTTTGAATTGGGAGCTGAAAAAAAAAAACTATGGGTTAAATATAGTTAGTTATTAATTCTGCAAACTGAAATATTGTGAAAATGTGCACTTCGATACAAATGAAGGAGATGCCCTACTCTGTGAGAACAATCATTAAAACATGTGTAATGGACAACACAAACTATCATGGTACAGTGGAATATATGTGCACAAACTACAAGTACAACGAAAAATAAATTAAAGAACTGCAGAAGAACACACCTAGGAGAGTACAAATACAAGCCAGGCTGCAACAAAATGCATATAAAGGTGAATATCATGACTGCATGCATATATAGATCTAGGAATATACAACTCTCAACACTATAGTATAAATGCAGGCAATGACCCACAAAAGAATAGATGATGTTGATTTAATATGTGAGCTGAATCCTTCACTGAAGAAATTGTCATAGACTGCTGATTTCATCAAATAACTCACATACGTGAGCTCTGGCCTTCAATAGAACAGTAGCAGATTTGTGTACTCATCAATTTGGACTACCAACCACTCAGGGGATCAGGTAAGTGAGATGAGTAACAAACCACCCAAGTTCCTGTTGTTTCTTTTTTATTAAGAGAGAGAGAGAGAGAGAGAAGCTAACTGAGCTCAATAAAAAGTACATTTCACTCAGACAACAGGCCCGTATCAAATTAAGGTGTCATTGGTAATTTTGGAAGAATGGAACATATAGAGGAATGCTCTATACTTTCCCCTCGATATGTCCCAGAGATAAACTGGCACAAACCTTACTAATGCTGCAGTGGAACTGCAGGCTACAGGCCTCAGCTGCATTCGATAAGTTTCACAATGCCAAATACAGTTTCTATGCAGAAACTGAGTTTCTGGGTGACCGTATACAAAACATCATCAATTTACAGAGTTCTTTCAGGACTAACATTCTCAATTCAAAGGGAACTCCAGCAGAGGCAACTTGTAGACAGCACTCATCCCAAATCTGAAGGGATAGAACAGAAAAGATGGACAAAAGGAGCAACATTATGTTAAATTACAATCCTACATTACCGTTAACTAAAACAATCTTAAATTGTAAATAAGAAAGAGAGAGAGAGAGAGAGAGAGAGAGAATACCTGCTGTTCTGATTTGTGAATATGGTTAGAGATGACCACTAGCAATGTCTTCTAACACCCCCCCAAAAAAAAAAAAAATTTAATCAGATTTGGAGCTATTAAGCAAATACTTGGCCAATGGGTGAATCTGATACTCAGTAACTCAAGTCCCAAATCCAAAGATAGATTCCTGTAAAATCCAACCAACTTGGGAAATGGTATCCAAAAAATGGCTTTCAACTTCTGGAGTGAAACTCATTGATCCAAACTCGAATACAGCATTCCAAAAAGTACCATAACAAAAAACCTAAAATGAACATATTTGCACTTTCTATTAACATAACAGTAGTTTGGTGGAGAAGAGTCAATCCTGAATCATCACCTAATACAGACATGGAAAGGAAATTCAAAACGAATCCATCTATTCTAGGTGACATGAAAGGCAGTTGGGACGAGTCCATTAGGACGTGAGTTCGTAATAATTTACTTTCAGTAGTCCATAAATTATGATAAAATGGAAAGCTAAATTTAGTTGATACCATTAATACAGAATGAACTAACTGCGGCTATTTTCTTTTATGAAGGGAAACCTAATCAGGTTTACAATTTACAACTGCTGCACAGTAGTCCTTGATCCAGTAATACAATTTTGAGTTTTGATAATGGAATTGAAACACAAACTTGTAGCACAACCTAAGGACAGACATTGAAAGAAAACCCTCCACCACTTTCAAGGAGAGATGTCAAGATATCAAAATTAATTTATGAAATTATAGAGGAACATGTACATTTATAGGATCAGACAAATAAAACAAGGTAAAAAAAACTTGCAGCCCACAAATGAAATGTGTTCAAGCGCGGCGTTTACTTAAACGCCATGAGTTTGGTTCATGATATCTATCATAAAGTGGTTCAATACGCTCTTGTCGCTTCCGTTTACTCATTTTTGTTGGATCTGCAACCTTGAAGAATCTTGGGGCCAATTCCACAAGCCATTTGGGGTCAATAACTGTGACCTCACGCATGTACTCCTTCGTAGTCATTACCAACTCATGGTATATCACCCAATCCGGCTGTCGCTGGAAAAGAGCACTGCTTGGGTGAATATAGACAGGTTGGTTTTCAACTAAAGTCCTATAACCTTCCTGAGGGTCCTTTCTAGCAGCATGGAAGAAGAATCCTGCAGTAATTGCCTTTCGTATCCTCGTGAAATTCTTCCCAGCACTCACAACATCCAATTTGTACCTGAAAATACAGTATATTGATTTAGAGATTGCATTCCCAGTAAAAGTTTTTTTTTTTTTTTTTTTTTTTTTTTTTTTGGGGGGGGGGATCATATTAAATTAGTCAAAAACTTTACCCCAAAATAGAGGACATCAAGTTTGCCTACAATGTAAAAAAAGCAAACAGAATGCCAACCTGACAACACCAACTACTAACATATGCAAGACTATATCGAGAAAATAATGACAAAAACCACACAAAATACAAAATATAAAGGATAAAGGGATTTTCAAACAATTAGAAAGAAAATGTTGGAAAAAGGAATCTTGCAAGAATTGTACACAAGGCATATTAGATATAAAGTAATCTGCACTACCATAATCCACTATAACAAAAAATACAGCAACAGATATAAAGCTCTAAGACCTTTCACCAGTATTATTTACAAAAACTAACAAAAATACACGAATTTCACTAAAAAGTCCAACTTAAAAACAAAAGAGACCAATGGATAATGAATGATCATTATAGTGAAACGATCTCTTAGGTTCCCTCTGCTTTTTATTCTGTTGAACAAAAATAACAGCTCTGTATCAATTAGAAATAATAGAAGAAGAACAGAGAGAGAGAGAGAGAGAGAGAGAGAGAGAGGGGGGTGTCAATCACTCCAGCGGAGCTGTGCACTGTGTGTAACCCTCTCTTCAGCAATAGTATTAATAATAATAGAAATAGTAGATTACAAACTAACATGAACTCTATAGTGACTAAGAGTCCCAGTTTCTAAGGAAAAGTAAAACAATAAAAAAGTAAACTAAATAGACTTCTCTCCTTAGGAAACAATAACACAAAAGAAAATAAAGTAACCACAATAGGGACACTCCCCATGTCGTGGGACCCATAAATTGATAATCTCCAATACTCCCCCTCAAGCTAGAACATGCTCCAACTTGGAATATACAAAAAAATAATAAAAAAAAAATCCTCAAACACTCCTCAGGTTAGAGTTCCATCTTGGAACAATAAGAACATATATCAACAGCAACTTCGATCTTCAATATATGGCTATCAAAGACGCCAGGGAGCAGAGAGAATCCTTTGGGTAGCAATACCAAATCATGAATATTAATCTTCAAAACCACCAACAAAAAAGATACGTGGTGGAGAATAATAATCATCATAGCAACTTCGGTAGTTGGGAATCAGACAACATATGATCGTTATGAACTAGACAACATAAAGTCTTTGTGAACTAGATAAACTGCATCACGTACAAGGTTGCATCTCGTGCAACTGGTAGTACCAGTAGGCTCTCCACGAGCAGAGAGGAAGTAGGCTTCAACACGAGCGGTTGCATCACGTGCAACCGGTACCGGTAATAGACTATCTTCAATGAGCAGACCTGAACAAAAGTAATATCTTGTGCAACTGATAATAGTCTCTCATCAATTAGCAGACTGGAACAAAAGTTGCATCACCTGCAACTGGTAATAGTCTCTCTTCAATGAGCAGACCTACACAAAGGTTGCATCTTGTGCAACTAATAATAGTCTCTCTTCAATGAGCAGACTTGAACAAAGCTGATAATAGTCTCTTCCACGAGAAGACACCGGCACGGGCAAAGTATATGCTCCTTCTCCCCCTCACATGGACAAATAATGCATAGGATGCAACAAAACAAAAAAAAAATATTCACCATCATTCGTCAGTAGCAATAAACAGCATCTTGAAGGATGAGCAGCATAATAAATCTCATAATCAAGAGCAACCGTAAATAAGATCCCAATAAAATAATCTCCAATCACTGCCTCATGGTAGCAAATAAAATCCCATATAAGCCAGATAATAGCAATAACAACCATCATTCCATGCAAGTATCAATCTTAAAAAATGCAAGTACCAATATGATGTGATATAGGAGTATAAGACCCTCCAAAACAATAAAATTGCAAATATATAACTCCAATGACAATTCTGTAAATTCTGGCTACACTTATGGGACCACTCAAGCAAAACAATAGTGGCAATCTAGTAATTAACCATATCATTCAAGGGGCCCACGGGTAGTAAACAAAAGTGGAATGGCTTACTGTAATATATTTGAAATCCCATTAGAAGCAGAATCCAAATCCAAAGGGTAAATATTGAGAACAGTGAAGGACCTTTGTGGGTGATAAACAGAATTAAGGACCTAAGTAGAACTAAATATTTAAGTAAGGGACAGTTATAGAAATAACAATAAAGAGTGGAAGAAGCAGAACTGTATTTAGAAGGGAAGAGATCAATTTATAATTTAAATAACCAGGATCTTCTTCTCCGACCCACAATAGCAAAACAGACCAGCAGAAACCAGTTTCAATTCAAGGCAGAAATTCTCATGCAACCTCCAATCAACCTCAAGTTTCAAGGGTAAGATCCTCACTCATATCCCTATTAAATCCATCCAATAACAAACTCAATGGGCAAGGATTAAAGTACAGAAAAATTCTGCAAACTAGCCCAGGCAGCAGCCTCAGTTTCAGACTTGGTCAAAGCATAATTTCTCACAGTTACAGTTGAGGGCACTTCCATATTGGGTCTTTTCAGGATCTGACCACCCAGGAGTAGCAACGCTAACCCCTGGATTTCAGGTTGAGAGGGTCAAATATGAGGTCGACATGGAAAGTGGAATCAATAATAAGGAAAATATTCATTTTGCAGGGCACCATAATATCTCAGAATACTAGAAAATCATAATTAAAAAAATCAACAATTCTGATTTGAGTCAAACCCTGGTCAAAGGCTGTCTTTGATAGCAGAATATAACCCCAAAACAGAGAACCACTCTCCATCAACAGATAACAGCAAAAATACCCCACGCAGATCACAACAAAGAGTAGATTATCAAACATCAGATCAGCAAACCAGTAGAGCATCAGAATGCTCTATAGCACAGTAGTGAGGGGATCCGACATTAGGGAGCATGGGCGCATGTCCCAATGCACTCCCAGCTGTCAAGATCCTCACTGCCACCACAGAGGATCTAGATCAACCAGTAGAGGCTCAGTAAACCAGAACGAAAAATGACTTGGCAAAGCAGCAACTAGGAAAGAAAGCCAGCAACTGAAACTCGCGAAGTTTTCATTCAATACTCCAGATGCAGCAGTGGTGGCTGCACACCACAACGAAGAACCTTGAACGACTCACAAAATGGCAACCCAGGTGACTGTGCCGATACCATCTAATAAAATGGAAATAAGAGAAGAACAGGAGGGAGGGAGAGAGAGAGAGAGAGGAGTCAATCACTAGCAGGAGCTGTCAACTGTGTTTAACCCTCTCCTCAGCAATACTATTAATAAGAATAGAAATAAATGAATACTTACTAACAAGAACTCTAGAGTAAGTAGAAAGAGTTCCAATTTCTAAGGAAACGTAGAACAACAAAAAAGGAAACTAGACAGACTTCTATACTAGATGGAATTCTATCCTTGGGAACAATAACAAGAGAAAATAAAGTAACCACAATGGGTACACTCCCCCTGTTGTGGGATCCATAAATTGAAAATCTCCAACAAGCTCAACAGAGAGAATAGAGATTCATACCTGTCCATGATAGTAAGAAGTTGTTTTCTGACGTCCTGAGCCCTCCTCAAGGATCGAGACTGAACAAAATTCTCGAAGCACCAGGGTCCAGAAAAATTCTTTGCCTTCCAAGCCTCATAAACAGCAAGTAGAGTCAGATGGTCCCCTTCGGGCTGAAAAAATTTGGCCCTCTTCTGATCTGCTTGAGCTTGTTTCTCCCTAGGCCTGTAAAAGATATTTCCTGTCTGAATCATGGCAATAATAGTTAAAATCTCATCACTGCATCCAAGGTCCACACTAGCAAGAAGCATTTTGGACAAGGGTGGATCCAGGGGGAACTCCGCCATCTTCCTACCCAATTTCGTCAAAAGCCCTTCCTCATCCAGAGCCCCTAGACTATACAGTTGTTCCATAGCAGAGATGAGGGCTTGAGGTGAAGGGGGATCCATAAAATCAAAACACAGAAGATCATTGATTCCCATGGCCTTCATTGTCAGTGTAGTAAATCCAAGATTAATTCTTTGGATTTCAGGAACAGTGGTAGGTGACATTTCATTGCGATAAGCACTTTCAGTGTAGAGACGATAACATTTCCCCGGTCCTGTCCTCCCAGCACGTCCAGCACGTTGCTTGGCCGATGCTTGTGAAATAGGAGTTATAACCAGTGAATCAAGTCCTTGCTTGGGATTATAAACATTCTGCTTAGCAAATCCAGGGTCAATGACATAATATATTCCATCAATGGTCAAAGAAGCCTCTGCAATATTGGTAGCCACAACCACCTTCCTCTTTCCAGGAGGAGCAGGGTCAAAAATCCTTGATTGCATCTCACTTGGAAGGGCACTGTATACTGGCAATATTATCAGTTCTGGCACATTCTTCCCTAGCCCCTTCATTCTCTCGTAAAGAGACTGACATGCATGATCAATCTCCTCTTGACCAGTTAAGAAGAGGAGGATGTCGCCTTCTGGTTCTGTCAAGTGGATCTGCAGGACAGTGATCAGTGATGCATCTAGGTAGTCACTTTCTGGCTGTTTTGTGTAAAGGATTTCAACTGGAAATGTTCTTCCAGGAATTGTGAAGATATTACAGTTAAAGAAATATCCAGAGAACTTCTCTGCATCCAATGTGGCAGAAGTGACAATCAACCTAAGGTCAGGTCTACGTTTAACAAGCTGCTTTAGTAATCCAAAAAGTACATCGGTGTGGATTGTCCTCTCATGGGCTTCATCAAGCATAATTACAGAATACTGGGAGAGGTTCTCATCAATTAAAATCTCCCTGAGAAGCATACCATCAGTCATATACTTGATGACAGTATCTGGACCAGTGCAATCCTCAAACCGAATAGCATATCCAACTTCCTCCCCTAAACGACACCCAAACTCTTCTGCAACTCTCTTAGCAACGGACATAGCAGCTACTCTACGAGGCTGAGTACATCCAATCTTGCCCTTTGTTGTGTAACCTGCTTCAGCAAGATACTGTGTCACCTGAGTGGTTTTGCCAGATCCTGTCTCCCCAATTACAACCAGCACCTGGTTGTCATGAACAGCTTGAATAAGCTCTTTCTTCAACTTGTAGATGGGCAAGCTCTGCCTCTGTTCCTGGATAGAGAGCTTTGATCTCTGCCCAAATGTCAGTGCCTTCCCAAATGCATCCTTCTTCCATTCTGGCATGTCATAGGCTGATAAACCCACACCCCTCAGTTCCTGTGCAAGATGCCGCTCACCAGTCTCTGGCATTGGATCCTCCCAAGGACGGTTGAGATCCTTTGGGATGGAATCAAGCATAGTTCTCTGTTGCTGCTCTCGTACCTCTCTTCGCTCCTTGATAAGAGCAGACTGAAGTGCTGCTGCACGACTCAAGGAACCCTCAGGATTCTTGAAGATCTTCACAGGAGACATGTCTATAGAGTATCGACTCTGCCCGTGCAAAAACGCTGGCTCATCCTCATTCAGCTCAATCTCAAGCTCTTCTTCAGCACCCTCTTCCTGATAAAGCATCCCATCTCCTTCATCATACAAAGGATGTTCCCTAACATCCAGCACACCAGAAGCGAGTAGCTGCTTTGCTTCCCATATCTCTGGGGAGCTCATTCGCTTCAGCGGTCGTCGTGATGGGATAGTATCATCCTCCTCGACAATCTTGATCCCTGAAAGCCCTGTCCTAGTTCTAGGACCCTGGATTGAGTCAGAAGGATTTGCCCTCAAAGCATCATCATCTGAACTCCTCTTGATCGGGAGGAGATCTTTGCCGGTAGTCTGATCAACATCCCTCATTGAAAGACTCAGTTTCTGGCCTGACATTGAAATCACTTTGACATGCACCTCCTGGTCCCGCTTCACAACATCCTTAGCATTGGCAAACCTCCGACTAGACATCTGAGAAATATGTACTAAACCTTCTTTACCTCTAAAATCATTCAGCTGAACAAAGCAGCCGGTTTCCATCACTCTTGACACCCGACCTGCATAAACCTTGTACAGTTCAGGCTCATCTGAATGGTTCCGACCATTCTGCGGGCTTCTACCGTCTCCTCTATCGTCTCCATCCCGACTGTCAACGTTCTCATCATCTTCATCCCTTCTATCTCTGTCATGCCGGTTGTGTCCCGATCTACTCCTGAATTCAGTTCTATCGTCTTCATCTCTGTACCCGCGCCGTTCTCTTCTATCGCCCCTCTCATCGTCATATCTATCTCTGTGCCAATCCTTTCTACCATCCCTGTCTTTGTCTCTGTCTCTGTTTCTGTCTCTGTCTTTCTCTCTGTCTCTGTCTCTGTTTCTATCCCTGTGTCTATCCCTATCTCTTTCTTTTTCTCCATCCTTCCGCTTAACTTCTTCTTGAATTTCCCTCTCGATTTCCTTAGCCCTCTCCTTATTGTCTGCAATAGCAAGACCCGAAAACATCGTCTTCTTACCACTGGAAACATCTTTCTTACTATCGTTATCCGATTTGGGTTTGGGTGGAAGAATAGCATGGATAATGGTGAAAAGGGTGCGAACAAAATAATCAGGCATCTCAGCACCATTCTCCTTAAGCTTGGAGTCGAATTCAACGACGCTTTCGCATTTACTACCCATATCTGTGATGAACTCAGCTAGTACTTTGTCACCGAATCCAAGATGGGATTGGAGTTCAGTGCAGACCTTTGAGACAAGGGACAGGTACTCTAACTTCTTCAAACCCTCGTCTTGAATCTCAGCTCCCATGACTAGAATTGTAGGGAATGAACGAAATAACTGCGGAAATTATAGGAAATTAGGGCAAGAATGACGAACCTGAATTGTTTGATCGCAGAAGGAGCTCCAAGCCTCCAATCAATGAATAGAAATTAAGAACTTTAAGAGCTTTAAACCCTAAAAGACGCTGAATTGAAACCCCACCATCACTGAGGACATTGAAGATTTCATTTTCGTTTTTGAATCCATGAAAACCAGAAGCTTCAGGAAATAAACGACGATCTTCTACTATAAGGCCATGTTTGGATGCCTAGAAAAAAAAATTGATAACGTGATCATTGTTTCTTTCTTTTTTATATTCAAATCCTCTCCTCCCAGTGATTCAGGAGGAGGGTCGGCGGCCTGAATGGATGGCCAACATTTGGATTTTGGTGAATCCAAGTCCTCCATCCGAACTGACACCGAGTCTACAAGCTAAGCAGACAGGGGGTGTCGGCTAGGATGGAGGGCTCGGATTCACCCGAACCCTACGTGTCAGCCATCCAAAGGGGGCATCTCCCTCCTCCCGAATCACTGGGAGGAGAAGATGTGAATACTTCTTTATTACTTTTTTCTTCTCTTCTTTTCTTGACATCCAAACATTTATAGTCAATTCTTAATAAAATATACAGAACTACCATGTTTTTACAAAAGCTACACAGACTATCCTTCTAATAATACTTTCATACACTCCCACTCACACCGTTACTTACAACTTAACGGGAGAATATCAAATTTTTTTAAGACAGATTGTGCGAGTCACCTCGCACTCAGCAATCAAACTACTGCGCCCCTAACAGAGTCAAGGCAACGGTGGTCTACGACCAGCTTGACCATCGGGAGAGAGTGGTCGTAGATCAGCTCGACCGTAGGCTAGTGGTAAATCAGGCTGATTGTAAATCAGCTTACTCTCCATTGGGCTCATCCTTTGATTCTTGGATGCGTGTGCTAACGCACCCAGTAGATGCGCGTTAGCGCAACGGTGCTCTACGATCAGCTCGACCACCGGGAGAGAGTGCTCTACGATCAGCTTACTTACACGTTGTTGATTTCATACTCCTCCGGTAGAGCCAACAACCATTCAGTGAATTGTCTTGTGTTACTGCATTTCAAGACGTTCACTAAATCCTTCGCTCTGTTTTCAATTATCTAATAAATCACTTAATGAAAGTAGATTATCTTCTCAAAACTTCCACGATCTCTTCCCGAACCAAACACGAACCTTTCGATTCATTTGGCTCTCACGCTCAGTTTCTTATGGGGCATTCCCTTTTTTTTTTACTGTAATGAGCCTATCTTCTCTTCTCTCTTCATATTATATTTCAAAATTCAATATCGAATGACCCCTGATTCAAGACTAGAATATTCGGAGGACTCTTCCGACTAGACAAGAAATCTGTAATTGTCAGTAAAGTTGTTTCTTTTTTTTTTACCCTTAATGAATGTAAAATGACCTAAATGGGTTTATTGTTAAGTTCTTCAAAAAAAAACCCTAAGTTCAACTTTCTTCTCCACGAGTTGTCGGTTTCTTCTCCAGAGCTCAATGGGAGTCATAAGAGGCTTAGTGAAATACGATTTGGTTTTAATTTATACTTAGCTTTTGGGTCTTAATTTAATTTAGATTCATCTATTTTCCTGTCAAGAATTTCTGAAAACCCATTACAGAAATCTTCCATCTTCTAATTTAGAAGAATATTAAAGAGCGTTTCAGGGGGTTTCCGCCATTGAGTTCTTTCCTTTCCTTTCCTGGTCCTCTATAAAAAATTAACAGCAGCCGATCTCGATCCCTACGGATCTTGCCCTCTGTCTCAAATTTTTTTTTTTTTTTTTACAGTATAATAATCTCGATCCCTTATTTTTTCCTCTGCTTCCCCTATTGTGAACTCTCTCAGATCTTATTTTTTTTAGTTTCAAATTCTGAGGACTAATTCCACACATCAGGTCAATTCAAAGCCCTCAAGCTTCAAGCCATAAGTCCATCTTGGTTGTGAGATTTGAACCAACTTTCTACTGCAACTTTTTTTTGGGGGTGAATACAGTGGAACTCATAAGCAAAGAAGGAAAAGAAAAATGCAAAGGAGAGTAGGAGAGTCTCGAAAGTTCAGCAAGAAAGAAAGCTTTTCGATTTGGTTTGATTTGGTTCAAAAAATTCTTCAAATTCAAACCGAACTCGCTGTTCTTTTGTGCAGCAACTTGCTCTAATGCCAGATCAAATTTCAGATCTGTTTCACAGGCTTAATACTGGATATTCTATTGCGATATTGATTGAAATCAAGAGAGAAGGAAGTTGCGACTCTTATTTTGAAATTTCAGCTTGATTGGGCCAGTATGAACGGAGATCTACCTTCTTCCTCTTTTTTCGTTTTAGAGTTCATAACAAAGAGCTTTCAAAAATGGGTTGCGCAAGCTCCAAGGAAAAGAAATGCCCCCACTATGGCAGGGATTCATCTCCTAATCTCGAACCAATTCAGACCCTCTGAAACTTCCAGTCCCTGTCCACCAACAAGCTCGTCGCAATGGCGAAAGTCATCTCCAAGTCTCCCTCACTTCCTCCACATTGGGTTATCTCAAGCTTGATTCCCCTCTTCAGAATAATCAGAACCACCATAATTTCATCACCACCAATGGTACTGCTCTCCACAACGATGACAAGGAGGAAGACAGTAAAGATGTCTGCAATTACAACACAGAGAAAAAGCAAAGCAATTGCGAAGATGAGAGCCAAAGCAAAGAGGTATTTCCCAGGAAGTTTTTTTAGGGAAGAAAACGGCGAACTCGTGGAGAAGAAAGATGAATGTTGGGTTTTTTTTTTTTTTGAGAACTTAAAAATAAACCCATTTATGTCATTTTACCTTCATTAAGGGTATTTTTGTCTTAAAAAAATTTGACATTTTCCCGTTAAGTTGTAAGTAATAGTGTAGATGAGAGTGTATGAAAGCATTGTTAAAGGGATAGCCTGTGTAACTTTTGTAAAGACAGGATAATTTTGTGCAGTTTCTAACTATAGAGGGGTGTCTCTGTAATTTTCCCTACATAAAAATTTGGTTGTTTTTGGATTCGTAAAAATGAAAATGTGTTTTAAGGGAAAAGACTTTCTGGAACCCTCAACTAAAGGATTCCATATGGTCTTAAGAGTAGGAGTTGTGCCACGAAAGTGTCGCGAAGCTAATCAGAAGGGTGTAAATAGGGACATGAGGAGTCCGATGTAGGGGTGGTGGTGGGGTTTAGTGGTAGGCGCAGCTATGAGGTTGTGATGGAGTCGCCCAAAGAGACCAGACTCTGATACCATGTAAAAAATGTAAAGAAATCTTTATTGATGAATTTCTTTTAATAAAAATAGAGTGTTACCGCCAATTTTGGTCTGGTGCTCTAATGTTGACACGTGTCAATAGGAAACAAAGAGATAGTAAAGAAGCGGGTTGGATGATCTGTAGCCGCTTCGATACCTAAGTCAGCTCTTGACGGAAAATAAATAGAACTCGGGAACAATATGCCGAGTTCATGACAAGTCACATAGCCTGTGAAATGATCACTACCACGATGTCACGGCCTTAGTGTAACTAAGCTAACCGTGCGGCACTTAGTTGCTCACAAGCCTTATTGAGAACTAAGTAAGCCTAAGAGAGTGGAGAACACAAGAGAGCTTTTAGAAGAATGGGCTTCTATTACAAAGATCTCTTACAATGCTTGGATGCAAAGTGTGCAGAGTGTGCAGAGTGCCTTGGCCAAATGAGGTTAGCTCTGTTTATAGGCACCCTTATGTACAATGAATGGCTAAGATTATGTACAAGTGTCTATAATCTAACGGTTAGGAATGTTCTAGGAGAATGGTCTAGAACATTCCCCCTTTCTAAAACAATTCTAGAGAATGTAGGGTCTTCTAGAGTTTTCCATATGTACAAAGAATGTGGAGGTTTCTAGATAACCCCACTTAAGCCCAAGTGTAGAGAATGTGTAGAGAATTCTAGAATATGGGCTAACCCATCAACCCATGTCCCAATCCTTGGGCCATGTAGACGGAACGGGTCGCAGATCGTGACAACGAGCTCCTCTTGGATAACTCTACTCGACCTCTCAATGGACCCTGGGCTAGCGCCATGCATCCCGACGGGAAACATACCCGACTCAAATTGTTCTATCCCAAAAGTTTTCTTCTGATTCTTGAAAAAAAAAACAAAAAAAAGAGTAAACTTCTACCTCTCTTTCTTCCATGAAAATTTAAAAATCCTATATTACCTTGTTCACTCCCTACAGGTGCGGACTGCATCATCCTCATCAAGTATTGGGGCTTTAGGGGTTCTCTCACCTATTTTTATTGGGCTGGCATTTTGAGGGATTTGGTTTATAGGGTCTCTTGTTGATTTCTTGGGTTCCACTTGCTCATTCAAGAATAGAAGAAGGGTTTTTTTTTTTTTTTTTTTTTTTTTTTTTTTTTTTTTTTATCATTATGGACTCTGAGAGACTTCTTAAAAGAACAGATCAATAGCTTTCTATATTGAATGTCAAGATGGAGAAAGAAGCAACACAAGGAACATTCATCTTCTAATCCAGTCTGAGGAGTAGAGGGTATAGGGACTTCAAAATTTAATTTTCAATTATTGGATTGGAATAATAGTTACCTTGAATATCACAAGCACAATACCTTCAAGCATTGTTCAAGTATTAGATCCAACAGATAAGTTGATTCGTATTGATTTTGGACCTAACTAATCTAATTAAATATTATTATTTATGATATCGATCACGTATCAACTTCTCATTAGATTTATACAACAATCCTGATTAATTCTATTTTAGACATTTCTGATATCATGTTCAATACTTAGATTTTGAACCTTACCTCTAAGGGACAATGCTTCTTTCTAAATTAGCAGCTAAGGTATGCTAAGAAAGATAATTAAAAAAAAAAAATAGAACAAACCTATATGTTGACGTCTTCTTTTGTTTCTTTTTTTTATTTAACACGAATGTGGAAGAATTTTTTTTTTTTTTTGGATAGGACAACGTACATCAAAAGAATTAACCAACCCATCAATATAAAGTCACATACACATTCGATATGAAATTAAACCGACAAACGACACATGAGTTTTTGTTTTTTTTTTTTCTTAACAAAATAAAAACAACACATACCAATACCAAAAGAATTAACTAATCTATATATCAAAATATGGATTCACATCGTCTTTTCCCAGTGGTTCTGAGAAGATACGGTAGCTTTACCCAGATGGCCGTCACGTGGTTCTCGGATGAATCTTAGACCCACGTCCAAACCACCACCTCCACCGACTCGGCTTGTCATCTGGGTATCATGGGTCTCAGATTCACCCAAGAACCACATGACAACTATCTAAGTAAGACTGTCACTATCTTCCCAAAACCATTGAAAAAAGAAGATACGGATTCATCAAAATATTATATATTCACATAAACTCACACACGACTCCAAAAAATCAAAGAATATTAAGAAAGAGAATCCGTGAGAAGAAGACACCCATTTTTTTAAACACCTGAGGGTCCCCCCCCTTTCTTTTAAATTTATAAAAAAAATTATAAAATTTTTTATAAATTTCTTTTATTTCAAAAAAAAAAACCCAACCCAAACCCAAAACCCACCCAAAAAAAAAAAAAAAAGAAGGAGGGGGCTGGCGGCCGGGGGGCATACAAAAAACAAACCCCACCCCCCAAAAAAAAAGAAAGCCCGCTTTCCCGCAAAAAGGGGGAAGGAGAGAGAAAAAGGGGGTTTTGTCTGGAGAAGTCACCTATTTTTTTAAAACACCCACTAAAAGCGTGGGGGTTTTGTCATCCGTAGAAGGACAACTCTATCCGACTGCATAGAGAGTTCAGTTTCCATGCCCTCACTTTTTTGATCGTTGGATGAATCAAAATAATCTAAACCGTTCAATTCTTCTTCAACGGCAACAATCCATCCTTTCAACTGCACCCAATCTATCCCCTCTCTTCTCTTCTATGACCACGAAATCCACTGCTTGCGTCGGTTCCTCCTCTCAGTCTCATTCTCAAACCTCTTTGTTATTGGGATTCCAGTTTAATGGTTTGAAATAGAAAATGGAGGAATTTTTCATATAAAAAGACTTAAGGTTTTAATCTCTTAACAATGCGGGAATATTTCAATATTTCTTCTCACATTAAGGTGTCAGTTGGCTGGTCCAGGCCAGTTTCGGTCCGGATAAAATCTATGTCGGGGTTTATAGGACTTGACCGAAACATGTTCGGACTAGATGGGTGCACTGTGTATATTAACTAACAGGCCGGTCTGATTTTAGATTGTTATCGGGTTTAGCTTATCGAGTTGTTATCGGACTGGTTTGAGTCGGTTCGGATTGAAAACTCAGTAAGAAACCCATTAAAGTCATCTAGAAGGCTGAAATTGTGAAGCTAGAATTTAATATTCGGTCTAAAAAAATTGAATTAATGGGTTCTATCAAGCTAGTTTGGTTTCAGTGTTAGTTTCTATATATATATATATATATATATATATATATATATATATATATATATATATATATATATATATATATATATGTTTAATGAATTCTCATTTATCCATTATCAAGCTGGTTCGGTTTCGATCTTATTAGTCAAATCTGGTTTTGATTTTTTATCAGACTTTAAAAATACAATTCAAATGTTGTCCAATAAGATTTAATTTGATCTAAATCGAATCGGATTAGTTCGATATAGATCCAATTTTGACACCCTAATCCAATGACATGTTTTTTAAAATATTAATATATTAATATTTATTTTTTCTAAGTATTTCAGAAATATGTTGAGATACTCATTGGGAAGTTCAGGTTCTGTGTGTGTGGCTTTCCAACAAACCTTGGTTATAACCGTTATTATTAGATTTATCACGTCATATTGTTAAGTGGAGAGAGTTAAAAATTATATCTATTTTGATGCTCTTATTGGTAAAAGTTGTAGTTGGAACTTTACCAAAAAAAAAATTGTAGTTGGAAACTGATGGTCAGTTCTAGTTAGATTCCATGGTGAATTTGCAAATGAGATCTTAGGGATTTGATATGCAGTATAATTATTTTATAAGGTTCTTATTCATGTAACAACGGAGTGTGACGTTTTAATGGAATCTTTGATGGGATTTATCCTTATGTTTGTATCGATTGCGAGAGGTGGGTTACAAATATTGGAAATAGTCTCACATTACTAAGAGATTGGAATCTTGAGTCCTTCCGTTCACTTACTAGTTCGAACTTTTGAGTTTGAAATCTCAACATGATATCAGAGTTTCAAATTCCCTCTCACAGTAACCCAAAAGAGGGTTAGTGATCTAAATAGGGACCATGGTTACCCAAAAGAGGGACGACTGAAAGATTAGTCATCCACAAAAGGGACAGTCCAAAAAGAGGGACTAAGGTCACTTAAAAATGTCAAGTTTTTGCCACATATATTACCATATATACACTACCCAATAGTGAGGTTATATCTCAGGATAAGGGTGTCAATTTTGGAACTGAACCGGTAGCCTAGACCAAACCGGCCCAAAATAACTCGGAACCAATCCAAATCAAACTGTTACTTGACATGGTTTTGGTTGAGATATGACATGACCTACCAGTTCCGATCTGATTCGGGTTAGCATGAAATTGGCCAGAAAAAGCAGACCGATGAGCCCAAATCCGATAATGGTTCGAACCAAACTGATTTAAACCGAATATTAAACTCTAGCTCCACTACTTCAGCCTTCTAGATGGCCTTAACGGATTTATTACTGAGTTTTCAACCCGAACCGACCTAAACCAGTCCGGTAACAACTCGATAAGCTAAACCCGATAACAATCCAAAATCAGACCGGCCTGTTAGTTAATGTACACAGTGCACCCACCTAGCCCGAACATGCTTCGGTCAAGTCCTATAAACCCCGACATCGATTTTACCAGGACCGAAACTGGCCTCGACCAGCCAGTTGACACCTTTATGTGAGAAGAAGTATTGAAATATTCCTGCATTGTTAAGAGATTAAAACCTTAAGTCTTTATATATGAAAAGTTCCTCCATTTCCTATTTCAAACTCTTAAACTAGAATCACAGCAACAAAAAGGTTTGAGAATGAGACTGAGAGGAGGAACCAACGCAAGCAGTGGATTTCGTGGTCATAGAAGAGAAGAGAGGGGAGAGATTGGGTGCAGTTGAAAGGATGGATTGTTGCCGTAGAAGAAGAATTGAACGGTTTATATTATTTTGATTCATCCAACGATCAAGAAAGTGAGGGCATGGAAACTGAACTCTCTATGCAGTCAAAAATAGAGTTGCTTCACCCATATATATTATATTATAAAATGAGGAGAGCAGAGCAAGAGAGAGGAGAACTCGAGAGACTTATTCACCCTTTTGCGGATGACAAAACCCCCATGTTTTTAGTAGATGTTCTAAAAAAATAAGTGACTTCTTCTCACGGATTCTCTTTCTTAATATTCTTTGATTTTTTGGTCAGATGATGTGTGTGAGTTGTAAGACTTTTTTCTGTTCTCTTTAGGTTTTCACATGAAATTTTTCATGAACCATAAGAGATACACCACACAGATTATTAGAACACAATGGGTATTAAAATGAGATGATAAGACACATACCTCTTGCTGTAGGTTGATTTTCGATCTTTTCTTGTAGCTTTGAATATTTTGATCAGAGTCTTCCACAGCCTGTCGAGAATCCCTTTGCATCTCTCTGGGTATGAGAACATGAGAGGAAAAATAACCGTGACTGCGGGGACCCTAACCATTGGTATATATAATACCACCCCATCCCTGGACTAACCCCAAGTGGACCAAGTTGGTTCATCTCTAATCATACTTAAACTAGTCTAACTGTAACTAGACTCCTACTGAACCAACTAATCGTATAATTAATATAGCCCACAATAATTACATTCTCCCACTTGGGCTATATTAATTATAAAGTCACCATTGACCCAGCGTGGTCATGAAATCTAATTACACAAAATTCGACCACTTTGATTCAGTCATTAAGCTTAACAATGTCGAACAACAGTGGAAAGTACTCCAACACAAATGGTGCACCCCCTTCCGTTAGCCACATACAAAGGTCTACTTAATGACATAAATCACTTTGAGATGAAAAATGAGGCCAATGATCTACTAACTACGATCCCGTTACCTTTAAATCCTTTTAGGTCAACGCACTTTGACATTATCAAACTTATAGGCAAGACGCCTCCAGCTTTGACTAACATCACACTTTTGGCTTACCGCCTTCTTTGGCTAAATACCGTCTTACAACTTTGACATGTCTTGTGAATGAATGCATACAAGTAATAAAATAAATGTTCAAGTAAAAATAATCACGCTTACTATTAAACCAGCCACTACACCATACGCAATTCAATCAAACAAGGATAAATAAATAAATACCTGATCTTCCACTAGTCAAGCAGATCATAAGAACTCTCACTGACTAAGAGAATCTAAAGACTCTCACTGACAAAATATTTTCCAATCACTCCAAGAAACTACCCTAACCTGTCACTACATTGTCCTAGAGATCAGCACTATGGTTGATATAACTAGAGAACCTAAGATTGCACAGTCTAACCTTGAAAAATTATTCTTCACAATTCAGAACAAATAAAATCAACATTACAAACATTCATTTATCTTACAACATCATAAGCACCATAACAGCATGACTTCATTCTAATTAGTTGAAGAGAAAAACTTTCAATCTGATATTCCAAGTAACAACAATAACAATCACAATTTCAATGTGAGAAAACAAAATGTTAAGTCAAACAACAAATATAAATATAAATTAAACAATTAAAACCAAAAGAATGGAAAAACCATTTGAACGTAAAGAAACTAAATAATTCCAACTCAACAGTCTTCAGAACCAACCTACTCAAAATACCTAGGGAATCCTAGAATCTTTATTCTTTTCTAGCTATACCTATTTGACGTAACAGTATTTCGTAAAACCACCTATCTTTGATTAATATACTCATCTTTAAGCAATGCACCAAAAAAATTAGTTAATAATAACCTTATCACTGGCTCTATCTCTCCCTTTTAGTAATGCAAGTCACCTAGACCTGAACATATTTTTCTAGTAAAGAATGGGATATCTAATATATCAAAACATTCTTTAGAATAGTCATTCTTAGACGAATACACTAGTGTATGAGTTTAAATATAATATCAAACAACAGAAGACTCATACACACGCCTTTTACTTACACTAATCATATCAAAACATCTATGCAAGTAAATATCTTTTTTTTCAAAAGTTAACTAACTACACATTTTCCTTTGGGATAAACATGCAGTGGTCTTCTCAGTTTCTGTGCAATAACTGCAAAAGAATAATGATTCTTGGAATCTCATCACCTTTGGGCTAATGAGACCCCTAAAGCCAAAATCCTTTCAAATCATGTGCATGAATATACCTTTAGTCTTTGACAATGCCACATTTAGGCTAACATTGTCTTTCTTAGCTACTTTTCACACTTAGGAAAACAGTTTACAATGTATCATTCTATTATATATGTAAATGCACAACTTGGGATTTGAGAACACCATGTTAGAACTGAGTATCCATTTTGATAGAATCTATCAAATCTTCACATGATACCCTCAAACCCTCATTTGAACAACACTTGACAATGTCATTTTTGGGTGTACATCACCTTTACACAAGCATTTACATATATATTCAACTTTGCATTTGAAGACATCACGATGAAACTAAGTTTACCACTTTGGTGGGATCGACCTAATTCCATAATGATATCCTCAAATCTTACTTTACGCACCATTGGGTCAACAAACAAAACCTCATGCACATATAACCATCTACAAACATCTGGTACAAAAATAACTGACAAACAAATAGAAAAATTACAAATCGAACTAATTTGGGACACCTTTTAGCCAAAATCATATTTTTCAAATCATCAAATTGTGTCAAACTATGTACCAAACTGTAGAGCACGAAAATACGAACACAACGAAAAAAACCGCGTCAAAATTCGACTCTCCTAGCACCCACCATCGTCGATCAAAGTCAGCATATACATTCTTGCATCCTAAACCGGTTTTAGCCGGTTCACCTTGGCTTGGTTCGGTTTGGCCGGGTTCCATTATGAGCCGAATGAACCCACTATAAAACCTTTTTTTTTAAATACTTTGGTCCAGACCTAACCAAACGGTTTGGCGCAAAACCGAACCACGATTAAACCTTGAACCGACTGACGGTTCAACCACCGGACCAACTGGTTCACTATCCGGGTTTTCGGGTTAACTATTCGGGTTACCGGGTTGGGTTCTCGGATCATGGTGGTGTGTCCATGGGGTCGGGTTGGCTGGTCACAATTCGGGCCAGGTCAAAGGGTCTTCGGATCTTTGACTAGGCACCCGAGTCACACGTGTGACATGTGGGCCTGGTCTTGGGTCGACTCGGTCAAACCCCTTAGGAGTTAACCCTAACAGACGTCAGCCCTTTTTTTTTTTTGGATTAGCCGCCAGCGCGGGGATCTCACACGCTTTTTCAGGCTACGCTTGAGAGCACGTCAGGACACTTCCGGCGACCTACTTTATGTCGCCGGCTCCGTCTCTCCTAGACCTACAATTTATTTCATCTTTTACGGGTTAGAAAAAATGTTCGAAGGTCCAAACCCTAAACAGGTTCGTACGAAGAATTTTGAGAGAAAAATCTCTCTTTCTCTATCCATTCAAATTTACAGTCTCTAGAATACTTATCCATCGATCCTAGATCTGTTTAGGAGGCTCTGATACTAATTGTAAGATTTTTTTTTTTCTCTTTAGGTTTTCACATGGAATTTCTCATGAATCATAACCACACAGATTTCTAGAACACAATGGATATTAAAAAGAGATGATAAGACACATACCTCTTACTGTAGGTTGATTTTCGATCGTTTCTTGTAGCTTTGAATACTTTGATCAAAGTCTTCCACAACCTATCGAAAATCCCTTTGCGTCTCTCTGCGTATGGGAATAGGAGAGGAAAAATAACCGTGGATGCGAGGACCCTAACCATTGGTATATATAATACCACCCCATCCCTGAACCAGTCTCACGGTGGATCAGGTTGATTCATCTCTAATCATACTTAAACTGGTCTACCTGTAACGAGACTCCCACTGAACTAACTAACCGTATAATTAATATAGTCCACAATAATATTCTTACATGAGTTTATGTGAATATATGATATTTTGATGAATCTACATCCTTTCCTTTCAGTGGTTTTGGGAAGACAGTAACAGTCTTATAAAGCTCCTAATAGACCAAAATTTATTCCTTTTTCAGAAACCCAAGTTCGTCATTTGCCCCTTATTGCTCCGGATTCACATTCTCTCCTCTCAGAGGTTCGGGAGGAGGGGGAAACGTCCCCGTTGGATGGCCTACACGTGGGTCTTGGGTGAATCCAAATCGACACTAAACCGATAAGCTGAGCAAACATAAAGTATCGGTTCGGATAGAGGGCTCGGATTCACCTGAACCCCACGTGTCCGCCATCCAACGGGGCCATCCCCCTCCTCCCGAACCTCTAGGAGGAGAGGATGTGGATCCCATTACTCTTCTTCCATCAATCATTATCCCCTCAGTAGGGGAGGGGGCCTCCAATCCTTTCATTGATCAAGCGACACTTAGATTTGAATTAATTGGATAATTTACGAATTTTGAATTATAAGGAAAAAAAAAAAAAAAAGGCGAAATATACTTTATGGAAGAATTAGGAAAAAAAATTGAATTAAAATAATTTCAATAAATATAGAGCAAATATAGAAAACTAATAAAAAATTTCACAATAGTTATTTATATATTTTTATTATTGGTTGGACTTATACATATCAAGCTGACCTAATCTAAGAGACTATAATATTTAAATATTTTGGATATTTTATTTTTTTTAAAAAGCTTCTAGAAGACTAGCATTATGTAAGCATTGTACCACATATAAGGACCTCATTTCACCCGTGAGTCTCAAGACCCTAGCCAACCATTTCATGTCTTCAAAGCCTGTGATAACCTGTCAACTAATGTGGCATCATCAAGTCCATACACGTGTCAATCAATAATGGATGGAACACCAAAAGTTAGCCTTTTTGTGGTTATACCTCTCCCAGAATATTCCTCTCTTCGAAATATCAACAACATTCCAATCTACCCCTACTCTTTTCCAATTACCAAATTACCCTCCCATGAGGGTACTTTTGTGGGTTCAGATGATTATTGCAGAATTTGGTCAGGGTAAAACTGTAATTACATGTTTTAAGAGTTAAAGGCGAAAATTTGCCGCGTAAATACTAAACATTCGAAGCTTACCTGGAAATCGTCTGTATAAATACAAGAAGACACGGAAGCTCTCGTCATAACTCGGATGCTCAGAGAGAAGGAGAGACAGAGAGAGAAGAGATGAAGAAATCAGGGGTCTTGGTTGCATCCATGGCTGCTGTTTCGGCTTCTGCAATATCTGCTTCTCCTTGTTCTTCCTCTTCGGATTTCTTCTGCAGTTCCAAGATTCAAGCTGTTCGGGAGGTAGATGTTTCTCAAAATTTCTTTGGTCTTTGATTTATTTTTTACGATTGATTGATGATGATTTTGTTGTTTTCTGTTCTGTTTTTTCCTGTTTTTGAGTTAGTTACGGACTGCACAGTTCCAATTGGAGACTGTAGTTCTGTTTTTTCTTCTTTTTTTTTCCTTCGGAGAACTAAATTTGTTTCGTATTGTGCTTTTTGATTGAACCAGGATGGTGTACTGAGTAAAGAACGAGATCATTCGACTTCGCAGGGATCGTCTTCGACTGAGAAATTTGCGCCGAGGTTTGACGGTTTAAGATTCATAGAAACCCTCGTCACAGCTCACAGATGAACAAATCCATCATTTCATCAGTATTTTAGAGAATGAAAGCTATTGTGTGATCTTTTTCTTTACTTTTTCTCACTTTCTGATTGAAAAAGCAGCTTTTGGGGAAAAAAAATTTCCCAGGGAAAAAAAAAAGGTTGATTAAAGGGGAAGATGTATGTAAAAGTAACGTGATTGTAATTTAGGTTCATTGTTCTGGAATACCAAATTATTCCCTCGATTACAAAAATAATCTTTGTGTTTTATTTTATTTTAATGAGCTGGTCTTCAAATTGATAAAACCTCTCTCTTCTTAGGGACATAAATTAGCGGATGAGGACGTTTGGTGCTGAGTTGTCCTCAAACTTGTCCGCTTTGCATACGAAAGCATCCACAATTGCAGCTAAAGGGTCTGCACTTCCCTAGAAACAAACAGGTTTTGCACGCCTAAACCCAATTGATTATATGAATTGATTATAGGAAGAATAACGTACACACACGACTCTCTCTCCTCCCTCCCTTACCTTATGGCCAAGGAATTTTGAATTCTTACTACTCTTTTAATTTCATCAGCCACGTGGTTTTCATCCTTTGGCCGTATTTTCGATCCTTATTGTTATCAGAATTGGTTTTGGCTGATGTTGGTGTCCAGATCCTGTTAACGGTTGTGTTTGGATGTCAAGAAAAGAAAAAAAAAATTAAAATAAAAGAGAGTAATTTTGTGTTTTATTTTTCTTTTCATGGTATCCAAACATCGCCTCTTTGACTTGGCGTGGGAGATGCTAATCATGCCAACAGCGTATAGATCCCTTCACACTGTTTTTGGGAAAAAGATTCATGTCGGATAATTTGCTCTTATGCCAATACACAAGAGATGGGTGAAATTACTACCCTACCACCTTAGATGAATGCCCATGTTTGAGTTCCTATTGGTCTCGACACCGATGTAAGAGCTGCACAGCAGGACAAGGAACCCTTTCCCTTCTATTTTATACAAATTTTAAAGATCTTAATGGTATAAATTAAGTTAAAATCTAAGCTGCCTTGATGTGATGTCAAGAAAGGATTCTGATCCTCTCCAATGGCCAGCCCAGCCTTGCTGGATCATGCTTTTGCCTAGGAGAGAGAAAATTCCAATGGTGCTAGATGGTTGGAGAAGATCTTTTTCCGACAAAACAAACCAAACAAAAACTGTTTTGGGTATTGATTCATTCATGAATTGATGTATAGAAAAGCAATATTTTTCTAATAAAAAATTAAAATTGTGATAGATTTTTTATTAATTCAAAGCCGTAATGAGCTCAGCTAGATTAAGGTTTACAGGGATCAACATTTCTCTCTCTATAATAGTGGGTCAAAGTAGGATTACCTTCCCTTCCCTTCATATGAGCTATCAAAATTTCCATATATTTATATATTTTTTCCTTACCAAACACGTTCTTCCATCTAACTTTCCAAAGATAGCGACTTCAGCTGTATAACGACTTCACAAATCAGGGAAGCTCTCCAAAATAAAATAAAAAGCTCCTGTTGGTCCGTGGTTTTAATAAGGGAGTTAAAAATAAGGGAAAGAGTTTCCAAAGGAGCCAGTAAGGATTTAGTAATTGGGATCGAATTATTTGAATCAAATATCAACCGAGGCAGATACCGATTTGAAAATGGGTTCACTCATTTTTTTTAGGATCAATCAATGTATCGGATCTTGGATCATCCGATCAAGAGTGATCCATTGGTGCAATCCTAAAAAAGTGAAAATCGTTACGGACTGGACTTTTCAAGACCCGGCCGATAATTCTGATTGATCTAAATTGGAATTATTGGTCGGATCCAGTAACCAATCCTGATTTTGCTGCCGTGGTACTATACATAATTATGAACAATTTTTTTTTATCGGTCTTCTTTTCAATTTTTTATTTATCATGTGGATCATACTGTTTTCATACCATCATTAGTGGATTGAGATCCTCTATAGTGACTGTCAATAGTTTGACCGGTCAAATGCACTTCAAAGGGTCAAGATTCTCATGCCAATTTGCAGGCACTAAAAGATCATTTTGATTTGGCCGCATGGGAAGCCCTAATCCCATGGGTGGTCAAAAGCTCAAGGCTCTCTTGCACTTAAGCCAAGCACTACTACTATTAAAGTATATAGACCGCCCATTGGTGACAGTGGAGGGTGGAAAAAGTGAGACCACGAGTTGTGTGCCCACTAGCCCACGCTGACTGCTTTCTTCTTCTCCAATGGGATTCAAGCCAGACAGTGGGAAGGGGGGAGGGGCGTCTCCACTTTCAGATGAACGGATCACATTAATTATTAGTGATTGGAAGGGGCGATCCGTCAAAGTTTTGATGATAAGATGATGAGAAATGAGCACTTGGCTTCTAAATATTGGTTCTCACCAAAAAAAATCCACATGCTCACATCACCTTCTATAAAAGTCCATTCTTAAGCCATTGCTTCATCTTATTGACTTTATTTTTTTTAATCTTTTTGAAAAGTGGGCTGAGGGGGTTGAATATATTGAACTAGAAAGTTAAATTTTTTGAACACCCTCCAAACCTCCACACCTTTTATTAAAAAATTAAATAATTAAATAAATTATTTGATTTTAATAAGAGTTATACATGATACATCCGCACCTTAGACCATGAAGACCAATCAAAACGGGTGCCAAATTCCTTACGGTCTTTTTGTTGTTTCGTTATAAAAAAAAAATTTGCAAATAATATTTTACAGAAAAAGATTTTTGCTCCAAAGAATAGAAAAAACAAGGAACAGGTTGAGAGTGGCCTACAATATCAAATACTTGATCGGTCAATTAGAAAAACTTCGATCATAATTTACATAAAAAAATTTCTTACATGTAAATTTTTCTATGTTTTCAATGCCTTTCTTTGTTTCTCCAAAAACAACCAGTGAAAAAAAAATCTCATTTTATAGGAAAATTTTTCTTTCTCCACCATTTTACATGGAAACAAATGGAGCCTAAAATAAAAAGGTTACTACTTTGCTACAATGATTGTGAGCATGATTTCTTTGACAGAGTTTGAATGTTTGTGGGTCTCGACAGAAAGATGAAGACAGCTACAGAAAAGAATTGATGCATTTTTGTTTCAGCTGATGAGAGACTTTTTCTGCATCTGTAAAACCAAAGTGAGACGCATCAAACATATCAACACATCCGTCTGTAGACAAATCCATATAAGACCTCACCTTCCAAACCCTCCCCCCAACTGCCCATACAGTTGCTGATTTGGCTGAAGCTGAAGTGTAACAAATCACCACCGTGCGGATGAGAATAGGCTTGTCCAAAGCTGATTCAAAAATCTCTACTCCCTCCCTAAGATTGGAGATCCAAGAATCTATTCCGAAAGGGGTCATGTTTACTCTTCCAACGGCATGCTGTCAATTTACCAAAAAAAGGGGATGCGGTCAATCGAAATTGATGTTGTGCCTTTCTTTGCGCATGATGGACCTACCCATACGAAGCCGCCTGGATGTAAGTGCCTCCAGTAAAACCACCAAGGCATCTTCCACTGCTTCTGCCTGTTTATCCAAGTGAAGTGAGCTCACCTCAGGAAGGACATGTAGTTCAGACAAGAGACCGATGGCGGCTGCTGCCGTACAAGTACGGTCCCATGATGGTTGGGGCCTGGCTCAGAACATTCAATACTATGAAGTGGATGGATAAAAGAACAGGCAGATATAAGAGGATAAGAAACCAGAGACAAATACTGTTACGTTCTACAACTCACCGGAGTTTGTGCATCACAGACACACCTGGCATGGCCAGAGTTATGCATGAGAGATCTTCTTCTCCCCAGACTAACTTTGCTTGTTCCTGTGGCAATCCACAGTACAAGAGTAAATCCTAAAATTATTGGCTTATCCACTTTTATCTGAATCAGTAAAAAGCAGATATTTTTTTAAATCTCTTATATTACGAATGATCCTATGTACTAGGCATCTTTGCATGTCTATGTAAATTAAATACAGAGATAAAATGATGTCAAATGGGGATGGACATCCCACCAGAAAAGAAAGAAAGGGACAAATGACTAGCAGAAAGGCCTGCATACATAAATTAAGAAAGTGGAAATCACAACATAAATATAAATTTTAAAGTCCCAAGACCCAGATAATCAATTATTACCTATTTCCAAAGTAAATCACTTATTATATCTTATGCATCAATCCTTCAATCCTTTTTGTATTTACATAAAGGATTGTATGATATAATGCAAAGAGAGATACATACTGAGGCAGATTGTTCTTTCACATGTTTCATTCCACACCCATGCTTGAACAAGAAGCAAAGATGGGAAGACCCACTTCTTCCACCAATGAGTCCATACAACGGAGCTTTAAATCTGTCTTTTGATCGTTTCCAACCAGGAACCTTCTAGGTCAAAAGTTGTAGATAATGTAATTATCCATCAGTATATGTGTGTGTGTGTGTGTGTGTGAACAAGAAGCAAAGATGGGAAGACCCTCTTCACCCACCAGTGAGTCCATACAATGGAGCTACCTTTGTCTTTATCAGTATGTGTGTGTGTGAACAAGAAGCAAAGATGGGAAGACCTTCTTCGTGTGTGTGTGTGTGTGTGTGTGTGTGTGAACAAGAAGCAAAGATGGGGAAGACCCTCTTCTCCCACCAATGAGTCCATACAATGGAGCTTTAAACCTTTGCCTTTATCAGTGCGTGTGCGTGTGTGTGTGCGCGCCCGCGTGTGCGTGTGCGTGTGTGCGTGTGTGCGGGTGTGTGTGCGGGTGTGCGTGCGTGTGTGTGCGTGTGCGTGTGCGTGCGCGTGCGCGTGCGCGTGTGCGTGTGCGTGTGTGTGTGCGTGTGTGTGTGTGTGTGCACGTGTGCTCGCACACGTGTGCACAAGAGAGTTCTGTAATTAGATGGTTAACATTGTACAATTGGATTCAATATTGGTTAAGGACATTTCGGAAGTTGGTACACTAAATAATGGATCTGTGAGAGACACAGGTAAAAAAGAATAATTCAATTGTTCCATCACATTTTAAAGTATATTCTGGTACCAAAAAAGATGTTCTATCATGTTACCTTCAAACGACTAAAAATTGCAGCTGAGTTGTTCCATGTACCATCGATCAAAATAAAATTCAACGGGCTATCTTCATACTTCTGTCCACCAGAACCAATATGAACATTACCACCTCGTTTAACTGAGTAGAAAAATAAGATATTTCAAAGTAAGAAAACTCAAAAGAAACAGATATTTACATGCACATGAAAATATACTCTTGTATAGACATAGTTGTCACAATATATGAAATTAATTAGCCTGAACCCCCAGTCATTACTTTTAAATTTCAGCTTTTATCACACTCAATGCTTTGGGCCGTTCCTGGACCTGCAAACAGTAATAACAAACACCAAATCCTAAGCTGACAGGACCCTACAAATTACTTAAGTCATTATGTGGCAGTAAGAGAAGAAGATACCAAATCCTAAGATGGCCGGACTAGAAATTACTTAAAGTCATTATGTGGCAACTGGCAATAACAAAGAAAGATACTAAATCCTAAAATGAGAGGACCACATTACTCAAAAGTCATTATCTGGAAGTATCAAAGGAAGATACCAGTCAAGATTAATAGTACACCATCTTCCTTATTGCTGCATTCAATTTCTTTCCCAAAAAGAAATTATTTTCCAAAAAATTTTGATGTTTGGTTGTCCTGATAAAACTAAAGGAAATAACAGGTGGCAGACTGGCACCAGGATTTGTTTTTGGGGGGAGAGGGTGAGTCTGTAAACCATACTGGAGACAAGGGAGAAAATTTATAATTCCACCCTTGTCATCAACTCTATCATTACCATTTTACTGCCACAAAGATAATATTTTCAAAAATGAACACTTGGACTGGGTGTCGACCATTATGGTCTAACAAGAGATACGACCCATCATTCAGGCCTGGCATTCCAAGTAGTTCAATCACAGTTTAGTTGTCCGAACAATCTTTAAAACATGGAGATGAACACCAAGTAGTGTATTGTATGTGTTAGAGTAATGACATGAAATATGCTACGTAACTAACTGCTTTGACTTAGTCCTAATCGTGTGAACTGATGGAATCCTAGTTAGTTTAGGCTTATTAGTTTTCAATTTCTATTTTGAGTTTATTTTATCTTTAGTTTGTAACTAAAACTTTGACTTGTAGAATCCTAGATCCTATCTAGTAGTTGTTTTCTATTTTCTGTAAATACAAGCTACAAGGAGAGGAGCAATACAACTCTCTCTCTCTCTCTCTCTCTCTCTCTCTCTCTCTCGGTTTTGTGCTTAAGTAGTCTTCCTTATCTATTTTGTTACTGCCGTTTTGAGAGTCGTTTAAAGATCTCCATTCTGGTGTGCAGCCACCAATGCTGTTGTTGCATCGTGTTATTATTTTCTGGGTTTTTTTTTTCCTACTATTTGTTGCTGCTCTATGGATGAAGTTTGGATCTGATTCCTTAATCCTATCTACTGCTATTATCGAGATCTGATTTTCAAGAAATCAGACCTCGATTTCCTTCAAAAACTGGTGTGGCTGCTGGCATTATTACCATCAAAGACTGCTGATCAGGGTATCCTTTTCTGCTGATTATTTATATTGCTATTATCGAGATCTGATTTTCAAGAAATCAAACCTCGATCTCCTTCAAGATCTGGTATTTGCTGCCGTTGTAGCTCGATCTCCTTCAAGCTTTGGTATTTGCTGCTATTCCTATTAATGAGAACTGCAGATCAGGTTCCTTTTCTTTGCTGCTGATATCTCTACTTATCGAGATCTGGTCTAGCTGCTGATCAGGTTCTTTCTTTTCCTGCCACCGATATCTACTACTTACTAAAACCTGATTTACAAGATCTTATATTATTGTGATTGCTGCTACTAATACTGCTATCAGATATTCTGCACAATCTGGTTGGTGTGACTGCTACTACTGAATCTTGCTTATCAGGATCTGATTTTCAAGATCTTATTCATTGTGACTGCAACCTACTGATCTGCTTATCAAGATCTTGGTTCTTGGAACTGTTGCAACTATTCTTTGCTGATCAAGCTCTGGTTTTTATTCTGTTTCCGATCGAGATCCCTTTTAGAACTGCCAAATCAGATCTCAATCCTTAGATATACGGTTTAGTGATCAGATCTGCTGATCAAGAACTGGGTTCTTGCAATCTGCTGGCTTATTGTGACTACTCACTACTACTTCAAGATCTTCTTTAAGATCTGCCAAAATCAGGCTTCAAGAACTGTTGCTCAAGATATTTTTCTATTGCTGGTTAAATCTTTTTAAGATCTGGGATCTTGGAATCTATTAGTTTTATCGTGACTACTACTATATCTTTTGCAAACCAGATCTACTATCTTGCTTAGATCTACTATTGCAGCTGTCCTGCTACTACTATCGATTTGATCTGGTGATTTGTTGCCTACTTCTGGATCAAGGAATTCTACCACAACTAGAATTTCTTGATTCCACCATTGGAATGTATCCTAATTTTGATGACTTATCCTAGTTGTCATTAATTACTTGCCTGTCACTTTTGGTCCACATCTACTAACTATATCTTTGACTTTTTAATTAATTCAGAAAAACACTTGCCTTATAAGTTATTATCCTATTCCTAGCAAGGATCAAGGTGCCATTTTCGAGGCCGGTTTCGACCAGCCTTGAAACCGAGTTATCTCAGGTTTCGACCAAAACTCGGTCAGAACTTGGGATTACCTTGAAACCATGGTTTCAAGGCCCAGAACTCTCTTTTTTAATCTAATTTTTTTTGTGTAGCCTATTTCACACGGTTATGTGCTTGGGTAGCCTTCCTTTCTATTTTATTACAGTATGTATTAAACCAGTTTGGTTTCTTTCTAAGAGATTATCTGGAAAACTATAACAAACTCTTGGTTGCCTACTTTGTTAGGAGACTAGTATTAATACATTATGATGCAAACTTATAGGTAAGCAAGCCAAGATCGGAGACTGGTAGAGAATAGGGGTAGGTAATAGAGTGTTACTTAGAAGATAACTTTAGCAAGCTAGAATCCCACTAGTGCCCTGTTGTAGGAGTCTCACCTAAGCCCATTTGAGTCACACAAGAAAAATATTCAAGTAGAATATTTGGAGAGAAAAGTGTTGTAAAATTTTGATGGATGCCTTTGAGAGCAGCCAGGGTTGCCTTATATAGCTATGGAACTCTTGAATACCAAAATAATAATAATAAAGACACTTTTAGAATTCCAAAACCCCTTTGGAATTCTCCATACATAGATAATATTTCCTAGATATAGAAAATTGTCCCAAGACATGGGGAACTACAAACAAGACATTGAAAATAAAAACATTTAATGTTGTTTAGGAAAATAAAACCCACTACATTAATTCATCTAGGAATATGAAAAGACTCAAAGAAAAGAGAGACTAATCAATAAAAGTTGTCTACCAATCACTCCCCATCAATTAATATAGCTTCTAGAAGAAAGATATCTTGTGGCAGCAATAAAAGACGCTTCTTGTGGCCAACAAGTACTGTTCATGTGAACAGTAATAGCTAAGCTGAACCATACCGCAATAACTCTCCTCTTCTCAGAAAAAACTCGACCTCGAGTCGAGTTTTAAAACGATTCAAATGTCGCGGTGAGTTTTCAAATTGCTTTGAAAATTGAAGTTTGGTTGCTCGTAAAAGTGCGAAACAAATTTTCAAACTTGGGAGCTCTTGCTTCAAAGTATCGGGGAGGAAGCACGAAGTCAATGTGCGTAACGTCATGAAACAAGTTGTTGAAAAAAGGTGTTTCCACGAAATTCACCATATCTGTCCCTTTGTCATCAACAGTGATCTTCTTAACCTCCATGAACTCATTTTGTATCACGATCTCAACATCGTCCTCCTTTGCAAAATCTTTAACACAGTTTTCAATGATAGGAGTTAAGGAAGTGAAGTCTTCCATGTTGCAAAGGGACTGGTCCTTGACTTCATTCACTGACTCTTCCACAACGGAGACATTGGATCCTCCTTTGATGGTGCAACTTTTGGTTTAACCTTCGCCTTAACATTGTTGGCATTAAGCTTACACCACTCTCCTACTTGCGAACTGAACGTTGTAGATGGTTGCTTCAAATTCGCTTTAGCTATTTGTACTTTAGAAGGTAAATATAGAGTTCTTGGTATGCCCCAACTCTGCTCAATTTGAGTCAATTGAGTATCTAACTGGCTCAATGAGTCACGTATGTAATTCATTTGTTCTTGTTTGTGTCGTTGTTCCATTGTTGTCACTCGATCAGATAAGGCTTGTATGGAGTCAAAAACTTGTTTCATAGTAACAGATTCTTCTCCAGTTGATTGAGGATTATTCTCTTGACCAGACATGGCTCTGATACCAATTTAATGCAAACTTATAGGTAAGCAAGCCAAGATCGAAGACTGGTAGAGAATAGGAGTAGGTAATAGAGTTTTACTTAGAAGATAACTTTGGCAAACTAGAGTCCCGCTAGTGCCCCGCTGTAGGAGTCTCACCTAAGCGCACTTAAGTCACACAAGCAAAATATTCAAGTAGAATATTTGGAGAGAAAAGTGAAAAGTAGTAAAATTCAGATGGATGACCTTGAGAGCAGCCATGGTTGCCTTATATAGCTATGGAACTCTTGAATACCAAAAACAAAAAATAATAAAGACACTTTTAGAATTCCAAATCCCCTTTGGATTTCCCCATACATAGATAATAATTCCTAGATATAAAAAATTGCCACAAGACATTGAAACATGTTGATGCAATAGCAATATCATAGATGGATCGACACGAGCCGATTTGACTACCCAAGCCAAACCTGAACCGGCTTAAACCCAAACCAACCTTTTGGTCTGGAAAGGGTTGGTAGATGATTAATTAGAATAGGAAGTTTTAGTATTATCTATTATTTCTGTTTTGAGTAGGGATTTCATTCCATAGATACAATATGTAATTTTTAAAATTATGTCAATTAGTTTAGGAAAGTTTTATCCTTAAATAGACCTTGTAATCAGCCTTTTTAATTCAGAATGAAAGAATGGAATAGAATGAGGATTTGTTATTGAGTTGGTGCCTACGTTAGAAATTTGAAGCTTTCTCTCTCCTTCATCTTTGCGATCAGGTTAAACCCTCTTCCTTGGGCTGTTACCCTCCTTCCTTCCTCTTTCCCTCTTCTTCTTCCTTTCCTCTATTCCCCTGTTTTGGCGGTAAACCCAGCCCCAAATAAATCCCTTCGATTCCTTCGAGTTCTTCTCTGTTCTTCTTCATATCCTAGCTGTAGGGAGTCTACCCTAGGGCGACATAAACCCCTAAGATTGCTGCTGTTGGAACCCCTCCCTTGCTAATAGAAATCAACCAGGTTTAAATCTGGTTAACCTTATCGCAAACTTAGTTGCAAGAATTTTCCTGCGCATGGTTCTTCATCGATTAGCTTCAATATTAGTTGGAATCGGTAAAGCAGTGGGTTGCAATTCAATTCCTAAAGCTTTGTGAAGATTGGGCTTGTAACCGAGAAGTTCAATCGATTTCTTCCCCTTCAACTTCCGCCTCTGTTTTTTGTTCAGATATACTCCAACGTAGGTTGAAGAAGAAGGTCTGAATGTCTTTTACTCCACTCTGTTTCCTTTCAAAATGATTACCCTTTCATCTTCTAGTAATTACAATTTTACCACACCTCTATAAATGCTTCCTAGTCTACCCCTTTTTAATAAATCAAATTCCCATCATATCTTAAGGATCTGTTTGCTTCACAAGGTTATTGGAAACTTCTGATTATTTACAGAATTGTCATTATTGGTTCAGTTTTTTGTTTAATTACGATTCTGCCATTACATCATTGTTTGAATTGATTATTGTTTTGGGTGGGCCTACTAGCGGATCTAATTAGGATTTTCTCAACCTGGATCCCGCATCACATGTTCCCAAGACATGGGGAACTACAAACAAGACATAGAAAATAAAAACATTTAATGCCGTCTAGGAAAATAAAACCCACTACATTAATTCTATGAATATGAAAAGACTAAAAGAAAATAGAGACCAATCAATAAAAGTTGCCTAGAAATCACTCTCCATCATTTAATATAGCTTCTAGAAGAAAGATATCTTGTGGCAGCAATAAAAGAGGCTTCTTGTGGCTCACAAGTACTGTTCACGTGAACAGTAATAGCTAGGCTGAACCATACTGCATCACATTACATAAAATGAGAATGTGCTGTCTAAAGTGAGTAATATCATCAAAGACCATAACCAGTCCCTATAAACTTTTATTTTTCACTTCATAACTAAACAATATAATAAATCATATAGTACTGCATATATAAATGATATATATTAGGGAAAATTACTCGAACCTCCCCTGGACATTTCGTTTACTACACAAACCTTCCCTAGCACTTATTGACTTACACGCACCTCCCTCATAAAGTGAAACCTATAACACTTTAGTCCACTCCGTCAGGAAATGGACGGTAATTGCTGATGTAAACATACTTTATTTTTTTAAATACCAAAATACCCTTATCTTATTGAATTACCCTTTTACACCTAGTAGTGTTTAAGACAACTCAGGGTGTTTTTACCGCTATCAATTTTTTAATCTTGGAAGATACCACTCCCATTGAGTTACTTAGACTTTTGGAGTTAATTTTAATTAAATAAGATGTGAATTCACTTTGCTAAATAGAGGGTATTTTGGTCAGTAAAAAGTTTAAGTTAACACTGTTAGTTTTAGGGATGTACGTGTAAGTCAAGAAGTGCCAGGGGAGGTCCGTGTAGTAAACGAAATGTCAAGGGGAAGTCCGAGTAATTTTCCCTATATATTATGGTGTGAGACTTGTGATGGGGGGTGGGGTGGGTCCATGAGGAGGGTGTGGGAGCGAGGAAGTCATCCACCCATGGCAGCTTCCCTTCATTATTTTATTCACCCACTACACTAACTTTTCTCATGTAATGTGTGAGACACAATAAGGTTTGTTGGGCATCTCAAAATTGTAAGCCTTTTTCTTTGGTGAGGCAACTGAACATGCGCATGGAACTTTCTCTTCCTAACGCGTGCAATAAATGCACCCCCACGGGTGTAGGGGTGTGAAAAATAGTACCCACCACCATGACTTTTAATCAAAAACATAGAGATTAAATACTTCCTCAGAGAACATGAATATAGGATGAGAGAACCAGCACAAGTTAATGAGTTAAATCACCATCAGCTGCTGATCTTTTAAACCAGCCAAAGATCTCTCAAAGGCATCCTGTACTGACTTGGTTGACGGGTCATCACTAGGATAAAGGCACCAGACCATGCTTTTTCCTGAAACAACATCAGCTTTCAATCAGGAAAGTGCCATAGTGTACCTTTGAAATAGTAACCAGAATAATACAAAATGTGGAGGCACTCTCAAATATTACAGAATATTAAATATGTGTGTGTTCGGGGGAAGGGGGGAGTGAATGCTGTAGGCAAAGGCTGCAAATCTGACCAATTGGGAGCATACTTGGGTTTACTTGTTGTAATGAGCCAATTCCAAACTCCCATGGTGGGGTAGTCACTAGTCAGTCCTATACGGGATTAAGTCCTAGTTTCTATTTTGTTGAGTCACGAGAAGTCCTATATTATTTTCTATGTTAAGTCCAAGTAGGTTCCAAGAGTTTCTATTTTTTTTTTTTTTTTCCTAGAAGGTTTAGCCTCGCTTGAGTCCATATTGATGTCTGTTTTAAGTTGTTTCTAATTTTTTAAGAAAGCGAGACTCTGGTTCTAGAAAGTATCTACTTTCAGATTCCTTGGTTCTCAAGTCCAGAAATTAAGGAAAGTTTCTTAGATAGCCACTTAGTCCATAAATAAGTTATCTGACATGCTACGCAATTTTGACATGAATCAACGAAGATTGTTAGATTTGCTCAGGAGGCAATTTCAGTTAGTGTTTTGTCATAAAATTCTCAGGGTAATAGCCTGGAAGAGTTGCGTCCTCACAGCTACTGTTTGGTACTTTAATTTTCTTCTGTTTTGATTCATTAATTCAGGCTAGTTTCTTACCTGATCCCTCATTCTTCTTGTTCCCAACCCTCTTTCCTTGTATCTACATACCTGTTTTCCCTTCGCTTTCAATCCACTTAATTTCTTCATATCTTCGTATTTTCATCTTCGATTGCTCCAGACTTGGTATATCAGTCACTGCCATCAAAACCTATCAATTCTAACTGATAAACTTCACTTTCATACATTTTTCACCATGTTTTAGCCTTTAGTTTGATGCTGTAAAGAAACCTGCTCAAACTTGAAATCAGGCCCAGCTGACACTGGGTATTGAAGATACGAGAAATCTCCTACTCTGCCTTATTTCCTTTACTTAACAGTTTAGCCATAACTCCTTAATTCAGGGTTAAGGTTTGTGGGCCGTCACCAGAGAACAAATTTTTCATCATCAGGCACCACTGTTTACTACAAAAGTTGGACTCTATAATGGCTTAGAATCCTATTTTCACTCAAGAAGGATGCACATTTAGAACATCTCTCTCACAGGGTAGAGGTGGGGGATCTCTATCTGGTACATGCACAATAGATTGGCTAGAAAACTGTTAAAGAAGTTCATTTCATGGAAAAGCTACAACCATGTGGAAGGGTGTTCTCTTGTGTCTTGATTCTTGAATATTAATTCTAACTCTTTTATGGTCAGCAACATGGAACCAGCACTTCGGATTCCTGTTGGATCTGGGAATTCTTTTATTAGGAGAAATAAGGAACATCATTTTTAAAACATTGGTGTGTCATGCTATAGCCTGGGCCTTGTAGTTTGAGAGAATTTCTCAGATCATTGAAAGGCGCAACAGAGATAGCATTGAACTTCTAAGATTAGTATTAGAGTTACTTGCTTTCTGGGTCAAGCCAATAAGGAACTCAAACGGATCTCTGCCAATTTTTTAGCAGCAAATTGCTTTTCTTGTGAGATTTCAAACTATTAGCAGTTTTAACTCCTCTGTTTTTCTTGGCCTCTAGCTTTTGATGATTTCTGGGGCCATAGGTCCCTTTTCTTCTTCTTATCATCTGATAAACTTCATTAAACTTTTTTTTTTTTTTTTTTTTGCGCGCGCGGCGTAGGGGGGGATGTATCAGTAAGAGTAGTTCTGTTGAAAGCACAAATCGGGACTGAATGCTTGGATGGTATATGGGGACCAGCCAGACCTTTATAGAATAAAAAAAAATAAGAGAAACAAAAAAACTATAATGCCCCCCATGACAGACTCGATTAATTTAGAGTCGGTTCCATGGGAAAATACCCTTGCGGGCTTACATATTTCAACAAGTTCCAAGTTGTTTCATGATGCAGATCCCCACAATGTGAGGGGACAGAGAGTTGCTCTTCAAAAGGGCATTTTACAGGGGTTAAAATGAAAGTTGCTCACAGGTACAATGTTCTCCCTTGCCTCTTTGTTATCTGTCATGCCTGATCTGATTCTGTTACTAGTCACCCTTGTTTAGAGGAAATTTGCTTTGATCATCTTCACCCATTGAATATCATTTTACATTTGTATCTTGTGTTTGCTAAAACCCTCTCTATTGTAGTATTTTCTTTATTGTGATGACAAAAACACAATATTGAAGTTTCCACACAATAAACAGCATCAAACCTATGTGACAGTAAAGGGAACTCACTATTAATCAAAAGATAGTAACATTGCAGAATCCATCAAATTGAAGGGGATTCCTGCTCAAGATAAGTCCAATTTCTTAGAGATCATATGTGTAGTACATCCAAAAGATGCAGGAAAAGCAAAAGGACTAGAAACTTTTAAGTCTTGTAGTGATTTTAATATCCAACACAATGAAATATGAGATTAACACAACTGAATACGAATAGTTGTTATATGTAAAATTTTCTGGCTAACGAAAATTCCTCTCCCTCATCCATGATTCTTTTCCACTTTTTGCACTATTAGTTAATTATTTGGTATGCTTCAAAGCTTATGGTTTTTTCCACTTCATTTTACAGTTACATAATTTAAGATCCTTCTATGAATGCTCTGGCATTTGCACTTTCAAGAAGCCACATTAATGTCTAAAACTGACCTACATTGGTCATTTGTCCATGAGTTGAGAGATTCCAAATAATGGGCATGATAATGGGATTGAAGGGAAAAACGGAAAAGCTTCAACATTTGAAAAATTGGAGAAGACAAAAAGAAAATACCAATCAAGACAACACATTTGAACCTCTGACTTGTGCTCAACAAAGGGCTCAAAAGTTGATGCAGTGCCTAAATGCACCCCCTTTAAGAGTCATAAACTCTGCTAACGACTATATTTCTACTTTCGTCAAGTAATTCACTTTGGACATGTAAAATAAAGCATATAACCAAGGTCTGTCAAAACCTGCATGCTTGAATGCATTCCACATAATTTCTTCATGTTCAGCAATGCCAAAGAGACATAATGTTGCAGCATGAACTCCAAATACTTGCCACAACAATTTTCCAGTATTATTTTGCCGCAAAAAATCCTGCATAAATGTAAATATAAATTATCCGAAAATTTCCATGGAATAGGAAAAGAAAAGAAAAGAAATGAGAAAGTAACAAGGTTCAAACCTTTGGGTGCATATACACCCAGAACCGTATCCCATGCCATAGAGTAGAGGGTGTGATTTTTGAACACATACAATCTTCCAGAGGAAGCCAGCACTGCAAAACAATCATAAACCCCACCCGCACCAACAAAATATATAATGAAAAATATAGAGGAAAAGAATGAACTACTAAGACAATCTGATTCTAAAAATGTATGATCGTTCTTTATTTCACATAAACATATCTAGAAACAGTAAACAACTTAAAAAACAAATCAAACACACAAGAAGTTACCATCTCTTCATACAAGAGTAGATGAATACCTTCTGACAAAGGTAAGCCCTACTTCCAAGTAAACGACATGCAATCTGTCGAGCTGAAAAAAATTGAATTTTTTTTTCAGAATCAACTAAAGCCTGGTATGTTGCCCTATGCTTTTTATCCTCTATAAGCTTGAAATCTCCCTGAAAATCACAGCGTACATTATACTAGAGAGTTATTGCACAGAATATAGACAAAGAAAAGAGCAAAACAAAACGCGCCTTTTTAAGACTTCCAAGAGTAAAACAACAAACTTATGAAACAGATATATAATAATAAATAGGGAAAATTTCTCCCACCTCCCCTGCAGGATACCTAAAAGGCAACCACCTCCCAACTTGACACAAAATGTCTCCCACCTACCTCATTTTTGAAAATACCATTCTCAATCAATTGGATGATGGGATTCATCATCACTAATGTTTTTAGGACAATAATACCCTCTATATTGAAATATTCTATCTAACAATTTCCCTAACCATACCCCCAACCCCACCCCTACTTACTCCGACAGCTTTTCAAGCGGCAACAACAGCGGTGCTTTCCATTCTGCCGGCTTCACAGGCCTTGCTGGTCTCCCCTTCCTTCTCCCCCTCCAGGCTCGAGCACCATCGATGTCCCCACCGATCTCTCCGCCCTCTTCGGCCCTAATATCCACTAGAGATCAATGGGGGTGGACATGCAAGAATCCAACGTCTTTAATCCCTTCCTCTTCCTTCAAAATTACCTCCAAGCAATTTCATGATCATAATAATCGGAAGTGCGTAATACTCCCCCGACGCATGATGTCTTAGTGCCTTCTATCACTTTGGATTCTGCAGTCATGGATCTACAATTTATTTTTATTTTTTTTCCATCATATTTTCGAATAAAACTGGAAGTGATTAGTGATGGAGGAGGAGAGTCAGAGAGATGGGAACTGAAGGTGAGGTCGTTGATCCAGAAGGCAACAAACTCAACAACTCCAGAGGTTGATCCTCGACTTCTCAAATCCATCAAATGGGCCGTTCGTTCTTCTGACTCGGAACTTCAACTGGCCGTCGAAACCCTAATGAAGAAGATGAAGAAAGATCATTCTTAGGTTTCCTTTTTCTCTCTTCCCGCACCTCCTCCTTATCTATTTAGATTTAGGATCGTTCTTTTATCATTAAGCAAATCTTCGTGTCTTGGTTTCTTTTATCATTAAACAAACAAATTCTATGGGAAATTCGGGATTAAGAGCAGGATTTGATATTGAAATCTTGAACTCTCTGGTTTTGTCCCTGTGTTTCTTTTGAATTGTGCTGATTCATTTTGGATGCTAAAGAGAAGGATAATAATTTAAAATTGATGATACTCATAGGAAGTTGGAGTGTTCTGTAGAGCTTTTCGCATGGAAACAATTCGAAGTCGGAATTTACCGGAGAAATTGCAGTGGTAAAAACTTGGGGGAAACATCAACGGCACCGGTGACAAGCTCGACGAAGACAACAACCCTAAATCTGAATAGATAAGGAGGAAGGGCAAGAAGAACCGGTGGTAATTTATTTTCTTAAATTATATTATAGATTTCTGAAAAAGTTTTTTTTTTCAATTTGGAGGGTATTATTGTCGTAAAAACATTGGTGGTGATGAATCACATCACTAAATTGATTAAGAATGAATATTTTCAAAAGCAGGGGAGGTGGGAGACATTTTGTATCAAGTTGGGGGGTGGTTGCCTTTTAGGTATCCTACAGGAGAGGTGGGAGAAATTTTCCCTAATAATATTGTGAATCCCTTCAATACAGCAAAATCCACTCAACAATTTGCCACCTACAAGGCTTTAACACTGAAAGCTGGCGCAATTTCTTAGATCTGTCTAAGTGGGGTTGATAATGACTGTGGCTGTGCAGCAATACCTGGTGCACACACTGTGGGAAGCCTAACCATAGTGCCATATACATCACTAGCGAACTCCTTCAGCTGCTAAACCGATAAATAATACTTCAAGACCAAGTTAGTTTTTTAAATTTACTATTTCCAGTGAAAAGTAAAGAAAAAGAAAGTGCTGTGCTGCTGCAGATCAGGAAAAAGAATCAGCTGTGGTGTAAATTTAAGTCATAATTCACCAATTTTAATTTAATATTCGCGTACTATACAAGAAGGTGATATAGATAATGATGTTTCATAAAAGATTAAAATAAAATGGATGAATTGCAAAGGTGGGTCTGAAGTGTAGTGTGGTTGGCGTATTACTTTAAAACTTAAAGGAAAATTTTAGAGGACAGTCATTTAACCGGTAATGATGTATGGTGCGGAATGTTGGGCAGTTAAGAAGCATCATATACATAAACTTAGTATAGTTGCGATGAGGATGTTGAGATGGATGTGTAGCAAAACTAGAAAGGATAAGGTAAGAAATTATCGTATTATAGCTGATTTGGGAGTAGCGCTGGTACATGATAAGGTACGAGAAAGTCATTTGAGATGGTATGGACATGTTCAACGGAGGCCGTTAGATGCACCAGTACGGAAAAGTGATTTGATTCAGATTGAAGGATCTAAAGAGCTAGAGGCAAACCTAAGATGACTCTAGGGGAAATGGTGGGAAAGACATGCATAGATTAGGCCTTGTTTTAAGTATAATATTGAACAAAGCTGATTGGAGAACAAAAATCCATATAGCCAACCCCATTTAATTGGGATAAGACTTTATTGGTTGTTGCTATTGTATACAAAAAGTGGAGAGGGCTTTTAAAGTTTTGTGTGATCGATGCATTCCTTTAGAACTTACAGAAAAATTTTATAGAACAGGCATTTGACAGGCTATGATGTATGGTGCGGAATGTTGGGCACTAAATAAGCATCATATAGATAAACTAAGTGTAGCTATGATAAGAATGTTGAGATGGATGTGTGGCAAAACTGGGAAGGATAAGATAATGAATGATCATATTAAAACTGATTTGGGAGTAGTGTCAATTCATGATAAGCTACAAAAAAGAGGTTTGAGATGGCATGGCCATGTTCAACAGAGACTTTTAGATGCTCCAATATAGAGCAGTGATTTGATTCACATCGAATGAACTAAAAAAGCTAGGGCAGACCTAAAATGACTCTAGGTGAGATGGAGAAAGACATACATAGCTTAAGCCTTGTTTCAAAACTGACTCCATTTAGTTGGGATAAGATTTTTTTGTTGTTGTTGTTGTACTCTACAGAAAATTAGACTACAGTCAATCTTCTCAGGAAGCAGCCTACTCAAGAACATATATACAATCTCAAATATTTCAACAAAGCCTTCAAAATTTAACAATCTATTCAGCTATCCTCACCTTCTCTTTCTTGGGAATTAATATATAGAGCAGACTGATTAAATGCAAAATCAACAATCCACAGATTTTCTGTAGTTCCAGTGAATCAAATAAGTCATGAGAAATCAAATATCGATTTAAACACTCATTCCAAAGCCTACATAAAAATCAAACGTCCAATAATGATTAAACATCACTCATGTTGGCTAGCCACAACATTTCAAATAACATGAACAACAGCATCAATATTAACAAATGCAAAGAAATATATATATTTACGAAAGCATCAATAAAGTAACACTTCATTGACTGTTTCTGAATTCTACGAAGAACCCAGCAAAGTGAAACACAATACAATCTCTAACAAGAAAAAATAACATCATAGGGATGAGAATCTCTTGATTAAGCTCCCCAATAACCTAATTTTCCACTACCAACAAACAACATGAGAAGAAAACAAACATTTCCATTGTTACTATATCATCATTGTCATTACATACCTTAAGCTTCCCTCCCTTGCCACCAAATCTCATCTGGGCATCCGTGGTTCTCTCCAAAGCTACCATATCCTTTACAATCTTTTTCACCGACGAAGGAAATTGTGAGGAAGTTCCCCAACCCTGCCATTCCTGCAGACTAATGACGGCATCATCACTCCCTCCTTTACAACCATCTCGAGGAGGCGAAGAAGAATAGGATGGCGGAGAAAAAACACGATCAGCTTGAGGTCTTGAATCCATCTTCGTTCTGGTTCGAATGATGGGAGCTGAATATCTTTTCAATCTCAAGGCGCCAGCAGTAGAAAGCATCTTCTGAAAGAGACGCTTTTCGGGTTCGTTCTTGAAGTCAGAATCCTAGAGATCAAACAGAGACATGACTCTCGGATTAGAATCTTTTCACAGGATTTTCTGTATAGTGACACTCTACTAGCATTGAATGCAGGCTCCTTGAGAACCATTGGATGGGTCCTTAACTTATTGCCGACGATCATCATTCACAAGTTTAGAATCTTTATATCGGGTCGGATTACTGGGTCATGAAAATGGGTCCTCAAGCCGAGTTGCAGGGCCACCGGTCCAGTTCAGTACCGGTACGGTTCGGTTCAACTCAAACCGATTATATCCCTGGGTTGACCTAGAGTCGATTCATTTTAGAGTTTCCGAATCGTTTCGGGTCTCTATTAGTTAAAACTCATTTTAATGCATATCGTACAGTCGTGTCATACTCAATCATTTAGTATGCGTATTACTGTATTAACATAAAAAATACTTCAAAATACTCCATACTCTAAGGGGGTGTTTGGTAATACTCCACAAGTTGGATTCTGACTTCTGGAGCATAAATGGAGTAGGAGTCTGTTTGGTAACCCGGTTCGAACTTCTGGAGAATCCATAGCTGAACCGGCTCCAAATAGTCTCCAAAATCCACTTTTTTGGAGCATCAAAATGATGTTTTTCAACTTTAGAACACAATTTTGGAGTAAAAATCACCCCACACCACTATTACCACCAACTACCACCACCACCATCACAACCCACCAGCCACCAGGCACCACCACCACCACCTTCCACCACCACCCGCCACCACCGCCACCACCACCTTCCACCACCCACAGCCGCCACCACCGCCACCACCACCTTCCACCACCCACCGCCGCCACCACCACCACCACCACACCGCCACCACCCCCCGTCGCCACCACCACCACCAACTATCACCCACCACCACCGCCACCACCACCACCAACCACCCACCACCGCCACCACTATCCACTACCACCCACCGCCACAGCCACCACCCACTGCCACCATCGCCACCACCACCAGCCACCACCACCACCAACTATCACCCACCACCATCGCCACCACCCTCCACCACCACCACCCACCCCACCGCCACCCTTCACCACCACCTCCCACCCACCACCACCGTAACCAACCATCACCACTCACCACTATTGTCATCATCCACTCACTACCCACCAACACCACTCTGGAGTTCATAACTAAATTAGGTTAACAAACATGTTTCTACTTCCTCATACTCTTGAATCCTTTTGAAGTTGGAGTAGAAATTTGAACCAGAAGTAAGAATCTCAAAATTGAAGTTTTATCAAACAGTCCATAAGCCTTGTTATTTGATATGCATATCGTACTGTATCTGTATTTTAACATACATCTTCAATGAGTAATGAAGTTGATTAATCCTATATCAATTAATATTCTTATTGCCTTCTATATATAAACGATGTGGGAGTAAAGGTTGTTGTTTCTTCATAATTGCTTATAAACTCAATACTTTATTACTCCATTTTTTTATATTTTATTTTTGTCAAATTTACTTTATTACTCATTGGGGTGGGCTGAATGCACTGGGTCATATATATATATATATATATATATATATATATATATATATATATATATATATATATATATATATATATATATATATATATATATATATATATATATTAATCCTATATCAATTAATATTCTTATTGCCTTCTATATATAAACGATGTGGGAGTAAAGGTTGTTGTTTCTTCATAATTGCTTATAAACTCAATACTTTATTACTCCATTTTTTTTATATTTTATTTTTGTCAAATTTACTTTATTACTCATTGGGTTGGGCTGAATGCACTGGGTCATATATATATATATATATGTGTGTGTGTGTGTGTGTGTGTGTGTGTGTGTGTGTGTGTGTACTCTCTCTGCCCCCATATGGATTCATACTTGAATTTATGACAAACATAAAACATCAATTAACTATTTGATTGAAGATGATAATTCTCTTCGTTTTATAGCTAGACACATCATAAATGTCATGTGTTCTTATTGATTTAAGTATAATTATTCAATTTATGGGAATATATTATCTTTTTTTTTTATCATACCGTATTAAACCCTATACAGTCCATTTTAGTTTTTTTTTGTCATTTTTAAAATGTTTGACCTTTTTTTTTTATAGTACCATTATTGTTCTGCTATGTTTAAAACCCGTTCTGCCCCCCTTTTTTTTTTGTTCCCATGAATTAATTTCAGCTACCCCCCATTATAGTTTCAAAACATCACCTATCATCCACACCTTTCAAAAAACATCAACTACACCCAAATAATTGACGGAGGAAACAGAAATCAGCATTAGATATTTTTATCTTTTCTTTTTTTAATTGGAAAATTTTAAAAACTAGTAAAATTAATAATATAACCTTTCTCTTTCTTTTCCTCTCTCCCTCCCTCATCTTCTCCTACCCAAATGGAGATTCATTTGGAGTTTAAAATGGGAAAAACTAGATGAGATCAAAAAACTTTCGAAAGGATTTTTTTTTTTTTTTTCTGGATAAACTCTGTGATCCTACTGATTACTCAATCTACAAAAACGAATGGCATATGAAACTAAAGAAACTCATATTTGACGACTCTTTAATATTCCTCATTTGTTCTCTATCTTTTTTTTTCTTTCTCGACTGCTTTTCTACAAATTTCTGTTTCGTAACACGATTTGTTTCGTTTTCTGTTTTTCCGAGTGCAGAAAAATTAATGGAATCCAAAATTGGGATTGAAATCGATATTAACATTAAACCCAATCATTTTCAGATCTGGATTGAGTTACGAAGAACGTAATAACAGTTTGCTTACTTTGATTGGAGAAGAAGAAAGAATAAAAAGAATATAAGGATATGGAACCGGAGCTTTCACATTAACAGTTTGCTTACTTTGATTGGAGGAGAAGAAAGAAGAAGAATAATAGAAGGATATGGAACCGATATGGAACCAGAGCTCTCACATGGAATCTCGTCGATTCCCACCAACAGTTCTTAGTTTCTTCAGACGAAGATTGCCGCCGGCCAAAGCTTTCTATTCCCCATTTGTTTTCTTTTTTTTTTTCTTCTCTCTCTTGGCTGTTTTTCTACAAATTTCTGCTTTGTATCACGATTTGTTTCGTTTTCTTTTTTTCCGAATGCAGGAAAATTAATGGAATCCAAAATTGGGACTGAAATCAATATGAACATTAAACCCAATCATTTTCAGATATGGATTGAATTGCGAAGAACGTAATAACAGTTTGCTTACTTTGATTGGATAAGAAGAAAGAAGAAGAATAGAAGGATATGGAACCGAAGCTCTCACATTAACAGTTTGTTTACTTTGATTGGAGAAGAAGAAAGAAGAAGAATAATAGAAGGATATGGAACTGGAGTTCTCACATGGAACCTCGTCGATTCCCACCAACAATTCTTAATTTTTTCAGACGAAGATTACCACCGGCTAAAGCTTCATTGCACCATCGTCGGGGAAGAAAAGGCTTGCATCGTCGTCGACGAAGATAATCGGAGAAGAAATGATAGATCTAGAAAAGAAGAAGAAACATGATTTAGATTTTGGGTTTTACCTTTCTTAAGTGAAGGAGGGTAAAATCGTCTTTTAACATTTTCTTAAAGGCATTATTGTCCATTTTAAAATCAATTTTAGGTGACATCAACAACTAACAGAACTCGTTTAACGAAGTGGACCTATTTGATTAACGGTGGTAAACGTTTGGTGGTAGTTGATGTTTTTTGAAAGGTGTGGATGGTAGGTGATGTTTCGAAACTATTTTGGGGGGTAACTGTAATTTTTTCTTTTAATTAATTATACTCCAGGTTTACCCAGCGACAAATCGATCGTTGTTAAAAGCCTTTTTTTTATTTTTATTTTTTTAAATATTTGTTGGCATGTGAGCCACATACTCTTTTTCAGGTAAAGTGTCTAGCCTCTGATGGTGACGAAATTTACATCGTTCTCTTTGTTTTTTTCGAGATTTACAAACTCGTATAATTTATTATAAGTTCTATCAATCTGAAATTTTTTTCGAACAATACAAACCCTCGGCAGGTTATGTAAGAGGAATTTAAGAGAAAAATATATTCATTTCCAAATCCATTCAAACACATATTCTCTATCATCATTAACTATCATTCTTAGGTCTGTTTATGAGGCTCTGATACTTAAAACACAATGGATATGTGAAAATAATGAATCATAAGACATACCTCTTTGTGAATATATCGATTTTATTATATCATACGCACGTTCAAAGCTTTGATCATAAACATTCGGTCATAGTATTCCACAACCTCTAGAGAATATCTCAGAATCTCTTGCTAATAGGTACAGAGAGATTTTCATTATCTGTGGCTGTGAGGACTCTAACCAATATTGTCATAACTCTAATTACCTTTATACAATTGAATTAGTATTTTCAATTCTATATCATACCATGTGATGAATCAGACCGAATCAGTTCCACCGTGTTAATTGGACTCTCACTAAATATTTGATTATGTAATTAATTAAGGTCACATAATTCCACACGGATAGTACTAGCTTTATCCTTGGTGCTATTTATGCCAATAGAAATTTCAATGCTGCTAAGATTAGTGAGGCAATATTTATTTGGGACAGCTTGCTCTTCGCCTGGGAGGAAAATTGTATTCCAATTCATGTGGAATATGACGGTAAAGATATTATTTGTCTACTCAACATCAAGAAATCCCTAGACGACCTTCTTGTCAACACCGATTTTATCGAGTTGATTTTCTTATTGTAATTCCATTTAATTTTCTCATGTTTTAGGGGAATTAGTAATCAAGCTCATACCCTTGCTAGGAAAGCCATCACAATCTTGGGATTAGTTGAGTAACCCATTTCCGCTCTTTGGTTTCTAGAGTTAGGTATTATCGATGCCTTTGCTATAACATGTTCTGTTTCTCAATAGATTTTTTCTTTACAAAAAGGAAAAAAAACATTAAGATTATATGTTCCTTTCTATTTTTGGTACAAAAATTATATACATCTTAATACTCTAAAATCTAAAGTTATATGCATCTTAAACCGTTAAGTTTAAATTTGACAAGATTAGGCAATTGTCCACGTCACGCCCATAGTTATCCGCGGGAGCGGATCTCTAGCGACGCAGAAATGTGGGTCCCTTCAGAGACAAAGAGTATGACAGTGTTTATGCACTGTAGAGGCATACGATTGGCCAGCCACTCACGAGTTGCACCATTGTCGCAATCACACAAAACGTTCTGTTATGGGCAGCTTTCATTCTGTAATTTTCATTTTATTATAATTCTGCTGGTCATCTCGTTTCTTCAATTTTCTAGGGTTTATGTTTTTGATGATTAGATTTGATAATCCATCCGTTTATCAAGGAATTGTGTAAAACAACTCATCACTGTTTGTCGCTTCGGAATTATCGTCACCATCACTGAGATCTGTTCTTTATACTTCGTTTCCCAGTGGCATTTCTGTAAATTAGTTTGATCGAGGAATCCATGGCTGCTGTACTCGATTCGGTTTCAATTCCTCGCTCATCTAGCCTTCGAGCTTCTCTGCCATCATCGACAAAGGCATCGTCGGTTCTTGCTCTCTATGGCGGCCAGAGAATTGGTTCTTTGCCGGAATTCAGGGGCTTGAAGGTTCACTCACGTCCTCTTACTCGTTCATATGCATCAGTGAGCTCAAGGAACGTGGGGATTTCTAACGGAGCAAAACGGATTGTCTGCGAGGCTCAGGAGACAGCTCTCGATGGTTAGGTTTCTGCTGTTTGAAATTAATTGAATACATGATGTTTTCTTTCCCCTTTCTTTGTCGATTATCTTTTTCTAGTATTAATTTTATTTATGCGTCTTGTTTTTCGTTTTCTTTTTTTTGGTTACCTATCGAAATCGATTTTTACGACAGATTATAGTGGTTTATCCAGGTTCCTAAATGATTGTGAGAAACCTACTGGATTTGTTGACTAATTGATTGGATTAGTTTGTGTTACTGTTGCGTGCTCTAGAGTTCGGGTAATGGCCATTTCATTTTCTTTTTTTGGTAAAAGCAATGGCCATTTCTTGGGTACAAGAAAATAGGACTAGAATCTGAAACATTAGACTGAGCTTACTCAACCTAGTAAAAGCATACATACTTGTAAGGGGTGAGATTGGTTTGTCTTGGATTGAGATAGCTCGAGTGGCAGGTCAAAAAACTCCACTGTAAAATCGAAAAAGTTGGCGGAGTACCACAGATATGAAATGTAATACTACAACATGAGATTTTCTGAACTTTAATGGTAGATGAGACTTATTGCTTTGTTTGGCTGAAAATAAATGTTGGCTACAATTTGTTTGGGGACTTACCTGATATATTATGACTTTTAAAGTTCTGTTCATACAATTTTTTTTACACTGTCAGTCATTTGAAGTTTCTGCATTTCTTTTCCATTCTTTATGTAAGCTCAATGCAGAAGGTGCTTTATTTAGTTAGGAGTTAGGACTATTTGCTTAAAGATCAGAAAGACAATGCAAGGCTGTAAAAGTTCTTGTCCTGGTTTGGGTGGGTTGTTTCATGTTTATTGGGAGAAACCACCCTTGCAAATATTAAAGTTTGTGCCAGTCTAGTGGAAGGTTGTGGAAGTATTAACAATTCAGATGCTGGAGACAACCTGATCATCTCCCTTTGGATGCAGATGAGTCCTCAAGCAAGTTTGTGCCATTCCAGTAAAGTCTCATCGTTTTCAAGCAATGGATTTCTGCAGGTTCTTTAGATGGTAGATGTGGAGATTTTTTAGGATGAAGTTGCGGAATGTGCCTGTAATACACGCTCATTGTTCCTCCACTCTCTGGCTGGTTCTACTAGTTTATCTCGTGCTAGCTGCAGTTTCCTTTTCCCTGTCAAATGAAACCAGTAAAAGTAATTATCCAGACAAGCAAGCCAGTCATAGAATTCTTGGGGATCAAGTTTCCCCATTGCGCTCTCTCATCTCAACCTTTACACTACTGGGGGTGGAGAAGGGAACCGATGCAAGAGAGGAGACTTGGATTGGAGACCTCCTCCCAGCCCCTGCTTCAACAGGCAAGGGGCCAACCATCCGACCAAATGGATGTTTGCAGGATGTTGTGATTGTTTCTTGCTTAATAATGACTGTTTTTTTGGGTTTTCATTAGAGATTTCCTTTTGATTTTTGTCGTCAGTCTAGCAATTGCATTTGATTTCACGTTCCTTGCTGAATTTGCCATTCTGAGTTCCATGATTGGCTGAGGCAGAACCATGTAGATCTTTGTTCGTAAGCTTACATTTTTTTTATTACTAGTCTGCTGTCTATGGACGGTCATGAACTCATGATTCAACATTTCTTAATGAATTTTCTATTCTGAGCTCCAATGATTGCTGGGCCAGAACCATATGGATCTTTCTTTGTAAATTCATGTCTTGAGCTTTATGATACATTCATGACAGATGTTCCATTTGAGGCCTTTTATGATGAAGACCACATTTGAAAAACTAGAGCTGTCGACACCTCATGTTGTCACCTTGGAGATGTTCTTGACAATGCTGAATATGGATGTGTTAAGGAAAACTCAAGAATATTTCTTCCCAAGAGAAAAGGTTTTCCTCCGAAAAATGACTAAAATATCCTTGGTGGGCTGACAAAGCAAACTGCTTTGAAATTAGTTCAAAATTCACAATTGGGATTGTTTTGCCATTAGAAACCAGAAAAAATGACTATTCTGAATCAGAAAAGTAATTTTTTTTAGTTCCTTTTTGATACCCTTTCTAACCCCACTTTCCTCTGAAAAAGAGGGAGACACTAAGAGTCTGGAATATCCTGAAATGTGTAGAAAATTCCCGATTATGGATGGAAAACCCGGCAGAGTTGGAAGCTACAGTCTAAGCTGGGAACATAATCAACATATTCTTGACCCCATTCCACAGTCAAGTAACTTTTGAAGCTTATCTTGTGAGCAAGGGTATATTCCCGTTGTTCTCTCTCTAAATAATAGAGATATACTGGCCTTTTGTACGATAGCCTTAACCCCATGTGATCGGCTGACTTTATATGTTTGGCTTTGTTTCCTTATTTCTTGCTTTTGAAGTTAGTTTAATATTTTCTTATTTTATCTTGTAAATTTACTTTCTTTAACCTGTTATGTTACCCGCTAGGGTTTTGTTTCCTTTTGTCTATATCGCTTAATAAGCCAAGCGGGTAGGGTTTTGTTTTCTTTTGCTATATGTTTAATAAGCCGTTACGCTACTCATTTTGACTTTATAGCATGTTTGATAATTTAAGGCTTTTGTTTCCCTTATTTTGTTTACCATTTGGAACTCTACTTTCATGTGCAGTGCATGCAGTTTGGTAAGACTTCCTCCTTTATAGTTATTTTCTGAATTCTCTTTTATTATGGCTTGCTGTTTTTAGAGAATGGTTATTATCCTGTGACAGTCTTAAGCTATTGGGAAGACTGGTTTTTACCAGGGAGCCTAAACCTTTCCATGTTCCGCTACCTGACACGTGCTGATGTACCCTAACCTTTGGTTTGATCATCCTAGTTAGAGTTATTTTGTTTTATGGAAAAGAAAAAGAATTTGTGGGTCTTAGACCCAATTCTAGATGGCAACTCTTTTATCCCCTTCTCTTTTCGAGAAGATGACCTCACGCAGTGGCAACTTATAAAAATAGCAAACCCATGGATGTCCTCCTTTTTGTCCCACAATCGCAAAAGGAATGGAGGCTCAGTCCTTTGTCTCGGCATCCGTCCGATATCCTCACTGTGGCGACTCCACTGGGGACCATCAAGCTTCGAGTAATTGATTTGCACTTTCACCTAATAATAAATATTTTCTATTTGTATGTTATGATCTTGTTGTGTATAATTGCCTTGGTGAGCTAACTGCATCGTTACATATGCGTACACTTCTCATGGCTCATGCACTCAAGATAGCCCCAACAAGCACGTGGCGTAGTTGGCATGGCCCCTTACGTCGGTAGGTTTGGTAACCCATAGTGAAGCCAGGACCCTTGATCCTGTATCTTTAGGTATATAAAAGTGATACACCCATGTACTGACGGTTCATGACGCAGAGGCAGCAGGCAGGTGATAGGCATATTAAAAAAAAGTGTTCGTTGCTAAGGGGAAATCTTCTCCTAAGCCCCCATGCATGCATCATGTAATGACATAAACCGATATGCCTAGGGTTATGCCACAACTAATGTAAATATTGTTTGTAGTCATGTAAGAATTTCTTCAAATTGACTCTACCCAGACTAGCATATTGTCCACTGTGTGTCATACTCGGTTCGCCCCGATATTCTAAGTTAAATACTCAAAGCTATGCTTGTTAGAGTATTGTCCTCCATGCTGTCAGGGCATGGTCTATAATTTTGAATAGGTTCGGTTTGGTATGTTCGCTTTGATGCCGTATGGGCGCTGCTGTGGTCGTAAGCCCATCTCATCCCTTTGAAGCTTGATTGGGGTACTTTTGTTCTTTTAACACCATAGCTGCTGGCACGTACTAGAAATATCCAACTTTGGCTCATCCCGGGCGTAGTCCTTTTCTGGTCATCACTCCTTCTAACAGCCTCTCTTACGGTTCCTTCGGTGGTGGTGGTGGGGGCTCCAAATGGAACTGAGATAGGCATGATTCAATGGCTGGGCTGATGTAGAGCCAGTTTAAATTTGTTCTCATGTGAGTTGACTCTTGTTTGTAAAATGGGATGTTCCTTATGTATTAATCTAGTCAAGATGTGTGGTTCAGGGGTATGCCATTCAACCTAAGTTTGGCCCCCTGTCTTTGTGAATCCTGATGAGTATAAAAACCTCGATTGGGTCCAAAATTTGGTCTAAGGATCTACTTTTTACGAACTGATTTGGCCCAAGCAATTTTCTAAACTTGACTCCGGGGTTTTCATACTTCAATGAGTGGTGAGATCCCATTCCATCTGCCTTCCTTGCCCCAGCTATGTTGTCATAATCTATGTCGTCCCTTCACAAGGGAGGAATTTCATGAGGCTGCTGTTTCAGTTTGCCTAGAGATAAGGCAAAAGTCTGGATGGCCTTCGTATTGCTTTTCATCAGAACTACTGGGACATTGTGGTGGAGGATCTCTTTTCAATAAAAAAGGAGTTTCAAAGAGACGGGCAAATGCTTTGGGCGATCCATAAGAAATTGATTTGGTATGATGGCATCATTCTGGTCATAAGAAAGGTTGTCCCTTCCACACCAAATCCAGAACCATTCTAGCCTCATCTAAATCAGGATCAACTCCTACCTAACATGAGTCATTCTTTCTTCTCTAGAGGATATACCTATATTGAAGTCATTGAACTTGTTCAAGCTTAGTACTTTAACCATGAAATCTGGTGACGTTTTCCCCAGACTTGATACAGAACAGATGCAAGGAGAGATATTGGATCTGAAACCGATGGTTGCAGGTTTAACCTGCATTGTCCAAAATCAAATCAATTTGCGCTGACATAATGAAGACCAGGATCAGGTTAGACCCAAGATAAATCTGGAAATATACCAAGATTGGTTTTAGAGAGAGATGAGGTGGTAGTTAACTCAACCCAATTCACCAGATGTCCCCTAAAACTACTGAGTGACAAGCACTCTAGGAAAAACTGGAGAGATTGGAATATGCCTTTAGGAATGTAGAATGAGTCAAGGACCAGATGATCGACACAAAAGATGTGTTTCTTTCCTGAGGCTATTGTCAGAGAAGTTCAGATGACAATCTGACAAGTTCAATGGGACAGGAGACCCTAGAGCACATTTGAGGGCCTACATTGGCCACATGTGAGGACTAAAGGTTACACGGATAGATTGGAGAAATCTTTTAATTCACCCCTCTGAAGCGGCCCTTTGTTGGCTCATGTCATTGGATTCTTCTCAGATTCATACCTGGGAAGATTTTATCAAAGCTTTCAAGACGCTGTACTCCTACAACACCGAAATAAAATGTGAATATTAATAAGATTCATCTTTTCCAACATATCAATCATCCTCTTAGTTGCTTGCATCATTTTCTTGATGACAATAGGTTTTTGAGTTTTCCATATGTCTGATCCCATTCCACAGAGCTTGAGGCCTAGGAAGAGATCTCATCATCATCATCGTCTTGGGAGTAGATTGGGTAGGGACAAGTGGATGATCCTAGGAGCCAGATGAGGGCTGAGAAAGGTACTCTGTCTGGAAATGATGAACCGTTTGAGCAGGAAATCCCAGATATGTCAGCTATCTTCTTGTCAACGAACTGGGGTGATTATTGTCTTTTTTTTTTTTTTTTTTTTTGGGGAGGATGGGCTTGTGGATGATTGGTTGGTGGATGGCATTACTGGTGAGGATCGGGCTTTGGACCAAAGGTCCTCTACTGGTTCCTTGGAGACTGAGGGTCAAACCATTGAAGAGGCTGAGATTGAGGAGTCTATTTTGGAATGCCTCTTCACCTCAGCTCACTCTTGACCAGGGGGAGATTGATGCTGGACCTGATTATCTCCCTTTTGGTAGTCCTCTTTTCTCTCCAAGAAAATGAAAGAAAAGGCATGGGAATACGGGGCATACTCCAGCTCAGATTGTGTCAACTAACAAAATTTTTGATGGAGATAGAGCAGTAACCACAGAGACTTCGGTGGGGAAGAGAGAACTTTTCAGTAAATATCGGTATCAGTTTATGCCTCACAATAGGTGGAATTTTAGAAATTAAGCAAAAGTTTCTTACACGTCTGACATGTTCAACGGACAGTCATCCAATCTCTTTCGCCAGTTTTTCTGAGAAGAAGCACCCATTTTTGATGGCCCTCAAGTCGTTTTCAAAATTCTCATACCTAGATGATTTGTGGATGTTGGATTTTGATGTGTGTTTGGCCTTCTTTGTTTTTGAAGTTGTCTCTCGATTTTAAAAGATAAGGTCAGCCGGCCTTGTATTGTCTGTTTCTGTTCTTTGGCTCCCATTTTTTGATTCAGCTTGTTTGTGTTCTCTTTTCTGGGTCTAATAAAATATATACTTATCCAATAGAAAAAAGATTTCATCTTATAATACCTATAAAGGGAGGTCATTTTTGTCTGCCAGTTCCCCTAAAAATTACCAAATCATCATAATCTATTGTTCACCAGCTTGGGTCCTGATGTGGCTACAAGCACCCAATTAGGCCAGTTGGGCCTCAGATTAATTTATTTCGGCCTATGGTTGGGTTCTATGGGCCTTGGCCTTTTTATTTTTGGGATTAATGATGTAATGGCCTCTTTCATGAGCCCATATTTGGGGGATTTTATTTGCATACGAGATTAGGAGTAGCTTGAATTTAAGTTGCTTATGTTTAGATCTGGTTTTATATTGCTTCATCTTCAATTTGGTTTTGGTATTAGACTAGGACTCTTAAGTTTGTTTTTCTGTAAATACATTGGGTAACAGTGATTAATTAGAGATTTGAGTTTTGGAATGAAAGATAAGTTTTGTATGCCAAGGTGTTGGTTTGACTGCTGTCTTCTTCTCCTTCCAGTTCTCTCCATCTCCTCTAATCTCATTTATTCTCCTCTTTGCTCCCTTTCTGTTTCTATTCTTCTTCTTTCATTCTGTTCTCCCTTTCTTCCCTGTTTCATTGCTTTTCACTCCCCTTGGTTAATCTTGGTACCCTGTTCCAGCGGTACCCCTGTCCTCTCTAATCAGCTTCGATCTCCCTGGTCTCTCTTCTGTTCAGAAAACCCTTCTATATAGAGGACCAAAGCTGCAACCCAGGCTGGTTTCTGAACATCTGCCCTGTTTTGTTTCAGTAATTTATTATTAAAAAGTTTCCTGGTTTTGGGAACTGTTATTGGTTACTCTTGAGAAGGCTGGAAGTTACGATCCTTCACCTGAAATTTTAAGTTGATCCATGAAGATTTGAGAGTCCTACCAATCTGAACAGGGGCTGTTTCCAGCTTATCGCCTCCTCTGTTCTTGTTCATGACATGAGTTGAAGAAGGTTATACTTATCAAAATTACCGAAAATCCCTTATGTTCCAAAGTTAATTCTGTTTTGTCCTTCCTTACACCTCCTTCTAGGTCTGTCCCTACCCCTTTAAATCAAATTCCTTCTGCGTCCCATGGTTTGAAGAAGGTAATACTTATCGAAATTACTGAGAAGTCCTTACTTCCAAAGTTAATTCTGTTTTGTCCTTCCTTACATCTCCTTCCAACTTCCAAGTCTGTCCCTACCCATTTTAAATCAAATTCCTTCTGCCTCCCATAAGTTGTTCCTTACCCAAGAAAGGTTATAAATTGTCCCTAAAATTACAGAATTGCCACTCATTCCTTTATTTCGGCCTATATACTCCCAGGGTGGACCCATAGCTATCGCAAGACCGGGTTTTTGCAACCTGAGACCGCATTAAGCCTTAGCCTTTTTTTGTGAAATTCGTGTGGCCCACCTTTAGCCTGCCATCCCAATACCTTACTCATTCTGCCCTCTTATTCCTCAAGGTTCAGAAGGTGTTGTTACAATAGCAGCCTGAATCATTATGGAAAAACAGTAAGGCTGGTAACCGTCAGGGGCGCTCATATTGTATAAAAATAAAGAAAGAGAAGAACATAGTGAAAAATTGAAAAGTTTGGGGGTTCTAAGCTTGTGGACGTGTCAACTAACTCAATCTTATACGAAGCCTTGGATAACACTTCTATAATGCTTCTTCTTGCACTGAAGTTGTCAAAAGTTAAGGGGCCCTGGTTTTGATGAAGTTTACTCTTATGTAGAAGGAAAAATGAACCTTTTACCTGCCATATGCATTGAGCCTATTTCATAATCAAGATCCACACTCCAAGTTAATAGTTCTCAAAGAGCCAATTTACCCATTGCCAAATCACCAGGTGAGTCATAAATTCTTCCCCTTGGTGGTCCTGGATTGGAATGATACCAAGTTGAAGTCATCCTCTATGCTTGAGTGGACCTCTGTGAATCCCTCCTAAGGATGGAGTACCCTTAATCCACCATCTGTGATAATGTTTTTCTGATATGAAGAAATCCAAAATAAGAAAAAGAAAATTCGGGATTGTGGCTATAAAGTCAGTGTCAAGTGGGACCTGTGAAAATAACATCACAGATCACAAAAATTTTATCGATGTTTTTTCGGTTCTGTGGAAATAATCATCATGGATCGTAAGATTTTACTTATCATTTTTGTTCTATGATAGTAATTATCATGGATCATAAGAATTTACTGGCATTTTCTTTTCGTCAGAAATAAGAATAAGCATCATGGATCACAAAATTTTCGCTATGTTTTCTTTGTTCTGAAGATTACATCATGGATCATAAGATTTGCACTGATATTTTTCCGGCTTTGTCAAATAACATCACGGATCATAATATTTCTACCAATGTTTTCCCGGTTCTTTGAAAGTAAATATCACATCATAATATTTTATCATTATTTTCTTTCTGTGGAAGTAAATATCACAGATCATAAGATTTCAATAGCTTTTAGTTCAGGATGACCAATATGATACATCTGTTAAAATCACCCTCCCGGTACAATACCCAATACCAATACTTTAATCCTTGCTTCCAAGTCACCAACTAGTGTTCTTTGAATCAAAATGGTTAATCTTTTAGATTTTAAATTACTCTTGAGAGGGAGGTGGGGTCTGGGGAAGGTTTTTTTTTGGAGGTCCTTGTATTCCCTGTCAAACAAATGCCCGAAGTCTTTGTTCCATTGACATGCAGTTTTTTAATTGATTGTTGTGAGATAAAAAAGTTATGGAGGTCTCCAGTTAATTAGTCAATGTTCTTGAAAACATGGAATTGAGTTCATAACCCACTTGTTTGATTTTCATCTTGCTTAAAAACCTGATTGAACTGACTTGAATAAGTCAATATAATGGGGCTTCCAGTACTCCATCCAGGATTGGCATTGGACCTGGCTCCAGCTCAAACTGAAGCTGCCCCATCTTGTTAAACATGCATGGGCCTCAGCAATTTAAGATAAGCAGGTGGGATGCCCAAATGCGAGGCAGGGTAGCACCTGTGCCTGACCCTATCTCAATAAGAGTTATTCCATATCCTGATTATTAGGGGTGGTGTGGACCAGGAGTTTAACCTTTTTTCTTGCCATTCCCTAACTCCATTTGTTGACTTTGATGTAAAGCCATTGTTCTCTTTTCTTTATATGGAATAATTCAATTCATTTCTGAAAGATATTGATGGACGAATCTACATAAACCCAAAAGATGAGGTAAGGCATTCATAGGATTGTCAATCCAGTAGTTTAGTGAGGCAGGGTTGATTCGAACCACCTGCCCCCACCCCACACACCCACACCCACATCCACACCCACACCCACACCCACACCCACACCCACACCCACACCCAAAAAAGGAAGAATAGAGTGCAAGAAGTTGGTGACCTCAACGCCAAGTTCATTGGTTTCAATGTCCAGGTCTAAGATACGCTTGATCATATGATCTTGTATGGTGTCATTATTATTATGGGTGGCCTTAGAAATAGTGGTGTCATACTGTGCAAAATGTTTGAGAACCACATAAGGTTTGTGCCCGAGACATGTTTATCAAGTGATTGTTCGTTTTGGATCTGAATGTGGATGGTCTTAACAGCACTGATACTGTATTGGTCTAGTATATCCTCAACCATCTGTCTCTTTTTTTTTGGATGAATGACTGTATATAAATTGCAAGAAGATCTTTGTGTCTCGCGTGTTGTTAAGTCTTCAATCTCTTTGTATGAAGTTGAAATTTCTCATTTTTTTTTCTCTTTATAAATGCAGTGCCGGCTGTGACTGAAGCAACATGGAAGTCGCTTGTCCTTGAGTGTGATCTCCCTGTTCTGGTTGAGTTCTGGGCCCCTTGGTGTGGACCCTGCCGCATGATCCATCCATTGATTGGTGAACTATCAAAGCAATATGCTGGAAAGATGAAATGCTATAAATTGAACACTGATGACTGCAATTCGGTGGCTACTCAGTATGGTATTCGAAGCATTCCAACCATCATGATCTTTAAGGATGGTGAGAAGAAAGACACAGTTATTGGTGCTGTGCCTAAAAGCACACTGACTACCAGCATCGAGAAATTCTTATAGGAAAGTAAGCTCACAATTAATGGCCTGTTTCTAGTGCTGTCTGAGGAGCTCTTAAGCTTTTGATGTGGCTTGTTGGATATATGTACTGTTTGATTAGTCTTAAGCACAGTTTGTATAGTTGGAGGCTGCAGTATCACTTGTTTTTATCATATAAAGCATGTCTCCTACGTACTTAGACACATTTTAGCCTCTCTTTCTGGAATTTTGATGTGGGTACAGATTAGTATGTGCTGATGTATGAAAACCGAGCCCTCTTTGGTTATAGTCTTGCTTTTCTGTTCTTACTGAATAAATATACTGCAATATGTTGAACAAGCAACTTTTTTTGGTCATACCCAATGGTGCATGCGATTCAATTTAACTATGCTAAATCTGCCTCTCCCAGGATCCTCTGAAAGTGTGACTTGCACTACTGCATTATGGTGCTTATAGAATGAAATAAGTTCGAGTTCCACCGCTGTTTTCTGCAGAATTTGAATGTGTAAGGCTTTTGTCTGTGATAGATTTTTATATGGTATCAATGCCGAAGGGGAAGAAGCATGCTTGGTTCATTTCAGGGAGATGAGACCATTTGGATGATGAGGTTGTGCATCCAATGAGCTTGGGAGTTCAGATCAAATGATTTTCTTCCATTTGATTCTGAAAAACTAGTCAAGAGTTTCACTTGTATTTTTTGTGCATGCTTGTAGTGGTGACGACTTACGAGTTACGACTGAAAGTTCAATGCTATGTGCTTTATTCAAGCAGGTAGGGAAAGCAATTAACCAGGAGACCAGGGTTCGAGTCTCCTGCCCTCCATAACCCCCCAAGCCAAACTCCCTCTCCTCCCTTTGAACATTGGTGCCCACGTAGCAATCATCATGTATAGGGGTGTCAATTGGTTGGCTCGGTTGGGTTTAATCTATCTCCATCGTTTTAACACGTTTATATTTGGTCCGATCGATCTCAATGCATTATCGGTCTTATGCTAATCGGCAATGCGAAGCACAAGAGAAAGAATGGCTATTCAACAACCATATCAGGTCATTTCTAATTCGGTATTGATTTAGTGGACTGCGTGAGAGATAATTTCTTGTAACACTCAGAGAGGAAACTCGGGAAGTCGTTGACATGGTCACCATCGAGAGTCAACCTGTTGATCTGAAGGCCAAGAATTCAAACTGTATTTCGCCTCAGCTGCTTTTGGAAATCTCCAACCCCTTCGATGTTCTGTCGCAGGATCCTCAGAGCCTAGGCAGCATCGAAGATGGCGAATAGTTAGGTCGACGTCTAAATCCTCTTTCAGAAAATTCCCTTCCTCGTTTCGTTCTAAATCCCCTTCACCTAGTCAGCCTGGGCCTTGTGCTGGGGTTAGAGCTCCATCTTTCATGAAAATTTTGCTAATATATTTCATGTTTGCCCTTACAAGGGGCTTTGTCTCCTTGTAACACGATTCCATTACAAGTTGACATTGTTGGGCATCTAAAGCCTATTCAAATCCTCTTCATCCCCGGTATCCAATGGAGAGACCGCGGTCTCTTTAGATGGCCGACACCTGGGGCTCGGGTGAATCCGAGCCTTCCATCAGAGTTGACAACGCCTTGTCGGCTCGGATGAAGGGCTCTGCTTCACTCGAGCCTCAGATGTCTGTCATCTAACGGGGCCGTCCCCTCTCCATCCAAAACCGAGGATGGAGAGGATGTGGATCCTAGATCTTTAACATCTCATCTTTTTAAATATCAAAATTATCTCATTTGTTCCTCTTAAATACCAAAATTACCTTATTAGACACAGATTTCGGATGCTTTAGACCTGGTATGGTTCAAAAAACCATATCAGATCGGCCGATTGATTTCCAATTTGATAACTGTTTTAATATTATTACATACAGTATGTATCAGCTCCCCCTTGATCTACAGATCGAATCAATTCTGGCGAATGATCGATATCGTGTGTTCGATAGCTAGATTTAAAACGTTGGATTCAACAGCAAATTTATACTGCGATGATATTCGTAACAAATTAGAAAAAAAATTATGAAAAAATTTCATCTACACCCCATCAAAGATCCTTAACATCATCTACACCCACAAGAATGCCGAAACATCACCTAGGTCCACTAACTTTGGCTGTGGTAATCATAGGAGTCCACTCCGTCAGTTGATTGCCGTTAGATGCTGACGTCAGGTGGATTGAAACTTTACACGGACAAGAATACCCTTTTTGTAGGGTGAAAATACCAATATACCCTTCTGATAATTGAAACTATTTCACTTAATACCAATATTAGATGCGACTCTATTTCGAATTGTTTCACTCGCAACGAGAAGTGAAACAATTGAACTTGAAACTACATTTTTCTTCTCGACGAGGGCGACAAGGGAAGAAACCCTACCTCTACTCGACGAGGACGAGGGACTACGGTTCGAGTTTTCTTCTTTGACGTCAACGGTGCCTTCATCTTCCTCGGCAACGGTTATTACTGCAACAAAGGTAGGTAAATCGGGCAATCCTCTGCAACCCTACCTCTACTTCACGAAGATGATGAAGACCGACATGAAAAGACTATTCCCCACAATTTCTTCTTCATTAGGTATGAAACCACTCATTTTGTTCAATCCCCTCTTCCCCACGAATTCTCCTTCTATGACTACTAGGGGGATATTTTTTCCCCAATATTCCATGGGGTATGAAACGAAACCCTAACCTGATAGTTGAATCTGGAATGCAAAAAATTGTGAAAAAATTGAGGAATAGTTTTAGTTCGATATCCTTGTCTATATATACTCTATTGAAGAAACATTGAATGGATGATCTTGATTTTTTATTTACAATTTTACATCCACAGTGTATTAGTGGTCCTACACCGCCGACAGGTGAGCCCTACAACCTTTCGTTGTCGACCTCTGGGTATGTGAATCCGGTTATCCTTTGTGTCGTTTTTTGCAAAGCCCTTTTTCTACTATTGTCTTTGTTCATTTATTTTTTTGTTTATTGTCTGCAGGTTGGTTCTACCACTTTTTGTCTGCTGGTGAGCAATTTATTAATTGCATCTTTGTAAAAGTGCATATTTTCCACTCAGGTTGGTTTCTATACCTAGAATAAAAATCTTGATAGTAGGTCACAATAGAGAGAGAGAGGTACGTAGGCCCTCATCTTTGGATTTTTTTGCTCTGAGACTGTAGACCGACTTTGGATTCTCACTTTATAATCTGCCCCATTTTGTCTTGTTCCTTCTGGGATTCGCTATATATTATTTGACTTATATTATTGTAAGATCAGGTACGTAGGCCCTCCTTTTTGGATTTAGAATAGTGAGACTGTAGACTGACTTGACAATTCTCACTTTATAATATGCCCCATTTTGTCTTGTTCCTTTTGGGATTTGCTATATATTATTTGACTTATATTATTGCAAGATCAGGTACGTAGGCCCTCCTTTTTGGATTTAGAATAGTGAGACTGTAGACCCGACTTGGCAATTCTCACTTTATAATATGCCCCATTTTGTCTTGTTCCTTTTGGGATTTGCTTGAAATTGGTCATTGGAGTCATAGTTCATATTGGATCAGTTGGATTGGTCAGTTGGATTTATCTTGTTCCTTCTGAGAATTGCTTGAATTGCTTGAATTATGGTTCATTATAATCTGTTTTTTTAAAGGATCTGTTTTTCCAATGAATCTGTTCATATCTTTCCTGTTCTTATGGTGTGATTGATAACCATATTGTTTTTGTTTTTTACTGATGTCTTAGAAGTGGTGAAGATATTTAAAGAACAGGGTAGAGCTATGTTGTTGAAAGTTTATGGAGTAAATGTGGGTGATGCCACGTTAGATAAGTATACCATCAATGGATATGATTCATCGATGATTGGTAGACCCCCGCCATCCCGTAGGCAATCAAGAAAGACAGTTGCAAGGAGGGTTCCAATTGCATCATCCCCCATTTTGCCTGTGGAGGAAATAGTATCCACAACAACAATTACTCCTGGCACTATGCATGTGATGGGAAGAGAAGGGGACACTAGTACAAGTGCACCTCCCACTAACACTAGTACAAGTGCACCTCCCACTAACACTAGTACAAGTGCACCTCCCACTACTGAAACTGGCGGGTAGTGGCGTAGAAGGAAGGGAAAAGAACCAGCTATTGAGAGTGATAGTGAGGATGACCCGTTGGATGACAATTGGAACCTCAACATGGAAGATAGTAGTCAGTCTGAAGGAGATAGAGATGTAGAGTATGAGAAAGATGATATTGAAGAGATGGAATTTTCTGATGTTGAAGCTGATTTTCCAGAAGAAAGTATTGTTAGGGATGATGAGGTAGACATAGATGATGTTAGAAGGGTAGAAATTAAACGAGGGAATGTCTATGAAAATGTCGCATCTTTCAGGAAAGTTCTAACAGATTTTGTCATTCAACATGGCATAGAGATAATTAGACTGAAAAATGATAAGAAGAGGGTAACAGTGATCTGTGCCAAAGATGGATGTCCTTGGACAATCCATGCAACTGTGGGAACAGATGGGGACACTTTTGTGGTCAGAAAATGTGAAATAGACCACACTTGTGGAAGGGAGTTAAACAACAAAAATGCCAACTCAATTTGGATTGCCAAAAAGCTAGCCAACAGGTTGAGAGCAGACCCTGACATGAATAATGAAAGCATGAAGGCTGCTTTAATGGCAAAGTATGGTATAAAGCCTTCAAATCAACAGTTGTATAGGGCAAGGTTAGTTGCCAAGCAAGAGAATTTGACTACTCAGAGACAATCATATGCAAAGCTGCCCGATATGGTCGGATGTTGTTAGAGAGGAATCCGGGTAGTATGTTCAAGTTACAGATGAGGAGACCTCGGCAACAACTCTAAAACCAATTTTCAAAAGGTTGTTTGTCGTTTTGATGCCCGCAAGCAAGGGTTTCGAAAGGATGCGGGCCATTCATTGGCATTGATGGTCGTCATTTGAAAGGCGATTATCAAGGAATTCTACTAGCGACTACAAGTATGGATGCCAATAATGGCCTCTTTCCAATTGCCTTCAGTGTAGTGGAAAATGAAAACAAAGACTCTTGGACATGGTTTCTAAGAGCTCTTTCAGAGGCAATATCATATGACCTTCTTTGGACATCATCCGACTTTCATGTCGACAAACAAAAGGTAATGTGATTTTTTTCTTGTAAACATTCTTTGCTTCTTGCATAGTTAAGTTGAAGTTCCAATGCATTTTTTTCTTGTCATGCATTTTTTTTTGTTTGCATTGTTATAGGGCTTATCTGAGGCTATTACAGAAATATTTCCATTTGCAAAGCAAAGATTATCTTTGAACATCTATACAGACAATTTTCGAAGAAATTTCTGGGCTGCTTTTGAGAAGATTGTTCGACAGCATGCAAGGCATATAATGTCTCCGAGTTCAACAAAGCAATGCAAGAGATAAGAGCAACTAAAAGAGAAAGATATCAATGGATGATGAGAAATTCAGTGTCAACTTAGGCTAGACACGCATTTGACCACATGATTGTTAGTGACCATGTCACTAACAACATGTCAGAGTGTTTTAATAATTGGATACAACCCTTTAGAGGTAAACCTATTTTGACTTTGATTGATGAACTCAGAATAAAACTTATAAAGAGGATGCAAGATAGGTACAAAAAGGGTTGTGATTTCAATGGGAGGATAACACCCACTGTATTAAAGAAATTAGTGTCTACTCAGGAAGCATGTAGGAGTTGTCATGTGATGTCTTGTGGACCGGAAGAGTTTGAGATCAATGACGGCACAGAGGCATGTAGTGGATATAAAAAAGAAAACATGTGAGTGTGCTGTATGGGAAGTTACCGGGGTACCCCGGAAGCATGTTGTTGCTGCAGCCCCTTTTCATGAGGGGTAATATAGAGGATCATGTTTCTTCATTTTTTTTCATTCAAAAATTTATGCTTTCCTACTCTGAGTTCATTCATGCTATGTCTGGGTTGGACACTATTATGATCAATGAACATGAACCTATAGTACAGCCACCCAAACATAGAAGGAGAGCTGGTAGGCCAAGTATAAAGAGGAGGAAAGCGGCCGAAGAGGACCCACCTTCTCGGTTTAGAAAGAGAAATGCTACTGTCCATTGTTCCTATTGCCAACGAATTGGTCACAACACTAGGTCCTGCAAAAAGAAAAAGAACGATGCTTCTCAACAAGGTGCTTCTGAACATGATGCTTCTCTACAACAAGGTTCTCAACAGGAAACACAGGTAACCTTTATTCCTATGTTGGCGTTATCAAGGAATTTTATTGCTACTGTTTTTTTGCTACTAATATACTTCATCAATATGATTATGTAGAGAAGCGAAGAACAAGACAAGATGATACTCCTCAAGAAGAAACGCTAGTCAAGGAAGAGGATCCACTACACGATATCATCTCTACTTACATAAAAATCCCAGTGCTGTTTTTTTGCTAATGTTTTTTTGTTACTAATATACTTCATCAATATGATTATGTAGAGAAGGGAAGAACAAGACAAGATGATACTCCTCAAGAAGAAACCGCTAGTCAAGGAAGAGGATCCACTACACAGTATCATCTCTACTTACATAAAAATCCCGATCTACTTTTTTTTTTTTTTTTACCAATAATCCTTATTTGTGATTATATAGAACAAAATACAAGATGGACCTGCTAGATCACAAATGCAAACAAGATCACAACGTCTAGGACATCTATACTACCAAGTAGACAAGCAACAAGAAAGAGAAGAATGTCCGAGAGGGCTGAAAACTTCAGAAAGCTTGGGGAGAAGCACATAAGAAATCTTCATCGCATACAAAAGCTTAACCTTCTTTTTTTACTTTTTGTTTGGGGTCCGCATCTGGGGTTCCCAGCTCTTGTCGTCTTCGGAATTCTTCGAAGATGATGATGGAAGGGATGTAGGATCACATAGTTCCGGGTCCGTTTCTAGGTTTACAACCGTTGTCTTCGGTTCATGCTACTTCAGTTGTTTAGAACTTGGTTTACAATTGGGTTTACATGTTGGGTTTAGAACCGGGTTTTCAGCTGGGTTTACATGTTCGGGTTTACAACCGCTTAGTACATGTTATGGGTTTTCACTTGTTCATGCTACTTGGTTAATGCTACTTCGCTTAATATTTTACTTCTATTATGGGTTTACAACCGTTGTATTCGGTACATGTAACTGTTGGAATTTTTATTTCTCTTTTGTTCATATTTCGGGAAACCTATTGGAGTACATGTAAATGTTCAGGTTTCGGGAAACCTATTGGAGTTTTTATTTCTCTTTTTGTTCATATTTCCAATTGTTGGAGTTTTTGTTTCGGGGATGATCGTTGGAGTACGGGTTTCGGGGAAACCTATTGGAGTTTTTGTATGTGGTTGAACTGCGGAACCGATCATTTTGTCGAAGAGAACAAAATGATCGGTTTGTTATAAGAGCTTGACCTTGGACTTGGACCCCGGACTTGGACAATGACACCTCCAAATAACCCTCATGGAATGACTTCCAACGATCATGGCCAGCAGAAAAATCAAAAAAGCTGTATTGAATTTAAGGCCATCCTCTAATGCTATAAACCAAGAGGAGAATAATCGTTGATAAGTTTGTCGAACTAAGAAGGCACAATTGTAGCAAAAAGTACAGCCCTAAATTACAGAATTACGAAGGTTGCCAATACAGGAAAACTTCGGGATGGATAACTCCTCCAATATAGGGCATGGGAATTTACAATCTCGAACATCCGAGGTAAAATTCAGCCGAACAACACATGTAAGGGATTCGCCACTACTCTATGATTGCGAAAACAAGATATTTGACCTTTCAATCAACAATGGACATTATCTTTTAAATTGGGGAACAGATCAAAGTCAAAAAAATAATGATTGGAGACCCCAACGATCATCGGACAAAAGCAAGTACCTTCAATCACCATACCGAAATACGCCATGAAAAGAAAGTTGTTCCAAGGGGAAACAAGAACCTCGCTCCAAACAGAACCCAAAGGAAAGAAATTTTTGCATAAATTACGAATTCGAAGGTTGCCAATAGAGGAAAACTCAGGATGAAATCATTGAATTCCATGAAACAAGAGTCCTGTTATGCATTCTATCAAAAACCAATCGAGCAGTCCTCTTACTGACAAGTTAAGGATTGGAAAGGTGTATAGGACACAGCTTTCGGTTTCATATTTTTTAATGTTTCCCCGATTATATTCTCATTATAGAGCTCGAGCCACGCACAAGGACATCATCACATACACCTTACCACCCTCCCAAATCTCGAGTCATAAAAATCATAAACTTTAAAAGAAACCCAACAAAACAAAATAAAGCTTAATGTCACAGATCAATAAGAAGTATCATTATCATAACCCACTGAAATACAATCTACAATCAACCTATCACTAAGTGACTCTCTCATCGGGATTCTTCGGATCTAGCTTCTCCACAAAGATCGAGGAGGTCTTCAAATGTCTTAGAACTTTGCCCATGAGCTCTAATTGCTCCCCTTAAGTACCCTCTCAAATAATTCAAGGAAGTACTTCTACCAGATCCGTGCGGGTATGTGAGCTTTCACCTCTCTCCCGTGAGCATTCCCTCGATCGGTCTTTAATCCTTGACTAATTGGAGTATCGGTTTCCATTCCTTCAAAGCATTCCATTCTCTCTATCCATTGGAACATCCCACATCCAGGATTACCCACCTACAAGACAATTATACAAAACCTCATATTAGAAGGACTTACATCCATATGACAATGATTAGACCCCCGCCTACTACTTAAAAAAGGGAAAGAATAGAAACTATATTAACACTCACCCGTGGAATGTGGACAACACCAAAATTGTCGTCCATTGTTTGCTGCCGTTTTTGCCGTTCTCACCTTGCAATGCCCACCTCCACATGAACATTGTTTCAAATGCTCTATCCACATTACAAACTTTTGACAAATTTGGCAATTATAATACATTCTCCCAATATTAATTCCCTTACTTGTTCTACGGATGACAAGTATAGCACCACAGTTTTCACATTTAGGATCCATATTCCTTCTAAACAAAATGCAATTACATTAGTAAATAGTTCAGTTGATCAAAAACATGTAATGAATCAAGATTAGAAAGAGAGAGAATAAGCAAATTGATAACCATATTTCTTTTTCATGTTCGATTATTTCCAAGCCGGACAGTGGACCTAGGTGATGTTTTGGCATTCTTGTGGACTTCTTTGATTACCAAAGCCAAAGTTAATGGACCTAGGTGATGTTTCGGCATTCTTGTTTGGGTGTAGATGATGTTATCGATCTTTGATGGGGTGTAGGTGAAATTTTTTCTTTTATAAACCAAACCCAAAGCAGAAAAATAAATTTGTTTAAGAACGGATACCGAACAAAAAAATTAATCTTAACATTCATTCAGAGAAATAAATTTGTTCAAGACCAAACCCTCGAAGAAAGAAGGGTGAGAAGAAGAAGAAGTTCAAGTAGAAAAAAACAAAAAAAAACCCTTTTTAACGAAACCAAAATCAAACAATGAGAGAAGAAGAAGAAGAAAAAGAAGATAAGACAGCTAAACATACCAGGTTGGGAGGGAGCTCTTCTCAACGAACCACGATGGCAGATCTGGTTTGGGAGCTCTTCTCAACGAATCCGGAGAAGGTTGGGTGATTCGGGACCTCTTCTCAACGCAAATGGGATGCTGCCGTCGGAGCAGGGAGGTGGTTGGGTGATTCAGTAGCTCTTCTCAACGCAGAGGAGACTAGAGCTTGAGTGAGAATGAACGAGAGAGTAAAAATTCGCAGCATGGATAAGTAACATTTGAAGGCTAAATTTGTAAATGAACATAAATTTTCTTTTTTAAAATTTTTATTTGAGGGGTAAAATTGTATTTCAACAATTTTAATGATTTCCGTCAGTTAAGTGGACCTAGGTGATGTTTCGGCATTCTTGTGGGTGTAGATGATGTTAAGGATCTTTGATGGGGTGTAGATGAAATTTTTTCAAAAATTATCTATAGCACCCTGGTATAGTAGTATGGTATAGTAGTACTGATTCTGAACTCTGGTAGAACAGTGCTGATCTGACCATTGAAAGCGCATCAATCAGGATCGGCACTGCTATACGAGAGTGCTAGCTACAGATGATCCTGGCAATTTCACCATAATATAAATTATAAATCAAAAGAAAAAAGAAAAGGGGTGTGCGTAACTACTGCGAGATCGGGAGAGAGAGGGAGAGAAAGAACCGCAGGAACAGCAAAGATGGGTGGAGGCATGGAAGTGAACAAGAACAAATACATTGAAGACTGGAATTCAGCTAGGGAGAATTTGGAGCACAACTTCCGCTGGAGTCGCCGTAACTTGGCTCTGGTTGGCATCTTCGGCATTGCTCTTCCAGTCCTCGTCTACAAGGGAATCGTCAAGGAATTCGTAAGTCAAGCAGATCCGAATCTTACTTATCTTTCCCCTCAATTTTACGATTCATTTTTTAGTTTCTATTGAATCGGTATTTTTATTATCACTCATATTCAATCTGATGCTTCCCATCTTATGTTCATTGACCTAATTTTTTCTAATCTCCCGATTCGCCTTGTGAATAGTCAATGTTTGGTGGGCTCGTGGATATCTCTATTTGAAATCGTAAGAGCTTGTATTGAATTTATAATTTGATTCAGTTCAATTCGGTGAAGTTAAGATCGTAATTTGGCGGTGTAAAAGTGATGAAGAACTAACATTGTGAATGATAAGACTTATCTGTGCTAAATCAGAATCCGGAAGCAGTAGTCAACCTAACTAGTTGATGCAGAAATGAATCAGTCTGTTCTAGAGGTGGAGTTGTGTCGTATGTATAAGGTTTTTAAAAACCCTTTGAGTGCAAACTGGGTTGATATGCGTTTATACAACCAAGATAAATCAACTCACAAACCACATAAGGTGCACAACTAAATGTGATTGCATAGAGAGTCAGAAAACAATGCTCAAAAGGCCTAATAAAAAAGAAAACAGAGAGATTACATTTTGTACATTAGTGATAAAATGAACTTATCTGGAAGTATATTTATAGAGATAAGGTGATCTTTCAACATCCCTCCACATAGAGATATAACTGACTTAACTGTCTTATATATATATATATAGGTGTGTCCATTCGAAGTGTATGGGTGTGTTTGTATACGTTCATGGGTGTCTATATATGTATGAGTGTATGTAGACATGTATGGGTGTTTATATACACATAGTGTGTCCATTCGTATATAAATGTGTCTATATATGAATGAACACCATAAAAGAAGTATAGGTCATGTAGATCCACCCCACACCCGCACTTGCACCCGTGCCCACACCCAAACCCGATCATGCCTAGTTTGATTCATGCGCTAGCTCACTTGTGTGAAAAGCACGCCGGATTCAACATAGACATCCATCAGGAGAGACACTTTTCTCTACTAAAATCCCATACCCTAATCCCCTATTTCCATATATAAGGGAGCACTAGTTTCCTTGCACAAGCAATGTGGGAATAAAGATTATCATTAAGTTGAAGTCCAAAACACACCTGCATCGATGTGTCTTATTGTGTTTAAAATTGTCATTAAGTTATTTACGCTTTATCTTTTTTTATTTTATTTTTAATTTGTGGGGGAATTATTGTATTTTATGGTAAATACTATATGTGTTCAAATATGTTTCTCAAAAAGCTCAAATTTAAGTGTTTTTTAAATTTGGTTCTTTGGTTTGAAGGTATTGGGTTCCCTCCAAGTGTTTTGGTTTTTGAACTTGCTATTTGGTGGTGTGACAATTTTTAGTCTCACATTGCTTTTGGAAGGTGACTAGTGCTCCATTATATAGGATATATGAGGTTTTAGTAGAGATAAGTCTCTCTTTTGACTGATGTCTGAGTTGGAGTGCTTACCACATGCGTGCAAACCTGAACCAAACTAGGCTCAGGCTTGGGTGTGGGTGACATATTTTTGGATGGTGTCCATTCACATGCAGACACATTAATGTAGGACTGATTCGAATGACTAAACAGCCCCAAGGAACAGGACCTTATCCAGAGATTAATACCAGGTTTCCAGACTTAAAACATAAACGTGAATCTGCCATTACAGGACAGAACGTAGAGAACACTAGCAGTTCAGAAGGACCTGTTATCTAAATCGAGTTTCTCTCGGGGTGAATAGAGAACTCGATTAGTCGATTGCACTATGGGACTGACTGAATGGTGGATTGAATCTGAGACCAGAAAACTTGGGGAGAAAGTCTCACATGCATGCAGTCAGGAAAATGTATTCGCAAGTTGAATTAGAACAGGAAACTTTACTTATGATCAGTATACTAACAGATCACCTTGAGAAAACTGAGGAGCAGCAATAAAAGAAAGCAGAGTTATGGAGGATCCACCTGGGCTTCCCACCGCAAGTGTCAACTGGATTAGACACCAGTCCCTTGCCTTGATCGAGCACAAGGATTGCTCCAAGGTGAGTTTGCTTGCAGCAGCACAGCTTTCTTTTCTTTTGCCAAAATCGTGGGCTAATGTTGCCCATTTATAAAAATAAAGCTCGAGGCATTAAACAACTAGGAAAGTCACAAAGTAGAGACTCTCCCAATTGATAACTCAACAAAACACAATCAGATCTGATGTGGACCCCTAGAAACTAAACAACTTGAAACCATAAATTAAATTGAACCAAAACCAAATGGAACCTAACTGAACCAAACCGAACCTAAACCAAACTAAACCAAAACAAAAGAAAACAGGCAGAAAGCTAATTTCGAGGTTAATTAATAATTGGCCTTCTTCTTCCCCTTCTTCTTCCTTGTCTTCGATTCTGCATCACACATTTATATATGAATGGACACACCTATACATATACAGACACCCATACGCATATATCTCTACATAGAAGACAATATATCTCTATGTAGAGTGCTGTTGAATGGTCACATTCTATTTATACACCACCAGAGGTAGTTCTATTATTACTGTTTTACAAGACAATTTGTTCTTTGTTTCACTCTCAGTTTTGCTTACTGAGCATTTGTTTTTCACTATCTCTATAATCACTTTTAGAGGTACTACTTATGTGATTTGAGAGTTGTTTTATCTTGGAGGTATAAATGCATGTCAACCTGGTTGTACATGTTGAGGTATTTGAAAACCGTAAGAAGAATATATTCATACGACTTTACTCTACCTTCATCAAAAAAAGTGGTTCGTTTTTGCATAAATTGATTTGGATAACTATTGCTATGGTACTCTTGTTCGGTACAGATAATCTTATATCACTGTAGTTCCTTATCTAAATTTTTACCACATTTGGCCAGACACAGGAACACATATTGAATTGCCGAAATCCAACTCTGGAGAGTTTAGTTTTAGATGACACTTTTATAATTGCTGTTTTGTGAGGCAAACCCTCATTTTCCCAACTGGATTTTAGTACATTTTTTTGAGAAAAAAATTATTTGAGGGAAAGAAACAGAAGGACGAAAAGACCCCAAGTGCTATGTGGGCACACAAACCTAATTGCAAGAAAGCATAGCAACAGGACACATTAAAAAACTAAGCCTTGTTAACCTTGCTGATACCTTGAGCCTGGAAATCATGCAACCTCCTTGTAGTTTTGAGCCCAATATATGACATAATTCCAAGCTTCCAATAGAATATTAGTTAAATCGGGAAATCTTCTTCTGTGAATGAAGGGGCAGGTTGCATCTCCTGAGAAGAAGAGTTCAGAACACTAAGAACCTGAGCGAAATATTACCAATCAACTAGAGTTCTCTCCTCCAGGGATTATCATGAAATGGTTACTGCCTTCTCGAAATTCTTCTAGAGTAATAAGTCTCTCTTCTAGAGCAATAACTCTTACCCACTGATTCGTTTGTCTTTCAAATAACTGGGTTCAACCTTTAAGAGCACAGTGTTTTTACAAATCTCAATTCTAAAATGTACTTTTCTGCATTCTCTAAACGAGTGATATCTGGTGCACTAGGCTTCAATCCTATCCTTCATGGAGAACCTTTTGACTCCTCTCAGGTCTGATAACAAGAGAATTGCCTCTCATAGTCAGATTTCAAATGTCTTCCTGTCTACAATGAAATTCTGCAATGATCACCTATGCTGAACAAGATGATGTAGCAGGAAAGGCCCTCTTTTGCATTATTACTGAAAAGAGAGATCCAATAGCTCTTCGGACTCCTGTCCACAGCATCGATTGATATTCTGTTCTAGATTTTTCCGCGCATGAATTCTCTTTTAGTCGAAGGTCTTTCACACAAACTCTATTAACCCTAGTAGCATTATTGGTTTCAGTATGCCGTGCCTTTAGGACATAGTAAGTGTAAGTAATGACCAACTTTACCTCGTAGTTCTTTGAAAATGCTGTACTGGTTCTCATTGTTTTTGTTATGTTCAGATGGCAACACAATGTGCAGTCCACTAATTGCAAATGGTTTGGGTTTGTTTCATATTAGTACTCCAGTTTTAGTTAAACTCTTCCCTTCCAACTGTTGAATTGTTGGACAGGCCACCCTATTTGTGTTTTTTTGAACCCAATGGCATAAAACCCTCAATGAATTCTATGGAAACTGTATGAATGCTGTTAAAATCTTTCTTTAAAAAAAAAAAAAGCGTTTCAGTGCACGAGGTTCCTGCTACTGCAGGGTTTGGGGAGGGGTAGAATGTACGTAGCCTTACCCCTGCAATGCGGAGAGGCTTCCATGTTTGGAACCCGTGACCACTGTGGGCCAGGAGATGGAACTGGGTGCCCAAGAGGATGGCCCTTCTTTTGTTATTTTTTTATTTTTTTTTTTTTGGGGGATGCAAGCTACACAACTGATGCAGGTAAGAGGACTTGATCTACTGACCAAGCCTTGGGCACGATCTTAAAGTGAGCAAAAACTGCCAAGGCCAGGAGATGGAATTGGGTTCCCAAGGGGGTGGCCCTCTGATGCAGGTAAGAGGACTTGATCCACTGATCAAGCCTTGGGGTCGCTCTTAAAGCGAGCAATGCCAAACAGCCAGGGCAACCTTGGGTTCGCAAGCTTCAATTTTGTTAGTTGACGACATTTCTTGTAACTTGTTTGGTCCTTCAATTGAATTCACAAAGAAAACACTGAGACATTGAAATGGTATTTGAGTGTGATATGCTGGTTTTGCTTATGAAAGTATGCATTTTAGAGTTAGTTGCATTTCTTTCCCGATTGGGTGAACTATTTATTTCATAGTTTTCTTCTATAATTTGTTGCTATTTTATTTTATTTTTTCTTATAAATTTGGTGACAGCATTTGCAAGATGAGGAATATCGGAGGCCACCAACGAAATTTCTGTGAGAATATGTCGAGTTCTTTGTAATAAGTAATAGCCAAGTTCTATTGGACTAGAAAATTGTTTCAGCAGCTTTCTTGGAGTAGCACATATTACTTATTTGCTTTGTCTGTTGATTGTGCTCTGTAGCCTGGATTCTGCTTCACTTTGATGACCTGTATGCTTGAATGAGGTTGAACGCTAGTTCCACATTTGTGATAATGGGGAAGTAATGGCTTTTGTGCAGGCTGTCTGGTTGGAAGGAAAGTGAATGTAAAGGAAATGATCTTAAGCACAAAACTAAAAATTGGAACTTTGTAATGATTAGGTAATTAACTTCAAAACATTCCAAATCTGGTTACTATAATTTATTTTGCAACAAAATTCCTTGGACTTGAAAAGGAAAATAAAGATTATATGTGAAAAGTATAATTACCAAATATTATAAGAGTTTTTTTAAGTAGGTTAAACAGTCGTGATTACAAAAGTTTTCTTTTTTAAACCAATTTTAATTCCACTTCCCATGCTTTTCTTTTACTTGCAACCAGATGGAGCCACACTGAAATAAATTCAACTGAAAGCCTTTTCTGTTCCTCTGCCCCCCTCTCTATTTTTCCCCTGGCTGGTAATGACTTGTGGTTGGGGGGAGGGAGGAAACGAGCTCTTATTTGGTTTTTGTGAGTTTATTTGCTTTCATTGCTATAGTTGTGTTCAGTTTATTTATTTATTTTTTTTGGGTAAATTACACATGTGGTTCTTATGTTTGGAGTATCTTCCTATCTATAATAGGGGTTCCTAATGTTTTATACCCTATGCTGGGGGTGCCTCAGTTAAACGATAGTTTTCTAATTAGCTATTGAAAGTCTATTGACGTGTAAATGTTAATCTGAATCCCAACATTATCACTTGCAGCAGAATTGGGAGTATAGGGATCCTCCATCCCTACCTAAATCCTCAAAGTGGTGCAGCTCTGGCCTTTTCATTCCTCTGCATCCAGTAGAAATTGATAGTTAAGCTTCCAATTTCCTAGCCTGGATAAAAATGAACTGAAATGGAAAACGAATGTAGCTGACTTTAGATTGTGTTTGGAATGCATTCTGGAACAACTAAAAAACTGTTTGGTATGTGTGCCCATTGTGAATGCCTAAAATGGGATCAAGAATGTACCTCGTTCTGGAACGGGCAAAAAAACCTGTTCGGCAGGATTCTTATGTGGCACAAAAGGGTGCAAGTTGGGCACTTTTTTAGGAGGTGGAGATCCACAAAGTCCAGGGTTATGCATGTAAAGGGTTTGTAGGTCGTAGCTTGATAGAGTTTTCTTTACGCCTTTTTTTTATTTTTTTATTTTTTAAACTTCATATTAATGTGTTAATAAAGGGTGGTGCAAGGTTCACGTTAGGAGTCCATTAGAGCACGGTTCAAGTTATTGGTATTGGATTGGTCGGATCAGTTGATTTATATCGATTTTAGATCTGAACGATTATCGATTCAATTCTGTTTTTTCATATTATTATATATGGTATTGGTCGTATATTAGTTTCCCATTGAATTCGTACATTGATTCAGATCAAATCGTTTTTTGACATAGCTGATATCATATCCGATACCTGGATCGAGAACTTTGTACTAGAGTCTATGGTAATTGGAATTTTTAATGTTTACCAAGTCTATAGGTAATTTTAGATGTTTTCAAGTGTCATTAAGTACTAATACGTGGTATAAGCATATGCAGGTTACTCTCCCAATTTTGTTGCTTTTCATTATCGTAAGTTGAACCCTTAGTATAACGAGAGTATGTGATATGGTTATTCTTAATAAAGGAGATCAGGAGACCGGAGTTTAAACCCTACTACCCTACACTACTCTGTAAAACCCAGGCCTCAAATCCCCATCAGGTCCTTCAGAATCAGTTCACAAACCCATGCGATAAAATACAAGACATTCTACTCCCAACAAATATGACATCAACTTGCGGTGATCTTCTAGAATTCTCCACATTCCTGTGACAGGATTGCTAGAGAGTTCTAGAAGTCTTCCAAAATTATCTACATGGAAAGTTATCGGAGTCTTTTAGATATGTTTGTACATAAAGTTCTCTAGAGTTTTCCCCTAAGTAGGTAAAAATGTTCTAGATTCCTAATTAGAATGTTCTTAACTGTTGTTGGAGGACACATGTATAGATCCTAATTTCATTTCATTCTTTGGTGCCTATAAATAGTGGTGACCTGATTTGGCTAAACCACCAAGCAACCAAACTTTTGAGAAAAATTCTAGTGCAATATACTCTTCATTCTCTCAAAGCACTTGTATGATTTCTTCCCAACTTTCAAGGAATAAGGCAGATTTAGTGCGAATGCGGAGCTTTAAGTGTTGGCACAGTTGGCTTGGTGAAGACATGACATGGAGCTGCCTTGAGTTTCCTGTGGAAGAGATACATTTAGTTTATTTCACTAAGATGATTATATATTAGATCTGTTAAGCTACACATACATTTGCATGTCTAGAAACATGGCAATTTAACAGAAATGATGTAGCTGCATTTCTGTATAACCCACTATGCTACAGGCAGTGAACTAATTGGGAAAAATAACAGGGAAGGTGACATTCCTCTATAAGCCACATATGCTACAAGCAGTCAAGCACTCACTTGACTAGGAATAAAAACAAAAGAATAAACCTCTGGTACAGACAGAATGGTTGATCAAGAAAAAATCACAAGTGCAACTTGGTCCGAAATGTTTCACCGACAACTTTCCTTGGCTGAGGATCATCTGGTCCTCTGTCACGCTGTCCAGATGTGAAGTATAACCAACCATCCCAGAAACCCACCAGAGTCGTTTTTATGCGATAAGGCATCCTCCCGTAAACCGACCATTTCTGGGATTTGGAAAAGGCATGAATGTCAGGTTCTAAGTTAATAATTAACATCAATAATGACAGAGTGCAATGGAACAGGAAAAAAAAATGAGGCAAGATTTGGTAAAAAGCTTCAGAAATCACTGCCACAACACAAATATATGGATTCAGTTCTTGGATGATGTGTACACATGCAAGCTAGGCGGGGGGGGAGCAATCTAGACATCGAAAGCATTCTATCCGCCAAAATTTTCAGATTGAAACCAGTGAACACTCAAAAGAATGTCACTAGATTGATTAGTATTACCCAATGGAGTTGCCAACAAAGGAATGTCTTATTATACATGATCTATCAAGTGGAGACCACAGACATGTACCCATTATTTGTCTTTACAATCAGCCTTACCATAAACTTCCATGCCAGCAGGTTGTACCCTTTTCTGGTTTATAGCTAACAAAGGGCCCAAAGTTTTGAGTCCCGATGAGACAGTAATGTGATGCTATGGACCCAAGAGAGTAGGAGGAACTCAAAGCATTTCAGAAAGTAAACACCAGAAGTTAAAAAGGACGATCCATAATCAAGAAGCTCCATGTCATTAAATGTATTTACTAAATTCCCAGAGTTAAATTGCAAATGGTGAAAACAAAAGTTGAATATCAGTCCAACAAGGACACTTTCCAAAGAACAGGTACCATAGAAACCTTGAGGGCAACATTCCAAGATGGAAAAGAAAAGCAGAGATAACTGGTCTTGACACAGGACTAAGAAAACCTTTAATTCCTCTTGGTAATGGGCCCTAACCAAGAAAGATAAGGACACTTCAAACAAACAAGAATATAAATAAAGAGAATGTTAATAATGCAGAACTAAACCTGAACCAGGAAAATACTAGTAAGAGTTAATTTGCGATTCTATCACAAACTAGATTAAGAGAGAATTTTAAGTTGCAGAATCAATGGACAGATTCAAGAAAGGAAGGAGAAGAACAAGAAACAGAAGAGATGAAAGAGGAAAGATCACACCTTGTAATCAACGGAGAAGAAAAGGGAAAAAAAAAAAAACTAGATCTAAGATACCAATTCTGTATGCCGAGCTCAACAGATCCAAAAAACTCTGTAAAAATTCATTCTATCCTCAAAACATCCTTTATTGGTGCGGGTGCATTACATAGATAAAGACCTTATAAAATTCCTAAATTGACTCATAAAAGGACTCCTATCACTTTCACAAACTCAATTAAATAAATAAATAAATAAAACTCTTAAAATCTATTGAGTATCTTAATCTGACTAACAATTTTTTTTTGGTAAAATAATCTGACTTACACTTCACTCTAATTTTGTGTACTAACTTAACCCCCATTTTAGGGGCTTATAAATTTAGCCCATTACAATGAAACCCAAGAAATAAAAGACCCAGCGTACAATATAACAACCCAAAGGTCAATTTCAGCCGATTGGAGTGCCATGAACAACTTGTGGGCCTCCCAAACTTGCACATAGGCCTCCATACGGGATTAATGTCTAATGCAACTGCATCAGTTAGCCATATGTTAGAATTGCTTAGATACTTTGTTGAAATCATGTTTAACGCAAGAATTAATGAAAGAAATTGATCTAAAAGCAAAACAGGGTATAACAAGTGATCAGATTATGGAATAATTACAAAAGCTTAATTGATTTAGGAAAGGTTGACAAACCACAAACCTCAATGAGGTTTTTACATACAACATTTATTACAGCAGCACCTCAATTCAACTGCCATGAGGAGATTGTCTTAGACTAAATGCTTGTCTATATTCATTAATGCAAGTGAATGATAGGATAGGGACCATACCATTGTACGTAAATTGAACTGGAGAACTTCTCCAACAAGGATCATTCTACTGGTCACAGGGTTCTTTTCTGTTGTGCCTCCCGCAATCAAAATAGAATTGTTCACAATAACCCATGCGAACTCTATATGGGAGTCGGGCTTTGGCATGGGAGGCAATGTTTTCCATTTCATCTCATCATCCAGCATATAAACATCACTATATACAACCTGGAACAGACAATTAATAAATGTTTATTATGTACAAACCAAATTTTAGGGGAATCTAACAAGTTAAAACCTACAAAAATTAAGTGAACAGACTTCTTATATAAAATATGCATCATCTTCAACAAACTATTGCAAAGCATTATGAAAAGAGCACAACTGAGTCCACTCCACAAATAATACAGGGAATACTTCCATATATGATGCTTGACATGCATGTCGTTGTTCAAAGAAATGTTATAGGGCTATGAACAAAATGGAACAAATGGAACAAAAATACCAAACAATAATATGGCCAGGAATATTTTTTTTTATTATAAATAATATACTGATCAGCATAGAATGCTATTTTCAGTTAATCCCTGTAGTTCATGATTAGCGCTGATTACAACACTTCCGGCTTTTCAATTTCATTTTCCCTAACAAATATTGCAACAGTATAGAAAATTAGAAATTTTATTGATGTGGCCCTAATAATCCCTAATACTCCAAGACCACATTACAAAAAGACATGCACCAAGTCCACAAATAGACACCAGAAAACCAATGGAAAGCTATATTCCCATAAAGAAGCACCCTTACTGGTTCCCCAGAAGAAATCTTTTTTTTTTTAAATAAAATTCTTGGAATTAAAGAGAACACTATTTCCATGCTTTCTCTCTTCTCCTGTTCTCTCTCTCTCTCTCTCTAATTCAAAGTTTTCCTAATTTTCCCTCATTTCTGTCCAGAGCTCAAATAAAACCTACAGACATAAGGCTGAAGCTAGAAAGCAATTTAATTTTCTGCTTCTTTAACCTTCTATTGGAATGGGATTGAGACAAGAAAATGATGACAAGATCATCAAGGACTTTCTAGTGCGGGACTGACGAAGGCATGGGTCAATGAAACCTTAATTAGCCACAGACACCAGAAAACCAATGGAAAGCTATAATTCCCATATAGAAGCACCCTTACTGGTTTCCTCAGAACAACTCTCTCTCTCTTTTTCTTTTTTTTTTTTTTTTTTTCTTTTTTAAAATAAAACTCTTGGTTTTATAAAGAACAAGAGTTCTGATGAACACATTTATGTGTGAGTTTAGGGCATAAAATATACATCTCTTATTCTATTTATGATGCTTATCGGGAATTTAATGTTGATTTTATGTTTGTTGGGTGTAGGTGAAAGAATGGAGAAATTTGAGCTTGAAAAGATCATTTTATGAATTTTTAGTGATCCTATCCAGTTAACTCACCCAGTCAACTCAGCAGCCAAGCATAAGACGAATTTTATGAGGAGAGCCACGAATTTTGAGCCTTGGACCAAGTCAAAGAGTAGCCCAATCTCATGTGAAAGATTCTATTCTTTTGAGAAAATATTCCTTAGTTATTTGGAATCAAATTTACAAGATTGGCATAACATGGAAGAATGGAAAGCTTCAATCGATTATGTATGTTTTCAAGAAGAGAAAATGATGCTAAAGATATGATGAGTTGGTGCAAGATTTTTTCTATTCAAGAATCGTCTATATACAATGAACCTACAAGATTGGAATTCGGTTACCAAAATTATCTCCACAAAATCTCTTGTAATTCAATTGTAAAGATTGATTGTGATCTTTACTCACTTGTATATTTATGTGATGCTCAGCAATAGAAAATCATCCAAGAATTCTATTATGAGTTTTTTTTTTTAGTTTTGAGAATTTATGAAAGAGTTTGAGATTCTTAGTTTTTTTTTCTTTTCAAGTTGTGTTCTTCTTGCTTAAGTTTATTTTTATTTATTTATTTTTTTAAGTTTTAATTTCAGATTTAGAACTCTGTAGTATGGTAGATAAATATAGGTTGTACCCCATTACTAATTTAATTTAGGGGAGAAGGCTCCCTTTGTAATCGTTTGCACATCGCCTTGGAGTGACAACAAGATGACGAGCAACGACAGAGAAATCTTCTATCGAGATAAGTTTTTCTTATATTCTTTTACTTTTAATTTAGTTCATTTCTTGTAATAGATCTGTGTTATTTTATGGTTAGTGGTTTCGTAAATTTTCGTACCGTTATGATTGGTTATTATTGTTTTTATTGCTTGATTAAT